>OW203732.1:13866332-14513688 GCA_934045075.1 Yponomeuta sedellus | reverse complement strand
CCATCCAGTACTAATCCGACTTCTACATAAACGTATTCTAAGACAAGAAAATCTACTTCTAAAAATTCTTAAACCAGGCCTACTTTATGTGTATTTTTATCAATCTAAGCAGACGATACCACTTGAACATGAACTTATCTCACTGGTGAGGTGGGATATTTTACATACTAATCTAGGCCTTTATAAAGATTTATTTTAAAATAGTATCTTGTTTTATTACCTGTCTTTTTAATCAATTTCCTTACAGCAAGTCTGCTATTTTACTATTCGTGCTTTTATACGTAAAGCCAATGACACTTGCTAAGATAAAAAATATAATAGGACATCATGGAATTAAATCGGTCCAGCAATATTTACTTTCATGCGTACTTGCCCGCGAAAAACATAATTATCCTCTGTTTTGGCAGTCGGATAAAATACACGCAAATAATTTGTCCACGGGGTAAAAGACATGTCGTGACAAATTAAAAAATAATAATACACACGTTGTAAATATGGCACACAAGTCACCAGATAGCGACAACAGGTGGTAGTTCGCACTACATCGCATTGTGAGATAGCCATCGCGACCGTCATCCAATTGTCATTAACGAATCGTGTTAATCAAGCGTGGCACGCGATGCATCTGCTTCCACTCTTTTGTTTACTAAAGAACGTGTGAAACCTTGTTTGTCCATGAAGCTTCACAGACAATCGATGAGTGAAATGCCTGTCGTTGTCCACTTCAAAACTCTTTTATACTGGTTTTGATAAACGGCCATATCCGGCACCATATTAATTATGTGAGAATAGACAATTTTTGCTAACTTGAATGAACACATCGTGAGGAGACCTGAGTGTTTGAGGTGTTTAAATACTTCGCTTGAAATGGGAAATCCGCAGTGGGCACGCGTCGTAATTAAGCTCATTCTCGTTCTCTCTATCTGTACAGTGGAACGTTTATAGGCTTCATAAAAGATGGCATGTAGCACGGGTATAAGGCATTGGTCTTCAGTATTGGAGAATTTTTGAGTACGTCGTCCAAAATCTGAATGAACAACATATTCATCTAATATATTTCATGTACACCTACCCACCTACTCTCTTGATCTATGAGTTCTATCCATCCTAAGGTAGTCTGGATTGCTTTTTGCGATAATACCACCAATTTTAGACGGACGGCATAACTTATCTAAGTTATGCCGTGAGTAATGTAAGCTTATACTATTTTTATTTTTAATGCACTTACCCGTGCTAAGGACAAATTTCAAAACCTATTTATAGGCTAAAAATTTCACCCATGCCGGGATTCGAACCCGCAACCTCTGGCTATCCGTGCCAGAGCTCTTCCAATTGAGCCAATGGGCGACTCACCGGCATCAGTGAAATTTCGAACCTCTTTACACTATTCTCTGTATTACGTACAGGCAGCGACATCTGGCTTAAGCTATTTTTTTTTTTATATATAAATATTTTTTATATTTAATATGCTCAAGCCAGATGTCGCTGCCTGTACGTAATACAGAGAATAGTGTAAAGAGGTTCGAAATTTCACTGATGCCGGTGAGTCGCCCATTGGCTCAATTGGAAGAGCTCTGGCACGGTTAGCCAGAGGTTGCGGGTTCGAATCCCGGCATGGGTGAAATTTTTAGCCTCTAAATAGGTTTTTAATGTAAGCTTTTTAATGTATTTTTTTCTGGTGTGTAAAGAGTTCTAATCTAATCTAACATTGGCAAGTGATCAAGTAGGTTGCAGTGACAGACTGTTAAGAGGTGCTAACTGCATTCACTGGATACATAAATTTGTTTAGTTTCAATTATATGCAAACAGGTAAATAATATCAAATTAAGGTCGAGAACTCTGAAAAGCTAAAACCAGAACTATTCTAACGTACAGCAATAATTCTAGCGAGGATCACATTAGAATGATCAATTAATCAATTCATAAGCACTCCAGTCTAGACTACATAAGTGGATGTAGCTACTAAGCACTAGTTGGTAATAATGGCATTATTGCTAAACGGCAGCTTCGAGCTAACGCAATTAGATTCGGAATGTTAATAGCGTTGCGTTGAGCTAAGATTTCCTGTACAAGAAAAGTTGTGTATAGGACGAAATCGGTCAAAAAACGTAAAAGTGACTAAGAATGTTAATGAAGCAAAACACGTTTATCAGGATTAACATCTGATAAATATTTCAGGTCAGACAAATTATTCGACATCAACCCCTGTATGTCTCCACTGCTGGGGCACGGGACTCTTCTTGCATTGCAGGAAGGTTAGGCCACACTCCACCACGGGGGCCAAGTCCGGGTTGGTGGAGGATTGTAGGACAGTGGCGAGCCGTACTGTCAGAAGTTATCAAGCCGCTCATAAGGCCTCTGACATGGCTTAACGACTGCCATTACATGGCAGCCGGCACCAATGGCTTAACGTGCCTTGCGAATCGCGGAAGCGCAAGGAAAAAAATGCCACTAGCGATAGTCACGGGACGGTGACCCAGCCTGCACCAGACCGCGACTGTTGTTGCTTAACTCAAGTGATTGATTCCAATCACTCGGTTCGGCTAGGCCACAAGCGCTTTATAGCAAATTATTGTTTGATCTAAATTATAATTTATTATTGTAAGGTAGTCTATGGTTTGATGCACTGTAGTGGAAGAAGGACTTCTTTCGGAGAAAACATGAAATATATAATTTCGTTTTCAATTATCACTTAGCGATAAATGATGTCGAGTACTGAAGTGAAATGATATGAAAAGGTTTTATTCAAAGTAGCACAGAAACTGCGGCTTAATGAACCTTACACGTCAAACCAGGTGTTCATTTAACAAAAAAACTCAAAACTTAGTCTTTTCAAAGTCCTTAATTAACAGAGTTTACATAATTATTATAAAATACAGAACTCACGCAATGTACTGGCTTTAATTCCAGACATCATTGCCATCTCACTGAAGACCTTAGAAACTCAAGTTTCTGCAAAACACATATTACTCGTATTGGCTAACTGCTCTGTATCCAAAATATCATAACGATCTAAAATTTAATACCATCCACAACATTATTCTCCCGCAAAGCATGTTTTCAGTGCCGTTTCAAAGAACATAACTCACGAATCTTTATATTCATGTGTAAGGAAAGTAACAGAAGCAGTAAATGATGAACTCCTTGGTATAAATCCAAAGTTGCGGCGGCAGAGTTGCCAAATTCACTTACACAATAATATCTAAATGGCTTTTAGAAGCTCCGCCTCCCGAAAAACAGTTTATGATTTGTTTGCGCCTATTCAGCTTCGTGATTGTGACTTTGTAAACTTGACGACGACATTTAGCTACTTCAGTTTTATAGCAAGTAATTAAGAACCAAAAAAGAGTGTGTTGTGTTTTCGGGAGAGCGATGTCAGCTCATTTGCAGAACGCTAGTCTCACATTCGACAGGTCCTGGCAGATTCAAGCTTGCACCAATGACTCTGTTTTCAAAGTTACGTACATTTGTGAATTTGTTTTTGCAGGCAGTCATGCATTTGTTTTTGTAACAAAAAAGTTATTTTTTGCGTTAAAAAAATACAAAGCAGCAATTTCTATTTGCACACGTGCACAAAGTGTGAAATCCATTATGACTGCCTTGTTCCAAAATCATTAACACCTTTCACTTTACACGCCTATGTCTTTGTCCCCTGTCCCGCTGTTCGGTCATTCCTAGTTTCCAAACAAACAGTTAAATATTTTGTTAGGTTATATGAATGAAATTATTTGCTAACATCTAGTTATAGCGTTACCTAGGGGTTCTGAAGTGAAATTGTATACGCGCGCAATCAACGAATCAGACGAAAACAACCCGAGGCATTCAAGATTCATTGGCACGATCGTCTTAAAAGCAATCTGATGGAGGAAATCAATAATGAACCCATAATGCTGCCTCCGCACTTTTGTAGCCAACAACGCTTGGACGTTGGCCCTAACTTAACCCACTTCAATTATTCAGACCAACGATAGCCTCTCTGGAAGATCAACGTGACGTGTTTTTGAGGGCAGGAAAATTAACCGAAACTGGGTAAAAAAGATAGGTACTAAGAAACTAAAAAGGTATATGTCGACATCATTGACATAAAATAATAATAATTATACAGAGTACAGGGAACCAATAACTCGCACAAATCCATTAGGTATATTCCTATGCGCCGTGGCCACGCTAGCTGCATGTCAGTTCAAGTTTTCTGTAACGAAATGTGAATACTCCTCAAAATTTGTATCTCTTTATAAATCAAATGAGAGCAAGATGGCGCGAACGTTGATTGGTTTAAGGAGCTCTTTAATAATATCACGTAACGCGGGCTGGAGCAAGTATTATACGCCTCAACGAGTGGCACCAACAATATTTGGCCCCACCAAGCCAATGAGGCTTTAGCGGTTGGAGCCAACGTTTGGCCTGCCGTCAGTTTACGAGCCTAGGCTTGCATTTGGCTGGAGTCCCGCCATCATGCGCCGCACTAAAACAAATAACACCCCATTAATATTCAGCGAGTCAGCCAAAGGCGTGCGTTGTGTTGCGTGCCCGAGGAAAATATGCGCTGCCTTAGTGCTTGGGATGATTGGTACAGAAGGCCTTAACCTTAAGGCTTGCAGTTGCAGATGATGCATAGCGAAATTATTGCCTTTGTGCTAAACAAAAAGTGTTTACACACATAAGTACCCAGCGCCGGGTGTTAAGAGACTGATACCTGCTCCTATATGAGCGCTGGCACGGTTAGCCAGAGGTCGCGGGTTCGAGTCCCGGCATGGGTGGAATTTTTGGCCTCTAAATAGGTTTTTTAAAGATTTATGATGTTAATTAAAAAAAACTGTTTGTAAAACAAGTTATGGTTTGTATTCCATTGGTGGCGCTAGTTAACACCCCAAAGCGCCTTATGGCGGTCTAGAGCAGGGGCCGAAGGGATTACACGTACCAAATGTTATCAGAATCTTGATTTTGGCAATAGTAATTAGTATGAAATTTGACAGCTAGGCAGTAACAATCCCTAGGATCCAGATCTAACTTGCCTATAGGTGCTTGTTCTATGTTCTGAACAAAGTAAAATATTTTTATTATTTCGGTCATGCAATCGGCGTGAGTCTTTTTGTGAATATTGCAATAAACCGTTTTTGAATCATGTTATCACAGAGTGAAATTTATTTACTGGCTACGTCATGAGATTTAAACCGTGAAATTTAGATTAAACCAGATTAACCACCAAACAACTGAAAATGAAACTTCACGTGACGTGACTCAGGTTTAAAGCCAACTAAAAACTTGGAATTAAGTGATCATTTAATAAACTTGTAAAATATGCCAACAATGACTAAGAAATGACGAATAATGTTGCTGAACCTTCTGTTGCAGACTATTTTGTGACTGAAGCTTCCGAATGCCCCCGATCTGGTGCTTAACGCAGCGGATGCCGAAACCGATTGGGCTTGAGATAAAACACATTTCAGGGGCTCAGTCCTAAAGCAGAGAGATTGGCAGAATAATAGCTAATCTAAAAGGCGAGCACTCAAAGCGGAGTTGTAGAAAACAATGATCCTCAAGTCCTCAAGAGGTTGGTATCACGAAATACGATTTTTGGTTCGTGTTCCGAGATTTGAAATCGATTTTTTTTCATTTTTGACATCTTGCAGTCCACAGGAAGTCAATTTATTACCAGGATATTTTTTAAGGTGCCTTAGCTCAAATTGAACAAGCAAAAGTTTGAAAATTATTACCCGACTATTAATATATGGTGCTATTAACGTTAAGATTCATATAAAGTAAAAGTGTTGTTATATCGTTTGGAACATTTTAATATTTAGCATAGTTTTGTAGTCAGACTCCTTGTTCATTTTGGTTCGTAACAAAAAGTAGGATCTTGTTGTATTTTTTTATTTGTCTTTCTTTGATATTTATTATCTGGAATATATAAATTTTAAAGTTTTACTTAATATTTATCAAATTCGTGTTTTTTTCGTATAAAGTAACCTTATGTTACCCCAGATAAAGTAAGAACTGGTTGCCACCACATTTATCAAAATCGGCTAAGTAGTTTGTGCGGTGGAGCATCCGTAAACACACATTTTATAGCAGAAGTAAAGGTTAAAATATGAAAAACATACCTGCTTACCTCTTCGGGGCCATGGGGATTTAATGTTTTACAAAAAAAACTCAGTAAAACCTCCCAAAAGAGCCTGACACGATTGGACATGATACAGTCCGCCTGTTAGAGGTCTGGATTACGTCGCAAGATTTACGGTGCCTTTATCGGCTACAGCTACGCACTCGTGTTACATACTCAGATTTTTTATTTCGTAGAATACTGAAAATTCATAAGACTTATGAAATTTTAGAATTCTACGGAATAAAAAATAATAATAATGAATAATAAACACTTAGTGTTGCTGGTAAATGATTGTTTTGTGTGTACTTGTGTGGAAGTTATTATCATTATTATTAAAAAAGCTCTCCACCAAAAAAGGGAAAAGGACAGGATGAGCTTAGAATAGTATGATAATAATTCTATGGCCGCGTCAAGTCTATGGGTGTACGCCGTAGACTTGAAACGGCAATCAGATGAAATCTAACCTAAGCGTCACGTATCACGTAAGCTAACCGTGAATCTGTGCAGAGCAGACAGAACCGAGGACCGAGGGACTGATGTTTTGAAATCAATATTCATATAGAGATCTCCTCACTAAAACCGGGCGGCTCTGCTTTCTCGGCAAACAATCGTGCCCCGCCTCGCACGCAGATCCACGGTTTTCCGAGGACGTGACAGGCTTGATCCGACCTCCAGCT
Source organism: Yponomeuta sedellus (assembly GCA_934045075.1). NCBI lineage: Eukaryota > Metazoa > Arthropoda > Insecta > Lepidoptera > Yponomeutidae > Yponomeuta > Yponomeuta sedellus. The sequence continues at coordinate 14,506,905 of OW203732.1, read as the reverse complement.
AGCTCGTCTTTATTGAGTTTCTCCGTTTCCCATTCACTTTCCTTTTGCTACACGAGCATAAATATTGTGATATTGAAATAACGCAAAACCTGGAAACCGTTTCCTCGGTGTCCTTAGCTAATTCACCTCAGAAGTTAAAAATTGTCAAATTTTGCAATTTCGTGTAATATCGTTACTTTGTTATTTGAAAGTGATTTAAATTTTATCAATACTGAAGAAACGGTTAACGGGTTTTGAGTATTTATTTTATATTATAAATTTTGGAAAATCTATTATTACCATCACCATTATCATTCAGCCGCAAGAAGTCCACCGCTCGACACAGGTCTCCTCTATGAATTTTCAAAAAGACCGGTTGGAAGCGGCTTGTATCCAGCGTCTTCCTGCCGCTTGGATGAGATCATTCGTTCATCTTGTCATCATCGTGGCTGGTCGTCCTCAGTTCTGGCCTCGGCCATCAGTTCTGAGTGCTATGTGCCCCGCCCACTGGCACTTCAACTTACTAACCCTCCGGGCTACGTCGAAAAGCCAAAATTCCAAATATTGTGGACTGGCTTTTGGCCGCGACTCCATCCGGGTGAACTTTTTTTTGCAGCCCCGATCACTCCCTTAAGGGTTAAATTTAGAAAACGGCGAAACACGAGTTTAATCAATTGTGTTGAAGAGTATTTATTTTAAGTTTCAAGAAAATTAGACAACATTCTTTATGCGTCCCATACAACTTTTGGCAACCCTTTTCGCCCCTTAGGGTTTGAATTAGGGTTAGAAACCGATATTGATAACGGATGAAGCACAGATCGATAGTCTGAAGAAGTACACCGATAAATGACTAGCTCTAAGAAGACTATTCAACACTCCTCGCGTTGCCTTGGGATGTTACCTAAACTCAAGACTAAACTCAATTCTGTATAAACCTACAATGACTACGATATTATTTTTCTCGAATGTCATACTGATTAAACAATTCTCATGCATGTATCTAACTTGTCAAAACAAATACACCCAAGCTATTCATCGTTTAAATACCTATATTATAACCCTTCCAGCCAACAAATACATACAAAAACTGTGTAACCCAGCAGCCACATCTCTAACCACAAACAATACAACATACCAAAAAACACAAACTAACCACAAGTCCTGTACTAGTTCTCAACCTTTAATATTTCTTATTAGAAAGACTCACATCTTACCCAAATGTTCTTATAGAAACACCCACCTAAAATGCCTTAAAATTCGCAGCACATAATAATATTATTAAGGATATAGATCAAACAGCCGTTTCTACCAGTGAAATATGTAGCCCTGAACAGTGCATCAAACTCATAAGGAGTCCTGAAAAATCTTTCAATATACTTTCGCAAAATATTCGCAGCATATCAGCCAACATAACTGACTTCGAAGTTCTCCTAAATCGTATAAACGTAAAAAATGACCTAATCATATTTACAGAATGCTGGCTAAAGTATAACCCTAAGGTTCCACCAATTAATAACTATACACATTACACCACAACAAAACCTGTTAACCAAAATGATGGAGTGATAGCCTACGCAAATAACAGCATAAAAAACGTCGCATTTTCTGAACCCCCTATCGCAGACTCGAGCTGCATACTAATAACGATCGCTCAAGACATTGCAGTACTAGCGATATATCGCCCACCGTCTTACACTAATATAGACAATTTCTTACACAGTCTACAACTGTTTCTCCCTAGTCTCGTATCATATCCCACTGTCATCGTAACTGGGGACATAAATATAGACATTCACCCACAAAGCCAAGACCTACGATCGGAAGAATACCTTAATGCACTAGCAATGCATGGACTACTTCCAGCGCATACAATTCCCACACATGGTTCTACTTGTCTTGATCACTTTATGATGAGATCTGTCTATCAAGCTAATACACTAATAATTGAGAATACTGTCACTGATCATTATACGGCTCTTTTATCACTCGATGCGAAAATTCATAAAAATACATCCAAATATCACACCAAAATAAATTATGCCACACTACGAGAAGATATGGACAAATTAGATTTATCACGAGTCTACCAAGAATCCGACGTCAACGAAGCGGCAGATCTCTTAATTAACACCCTCCGTGATACAGTAAAACAAAACTCAACAGTAACAATCTTGCCCCGACGTCACAGACCAATAAAACCTTGGATAACGACAGGTTTAGTCAAATGTATTCTCAACAGAGACAATCTACACAGAAAATTAAAAAAAACACCAGATTGCGAAACTCTTCGACTGACATACAAAAGATATCGAAATTTCTGCAACGACTTATTAAAAAAAGTAAAAAATCAATATGACAAACACAGACTTAATGAAGCTGGTACCAATAATAAGAAATTATGGGATGTTGTGAAGGATATAGCCTACCTTCACAAACAGAAAACAAACTCAACAGAACTACTACAATTCAAAAATACCCCGCATGAATCTGTTGATGCCACAAACGACTACTTTGCCAATGTGGGAAAAACCCTAGCAGAAAATATATTAAAAACAAATCCGATCGTGCCTACAACTCTTCACAATAATAATATCACACCTCCTAATTCCATGGTATTTCTACCAACAGATCTAGAAGAGGTCAATACTATCATAACTTCCTTACGCAATAATTGTGCAATGGGTTGGGATGGTATTTCTACTGCAATCATAAAAAAATACAAGGATATAATAGTTCCCCCTCTAACATATATATGCAACCTCTCACTGACAACAGGATCTTTCCCAACCGCCTTTAAAAAAGGTCTTATCCACCCAATATTTAAGAGCGGAAACCGAAGTCACGCTTCTTGTTATCGCCCAATAACTGTATTACCTATACTCTCTAAAATACTAGAACGAATAATAAACAATCGTCTTATAAATTACCTAGAAAAAAGCAACCTCTTCAGTAGTAGACAATTTGGCTTTCGAAAGGGAAAATCTACGGCTCAAGCAGTACACGAACTCACAGATTATTTAGTACGTAAATTAGACAAAGGTAAAAAATGTGTAGCGATTTTCCTAGACCTCGCAAAGGCCTTTGATACGGTCTCCACGCCGATACTTCTATCTAAACTCAACTCCCTCGGTGTACGGGGTAACCAATTGAGACTGTTTGAAGATTACTTAAATAATCGAACACAACGCGTGACCCCTGATAACTATATAAGCTGTGATCTTCCAGTAAATTATAGCGTGCCACAAGGAAGCATACTAGGCTCAAGCTTATTTTTAACATACATTAATGACCTGTGTCAACTTTCAATGAAAAATGGGCAACTACTATCATACGCTGATGACACAGTCCTCTACTTCTCTGGGAACACTTGGGATGATGTTTACAAAGCAGCACAAGAGGGATTTGACAAAGTATCTACATGGCTTAGGAATAATTTACTGACATTAAACGCGGACAAGACAAAGCACATGATTTTCTCGATAAAAAACTGGCGACTTCCGGACCCTATGAAATTTACTATCACAGCACATACCTGTAATGATCCTATGTTACAATGCCCGTGTCCACTGATACAAAGAACAGATGAAATCAAATATCTAGGCCTCCTCATCGATACAAACCTCTCATTCAAACCTTTCACCAAGGTCTTATCCAACCGAATACGTAAGCTTATGTTTGTCTTTAAAAAACTGCGACACGTTGCTAATCCCAGCTTACTGAAAACCATCTATCTAGCCCTATGCCAGCCCCTTTTAACCTACTGTGTGACAACCTGGGGAGGTGCAGCAAAATCTCACCTCATAACGATCGAACGTGCACAAAGGGCACTACTAAAAGTTGCCACCGCAAAGCCTATTCTGTATCCAACACGAGCTTTGTATGATTTCTGTCAAGTTCTCACAGTCCGCCAACTGTTCATTCTACACACAGCCCTTTTACAACACTCACTGACACCTTTTGACAAAGACACATATTTTTCGCAAAGAAACCATCTTGTGGCAAAAACTATCCCACTTAAAACTACTTTCAGTCACAGATTCTTCTGCTTCCTGGGTCCTTACATTTACAACCAATTACATAAAACTCTTCGCATACATATCCTCATATAACCCATCTTTAAACAAACCATTCAAAAGTGGCTTCAAAATCTATCATATGAAGACACAGAAAAACAAATCCAACCGAATAGCTAGGAACTAAAGTGCAAACCACCTCCCTTACATACACGAACACCCAAATCACACACACACACACACCCACACTCACACACCCACACACACACCCACACTCACACTCACACAAGCACACAAACATGCTATCTGTTTTGACATTAACTAATAATTTAATATTTCTTTGTTTTTTAGTTGCATGGTTGCCTAAGTTACTTTGGCATTATCTAAATTTTGATTTTAATCATAATTAAGCTTAGCGATAAGTAAACTGAACAATAATTTAAAGTAAACCAACATCTGTGCCCTTCAGGTTTTCACTCGTGCTACTGTATTGTAGCCTCAGACTACATAATTAATGGAAGCTGATATCTATATTACAGACCTAGTCTAGCTTAGATATCAGCTGTAACTTTAAAACTGAAACCTCAACGACATCACATCTTCATAAATATTTTAAGTTTAACAAACAGTGTAAAGCAATGTGAAAGGTTTCTTTTTCTGCCCAATAAATTTCATATTTCTTGCCTACGTTATATTGAAACCCTCTGCGCAAAACTTCAGCTCCATAGGTCCAACGACTTGGGCTGGGCGTAGATGATTGAGTCAGTCAGTCAGGACTCCGAATTTTATTTATATAGAAGATAGATAGAAATAATTGCGTATATTTAAATCTCGCCGAAGAGCGTTACAAATAATTTTTAATAGATGTAAAGACCTAATTTAATTTGTTCGATGCCTAGATTGGGTCACATAGGAAAGACATGCAGGATCAAGGTCCAGGTCGCGGAAAAGTCTGGCAAAATACAGGATACAGTTCGTTATCAACCCCTGTATGTCCCCACTGCTGGGGCACGGGTTTCTTACTGCATCGCAGGATACAGTTTATGCACGTAAAATTATAAAACGTTCTTAATTTTATTTCAAAGCTGAGGGATTGCCCTAATTAAATTTAAGAATTCCTTTCATCTCGCAATGTGCCACTTTAGGAATGCCTTTAAAATGTCCAATATCTCACCGTTCATTCCGTTATGGCCTATTTAATTTGATCTGTAGAGCAGTGGGTAGACCGGTCGGACCCATTGTAAGCATATTTTACCAATTCAATCCAGGGCATGACGACCTCTGTGGCGTAGCGGTAGCGCATCTACCTACCATGCAAGAGGTCCCGGGCTCGAATCCCGGCTGGGAACAAAAAAAAACCCCAGGTCTTCGATGTTTACATGTTTGTGATGTCGTTGTTTCTGGTTCCCACGACACAGGGTATCTTAGTGTGGGGCCAGAAGTAATGTATGTGCCTGTATGTAAATGTTAAATTATGTTATGTACCGACTCTATATTCGGTATATATGGGAAATTTGTATTAGAAGTAGGTGAGCAGCAATTAACAAATTCCAAGCAACAGAGGGATAAACATCTTCACGCAGATCATTATCGCTCAATAACAATAAATTTGTACTGTGAGATATAGTTAGGCTGGCTGCACGTTGCATCATAGTGTTTGGGTAAGGAACTGTATATCAGCATATACTAAGAGTCATGCATGCGTCTCGTGGCGCTAAAAGGTCACAGTTTGACAATTAATGTACTGGAAAGTCTCGATTTCGACGATAAAATGCGCGATTCACATCGTGGCACTACCCTATGCTGGAAAAATTCGGCCATGAAACATTTGGTTCTCTAATGACAGCTGATAACTAAGCGAGTGTCAGCAATTTTTTTCCTTCGATCCTTGTTGTGAACGCAAGCTTTCCATAGACGTTGAATTCGTTAAGCAAACCGAAGGGCAGCCCTTCTATTACGTAACTGTCCACTCACTGTAGTTGGTTACCTAGTTTGATGTTTCCGAAGTTTCCAAATGTGTATATTTTTGAACTGAAGTTTCGCAAGCACTACACATTATTCGCCCGCAGTAAGAGACGAGCAACCACAGATGCGAGCCCGGTCTTTACTCGCATTTCGCTCTGCGAATCAGAGCGAAAACTGGTCGGGCTTTTCCGACAAAAAATTAAGTAGGTAAGTTACTCCGGATTTAAGTTGATAATGTGTTTGTATTTATAAGTTTATATTAAGATATATTAAGCTTGCCTGAAACGCGGTTCAAAAAATTTGTTATGCACAATTTGTGCCAAAACGGCTACTATAACATAAAGGATTATTTAGATGACAATGATGTCTGGAATTAAAGCCAGTACAATGCACGAGTTCTATGTTTTACAATAATTATGTAAACTATGTTAATTAAGGACATCTCCATTTTTTCTCCACAATGGTCTAGATTTTGAAATGGACACCTAGTTTGAATTGTAACGTTCATTAAGCCGCAATTTCTGCGCTACTTTGATTAAAACCTTTTTATTTCATTTCATATACTAGGTTAAATCGGAAGAGTCGATATAGTGGAAAAATTGCGAAGCAGCGTTCCAGATCTGCAAACCCCTTGTTTTTACTCGATCGATCGATATCAAACCTTTTATGTCCCCACTGCTGGGGCATGAGTCTCTTCCTCCATCGCAGGAAGGTTAGGCCATACTCCACCACGGGGGCCAAGTCCGGGTTTGTGGAGGATTGTTAGACAGCGGCGAGCCTTACTGTCAGAAGTTATCAAGCCGCCCATAAGGCATCTGACATGACTTAACGACTGCCATTACATGACAGGCGGAACCAACGGCTTAACGTGCCTTGCGAAGCACGGAAGTGCTCGGAAAAAATGCCACTAGCGGTAGTCACGGGACGATCACCCATGCTGCACCTGACCGCGCCTGTTGTTGCTTAACTCAAGTCATTGATTCCAATCACACGGTTCGGCTAGGCCACGAGCGCTTCTCTGTTTTTATTTCTCAGTTTATTTTTACTTCGATATTTTTACTAGATGACCGTATATTCTCATTCGTGTCCAATGTTAATTTTTAAGAGACGAGCCACTCACGACGCGTGCTCCGTCTCTGCTCACCATAATTAAGCTCTGCGAATCAGAGCGAAACCTGGTTGGACTCTTTCGACAAAAAATTAAGAAAATTAATCCGGAATTAAGTTAATACTTGAATTGAAATTGAAAAATGGTTTAATTATCGCAAAAAAGCACAAAAACAAATTAAAATAGACTAAGTTAATTACATAAATACAATTTAGTAAAGCGTATCTAACGCTATGCGGTAATAAGGATATGCTCAGCTAAATGCTGCGTGTGCAAACATCGACGCAGATTTTCTTATTTTCAGCACATCCCACCTTATGACCAGTGGTCGGTGTAGGTATATTGATTTTAGATACTTGCGTCATGATATCATAGCATGGACATGCATTTCTTCCGGAATGTACCGGAGTTTCCAAAAATTTGGTAAACCGGACTCTCATGCGCTGTGATGATTGCTATAAAGTGATTTTTTTAACTGTTTCCAAGTTCTAAAACCTTCTTAAATAGTGAAAATAATTAAAACTTACCCGTACAAAAACAACTTCAAATGGGCCCAATCCAAGAGTAATAAATCGATGTCCGTAGTTATAAGCCAAATTCGTCGTTTTAAGTAGATTTCAGAAGACAGTAAACAAGCCAGGGTCAAGTCAAGATATTCACAACACATAAAATAAGCGCACTCCACGAACCGAAATAAGTGAGTGAGCCACTTGGTCTGGATGTCGGTGCGAGCGCATTGTTTTCGAACAAAAAGTCAATGAGTCATCCTGGATACTTGATTCTAATTGGTCAGATGCGTTGAGCATAGAGATAAGAGGACAAAAGACCCTGTTTGCCGGATGTCGTGTGTTGAAATGAATATTATTATTATATCATTTTATACATGCTTAGGCTTTTACTCCAACACTTTTACTACAACAAGGTTTTTACACACCAGTCATTTTTTACTATTAAATTCTGGTTATCTACGCCACTAGCAGCATAGCGTTGAGAGTATTGATACATTTTTAACTAGTTTCATGTAATAATTTCGATGTTCCGGTATTTTTATCATAATAATCCGGAAACTCGGAGGCGTATCCATATTAACATCTACGTTTGATGTCAGTGACCTTAATTCAATATACCTACACCGACCACTGCTTATGACACATAATGTGTCATCATCATCATCAGAAGGGCAGTGGCTTGGTCTCGCCACATCTCGCATCCACGGGTTCCCTGCCGACCTGACCACATCGTCTGACCGAAAGGAGAATGGGCGAAAGTGGTCCAAGAGCTGCCACGGATAAGAATAATACCAATCGATAGAATATTTTTTTTCTCACCAAATTGAAATTTTACATAATCAAAATCCGTCCGAGAGATTTTTTTTAAGTGTGATTCCATATTCATTGTATTTAACTTCGTTTTTCTATAGATAGGACCTACTTTGATATTATTATTAATACTTTATTGCACCATAAGATTGTATAATGCGGCGAACTTAATGCCATAAGCATTTTCTACCAGTCAACCGCAGGAGGTATAATTATTGTGCAATGAAATGCTACTTTCCCGATTTTCCGCTGCATTTGCTTCTGATTTTTAGATCTAATATTTGGCGAATATCTATAGAATGGCAGGCATAAGTTTAATATTGACTGTTTTTAATAAAAATGTTTTTTTTCGTTTTATTTTTCATAATTATGATTCCTACGCTTACAATCGAGCTCTGGGGGGGGCATTTTCATAAAAAAAAATATATTTACATACATGGATATTTTTTGCATATATTTTTTATAAAACAGGGCCCTGGGTAGTTAGACCGTATTGCTAGTTACAACCAAACCATATTTTGTACAAAATGACTTTGGAGCAGAGCAGCAGTCTTTAACCTAGTTACTTATGGTTTACATTTCATGATAAAATAAAAAGTATTTTTTCTCAAAATCTCCCCAGACTAATTTTAATGCCCTTCTGTCACTTTGAAGTAGGCATGAAGTAGGGCCTTTACTTTGGCACATGTTTCAATCGTGGAGCTCCATGGACCAAGCTCCATACATTTTTGCCCATTCCCTTTTGTAGTTCAAAAAGTTTATTTTCAAGTCCAACGAGAAACTATTCAGAGATATCTACGTACGTAACTACATAGAGAGCGAGCGGTTGTTTGCACCGCTAATTGTCAATGTAAGGCAATACGATTCAGATATGGTAATTCGTGCCAATTGTACGTTGTAAATTACTTTTTCATTTGCATAACTTCAATACTGCAGCCCAATGAAAGATAGGCATGTTATTTATAATTGTGTTCTGCTCTGTTTTGTTCATTATGTTGATATTGTGTTTATTATGGTATGGAATACAGCAGCACTTGTATTATATTTTGACCATTAAATAGACGCATGAATATGTTGCTATTTTCTATTATTTTTAATGCACTAACCCGTGCTAAGGTTAAATTTAAAAACCTATTTAGAGGCTAAAAATTCCACCCATGACGGGACTCGAACCCGCAGCCTCTGGCTAACCGTGCCAGCGCTCTCTAAACTGAGCAGTTGGGAGAACGTGAAGAGCGTGGGTGGAATTTTTAGCCGCTAAATAGGTTTTTAAAATGTTGCTATTTTCTTCTTTGCGCTATTTTATTGAACTAAAATTGCAAAATATTAAGCATTTATTATATACAATAACTATCTGTGTAGAGTTAAGATTTACCAGAATATTGCTTCCATACTTGCTGTATCCTCGTCACAGCCAAGAACACGTCGTCGTCGTCGTCAGGCTATACTAGTCCACTTCTGGACATTGCCCTCCCCTAAAGAGCGCCACGTTGTGCTATCATAAGGGGTAATGTCCATAATCCCCACGCTGGGCATGCGGGTTGGGGATCGCAGTTCGGTGGAATTTTACTGCAGGGGGCGCTGCTGCCCACCCCCCGGTTTGTGTCCCTTAGTCGCCTTTTACGACACCCGCAGGAAGAATTGGGTTGGTGATATTCTCTAGGCCGACACCACACAGCTTGATGCCTGGCCTATTCTCTAGGCCGACACAAGAACACGTATTTATCGTTAATACAAAACGTACAATCGAATAAATAAAATGTGCACTCAGAACGCCGAGGTTAGGTTCCCAGACGCCCTTGACATATGCCGGCCATTCCACTGGAGGATCCATTCAGAAAATGCACTTACTTACTTGCATCTCTATTCAACAGGCCAATTTAGACTCTGCTGCATTTAAGGTAGAGTCCATTTGAAAAGCTTTGGAGCTCATAAGCCTCGGCCAAATGTTGACTGGCACTTAAGCAGCGAACTTTATGGTATCTTAGTTACCTTTGCTTTTGCACTATTTGTATTACAAGTCAGTTCGCCAATGCTGTGATTGTAAACGAGTCATCCAACGTGTTTATAAGGCGGTACCTCTAGAAAAATACTAAGATTGCTTTTAAATCTGTTTACTTGACCTGTGCTGCGATAAACATTGTAATATCGTGTTCAAAGTCTATTCATTAAAGGTCATAAGTTAAAGAATTTATTGCATCAGATTTACATTGAGGCCTCGGCGTTGTCTCCCCTAGAATGTCGTTAATCATCGAGTGACTTAACTGCATTTTATTCTTTACGCCCACAACAATTGCCTACTCTGTCTCACGACTATGCAAAACTAGGCGAAGAGAACCTACGCCTGTCAGTCCTCCAATTATAACTTCCAAGCTTTATAGATTAAAGACACCTTCGTTCATCAAACTTAAGTTTAACCAGTAAATAGCACCCATACAAATTTACAGTTCTATATACACCGTTGGAGTAAGCGTGTTCTTGAGTGGAGACCGCAACTCGGCAAACGTAGTGTAGGACGCCCTCCGACCAGGTGGGATGACGATCTGCGAAAAACTGCAGACAGATGCTGGATGCGGCAAGCTGAAGACACGGCGCCATAGCGCTCATTAGGGCTATGCCCAGAAGTGGGCTACATAATATAGCCTGAAGAAGAAGATATACACAGAAAGGCTTTCATAACTGAGACAAAATTTTAACAAGTGACGCAATAAAGTTTGCAGTGAGAATAGAAAACACTGCAGTTTGCTGCATCACCGTCCTTTGGAGGTTGTTACACAAGCAACGTTTCTAATAAAGCTCGTTTTCATCAAAATTGCAGGCGTTTCTCGCCTCACGCGCTCGTAATTTCGCTTTCCTCGGGAGATGGGAAGATGGCCTCTCAATGCACTTGGCGACTCCACTCAAACGTCTTGCCATCGGGCAAAGTAAAACCCGGCAATTTGCATTCGCACGAAATTGCAGTAGCGTGAGGGGTCGTTACGTAATTTGTTGTGTACAACTGGGGGCGAAAGTCGCACCTAAACGCTCGGTGATTTCGCGTACAACATATCCCCATGCATTGACTACTGATGGGGTTAGCAAAGTAGGTGGCTCAGGTTTGCTCAGTATATTGTCACAACAATCGATATCAACCCGTTTGTATGGCCTCACTGCTAAGCCATACTCCACTGCGGGGGCCAAGGCCGGGTTGGTGGAGGATTGTAAGATAGTAGCAGGCCTTACTGTCAGAAATTATCAAGCCGCCCATAAGGCCTCTGACATCGCTCAACGACTGCCATTACAGTCATAAGAATAAAAGTTACAAATAGTTTAGTTTCTCACTACGTGTTATTATCAAAGGTGATTGATATGCTGTTATAAATGAACTCATCTGCGATGAAAGCATTTTACCACGTTTATCCTATGAGGCAATCAGACAGGGTAGTAATTTGAGAAGAGTCAGAAAGGGGAACTACCGGTATCCACACTGTCCGAAATACGTCTTTACGATACCACATCTTACTTTTGGAGCTATCACAAATGATCTTGAGAAAAAATAAACTAGAGAAAAAAGAGTGATTCATTCGATTATAGAGAAGCCTGAAATAAAAATAGAGCTTCGTCAACAGAATCGATTGATTTCTTCATTACTGATTTGTGTTATTTCAAAGCCACATGGTATTATTATACGCTTTATTACAATCAGCCATCCGGGAGACATCCAATTTGAATTGGTACAATTTTACATATTTTAATAATTATTTTGTGAATAATATTCCCATGGTCACCACTGTCTAGCTAAATGTTACGTTCCACGCAAACATTAAAATTAAAGAAAAAATATAAAAATACCGCTTTGTTGGCGTTATTAAACTAACGTTACGCGACACAGATTTTGTTCGGTATGTCTATTTTCATATGATTCTATTTCTATGATTTTAGATGATCTTATGTCTGTCTATATTGACATTTTTTTGTTTTTTTGTGTATAATTTTTTTGTGTATGTTTTGTGTTTTGGGAATAAATGTAGTTCACTTTCACTTTCATTAATAATCATAATAATAACTACCACATATTAGATACAAAGACAGATATATACGGACAGAAGGACGGACATCGACCAAGCGTAACTATAAGGGTTCTTTTATTGCCCACGGAACACTGACAACCGCAAAACTTACAGATATTAAACACAAGATATGTGCTTCAATACTCGATTGTACCTTGCACCCTCTACCACCCTACTCAATAAATAAATATGGATTGGATCCCGCGTTGCCGCGGTTCGGTTGGCCCGTATAATAAGACCCTGGCTACACTAGTGATCGCTTGCGTATCGCAGATCGCGATTGAAACAAATGCTCACGGTGTTTTTTGTAAAAATCTGGATTCCTTTAACCCCTTGTTGCGTGTAACCCCAAAGTGACCACCTTAAATTGAACCTCACCACATTGGAAATAAAGTTCAATACCAATAAAAAAACATACTACTCTAACCCAATCGAGGGATAAAAGTCTCCATAAACGCAGTAAGTACCATAGTTTGTGGTAAATTCATTCATTTGAAAGACACAGGAAAGTCTAAAGTTTACTTACAAGTAAAAACAGGCCATTTTTACGGTTTTTATAGAGTATTTCAACCTGCCCAGTCCTGACCTTGAATTAACAACAGACTTGTACCTATTGAGAAGATTTCGCGTTTTTATAATATTAAAACCGTTAATGTTCACGTTCACGGATACACTTTACGCCGAACATCGTGAGCAAACATTGATTATTTATGCGATAATAGACACTTTAGTGCAATCACAGTATTGGCTTTATCTCTGTAAAATATTGTTCTAAGTCCCTATGGGCGAAATATGTACAGGACGTATTTCAATTAAACAACTACAGGTATAATATATAGATAGATTGAATTGAATTGAAATAATTTATTCACTTAAAAACACAGTACAATGACAGAATATAAATACAAATACAAATATAAATACAATGTACAGGATTATTAAATTTAGATTAAAAAGCACTGCGTTTGTGAAAAGACCCGACTCAGCATTTGTCACAAAAGGAATACCTTCTGCAACGCTTGTAACGGTGCAAACCTCTTCACACCCTTTTTATTTCTTTTTCCATCTATCATTTTCAAATATTTAAATTATGTACGTCACACATTCTTCGATTTCCCTCATTTTTCACCACTACTACTTTACGCTTTGACCAGATCTGACTTTTTACCTGCTTCTCCGTTTATCCGTTTTTATCCAGTTTTCTGTTAATATTACTACATTTCTACAAATAAAACCACACCTAAAGTCGTTCCAGAGTTTATTTATTATTATAAAAGTTACCCAACGTTCCACGCTGGTATTCTGTCGGCACCTAATAGATAGATAGATAGTACAGTAGTATACTGAAAATGTCATGTTTCTTTTTTCATCATCAACCCATTATACCTCCATCGAGGAGCGACCCGTGCTCCTTGATGGAGGAAGGTATAGGACATGAAGAATCACGAACTTCCCTGAGGAAGGTATAGGACAGGAAGAAATTCGCCTTTGTAACAATGTTGTAATAATATAAGATAACAATATTCTTTTTTGTACACCAGGAAAAAACCAACAAAAAATAATTATACAGATACAGTACAATTGGCGGCCTTATTGCTTAGAGCAATTTCTTCCAGACAACCTACGATGGAGAGTTGCTGAAGGAAAAGTGAGACGAATAATTGGTGCAAATATGAATATTGATATACATACTTATACTTAAAAAATAATAAAAAAAATATTTAGAAACGTAACGCGTATCAGTACCTAGTGGACCCTCAGCCTATTCCTACTACTGGAGCGGCGGATTTACTAATCACACTAACGTTTAGAGGGCAAACACCGATTTAGATCGAAGTTGAACAGCTTTTCAATGGACTCCAGTGCGTTTGCAATGTCGCGGTGTATGCTTGCACTGTCCTTTGTTTAAACTCGATGTTACAATAAATATTGTCCCGGGATATTCAAAGAGTAATTATTTCGGAGGGCTGGCTTAATGTTTCATCATCAATTTCGTATTAACAGTTTTGTGACCATACTAGATTAAATGGTGGCTCTTTGTGGTGGCATTATTACGTAAGTATCGACTGAGTTGAGTGACGTTGATTTTCACTTTTTTTTAAGCTACTCCGGCTGTCAAATGCATACATTTTTTGACACTTAGGAGTCGTCTAAATGCATCACTCGATAGAGTGGAGTACTACGTAATAGGAGGGCTGGACTACAATAGCCACAGACCGATCGCGATGGAGGACCCACAAAGAGGAATACATCTAACAGTGGACAAACGAATGCTGAAGAAGAAAAAGAAGACAGACCTATTAACATGAAACAGAGGAAAGTGAAGCAAACACTTATGAGGGAGACGGTTTCATCCGTGGTCCATTTAGGGATAAAAAGTATACGAGTATTAATTTTTTTATATTATAGAAGATAATTCAAATAGGTTACATAACTGGTATAACGAACGAAAAGGAGTTTCTTTGATATTAAAATTAGTGAATAAGTCAAACCTAGTATTGTAAAGAAGTTCGAAATTTCACTGATGTCGGTGAGTAGCCCATTATCTCAGTTGAAAGAGCGCTGGCACGGTTAGCCAGAGGTCGCGGGTTCGAATCCCGGCATGAGTGGAATTTTTAGTCTCTAAATAGGTTTTTAAAATGTTTCGTCAAAGTTATTGGTGGCAATCATGTAATGTTTTCTGTAAGTAGGCAACTAATGGGAATTGGGAAAAGATGGAGTTATTCTTTTCACGGTCATTTTACCCACTACCTATAAATTTCACCCGAAGGTATTTCTAGTTCAGCGACACCAACGTTAACTAGAAGATAATGCAGTTATCATTAAGTTCGCCTTTGTACTTTTTAATTTGGTAATATGTGCAATAAAGAATAATCATGATAATAAGGTAGGGGCTAACATAGTACATTGACATGCAACGAGTATAAATCTCTTATGTTGAATTAAATTTTCGATTTCTGATTTCACAACCGCAATTTACAGTCTCTATTCATGCAATATTCGCTGCAACGAGTTTTCTGTACGTAATATGAAATATTTTGAAAGTATTATGAACATGTCAAACCGAAATTGGTTATGCACGGGTTCGAATAGCCGTTTCACCGGGCAACCTGTTTTTGAGGCAGAAAGTTACGGTCTTATTTCAAAACCACGATTCCTTAAAACGAGGAGCGTTTTACACGAGCTTTATAATGTTTGAAGCGCTCGTGGCCTAGTCGAACCGAGTGATTGGAATCAATCACGTGAGTTAAGAAACAACAGGCGCGGTCAGTTGCAAGATGGGTGACCGTCCCGTAACTACCGCTAGTGGCATTTATCCGAGCACTTCCGTGCTTCGCAAGGCACTTTAAGCTATTTGTGCCGGCTGTCATATAATGGCAGTCGTTACGCCATGCAAGAGGCCTTGTGGGTGGCTTGATAACTTCTGACAGTAAAGTCCGCCACTGTCTTACAATTCTCCACCAACCAGGACTTTGCCCAAGTCGTAGATTACGGCCTTTCCTGCGATGCAGGAAGAAAGCCGTGCCCCAGCGTAGGGACAGACAAGGGTTGATATCGATCTAATGTTTGAACTAAAACTTTAATTAGCACTTGACAATATCATGTTAATTCCGGATTTACTCCTTGAATATGTGCCGTCGGTTGCTCGTCTCCTTTTCTACTCACCAGGATTAAGCTCTGCGAATCAGAGTCACTCCATGAAAAGAAAATAACTTATCTTCCTAGTTTAGTTACATAAATGTGTCCTGGCTCCCAAACTAGGATACCCTATGCTATGTGTAGCCAGGCACTTTCGATTCAGTTCATAAAATAAGTATTTCTTTCTGTTAGGGGGTAAGATGTAACTATGTACGTAGTTAGCTATATACAAACCACTGATAACCAATTTTATAGATAAGAGACTACACTAGTTTATCGCGTTAGGCTAATGTTTGAGACCCAAACTTTCGCAGAATCACATAAACTCACGCCTGTATCCCAGAGGGGTACGCAAAGACAGAGGACTGCCCCTTGCCACGATCCTGAGAGATCACATTCGCCTTATCAACGTTAGTTAATAGATGCATGCACGCAACCTTAAGCGCTTTGTCTTAAGCAGCTTGTAAACCCTGTCCTATGTTTCAGATACAAAAAGTACTATTGATATTGTTGGTTGTATAGATTGTGCAAGTTTATTTATTTAAAAAAAAAATGTTGCCAAAAGCTTACCGATAAACTGCATTAGCGGTTTGGAAAGTTGTTTATGTGTGATCTTTTGAATAAATAAATAGTAATAATAATAAGCCAGTTTCGGGTACTTCTTATGCCTTTTGCTGATACATATTACTATTCCCCTTCCAGAATTTTAATTTTGTCCTTGCTCGTTACGAAAGCCGTACAGATTGAATCTCACGGCTACTAAATTTCGCGTATTTCATTTTCTCAACGTTATCAATTACAGGTCTCACGTTTGACTGAAATTAGATTCAGACACTTGATACGCTCCACAGGTTGAAAGGGAAACAACCTTTGCAAATTTAAATAAATGCCCAAAATACGCAGTTATTCAAAATATATATATATATAGCGACCACTAATAAATATAAAGCAGTAGGAGTAGATCTTCGCTGATTGTAAATATTTATGATCCGTTAATTTGTCATTGAAATGTGTCTCGAGAAATCTCTGCCCAAATTAAATATCGTATTTTTTAAATGATCGTATAAAACCACGACTACCATACAATTGTACAATAAATATTTAAAATACATAACATGACTCGAAACAAAAAATCAGTAGCCCCTTCACATTTTTAACGTTACAATAAACTAAATAATAATAACTTTCACACAACACTGACTTGTCTTAGTTCCAAACTAGGATACCCTGCGCTACGGCAATTGGGCGAGGACAAGGAATAAACGCCTATAGAAACCGAACCCACGAACTTCGGTGTAGAAATCAGACGTGGTATCGCTACACCAACAAGGCAGACTGAACTAATTGTTTCTCAGTCCCAGTCTAGGTTTATCCATGTTTGTCTTGGTTATTACAGCACAGTGTATCCTAATTTGTGGTGACTGTGTCGTGGAAAGTTATTTCTACTATATTCTGTCGTGCTATATTGTTGGATTATGGCCTTACACTCCTCAGAGAAGAGACCCGTGCCCCACTGTGGTGACATAAAGGGTTGATGATGACGTGCTATTTTATATGCTACAACTTTGGTCTTCTCGATGCCGTTGAGTCGGTGGAAGATCCGTAAATGAGGGTGGCAAGGGAACGTGACAGATGGCATGTGGGGGAAGGCTATGCCCAGCATTGGGTAGTGATGGGCTGATAACAAAGACGGTGATGGTCTTCTTAGGACACACGATTATTTTCTGGTGTGTGAATATTCTTAAGTATCTTAACTATACTTAAATAGGTTTCAAAATGGTTTCAAGTTTACATCAAAAGGACCCCCCTTGCGTGCCGGCGAAAGTCAACCACGTGTCATTTTGAATGATTGCCTGTGATTACGTTTTATTTGATTAGTGAGGGTTGGCCGTAGTTGGGCCAGTTTTTGTCACATTACGGAACGACGTAAAAGACATGGTTTAATAAAGGCAAGGCATTATTTTATTACAAAAAATATATGAAAACCGCTTTTAAAAATGAATAACAACAAAAAATGTAGGATACTAAAACCGCTTCATCAACAGTCATTTGACGCCTACTGCAGGGCACAGGCCTCCTTTATGGCTACCAAACTCCCCGGTCTTGTACCGCCCCGCTACTGTACCCAGGTTGTCAGGCCCTCTGGTAGGGGACCAGCCTACGCTGCGTAGTTCGGTCCGCGGTCACCAGGTCAGAGCTTTTTTGCTCCAACTCCCATCAGTTCTTCAAGCTATGTGCTCCCCCGCTGCCGCTTCAACTGAGTAATTCTGTGAGCTACATTTGCAACTGAGATCCTCCAGCGGAGCTCCCCATTCCTGATTCTTACTGATTTACTCGTTCCTATAGTTCCTAATTGAAACTTAAATTTACTCGGGACTCCCGAGTCCGGACTTCTAAAGACTGACTCAATTCCTCGGGGTTCAATAATACCACTCACTTTTTAATCAAATTTAGGAATTATGTTGGAGTAAAGAAATAGACAAACATACATAAACCCCGAAACATTACACTCCTTTTTCGTCTGGGCGTGTAATGAAATGCTTATGTTAATGGGGTCAATACAAGCAACTCTACTCAGTGTGGATTTTTTCCCAACTCTATTTAAGGAAATTTATCAAATATTTGGTCGTTATTCATGCAACTACCGATAATGGATGAGTAGATTGTCCCATTGTCGGATGTATAATTATGGTGGTTTTATTTCATCTTTCTTTAGATTTACACTCGTAAAACTAGCAATGAATGTAGTTGGCGTGATGTGTCAATTATCCACGAAGAACGTGTGAATGCTAATAAAGAAGCCAAAATCCACCACCCTCATACTTACGTGCTCCCTTTCCTGCTAATATAAAACAAGTGCTTCACGGAAAGCCTCTTGGAGCCTAAAGCAATTTTCATAAAAATCTCCGCTACAGAAACAATCACAATATTTTTCCGGGTTCATTCCTCGAGAGTTACCAGATATACAGTGAACCTCAGCGTCGAAGAGGCTTTTTTGTTCTTTTCACGCTCTTGTGCTGCGTGAAATAGAGGTGCCTTTGTTGTATGATAGCTAGTACACTTAGGCTCTGTGGCTGTCTATAATATATTTTGTCCTAAGAACCATCACTATTTGTGGTTGCCGTGTTATGAAACCAATTCACATACAGTCTAAATAAATGGACAAGTGTTGGTCCATTTTGTTGTTGGTTACTGAAACCATTTTAGGGATCCCTAAAAATGGTTTCATAGACTTTTGCAGTAACAGGACCAAAGACCTGGATGTTAACCTTACCGGCGACACTTTGTGAATACAATACCTACTGCATTTGTGTAGCTTACCTGAAAACAAACAAAAATAGTGGTTAATTAAAACAAAACTTAAGCTTTATCGAAAAATTACAAGTCACAGTGTTTGTGTTCCAAGACCTCCGAAATGGCTTTACCGATTTTATGATTTTTTCGTGTATATTTGGTAGCTTCGAGGTCGTCGCCTAATTAAATACGGCAAAACAAAGTTTGCCGAATAAGCTAAAAAATTTACTGAGATCTAGAAAGGTTCACTCGAAAACAAAAATTGTTGGAGCGGTAATCTATAGTGGAGGGGTTTGAATCCCGATTTCTTTTAATCATTCCAACAATTCCAACAACAGCCACGTCAGAGGCCTTATGGGCGGCTTGATAACTTCTGACAGTAAGGCCCGCCACTATCTTACAATCCTCCACCAACCCGGACTTGGCCCCCGTGGTGGAGTATGGCCTAACCTTCATGCGATGCAGGAAGAGTAAGTCACCAGCAGTGGCACATACAAGGGTTTATACCGTATTCCAACAAAAAAATTTAAGAAGCATTTTTTTTGTTGTTTCTATAATTATACAAAAATTATATACAGTTATGCAAACAGTACATAATTGATAGGTTCCAACTTGGCTCCAACGTCATGAATACTGAGACAGAGACTTTAAGCTTAACTAGACACAGTTGACTTTCACCATTTACATTAATAACAGTCAATATTAGTAGAAAGTCGATTCGCAGTTAGTGCAGCACAGCAGTGAAAATACTTCCATGACACCGAAGAAATTTTATACAAAAACGTTCGATTGCGGTTATTTTTCGTAGGTAACTAGCCGATAGGGGCAAGAACTGTCAACGACATAGTCATTGGTACAAAATAATAACTTGGGATATAAACGTTATCGCTTGCAATTCGTGGGACCTATGTTTGCGATATAAACATTATCGCCGGCGTTTCGCGATCTCTCTGGAACTAATCGACCGACAGGACAATCTCAAAAAGGCGCAATTCCAGAAAAGAGTTTGTCATTTACAATTGTTTTCAATAAAAAGTGCTATTGCGGTTTTTTCCAATCGAGCAATCACTACCATTGCTCGATTGGAAAACGCGACATTGACAAAGCGTGTAAAGTGCGAATTTATTTAAATTATGTAAGACCTGGAGTATGGCCTAACCTTCCTGCGATGCAGGAAGAGACACGTGCCCCAGCAGTGGGGACATAAGGGTTGGTACCATTTGAGTCCTTCCTATATTACCTGCATTGTTTTTTAAATACTTCCCTAGTCGCTGGATAGAGGGCGCTGAACTTGGTAAGTTACTGCGAGGTACGTGAAACCGCATTATTTTTTTAAAATTTCTCTTGGATTTTGAGATCATAAAACGAAACTTACATCATGTAATTTGTCACTTACATCACATATTGAAAAAAATTACAAGGAAAAGAAAACAAAATAACAATATTTTGTCGATCAATGTTTATCAGTCGTCTCAAATCTTAAGACACGGCTAGTAACGTAGTCAGTTCAGCGCCATCTACGCACTTCTTGAGAACTACTTTTTTTTTTAATACTCAAAAAGAAAATCTTCCATTCCAATCCCCTGACTGTCAAATTCCAAACTGATTGCTAACGCAGACGTCGGGATTCCGACAGCATTAGATGCGCATAACAAGATCCCAGATATTTAGAAAATATAGAACTAAAACTTTCTTAAGCACTACGCGCAGCGGTTTGGCACGCTGACCGTAAAACCGAAGGTCTTGGGTTCGATCCCCGGCAGGGTCAAACTAGGAAACGAACTTTTCTAATTTGTTTTGGGGTTTGGATGTTATCTATGTATTTATTGTATTAAATCTATCGTCGAGTTAGCAGTGTATTAATAGTGTATTAGTAGTGTATTAATGTATTTATATTTGCACCGACTACCCGTCTCTAATTTCCTCCAGCAACTTTCCGTCGTGAGGTTGTCTGGAAGAAATTGCTTTTAGCAATAAGGATGCCAATTTTACTTTGTATCATTACATGTTTTATAATATGTGCTCTGGTGTACAATAAAGAATATTCTTATCTTATCTTATCATTCCGCGGGACAGCAACCTAGGACTGCTAGCTATATAATTTGTATAAATATAAATTAACTATATAACAGGAAGAGCTAGTATAAATTTTTCATTAGTTTTGGACTTTTTATTCAAAGTGATACAGTTTAATTTATGGTGGGAACTATTATACGTACTCTAGCCTGGTAAAGGGTTAAGATATTTGTATATAATTATTAGATCTTTTTTAATGCACTAACCCGTGCTAAGGTTGTTGGCTGCCTGTATGTAATACAGAGAGTATTGTAAACCGGTTCGAAATTTCACTGATGCCGGGTAGTCGCCCATTAGCTCAGTTGGGAGAGCGCTGGCACGGTTAGCCAGAAGTCGCGGGTTCGAGTCCTGGCATTGTTGGAATTTTTAGCCTCTAAATAGGTTTTTTATAATTACCTGAGTTCGCTAAATAAATTATAATAACTGAGAAATAAACTCGGATTTAAATAAGTAAATTATATAGAACTGAGAAAAGACTCATAGCACGAAAGATGTGTTATAATAAGGTACTCCGCATTTAAGGGCAGCCCTGCAGGAATGTTTACTTTATCCTCTTTGCAGCTCTGCCCCTGTCTCGTCAGACAAGCATAATGGTACGTGATATGACAGAGACAATCCTACATATAGACGATAAGGAATAAGAGTACACATTTGTGTTATGGAGACACGTGTAGAAAGCAAAGTTGGGATTATAAATAGCAATGTACATGGGGCCCAAATATTATTTAAAACAAAAGAGAACCAGTCATTTAATTAAATCAGTCATTTAACGTATAATCAATATTTATCCACGAATACAAGTTTCTTAACTCAATTCCGCAATCACTTACTTGAAGAAGACGTGAAGAAGTACATACACACTCACAAACTTACGCTTTTGTAATATTATTGTGATTTTATATTCTTTTTAATGCACTAACTCGTGCTAAGGACAATTTTAAAACCTATTTAGAGGCTAAAAATTCCACCCATGCCGGGATGGCACGGATAGCCAGAGGCCGCGGGTTCGAATCCCGGCATGGGTGGAATTTTTAGCCTCTAAATAGGTTTTTAATATTATTGTGATGTGATGTGAAGTGATTAGAAGTAGGGGGGGGGACAACCCCCTACAGGTTATGTAGGTAACACCGTTAAGTTGACGACCAAACTTCCGCCATACGCTACAGAGGCTGCTGTCGCAGATCAATTCCTTCGTCTCCAAGAAAATGTTTTTGTTGTCAATATAAACGCCATTAGCATAGTTTCTGAGGCATGAAAATGTTTCATGGGCGGCCGTGGCGGCGACCCGCTGTGCAAACAAACGAGCTACGGCCTCGTCTATGTAGATGTATGTAAAGAGGAAGCTTGCTTGTTAAAACACCGATTACATTCTGCTCAAGCTCCTTGATTAAACCAGCGTTGAAGGGGTGAAATAAGGTTTTGTCCGGATGTAACCTCCTTTCGTTGGTTAATTGTAGACACGACGATATTAACTTTTTAACACCGATGGAGAAAATGTTGTGGCTTTACTCAAATAGAGCGAATCATTGTACGAAAGCAGTGCCGACTAAACTGCATAAAAAATTAAGAATATTTGATTACGTTTAGACAAAATATTTACTGTCCTTTTGATGTTGAACAGGTTTTTCTTTAATATTCTCCGATATAATCGATGAAGTTTGCTTATTAAGACTCTCTTACTTGATAAAATATATTTATTACTTACTATTTACTTACAGCTACTGCTAATTTTACTAAACCTGTGTTATTTTTGTTTTATATATTTATGATAATAATTATACTATTTTTAATGCACTAACCCTTGCTAAGGACAATTTTAAAACATATTTAAAGGCTAAAAATTCCACCCATGCCGGGATTCGAACTCGCGACCTCTGGCTATCCGTGCCAGCGCTCTATCCAACTGAGCTAATGGGCGACTCACCGGCATCAGTAAAATTTCGAACCTCTTTACACTATTCTCTGTATTACGTACAGGCAGCGACATCTGGCTGAAGTATATGATAATATAATAATTTTATGATAATAATTATTATATTTTTTACATTTCTGCCAATCTTCTGCTTTAGATTACAAACTATAGCAAAACTGTTTTCTTATTTTTTATGCATTTATAGATCTGTTTTGTCTATGGAACTTAATGTGAATCGCCATTACACATACAAAAAAAGAAAACTATTTACCTTTTAATTTTATTAAAAGGGCTACTTTTATTTTTTCTTCCAGCCAGTCAGCTTAAAAACAAAATTATTAAATGCAATAACTCCTTCTGACTTTTACAAAAAAATAGGTTGAAGTAGCCTATTAAATTACAACCCATGTATTCTACTTGGCTAGTATAACATTCCTACTAAAAGAAAGGAACTAAACAACTGGTTCCCTTACGCTCATACCATATTGCCGCCTGCATAGTAAACAAGAATAAACAAGAGGCAAAAATCATTCAATCCTTTCCAATCAACCGAGCTGCAATTAATAGGCCGGTTATATGAAAAAAAAACCTACAAATAAAAATACTATCAATGTAAGCTGCGCATTTGAAAGAGTTGACTGGGGAACAATTAGGTACCTATGTACACGATCTGTTAGACTTAAACAGATAGGTACTTATTTTAAAAACAACCAGTTTTCACTAGCCGAGGCTTGCGGCGCCGGTCTAGTAATGACGAAAAAGAACTAAAAACATTCATTGCGATCCAGAGATAAAAAAAGGAAAAAAAAAACGCTTTCTCCATGGTAACTAAGTAAAATTGTCGCCGGCAAAGAAACCGCAGCGAAAGTAAACTTTGGGTATTTATGTCGTTATTACGAAACTATTTTTTGCATGTGAAACGCAATTTCTCAAATATTATTATTATTTTCTGACAATCATCATTTCTGTGCGGTGCAGGTCAACCTAAGCTTATCACTATGATGCACTTAAACGCACACTTCCTAAAACATGTCTGTTAAAGTTTATCATTTAGAAGTTTGTCATTAATGTATGTCTTTTGAATATTTTTTTTTGTAAATTTTCTATTAAACAAAGAAGAGTACTATCTATTTTGTAGTGGCGTTGTTTTAGGGACAGTGTTTAAAATCATGTTTTCTAATTGAAATGGATAAAATTTTATGCAGCACAATGAAATTGCGTGTTTTGGAAATAATCCTCTATACATAGGATCCTCTATATCACATGGTGCGTATAGTATAGGTATGCCTGTTATCCTATTTCAGGGCACATGCCTTCAATGCCGAGAGAGAGAAAGCATGGGCTTAATGAACACGCGTGCCCACGCGTGAACAAATCAGACGCTCGGGTTCCCTCGCGATGTTTTCCTTCACATTAGTGACTGTTATATTACTACTAAAAATTCACGAATGGATACATTACATAACAAATTCATTTATGCTGGAAATAAAAGCCACAGCACCGCGAACGTTAGGCCGGCGTCAATACTAGGCGCTGTAATTAACTGTTCATTTGACTAAGGGTAATAGATTTTATGCTATATGATCAAAATTCCAAATATCATCAATCATTAACATGAAATTACCCAAACTCGTTGAACAATTCCACAATTATGTTATTAATGCCGAAGTGATATATGAAGCGAAGTTTGAACTCAATTCGCAGATCCAGTTTTGAGTATGATGAATGTACGGAGCGATCAGGTTTCCCGTTTCCAGCACATATTGACTGAATCTATCTTCGTTGCGAGTTTGTTATAGAGTGGGTATAACATCTCAATCAATTCAATTCAAAAATTAAACAAAAGTTATGTTTAATTAATGAACGTCAAAGTTGTTAGTTTCACAACTACACAAGATTATGAGGAGGAGAAGTGAATAAAGAAACATCACATTTATTAAAACTGTTTTATACGGATTTATGCTCGTTTATTACATTTTTACAATTTCCCGACGTTTCGGCACTTTTTTAGATGCTGTGGTCCCGGATGACGTACAAAAACAGTTTTAATTATGTCTACTGCTCGTGTTAACCTTAGAAAATACTATCACATTTATTGTTATAAAAAAGAATCAACATAACAAATCCGAGTTTAGACTCCTCAGAGTAAACCCTTTTTTGTTAACATGTTTGTGATTGTTAATAAATAGTGTTTTTTTTTTATTAGAAGGTGAAGAAGAATTCCAGTTCAAATAGTTCATCAAAATTTGAAGATACGGGACCGGTCGAATTAATAAGAGTACCACAAGGTTTGATAATGTTCCAATAACACATACCGATGTGTAATTCTCCGTGAGTACTAATGGGAGTAAGTACTTTATAAATGACTTTTATTATGTTTAGAGCATTATGAAACGCTCGTGGCCTAGTGGAACCGAGTACCTAATTGGAATCCATCACTAAGGTTAAGCAAAAACAGGCGCGGTCAGGTGCTGAATGGGTGTCCAACTCGTGACCACCGGTAGTAACATTATTCCCGGCGCTTCAGTGCTTCGCAAAGCACTTCTTTAAGCCTTTGATGCCGGCGGTCATGTAATGACAGTTGTTAAGCCATGTCAGAGGCCATGGGCGGCTTGATAACATCTGGCAGTAAGGCTGTAACATCTGGCACTGTCTTACGAGTACAACTCGGACTTGGTGGAGTATGGCCTAACCTTCCTACGATGCAGGAAGAGACCCGTGCCCCAGCAGTGGGGACATATAAAGAGCAGACACCATGTAGAGACCTACAGAACTTCAAAATTGCAAATAAAATATCTGGTACTTGCTATAGTTTCTATGAATGACACGGAAGTTCTAGAAAGATTGTTTAATGTCGACAGTAAAAGTTGATAATTAGAACCCATAGTATTTTCTAAGGTTAACAAGAGCAGTAGACATAATTAAAACTGTTAAAACTATTAAAACGAGCATAAATCCGTATAAAAACAGTTTTAATTAATTAGAACCCATGTCGACCGAATTTGGCAAACCTAGTCTCTGCCCAACCCTAAAGCATACATGCGTGAATTTACGTTCATGAGCAAACCCACTACAGTTGCATCCTAAAATTACTTAACTACTGACTACTTACAGCTAAAATACTTTTCTACGAAGAATAAAGATAAGTAAAACCTCAACTGTTTGAAACTTTCGAGACTCTTGCAGCTAGAACGCTTAACTTCGCTAAACTTCTCTCAGAAACTGCATGTTACACAGGTAGTTTAGCTGACTCAGGTATTAGGAGTTACCTTATTACTGATACTCTTTACTTTGTGCTGGTGTCTATTGCGATAGTCAATTGTTCAAACTTTAAGTAGGCCGAAAGAACTCACCGAAAGTAAGCTTATCTACATAAAAGGCACGTGTCTTTCTTACACGGCTTGGAACTGGCATAGCAGCTAAATAACTTCCAACAAAAATATTTTCTGTCTGCTATTCGAAATTCGAAAAAACAAAAACTTTATTGTAATTATTTTCTTTTCTCAGTACGTTTCATACTTTAATGTCTAGTTTTTGAGAGGCATGGCATCGTAAGGCACCATAAAACCGGGTAACAATATCCCTTAGGGTATAACTTTGGCCCAGACCGGAAAAAAGTTTTAAATTACCGCTCTTTTTTCCAGAGCCTAGCTCTCATTAGTTCCAATTTGAATTCATAGATGGCGAATTAGTTGCACATTTGTCGGTAAGCAAACTTGATTGGATCAAGCCAATATCGTGTCGGTAAAGTGGGGTTCAAATTGTGACGTGTTTTTCGACAAAAATATATTGCTGCAAACTTTAACAGCTGGGATTCTCAAAAAGCAATGTTTTATTTACACTGTATGTAGACAAGGTGTACGATTGAAATGTGAACAGTTGTTTTCCATTTCCTTTTGGTTTGACTAGATATATTTATGCTTAGAAAAAAAAGTAAACATAAGCCCACTTTTTCGGGTAAAAATGGCCCTTGAGCTGAAGTTACCCTTTAGTACAATTTATTGTTTTTTTATTGATTTTAAAGTATTGTTTTTTCACAATTCCACAGATCACAGAATAAACAACATGCCTACGATATGTAACAGGAAGCCGGGCAGTCGCAAGTATATAGACAACCCAGAATCACGATTGCTAGAATGCCTAGCAGCTGTTTGAAACAAAGCAATGTCTCAAAGCAAACCTGCAAAATTATTGCTGCTTTGCGTTGAGACATTGCTGCAAAGGCAACCAAACAAAGATAACAGAATTAAAGCGGCAAATATCTGAGAAATAAAATTATATGGCATAAAACCCACAGCAAGAAGCTTGAGCTTAAGCTCTGAAAGCAGCGTAAATGTCAACACACAACTATCAGAACCATTACCATCCGGCAGCAGATGAGCAGTAACCCGCAAAAGCTAAAGTTTAGAGCAGCTAAGAGCAGCGTGGAAATGATTCTCGATTCAGAGTCTGACGTTGACTTGATCACGTCTCTAGAGCCAGATGGATTCAATATTGGTGACCACGTCCTAATAAAAAGACCTGAATACCAGTCAACACTGTATTTTATAGGCCAAATCATAAATATGTACGACAGTCACTACGATGTTTTATGCCTCCAAATTACTACAGTCGAAAAAGGGGTTGAGATTTGTGAAATCCGCAAAAAATAAACTTGAACGCATTTCAAAGCAAGTTGTGAAACAAAGAGAGACAGGATAAAGTTTACCTTCTCTTTAATTCGTACGACAAGTATTTTTTAAAAATGTACAGTAGTAATATATATTTATAGTTGATTATTTTAAGCTAATCTCAATCAAAGTTGGAAGACTGAAAATATAAAGTAATTTTTAAATGTAATTTTACGCTTACGGATCCAATTTCGTAAGTGTTTGTTGAACATAGCAAAGTTGATTATAATTGTTTACTGTTAAACGTAAGTATTCTATGGCCATGCCGACTTTAATCAACTTTTTAGTCAGAAATTTACTGTAGGGTTAAAGTATTCAATCCTTTAATGTAACTTTGGCCCATTTTGGAATATAAAAATAAGTATTTATGTAACATGTTATGTCTCTAAAATGTGTTTAAAAATAAAGTTTAACTATCCGAGTATGAAACTAAAGCGTTTTATTACAATTCCATCGCATATTTCACCAATTATAAGCTCGATTCAATATTATAGTATTATTTGGGACATTGTTACCCGATTTTACTAGATCTCTCATGTGGCTTAGAACACTGGCTTTCCGCAAAATATTTTATTTGTTCCATATTGTACTACTGCTGATGTACTTAATTTCTGGATGGCGAAATGAACATTATTTGTATTTACTTACATTTTACATTGTACATTGACATTCAGCAAACAGAATGTAAATTCTTTACGTTGAAATAAAATTATTTGAATTTGAATTTTGAATTTATTGTATTTATTACAAATTAAAATCTTACTAATATTGTGAAAGTGAAAGTTTGTGAAAATGTGAGGTTGTTTGGTTGTTTGGTTGTTTGTTAATCTATCACTCAATAACGGCTGAACGGATTTGCATGAAAATATTTTTTTGTTCCATATTGTACTACTGCCGATGTACTTAATTTCTAGATGGAGAAATGAACATTATTTGTGTCGTATTTATTACAAATTAAAATCTTACTAATATTTTAAATGTGAAAGTTTGTGAAAATGTTAGGTTGTTTGTTACTCTATCACGCAATAACGGCTGAACGGATTTGCATGAAAAGTGGCTTACAAATAGACAAAAATCTGCTTTCAGACAAAGGATACTGACATCCTTGTAATGCGGTCGCCTGGGATAATTTCTAACGCGGACCCGCTAGCCGCGGGTTAAGGCTAGTAAATGAATAATTGTAAAACATAAAACAAGCAAAACTCAAGTAAACTGAATGTCGAAATAAAATTTTATCAAAATACAATACAATTTTGGAATACAGAATTGGGAATTAATTACATTGGTAAGGTAGAATTAAGCAACAGATGAAATTTGAATTTCAATTTTCAGATAATGTTCCTTCAACGCTAGAAGAAAAGCTCCGTTTCCCAAGCAGACCCCGAACTGTCATTTCAAATGTCTACCATGTGAATATCTCAATTCAATTCCGCAGATACTCGGGATAAAACATGAGAAACTTTACCGGGATGGGATCAAAACAACTGCAATTTTGCCTTTGGAATTGTGGAAATAAAATACCTTACGAACTAGATAGTCGCAGCTGAATATTATATACCTACTAGCTATGTCAGTAGTTTCTTATTGATTCCAACACTTTCTGTTGATTTTATGTAATTTTATTTACAAAAATTAATCTTAAATCGACTACTAAATAATCGAGTTTAACAACGTGATTTTAACGCCATCTTGTTTCGTTTAGTCTTGTTTCCCAGTGTCGTAAAGAATAAATAATTATTTGTTTCGTATAAACTATCTTAATGGTTTCTATTCAGCTCCTAACCTGAATTTCCTATACTTTCAAACAAGATTTTTTGCTGTTTACCAGTAAAATTCAAAAAAATCAACGGGTCCATACATTTTAATGCCGCCCGTGTTGTAATTTTATTATCATAAGGAAACTTTATATAAAATTTATATAAAGAAGCGGACCAATTCTTTAGCAACTTATGTATATTTCACGAAATGTTTCTTCAAAGATGCTCGGATAGTTTTTTGATGGAAAGCTGCTAATTATTCGCAGATCCTAGATATATTTTTTATCTTATATCTCAACAAAGATTGTCTCTCTATCCAGCCCATGACTAAAGCCCACTGCTGGACATAGACTTTTCCCCTGTCAGCCTCAAACCTCAGTCCTCTGCCAATCTCGTTCATAAGTAATTTCTACGTCCCATCAGTCGCTGGTCTGCCTACGAATATACTTATCCAACCTTGGCCACAACTTTCTGACCGCCTTAGTCCTTTGACCATTCGCCACCTCCAGTTTAACTTCGCGTGGCAAGATCTTTGACTTTGGTCAAATTTGGTTTTTCCAAATTAAAACGTCACGCACACGATCGATGCTAACCTAGTATGGCTATTTCTCCATGGCTCTCTACCTAACCTGGATCTTATTGATTTGGTACCATAATATGTGAGATTGGGCAGTATGCACTGTTTGAAAGCCTTAGTCTTTAGGTTTGGTGAAATTTCCGGGCAGAATCTAGTTTATTAATTTATTAATACTTTATTGCACCATAAAATCGTAAAATGCGGCGAAGTTAATGCCATAAGCATTTTCTACCAGTCAACCGCAGGAGATAAGGAAAAAGTTGGCAGGCGTGCAATAAAAAAGGAAAAAGAAAAACAATATAGTAAAATTGTGTAGTTAAATAAACTTACACATAGTATTCCGAAGTCCTCACTCCAACTGAATCCTTTTTGCGAAATTTACCTTTTCAATTCGGCCTAGTAACTTAATTCGGAAGCTCTTGCATCCCAAATAATAGCTTTAAAAGAAGTCCGTGTAAAGATCGCTCATCTTTATTCAAACGCAACCGACTCATGAATAACACAAGGGGTGTAAACACAGCTCACTAGGGGGTGGTCCCAGTGGTAGCGTATAACACGCAGCTTGAATTGGGGCTTCCGTCGACACGCATAGATTTCTGCGAAACATAATGCCCAGAGGATTACGTACTCAAAAACATCGAAAATAGACTCAAAGATACCTACGACTTTTCTTAACCATCAATAATCGCATAACTTGTTTTATAGCTAATCAGTGCCTACCGTAACTTGCTTTATAAAACGTTTTTTTTTTTTCAAAAAGTGAACATCACAACGCTTAGCAACTGTGACAAACATTTTTAGAACCTACAGTCTAGAAACTAGGATCAACAACCTAGGACGTAAATCTATTTTCTAAAAACGGCCGTTTTTAGAATAACTGCTTTAAAGTCCTAGTTTCTCGACCTAGGTTCTTGTCAGTAAGTTCTAAAAACAGCTACGATATTTATTACATACATACATACATACCCTCACGCCTGTATCCCAGAGTGGTAGGCAGAGACCAGGGACTGCCACTTGCCACGATCCTGATAGATCACCTTCGCTTCATCAACGTAAGTCATAAGTCGTTGCATGATATTTATTAATATTTGTTATGTTCACTTTTTTTGAAGCGCGTTAGAAATGAAAATTATTTTTTTCCAATGGTTAGTTAGCATCACGAAGCGCCTTAAGTTGTGTCATCGATTGTTAAGCTCAAGTATAATAGTGAGCCGCGTCAAAGTATCGACTCGTCCCACTTTACGGAATAGGCAGGCACGACTAACTTAATAACAGATTAAATTATGTGGCTTCTCCAAAGGAATACCTGAGCACTTGTTATTATGTGGTAAGCGTTACCACACGAGTACAAGAGTTGTGAGGCAACACGAGATGTTCTGGTGAAATCCTTCGTTACACAGTGAAATTCAATAAACCAATATAGTAGTCGGGGTAATTCTATTATCTGTAAGGCTTAGTACAGACTTTAGGTGTTATTTCTAGGCTCGGGGCGGTTAAAACCACATAAAAACAAAACTTTTTTGTAAACTTTTTTGAGTCACGGAACTTATTATAAAATCACTCTTTAATAATTAATCTTAACTAAATTAATGTAGATATGTCATGAAACTTTGAATTCTAAAATATGTTTTTAAATAAATTACTTCTGTATAACTTATGTTAAATAATATACAGAACAATAATTTAATTACAATTTGACTTGTAATCTAGTCCTACAGATCAGTAGATTTACAAAAACACGATTTCTGTAAGGTTCCTTAAAATAAGTTTAATTAAAGTCATCGCCTTTTATTTACAATATTAGAACTACTTGTCTATGGGAAATGCTGAGGAATTGGCAAAATGTACTGCAGCGTCTATAATATTTTTTATCTTATAATGTTTGTCAGTTCTGTTTTCTCTTCTTGAAAGAATAAACGAAGACCACACACGTCTAAATAAATTCGAGCAATTAGGATTTATTGCCGGCGATCTAGGCCAGTGTTGGCCATAAACATTATAGAATCCTAATTCTAACTAAAATTATTCATAAGTGATTATAAATTCAGATAATTGTAAGTGATTGCGTTACGTGGAATTTATTCACTATCGTACTTCTTTTTGTTTCCATAATCAAGTCAACAATTGAGAAACAGGTAGCTCTACGCAAACGTGTCTGGTGTACCTACATATTTGTTAATATTGTAATCTGATTGTGTCGTTGTATTTGAGCAATTTATTATCACAGTGAAACCTTGCTTCTTGCATACAAAAAATGTGTCTTTGAATAATCTGCTTTTCATATGTGTGTCTGTAAATTGGACCTACTTTTGTTTTAACAAACTTATTTTCAGATTTCACGTGAAATCTCTCTTTCAAAAACTCTTTTTAAAACCACTTACAACATAAGAATTTCAGAAAGTGTCAAAGAAAGTATACATACGTTGTATTTAAAAAATACCTTTCGTACAACACATTTATTTCCTGTGCCATGGTAATCAGGCAAGGACATTACAAACATGGTAATACACCCAGGATACGGCCATATACAAGTCAAGTAATCCCCACGACCTCTGTTTCGGCAGTCAAGCGTGTTAACCGCTTCAACCAACGAGGCAGAATGTACGTATGTAATTGTTCCAGGTACTGCACAATTATTATTAATTATACTGTATTATATACGTAGTGCTAAAAGCAATGGTGACTTATGATTAAGTTAGTAATGGTAGTTTTGATTCCGCCGCGGGTTTTTCTCCACTACAATACGGCCCGAAGGCAGGGGCTTACATTTTACATTGTACATTGAAATTCAGCAAACAGAATGTTAATTCTTTACGTTGAGATAAATTGATTTGGCTTGATTTGATTTAATAAATAAAGTCATCTCAAAAATTCGGGTTTTCTCAAGACATTATTTTCTTTGCCTCTTTGTGAAAACGAGCCATTTCGTCCCAAACGGCACGACATTTGCCATCAAGCGGCAGGTGTTTATACGACATTCGCCGAACACTTGCAGGCACTTACAACTTTTTAACAACTTCCGGAACATTATTTAGTAACAAGCGACAGACGGGCTTGCTTTTTTTTTCATATTCTGGAATCCTATTCTGTAACTTTTCGATTTTCTACTTTTCAATGAGTCCTCCTGAGTTTTTCCCTGCAAGCTGCACTAATTTGCTGAATAGCGCCCTCTTTTATTTTTATCGTTGATTTAATGAACACCAACTGTCTGCAGTTGACATCAAATCGGCATCTATACTCTATACAGACTTAGTCAAGCACTGGTTCTTCTTACTCAGGCTATATTAGTCCATTGCTGGGCATATCCCTCCCACAGGGAAAATTTCAATATTGATTGCTGTCGACTTTAGTGTTCAGAAGGTATACTTTTATTTGCCCCGCAGGTACGCGTAAATACAATTTCAGTAGTGTTTTTTCAGAAAGAACGAGAAAACATCAGACAAAACAAAGTGATAGGGTGGCTGACTATTTTTATTGTGGCATTTTGAATCTTTGTTCGAGCTATGTTAAACAGCAGTCAGCTTTTACATTTCAGGCGCAAAGGTACCCGTAACGTAGCCAAGTAGAGTAAAGGTTAATGTACTGGTAGCTTTATTTCTTTCCCGGGAATATTTTCATTAAAACCATGTATTAATGACGCAGAGAAACCATGTATTCTCTACGTGTTGGTAATGGTGTCAGTGAATTAACACACATTTAGACATGTATAAGCTCATGTCGTATGTCGGCGGGGTAGGCATCACAATTCTAGAAAAACTCTCAACAACAGTAAATTAACACGTGATATATCCCAAATCTTACGCGCTTCCGTGCTTCGCAAGGCACGTTAAGCCGTTGGTGCCGGCTGTCATGTAATGGCAGTTGTTAAACCATGTCAGAGGCCTCATGGGCGGCTTGATAACTTGTGACAGTAAGACCCGCCACTGTCTTACAACCCTCCACCAACTCGAACTTGGCCCCCGTGGTGGAGTATGGTCTAACCCTCCTGCCATGCAGGTAGAGACCCGTGCCCCAACAGTGGGGACATACAAGGTTTGATATCGATATCCCAAATTGGACCGAACGACCAGCTTAATGAGGATGGTCAAGGACAGAAAGATGTGACGTGCTTGGGCAGAGCTACGTCTGACAGTAGACGAATAGGGGCTGATTGACAAGTATTCATCCAAATCCATTAACCTCTAAAAGCGGGATTGCGTGAAAAAAATCCAACCATACATAAAAATTGGTAAGATATACATGCTAACTCGCTTTCAGTTTCTACCTGACGCCAGTGAGAGAATAAGGCCTTGTTTGTATCGCACGTAAGTGTAACAGTCGTGTGGCGCAGGCGGCGCCTCAGAAACTCCGGCAACACTCATTTATCAAACGAGATGAGAGGCATAAGTAGGCGGGGTGTGTCAGCCACTTTTGTTTCCTACTTCTTTTCGGGCTACCCGTTTCTAATGTCGGGTATACACCGAATGAACGAATCCGAACGAACGCAGTTGTCCCAGAATGGGAATTAAGTAAACTAGCCAACTAGTCCTTAATCGATAGATTTGCATTAATTGAACGTGGCACAAAAAGATTTTCTGTCAGTCTAGCGAAAGTTGCGACCGACACTTGTCTATGTTGCGTTTGTGGTGAACTCTTCGCTGTTTATTCAGTTTTTTATGTCCTTAAAAACATAGTATTTTTTTCTACGTCAGATGGTTTTTGTGTTTGAAATATTTTGGTTGTCAAGTAGTTACCTTCTGTGCTTATATGTTTAGTTCATTAAAATCGTAATATTACGAGGATTTTCATTCTTTTATTTTGAATCATATAGCATTCATGCAAAACATACATTTATTGACTCGTTTTCAGCGCTAAACATGCACCAAATCATTCCATTGTAATTAGATCTATTAATGTTTCTTGAAGAAAATCTCGAGATAAAAATATTCTTCATTGTACACCGTGATATAAAACATATAAAGATACAAAGCATCGGCGATATGCAGTGCCGATAGGCAAACGTCTTCGTTCTCAAATATTCGGTTCGTGTGTACCCAGCATTGGAAGTGCGTGCGAAAGGGCTGCGTGGAATCTAATAAGGTGTAGATGGAGGAGTACAGGGTCTTTGAAAGGGTCTACCTTGAGTTTTATTTACATTATGTAAAGATAGATACTTGCGGTTGGTAGATTTTTAAAGTATAGGTTTTTAAAGATGTCATGCAGCTATAATGTCACTTAAACCACAATTTTAAATTAACTAACCATCAACTTTTGGGCTTAAGAACTCTGGAAACATAAAAAACATTCCCATTTTTTCCAATTATAATAAAATTGGGTGTTACTTCGGTGGATATCTTGAGAAAATAAATTAAGACCAAAAATCGGAGTATATATTTTGGAAAATACTGATCCTAGAAGCTTTGTTTCTACTTCAATTCATTTCCTCTCGAGTTGTCTACGTATCTTTACAATATCCAAAATATTTAAATTAATTTTTATTTAAATCTTTTTCCTATCAGAGGATTAAGAAAAATGGAACAATTCAGACCATATCTATAAAAACTACGTGGCGTAAAAAGATAAGAATGTCACTAAGATAAAACAGATCTTAAGGACTCTTGCTATCTGCAATTAAAAAAGACATTTGACTTTTTAAGGGTCTATCCCACACTGTGCGGGGCAAAAGTACGAGACTCTAGCACAGAGACATTTGAACCGATGGAAGCAGGAGGCTCGACTGTTCTTAAAATAACTATTGTCGACTCTCATCAGCATGACCAGTACGTCGTACGCTAGTCGACAGTACGATGGCTCAAGGCACACGTTTTGTGGCGCTCAAATGTCAGAATTTGACAATTTAAAGGTTGGCTTTAGGCAGCAAATATTATTTTTAGTTGTTTCGGTAAAATAGGCAACAGATAATAGGTAAAGAAAGCAGTTGACTAGTTAAATTGGGCTGACTTGCTCGCAAATTAGAGAAGTATAGATTATTTAGCATGATAGATTAGATTCGATTAGAACTCTTTATAGTAGGTACACACCAGAAAACGAAATACATAAAAAGGTGTACATAACTAAGTATTGCCGTATACAATTAATAGGCTCTTTGAAAAGTTAATTATGTTGCTAGGCGCATGGAAATAGTCGGCTTGTATTGGAAAGTCGCGACTTTTGACATTTTAAACGCACGACAAGCGTCCTCGTACTAACCGGGCAGGGATTTCATTTATCTCGGGCAGAGGATAATTCTAGCCATCCATCGAGGTAACGTACTGGGGATGATTCCAGCAAGCAGCGTCGATCTGGGCACAGTATTAATATTTAGTTTTATTACATTTTGGCGTGGTAATAATAATAATAATAAGTATGTACCTACTTCCGATTCTAAAAAAAAAGTTTCATAGTTTAGTTACTTACTTAGTGACCCATAAACAGCTGTAGAAATGTGTGTGAAATTTGTCATACAGTAGATACTTTGTTCAGAATCTCTCACTTTAAGTCTTCACATTTTTAGTAGCTTCCATTATAATTTCAAAACATTTATGTAGTAAAAAATTCACTTTACTCTTAGGTTTTAATAGAAACTGACTAAAGGTACCTCATGAAAAAGTCTTTTTGAGAAAGAGCTTTTGTAAAGGCAAAAGCTTACGAAAAAATTTACTATGATCCCTCCTAAGGGAATTGATTGATATAGCAGGCCAACAGTGCGCGATATAATCAACCCCCAACATTCGCCTGTGCAAGTTTTAGGCTGGGCACCTGCTATAGAACGTCATTGAGCTACGTACGCTGCGGTACAGGCACGTGCGACGTAGACATGTGTCTGCCCTGCTCTGCGTCTCTTTGTAGTGCCGGCACAAATTTCTGCGCGACGCGTGCACGTCGAGGCGTGTTTACTAATAATTTTGTTGCAATGACAGAACATTTAATTGAATTAGTTCGCTGAGAACCTTGTTTGTATGATACAAATCATCCAGACTATTCAAAAAAGACTGAAAAGTTATTATGGAGTAATGTACACAGCCTTATAGTTAACAGTTTATTTTAGTGTCACAGGCCCCCACGACCGCGCGACCTGTCCCATTGCTAAAACAGCGCACCGAATCCGCTGCCCTGCCCGTACCAAGTTCTTTCGTCTGTTAATAGTGTATGAATAGACAACCGAACTTGGTACAGGCCGGACAGCGGATTCGGTACGCTCCGTACCATATGCGTTCGTCTGGAAAGTTGTTAGCCAAACATAGTTATTACTGACGGCCTCTGTGGCGCATCGGTAGTGCATCTGCCTACCATGCTAGAGGTCCCGGGTTCGAACCCCGCCTGGGTACAAAAAAAATAAATTTACGTACATGCACAAAAGCAATTTATGTGCATGTACGTAAATTTTAAAAATGTAATGTTACTATTTCGTGTTCGCTCGGTCCGATGGTACGCCCAATCCGCTGTCCGGCCCGTACCAAGTTCGATCGTCTGTTAAAAACGTCATGGGTTATCAACCACAACTTTCGATATCAACCCTTGTATGTCCCCACTGTTAAGGCACGGGTCTCTTCCTGCATCGCAGGAAGGTTAGGCCATACTCCACCACGGGGGCCAAGTCCCGGTTGGTGGAGGGTTGTAAGACAGTGGCGGGTCTTACTGTCAGAAGTTATCAAGCCGCCCATGAGGCCTCTGACATGGCTTAAGGACTGCCATTACATGACAGCCAGCACCAACAGCTTAACGTGCCTTGCAAAGCACGGAAGCGCTTTATCACCACAACTTTGTCAACATTGCTTACAACAAGACGTCGGACGGTCAGCATATTATTGCGCCCATCAATATGTATGACTGTTAACCCCACGGCCACATTAGCCCCAGTAGGCTTTTTCCCCAGGCGGCTTTAATATTTTCATCTTTATTCAAACCGGCCTGGCCTATGAATAAAACAACGTACGACTCAAGAATCTTCTCCGGCACTGAGAAGAAAACTGTACAAGTTTCAGTCGAGCAACGTGATAATATGGATTCTGTTTTTTTCGAATTATGGAAACTTGTCAGTCCGATGAAAGTTATGATAATAATGGACATATAGAATGTAGTCTCGGCTTAAGAGTTTAAAGTAAGGTTGGCAATAATGCGTGCAGCAAATAACAAAAATTGACGCATGAAAATTACCCTGTCAGTGTAACCAATAATCACAACATCAATAGAATGGTAACTATGTACTAGCTAGTTCTGGCATTTTTTTTGTCTTTCCGAAATATCCAAAGTTACTTTTTTACATGAAATAGGGGGTGGGTAACATCAAACCTATTAAGGAGGTACAGTAAATTGAAATATTGCTACTATTTACGTTGTGATTGCAAACAATATACTTCAGTGCAATTTTGCTTTCGACAGTCTACAACACTATTCGACGACCTCTGTGGCGCAGCGGTGGTGCATCTGCCTACTATGCGAGAGATCCCGGGTTCAAACCCCGGCTGGGTACAACAAAAACCCCAGATCTTGGATGCTTACATGTTCATGCTAGTGGGGGGCCAGAAGCAATGTGTGTGCCTGTACGTAAATGTTATGTTATTCGATTTTTGTTAAGGGATGAAATGAAAAAGTTATATTCAAAGTAGCACAAAAACTGCGGCTTAATGAATTACAAGACAAACTAGACGAACGATACAATGGTTTCCACCATCAATGGATAGTAGAGACCTTTGTATCACCTTAAGATTGACTTCTGCGCTTTCCTTTGTCAAGCCTCCATCGATACGCCGACGCGGCAAGGCGTCGCGACGCCGTAACTTTATTCATTTTGCTCCTAGAGTTATTATAATGATAAATTAAAATATTGCCCTCTAAGTAAAATGAAATTAATTTGAATAACGCAAAGCAAAATTCACTCTGAGGGGAACACCTTTTAAGTTGGAATTTAAATATAAAGCGACCTGCCGGCGGTCTTATCGATAGTAGAATTAGCTGAGTTGAACTTTTCAAAGTAAGCAGTACAATTTTTTATTTACAATTGCCAAAATTATAAGACTATTGCTCTTGACATACTTGCTCTCCCGCTCATACCTAACAGTCGACAATATCTCTTTCTCTTTTCTGCTTTTGTCACATAAGAATGTATCTATCCAGCTTATGAACAGAGGCCACTGCTGGGCATAGGCCTAGCCTAGCGCAGTCTTCCCTCTCGCTCCAACTCTTTAGCTTAGAACCAATCTTGTCCATTGCCTTCCGGTGCCTTGTCAAAACGTCATTCTTCTTCTTCTTCTTTCCACTGCTGGACATAGCCATCCCCTAATGAGCGCCATAACTCAATGTTTTTAGCTTGCCGCATCCAGCATCTGCCGGCAGTTTTTTGCAGATCGTCATCCCACCTGGTCGGAGGGCGTCCTACACTATGTTACGCACTACGTCCACTACTACAAAATGTGATTGACCCATCGGAATTGCTCGTAACGTAAATAATTAGAGGGCATGCATGTAGGTAGAAATCACTTAAAAATACGAAAGTTCATGAAACGAAGAAGATCTCTCAGGATCGTAGCAAGTGGCAGTCCCTAATACATACATACCCCTTTGGGATATAGGCGTGAGGAAATGCTATGTGTTATATAAATACGGAAGTATCAGTCTATCTCTTCAGATTCCTCAAAAGAGAACGAGAGAGACGAGCCAAAATAACGTTGGCCCTTCAAAAGTTCACTGCGTTGGTGCATACTCGTAAATAAGCCGGACGAAATAAAACTCTTTGAACTTTCCTGCCATACAAAACGGTTAGAAAATATATTCCTCTTCATTTTGGAAAACGAACGAGCGGTACCGACGACGGTATATTGTAACTTCAGACATCCCTTCTAGCCTAACATGAATAGCCTGCCGGAATTGAAACGTCTCCGCCAAGCTACTCCACTGTACTACGCATTTTTATTCGTCCTCTTACGAGTACGTGAACGACTTTTATTCAGTAAACTCTGCTCGCAGTTAGCATAAACCAATTCAAACTCCAATAGAGCCCGGTGGAAATACAATAACAAAACCACTTAAGGCGAAGTGCATTCCAAAATTGGCAGCGTGGTATGACAAAGAGGTCTTTGGGGCGTATTATTTTACCCCGGCTATTGTGCTACGC
This sequence comes from Yponomeuta sedellus, assembly GCA_934045075.1. Lineage (NCBI taxonomy): Eukaryota > Metazoa > Arthropoda > Insecta > Lepidoptera > Yponomeutidae > Yponomeuta > Yponomeuta sedellus. The sequence continues at coordinate 14,466,454 of OW203732.1, read as the reverse complement.
GTGTGAAGGGCCGACCGTGCGCCTCAGACCGGAATCGATATGGAAACAGAAGTACTCTTACATCCCTGAGTGCCTTATTGGCCTTCTTCTTCTTCTTGTTTAACCCCTTTCTTCACGGAGTCTGGGGTTGACGCAATGTAAACCATATAGCTCTATTCATGGCAAAGAAGGGTAGCCCTAGCCAAATTACGTTGCTCATTGAGCTAGCAATGACATATTATTATTTAACTAACATGCCAGCGGTCGTTGTCATTACGTTGTGTTATTGTATGTAACTATCATTTTTACCCTCCTAATTAATATATAGCATTTAAAACATCAGAAATAAGCGATACGTACGAGTAGAAAATAATGACTAGTTTTCTCAATAGTTTATAAATACCACTGCCCACATACGATTGTTTCTTAGTCAAAATTACGGTTGCCATATGCGTAAATAGCGGAGACATTTTTTGTCATCGAGGACAATTTATTATTTTGGTTCACATTTGGACCATATCATTGTGTTACCTACAATAGTGACGAACAAAATCGTAGAGAGCTCTATTTCGTTTCGTTCAGCATTCTGGGTGTAAACAAAAAATATTTTTAATATCAAAGTCAATAAATTTTAATAGAGGTTGATGTAATTATTGTGAATTATTGAGGTGAACAAATGCCTTAGGATAACCAACCAACTCGATAAACATTATCGCTTCCTCTATATGAAGATTTGCATCAACGGTTTACACGTAAAGCAGAGCCGAATGAAATTAAATGTAGTAGTACAAATATACCATCGCGTCTATCTGTTTCATATAAGTAATGGAATGTGTGCCCCACATTTCGCCTTACCCCAATAAATAAGGAGTAGCGTCGACTTCGGAACACAATTTAAGTTGAAATAAAATTTTGTTACCCTCAGCAATGAATAGGCCTAAACTCTGTATATGGAGCGGAAAGGGGGCCGTCTTATCTCAACGTTACATCGCGCAAGGAAAACCTCGTAAGGTAGAGCTGTGGCACACCAAATACCCAGTAGCATTTAGTGTAACGCCCAGTAGTGTGTTTAGTGTGTTAGTGTAACGCCCGGTATAGTGGCGGCAATTTTTTATTTGATTTACCCACTTTTAATTTTTAAATAACCTAACATCATTGATTTGCAACCGGAAGCAGTTTTTTTTGTCGGAAGAGTCCGAACAGGATTCACTCTGATTCGCGGAGCTTAATTGGTTTCTAACGTTATTTCACACAACAAAAATCTCGTAAGTTAGGACTGTGCCACACCAAATACTTAGTCATATATCCGTAGCCCATATGCTATTGAAGTAACGCAAAACCTGGAAAACCGTTTCTAGTCCGGTATCGAAAAAAAAGACTCCCAAAACGAAGTATCTGAATGCTCTATTTGTTAATTTATTAAAAAAAAACATAGTAAACTATTAAATTTTACCTCTTAGAAATGGTTGATGCTTGATTTAATAACACGTTGTATAACTAAACGACACAGACAAAGCTAATCTTTCTGTCAGTGCTTTCGTTGTATGTTGTTATTTTATTCGCGATTTCGCCGTTTCCACAAAGTTAAATTTGTTCTTATTCATGAGAAGTACCCCCACTTCCGGGTATATGAACGTTAGGTGGTTTGAAAGCCATAAAAAAATTAATGTGCCTTCAATAGATAACGATTATACTATTTTTTTGTTTTTAAAATATATCTCCTCCCTCAAAAATATCTCAATAAAATATCAATTAATATCTCCCTCAAAAATATCTCGACACAAACTTGAATCCATTAGAACTATTAGTAGTCAGCTAGAGCAGAGACCTATTATAACAATAACACGTGTCGCTGGTCCACGGGTTATTGTTATAATAGGTGTACAAGATTTTTCAACTTTTTATTTTATTTACGTCTCTACTTAAAATTAATAGTAAATTGTATTTTTTTCCAATTGCATCTGCCATCAGTCGCCAGACTTTAATCAGATTGGTTCAAAGATTGAGTAGTGTTTGGGAGTCAGCAACTCCCTTATGAGTCAAACGCTCGGGAGATGGTGTTTTTAAACTATCTAGATTTCAACGAGTACAGGTTTTTGTCACACCCCATTATATGTTCCACTTGGTATGCAAGCGGTCTAATAAAAACCTCGTAACTTAGAGATCCTGCGAGTTCTCTCGGTCTGTGTGTTTGGGTCCGGTAAATGGGTAACTGGATTGAAGTTTGGCCGGCCCAGCTTACATTTATGTGGCTCGATTTGGTTTGATTGCTTTAGACTGGGAAATAAGAGTTGCAGTTTCAGGTTCTAAACGCCATCTGGCACCCGTCTCTAATTTGTCCTATCTATTCTCCGTCTAGGGTTGCCTGACTGAACCAAATTGCGGTTTTGTAATAATGCTGTTTTGTTTATATCTTAAGTGTTAAGCCTGATTTACATTTGCTTTATTTTAGCATGCTTTACATAGATCTAGAACAGAATAGAGACGCCAAGTGTACACCCGTAAGGTACAGCAATTTTTTTAGAGTTACCATAAAAATAAAATAAATGCGCAGGCCTTTTCTCAGAGAGAGAGAGAGAGATATGGTCGTTATTACCACGCCCGTCCCCCGCGGAAACCCTTATAGATTTGCAATCACTTACGAGCGCTTTTAGCGCCTCTATTCCATTCTAGATCTAAATAAAGCATGCTTAAAAAGCATGGAAATAAAGCAAATTTAAATCAAGCCTTAATATAGATTTCTTGTTGTAAATTTAATTACATTGAAAATCTTTATTGCTTGTGCAATAAATACTTGTATATAGTCATCAGTCATCATCAACCCATTATGTCCCCACCGAGGGGCTCGGGTCTTTTCCCTGAGGAAGGTAAAGTATAGGCCACACTCCACCACGAGGGCCAAGTCCGGATTGGTGGAGGCTTGCAAGACTAGTGGCGGGTCCTACTCTGAGCAGTTTTCAAGCCGCCCTAAGGCCTCTGACTTGGCTTAACGACTGCCGTCTATCGACGGCAACCGGCACCAACTGCTTAACGTGCCTTGCGAAGCACGGAACTGCTCAGAAAAATGCCACTAGCGTTCGTCATAGACTGTCACCCATACATGCATTTTTTTTTTCATTTAGGCACATACATTGCTTCTGGCGCCACACTAGGATACCCTGTGTCGTGGGAACCAGAAACAACGACATCACAAACATGTAAACATCCAAAACCTGGGGTTTTTTTGTCCCCAGCCGGGATCTGAACCCGGTACCTCTTGCATGGTAGGCATGCGCTACCGCTACGCCACAGAGGTCGTCAAAATCGGATTTTATCTTGAACTCATCCAAATTCCCGCAAACTATCTGCAGACCACCAACCCGGACTTGGCCCCCGTGGTGGAGTATGGCCTAACCTTCCTGCGTTGCAGGAAGAGACCCGTGCCCCAGCAGTGGGGACATACAAGGGTTGATAACGATCTGCAGACATAACCAGTGAGTTACTATGCTCACATTGCTAACATGTAAGTAGCATAAGGAACTGTACGTACTGGCGCCTACTTACCCATAACTTCGCGGGTGCTTGGAAATGAAATCGTACCGCAATTGTACGAGCTTCGGTACATTTCCATACCTTCTATAAATGCGACAACATTCTAAAGTTGTCTGGAAAAGATCACTTTTAGTGATAAGGCCGCCGTCTGTACTCTTAGATTAAGATATATCTGTGTAATTTCCATTTTTATGTACAATAAAGTGTTCTCTATCAATCTAAGTTCCCGCTCCAGCCTTTTTCGTAAGAAAGAGCAGCAGCAAACTAGAGCACAGCCAAAACGATATCAAGGACAATCACAAACTTATGACACCAGAGAATCTGAGAAAACAAAGCTGCCGACAAAAGACGCTCTGGGAAGCAAACTCGATTCTTATTTACTGTGTGAATCCTTTGTGGGATCCCCTGGGTCGACCCACGCATAAAACGGGGAAACAGAAAGATCAGAAAGTACGAACGTTTGAATCATTCATGTAGATCAGTCATTGGAGAACTTGTACTAAAAATGTTGTAATATAGTCGGAGAGGCTACGTTAAAAGACAAATGAACGTGGTATTTTTATTTTAATACTTTTCATAATGTGCAAGTGATGCAAATTACTTCAGCCACATGTCGCTGCCTGTACGTAATACAGAGAGTATTGTAAGGAGGTTCGAAATTTCACTGATGCCGGTGAGTTGGCCATTTGCTCAGTTGGAAGAGCGCTGGCACGGACAGCCAGAGGTCGCAGGTTTGAATCTGGGCATGGGTGGAATTTTGAGCCTCTAAATAGGTTTTTAAATTTGTCCTTAGCACTGGTTAGTGCATTAAAAAGAATATAATAATGTGACCTGTCAAAAAGTCATTCTAGACACTTGGTACAAAAAAACGCGGTATAATCGGACTTAAACTTTATGACGTCACAACTTGAACATAACGCCTTAATGTAAGGAGCGTACATAAATTTTCGAGCTATATCGTAAACTAATGGGTTTCCACATTATTTCAAAAAAGTTTAGAATTCTATTTTCAAACGAAATCAAATTTGTTTTTCATAATTTTATTTTTTTACAAATTTCTTGATCCTGAAAGACCGATTTTTATTTGGCACTGGTTAATAAACGATCTGTAAAAATATATGACTTTTTTGCATTAGGGACGCTAAGTTGTACAACGTGGAGCCCCTCTAGTGGAGTTGGGCGGGACATCTGAGCTTAATTTCATAGAACAATTAGACGTACATTACAAAGTACATTAACCCACAGATTAAGTAGGTGTAACCCAGCAAAGCGATGTACACTGAATTTTCATTGTAAACTACGAAATTGTAGAATTGTAAACTGCAGTTGTACGGAAAGACAGACCGTCAAGTCAGTCAGTCAATAATTATTTGCAAAATAAATTGTTTACAATTCGCCTTGCTCGATATAAAAACGACCATAAGTTTAGAATATACTGTTCATAATATATTAGACAAGATTAAGTAGAAGAGCCGATAACCAGCGTAACCAGCGAAAGCGAATGCTACTATTAGACATACATCCATAAATCAAAAGACATAACTGAACTGAGACATATGGCATCACGTGTCTTCCTACCCCTCAGGGATAGATGCCTAAGTATTAGTTAGACCTAAGATTTCCATACTTAGCCTCATAGATGGGCCATTGTACGTAGCAAACGGGACGTTAACACTTCAGAACCAAAATTATAAGCTAGGCGAGTAAGTGGCACTTTTTTTATCAACAGTAACAAACTACCGTTAGCTAATCGTGTAAAGGCTGCAACGCACTAGCGCAGCCATGGTGTTGCCCGCAGGCCGTGCCATCAAAGCATCTGGGCGCTGTTTCATAATTATTGATTTCCGCACTTAGATACATAGATCACTTTATTGTACACACAGATATTTCTTAACCTAAGAGTACAGACGGCTGCCTTATCACTAAAAGTGATCTCTTCCAGACAACCTTTGGTTGGACTGGAGCAATCTAATGGAGAAAGAAGTAGACGTACAATTAAATCAAATTATCAGCCTCACAGTTGGGCACTTTGCCTCTTTGTACATAGCAAGCGCTGATTTACGTTAACACCAGACACTAGAGTTTCCTCATGATGTTTTCCTTCACACTTAGCGAAAGGTAATGCTGCTATAACTTCACGATTGCACAAAATTCGGAAAACAAAATCATTGGTATATGCCGGATTGGATTTGAACCCACGACCTCCCAATTAAGAAACCAGTTATCTACCGCTCCGCTACCACCGCTTCACGCGTAAGTGTATTTTCAACATTTTTTGCTTCATGCTTTTGTACTTTTTTACTTGTGGTTGTGGCTAAGACCCTCGTGTCACTCTCGACACGCGCCTAATGCTCGCGTGTCAGAGCTGAATCTTTTTCCTCAAACACGATTCCTATCACGATTGTAATAACAATCTCCGCGAACAAACAGTGGAGGCTTGTAGAGGAAGTGCTGATATCAATTTCATGCAACTTATGCCGATGGGCGCTTCCGTACCGGTCCTGCGGATAAAATCTGAGTTTATCTGTTAAAATTGTACCTTAGTGGTGAATGATAATTTGCAAAGAAATCAGAACGCTGTTTCCAGGCTCAAACTTAGCTGCCACTTGCATTTAAATATTCAATGTTTACTTTTAATAATTACCTTTAATTCGAAAGGGTCCACTACGTAGTTTCGACGACCGTTGTTCCGACAAACGTTGATGCGAATTTCCTTTCCACTGCCTCATATTTTCAAAAGCTTATTCCTTGAAGTACGAGGATGGTTCTTACGGAAAGAAAAATAAAAAAAATAATTAAAGAATCGACTGTTAGGCGGTACGAAGTTCGCTGGGTCAGCTAGTCTATAGTATAAAAATGAATCGCTGAATGTGTTGGTAAGCGCAAATCTTGAGAACAGCTGAACCGATTTTGATAATTTTTTTTTTAGAATATTCCTTGAAGTATGAGGATGGTTCTTACGGAGAGAAGATTAAAAAAAGTTAAAGAATCGACTTTTAGGCGGTACGAAGTTCGCTGAGTCAGCTAGTATAATATAAAAATGAATCACTGAACGTGTTGGTAAGCGCAAATCTCGAGCGCAGCTGAACCGATTTCGCTAATTCTTTTTTTAGAATATTCCTTGAAGTACGAGGATGGTTCTTACGGAAAGAAAAATAAAAAAAAAATAATTAAATAATCGACTGTTAGGCGGTACGAAGTTCGCTGGGTCAGCTAGTCTTCTATAGTATAAAAATGAATCGCTGAATGTGTTGGTAAGCGCAAATCTTGAGAACAGCTGAACCGATTTTGATAATTCTTTTTTTAGAATATTTCTTGAAGTATAAGGATGGTTCTTACGGAGAAAAAGATTAAAAAAAGTTAAAGAATCGACTGTTAGGCGCTACGAAGATCGCTGGGTCAGCTAGTATAATTTAAAAATGATCCGCTGAATGTGTTGGTAAGCGCAAATCTCGAGAGCAGCTGAACCGATTTCACTAATTCTTTTTTAGAATATTCCTTGAAGTACGAGGATGGTTCTTACGGAGAGAAAAAAAAATCAACTGTTAGGCGGTACGAAGTTCGGTGGGTCAGCCAGTACAATATATTTTAATACAAACGTGTTTTAGTGAACATTCAACTCCAATATTTAGTTACGCTTGGAAAGACGATAGCCCACGGGCCCAGTCACCAATAACCTGTGCATTCTGTACACAGGTGGACTGACACAAAGGCTGAGGGCGGAAACGCCTGATCCAATACGTCTGATACCAGTGGCGTCTTAAGACTGTTCTCAAGTCTAAGAAGCATCTCAGACTTGAGAACAGAGAAATTTTATAGTGTGCGAGGTAGACAGCAGTCTAAAAGTTTCAGTCATTGTAAGAAAAAAGTACTTTGGATAAACGTAGTATGGGACTTTGCCAAAAAAGTACTAAATAACATTAAGGACATAGTTATAATATATTTAACGGGTCAAATCGCGATTATTAATTAGACCACGAGACCACGGCAACTGTAACGCTGCCGAAAGGCCGGAAAATAAGGTAATTACGTTTTACCTAATAAATAATCGCGATTTGACCCGTTTAATATATAACTATGTATGAGTATCGCGAATCATTAAGAAATACTAACATTAGGGAAATTTAAAAACGACTTTCGCCAAGTCTCATATTCTATTCAACTAATATTTATTTAGTATTCTATTACATAGTATTCTATTCAACTAATATTTATTTAAGTAAGTAAATCAATGAAGAAGATCAGCTATAGCCCAAAAAAAACAGATATAGCAGCTAAATCAAATAGATTTTGATTATAGCCCATTTCATAGCATCGGTATTAGAATAATTATTAAAGGTCACGACATCTGCTCTCACGAAAAAAAATGTAGTAAGTAAAGAACGAACAAATAAAACGGAACAAATATATAAATATATCTCTAGTTCCGGCGCCTCGCGACCAGAGATATGCACTTAACTACTGTGAAGGTATTGTTGTACAACACAAATTATTAAAATTAATGAAAACAAAGCATTTTTAACACATTGGTTCGTGACAGGTCTCCGTTAATGTAATAAAAATGTTGTAGATTAATTTTATAACAGAGTTTGTTTCACTGCCTCAAAAACTTGCTATTCACATAATGTCCATGAATCGAGTGATTGGAATCAATCACTTGAGTTAAACAACAACAGGCGCGGTCAGGCACAGGATGGTTGACCGTCCCGCGACTACAGGTAGTGGCATTTTTCCGAGCGCTTCCGTGCTTCGCAAGGCACGTTAAACCGTAGGTGCCGGCCCATACAATTTTATAAAAAATTGGTCCATGAGCTCCGACAATATATTTTCTATCTATAGCTTCGCAACGAATCTGTTCACAAATTCGCCTATCGATATTCGCTCTGAGAGCACAATAACCATAAAATTTGACGAGTACAATATAAGGCGGCCAAAGCGTCTATAGATATCCATTCAAGGGATCTGCCGGTTAGCAGACAACATGCTTTCATATTTTCAGCGTTATGCCTAATGAAGTGAAAGCGGATGATGGATGGGCTAGCCTGGACCACGATAAGGCTGAGATACACGAGGGAAATTTTCTGCCTACGTCCGTTTCACTAGTATGAAGAACTAGCTGTGGCCCTGGGTGTTATCCGCGGCTTATCGATTTTCCCATGGGAATAAGATATTTTTCCGGAGTTAAACGTAGCTTATGTGTTAATCCAGGGTGTCAGCTAACTGCATACCAAATTTTATTAAAATCTTTATAGCCGTTTACACGTGAAGAAGTAACAAACATACACTCTCACACGCTTTCGCCTTTCAGACCAGGCTAATATGACTCTATTGAAAAACTTTGCACTTTAGAGACACACCCCCCAGAACCAATGACTGTACTGTGCGGAAGTTATTAAAGCTGCGAGTTGTCAAGCCAACGTTTAGGCTTCTGACATGGCTTAACGACTGCCATTACATGACAGTCGGCACCAACGGCTTAACGTCTTTACTTACGTGCACTCGAATCAGTTACGTTAAGGACGACTTTGCATAAAAATGTAAATTTAATTTGACCACATTTGACGAACCGCTCTCAAAAACTCTTCGCGTGCAAACGAGCCTAAAAGTACCGGCTTTTTCTATACAAAAGGCCCTTTGCTTCGTACGATGAATTTCGCTGAATTTAGCAGTATTTCTTGGCAGGCCGTGAAGTACTTTATCGGGTGAATTTATTGCATCGTTACAGCCTCTAAAATAAGATACAGCTGCTCTGGTTGGAATAAATTATCTAACATAATTTAGACATAGCGTCATTGGTTTAAGTCAATCTAAAATTTTGTTCCAGGCACTGACGTGTCTGAGTACTTATCTCACCTGACTATTAAATTATAACATTAGGAATTTATACTATACATGCTCAATTATTTGAAAAACTTGCAGAGACTGAACGATATTTAAGTATTCACAGAAATTTAAAAACCTATTTAGAGGCTAAAAATTTCACCCATGCAAAAAAATTTCATTTGTTCCTTAGCACGGGTTAGTGCATTAAATATAAAAATAGTGTATTCACAGAAAGTTATTCTCATTTCAGAAGTCTGCCCTAGGTACCAAGTACTATTGTACTTTTAGTAAGGTTTTACAGGAGTCGCAAAGTAGTCCTGCAGATTATATAGTACTTAAAAACACGCTAAAAAATATTTGTGCAATAATTTCGTTCTAGGCTTTTGTTTTTGTACAATATATTATACAACACTAATAATTTACAGACGAATCTTAATTATAATAGAAATTTATTGATAATGATTTAATAATTCTATTGTATTTTCTAAGGTTAACACGAGCAGTAGACATAATTAAAACTGTTTTTATACGGATTTATTTTCGTTTATTACATTTTTACAATTTTCCAACGTTTCGGTACTTTTTCAGGTGCCGTGGTCCCGTTGGAAACGTTGGAAAATTGTAAAAAATGTAATAAACGAGCATAAATCCGTATAAAAACAGTTTTAATTAATTCTATTGTCATATATAAAATTATTCTATTTTTATTTTTAATGCACTAACCCGTGCTAAGGAACAAATTTAAAAAACCTATTTAGAGGCTAAAAATTTCACCCATGCCGGGATTCGAACCCGCAACCTCTGGCTATCCGTACCAGCGCTCTACAAATTGAGCCAATGGGCGACTCACAGCATCAGTGAAGTGAAGAGCGCTGGTACGGATAGCCAGAGGTTGCGGGTTCGAATCCCGGCATGGGTGAAATTTTTAGCCTCTAAATAGGTTTTTAAATATATAAAATTGTTAAATTGTCATATATAAGAAGCATGTGCGATATTAATATAGTATTTATATAATAACGTTTGATGATAATACAACATACTTAGAATTAAAAGCTGTGTGGTGTCGGCCTAGAGAATAGCACCAACCCAAATTCTTTCCGCGGGTGTCGTAAAAGGCGACTAAGGGACACAAACCGGGGGGTGGGCAGCAGCACACCCTGCAGTATAATTCCACCAAACTGCGATCCCCAACCCGCATGCCCAGCGTGGGGATTATGGGCATTACCCCCCAATGATGGCACAACCTTGCGCTATGGCGCTCATTAGGGGAGGGCTATGTCCAGCCAACAAAGAGCCTTGTAGCTGCTAGCTTCTATATTTATATAATACATATTTCGATGATAATTAAAAATTAAACTGTCATGGGGAAATTCCATACCACTCACGCACGCCACTGGAAAAAAGTTAACTTGTTGTTTTTATTATTTTTTTTTTTGTCATTTAAATCTGTATACAATGAAATTTTGATAATAATTGCAGTGTGTATTATGTTGTAATCAATTTATTTGCTCTATATTTAATCAATTTTAATTTGTCATTGAAGTGTAACATTTTTATTATTATACATATTTTTTTTTTTTTTGTAAACAATTACTATTTGTGTCCTGTTGCTAATTTGTTTGTGATATATATATATTTCTTTATTTTTTTTTATGTAATGGCGTATATTATGTAATAATATCAATTTACTAAAAGGGACGGGCTGAAAACCAGCGCCGAGACTACGCATGCAGTCACGGCAATAACGCTGAGCCCATTCCTTTTTACCACAAACATGTGAATGAGACAATAATTATTATCTGTTATTTTTGTGTGGTAAATAAAACTTTTTTCACTTTCACTTTCAGCAGTGGACTAATATAGCCTGAAGAAGAAGAAAAAGAACTAAAATGTCATAGGCTCAATTTATAAAGGCCTCCTATAATTTATAAGGTTGCGTGCCCTACAGGGTCCACAAAGATTCATATCTAGGTATAGTATATGTCATCTGTACATACCTGTGGAATGCAATAAATTATTGAGTATTGAGTATTGGATGACAGCCTCGTTGGTCGAGCGGTAAACGCGCTCGATGACCAAACGAGGTAGGTAGCAGGTTCGATTTCCATTGGAGTCCGCCGTAATTCAATTTGTACAAATGGATTCAGTCTCGGTGTGTTTCCATGTTTGTAATGTCCTTCTCTCATCTTCTTTGAGTCCTGCCCCTCCCAAGGTTGACTGGAGGAGATCGCTTTTACCAATAAGACCACCGATTGTGTATTACTATTATAAACTACATATTAAGTACCCTATCTCTGTAAATTACTGGTGTGCAATGTTCAAGAGTTATAATAATTTAATTAAGGATTATAAACAAAATGTATCAACTCTACATAACAACAACATTACATTACATGAACTAGTACTTAAATGTGTCATTGCATATTTAGTGACTAGTTACATAACCGCGGCTTTCGAACCACTCGGTTTTCAGTATTGTATTCCCTATTTCCCGTCTATAGTTTCTGGTATCTAGGAGGAAGCAAATAGTATGGAAGTGGGTCAAATATTTTCTGCCGATTCATTGTCCCGTGCTCCCGATATTGAACTTTATTCCGGAGCCAAATGCGTATTCCTGTTCGCTCTTTTTATCTCAGCCGTTGTTCGGTAATATGTGCCTTCTGATGGTGTTTTTTTTTATTCGAAGGGATAAAATGTTCATATTAAAATATTGTCATAGGGGTAGGGCTCAGCGAGCTACGGAGAGAGCTATGCTCGGAGTTTCTCTGAAGGATTCGTAACGAATGCATCTGACAGAGAACCAAAGTTATCGACATAGCTCAGAGAATCAGCAAGCTGAAGTGGCAGTGGGCTGGCCATATCTCGCGACGAACCGACAACCGTTGGAGTAAACGTGTTCTTGAGTGGAGACCGCGACTCGGCAAACGTAGTGTAGGACGCCCTCCGACCAGGTGGGATGACGATCTGCGAAAAACTGCCGGCAGATGCTGGATGCGGCAAGCTGAAGACAGCGCGCTATGTCGCTCATTAGGGGAGGGCTATGTCCAGCAGTGGACTACATAATATAGCCTGAAGAAGAAGATAGGGGTAGATTGCATATAGGGGTACTAGATTGTCTTCTTCTTGTAGTGCCATCTCCTGAGGTTGGCTATCATTGTGGCCACTGTAACCCGCGGCTCGGAACAAATTGATGGTGCCTGTCCGAAACCATTCAGCCAAGTTTTGCAGCCAGTGACTTCTTTTACAGCTTAGCGGCGAGGCTCTAAAATACATAGTCGTTCAATAGCGTCGTATTAGTCCGGTAATAGTCGTTTCATTCCCACTTTCGGTAGTCTAGTAACCAATCGAATTGCAATGGTGTAACCCATGCTACTTAGCTCGGCGCCTCGCACAATTCGAACTACTTCGCGAGATATGCCAATTTAATTTGCGCGGGTTATACCCCTGGAATGCCATTGTACTGCTATTGGTTTGTAAACTACCAAATTGAGGCAAATAACAACTATTGTCGTGCTTATATAATTCTATTGAAAAACTATGTAACTATTAGACTCTAGGGCCAGGTCTTCTGCGGCCCTGTACTTTACCCTACCGGATCAATAGGAGTAGATCTTATTTATTATTCCGCATTATGTAACCCATGTATTGCAGTTTCCTTGTCTTAATAGTCCTTAATAGCTCCAAACACCTGTGCCTTCTCTCTTGTCTTAGTAGCTCCAAACTCTTGTGCATTCTCTGTAGTACCAGTCCGTTTTTTACTTTATCTGTCCAACATATTTTCAACATTCTTCTGCAAATCCACATTTCGATAGCTTCTAACCGTTTACACATAGTCTGAGTTAGTGTCCACGCTTCTAATCCGTATAGGAAAACAGAAACACATAAGACCGCACCAAACGGCAGCCAGTTGACAGTTTGAGTTTACCTCTGTGTACCATGCAAGAGGTCCCGGGGTCGAACCCCGGCTGAAGACAAAAAACCCCCAGGTCTTGGATGTTTACTTGTTTGTGATGTCGTTGTTTCTGTTTCCCACGACTCAGGGTATCCTATTGTGGGGCGAGAAGCAATGGATGTGCCTGTATGTAAATTTTATGTTATGTAAGATTCCTGACGCGCGCCGATTAGAGTTCGTATTCTACAACTTGAGAGTTTGTTACAGGAGTTCGTTTTTTCAGATTTATATTATCTAAATATGCGATTGTAGGTCTATAATTTAATTTACACTTTTTGTGTTCGACTAATATCGCACGAAGGTGAAACATTATCAAATATCGAAGAATTTAAATTTTATTTAACACTCACTTTTTTAATTATTAGACACAAAACTAATTATAGAGAATCGGGCATGTAATGACTTTGTCATTCTAAGTTAGGTTAATGCAGTTTTAGTAGCAATATCACCTGCTGATTTTGGCCACGTTTTTTTGTTGGCAGAGGTGCCCACAAATTGGTAAAACATTCGTGTGCGGAATCCGTGAAAAAACCATCAAACTCTATCAATTTGCAAACGCATCACTGACCCAAGCAAACCGCGATAAGGAATAGTATCAGCGCCAACTAGTGTTAAAATTAGCGAACTGTAGTCTCTGTTAGAGCGTATTTTGAAGGCGTTTTTTGACTTTTTTCATTTCATTTACCGGTGGCATTTTGACGGCATTTCTTGCTGGTACTTGCGGGCACCCAAGCGTGTTCATACCTTTACTTAAATATCATACACCTACCATTGAAAGAGGCCAACGCGGAACCAAATCCTTTTGCCGCGTGGAATAATTCTGTTTCATAAATAAAAGGGCGAGTCTGGAAATAATTGTTATCAGCGAGGGAAGGGCCCCGAGAGCGCTATTCAAGGGAAGGCTTCTTGTTGCCTTTGAGTACCGATACCGTGCAACCGTCGTATCATATAATAACTTTAACAGCTTACAGATTACCAACATATCATTAATCCCGATATGCCCTGAGTACCAACTGAGCGAAACCTTGTAATCAGCTTTGTGTGTAGGCTCACTTAGTTGAAGCTTAGCTTCCTACCCTTACTACAATAATTGACTGTAAAGGCCACTACTATCAACAACATCAACAACACGCAATTGCAAAGTTGTCGAAAATGAAATAAAAAATCACCTACGATTAGACAAAGGCTAGTCCAATTATTCCAATTGCTTCAGTGCAGGTGTCAAAATGCAAGCGACGCAAATAGTTTCCAACTATTTGCCAGCCAAGGCTTTTCTAGTTTTTTAAGCTCCTGCTCCGGCCTCTATCTCACCTGATGGTAAGTGAAGACGAGATCTACGATGTTACTTGATTGTCTTTTAGCGTCACTAAACTCCGAGTAGGCGCACAAAAAATCACTTGTCTTGTTTTGGATAATTGTTTTGTCTTGGTTTGGCCGACATGTCAATGAACATCAAATTTTTATTTCTGTTTTTGTCCATATTAGGAATGTTACTCTAAATTGTCCGTAGCACGGGTAAGTGCATTAAAAAGAATATAATGTTATTAATATTTAAGTTTTCAATTTTTTTTCTGTTGTAGAAAACGCTTTCTGCTCTTAGATTTTCCTGAAACCTTGTCAGGGAGGCAGTGTAACGCGCTCCTTAATTAACATTTCCCCGGATGTCACTATAAGTCCGCGATCGCGGGCCGCCACTAAAACACAATACTCGCAATGAGCCTTTTGTCCCGCCGCGTACACAGTGGGCTACGAGATTCGCTCATTGTCTAGCTGCGGGGAACTTTGCCTTTAATTTACTTACATTAAATATGCGTTGTTGACAAGTGAGCTTTGCGGCATAGAGCGAACCGCGTAGCCCGCTTTTTGTACCGAGTTAGTATCTGCGTTATTTCGTACATACATTATTACATAAATTCGTATTGAGTACATACATAAGCTAACGCCATCATTCCGGAAGGGTAGGCAGAGATCAGGGTTTGCTACACGCCTTGATTCTAATCAACTTCAAAATAAATATTCTAGAGTCAAAATAAAGAAGATTAATAATTGAATAGTCGCCTCAGTATTTTAATTCCAAAACATATATTAAGAGCATATACCAACCAATACTAGAGGAGCACAAGGACAAAATAAAAGTTTTATCCTAGTATTGGGTAGCGGCATCTCGATTTACGCGGTGAAGTAAAGAAAGATAGCCGATAATGGGACAAAACTTTTATCGTGCCGTGGTACTCCCTTAGCTGGGAATAGAACCTACTATATTTACTACTTCATCCCATTAGAAACGACTTGATAAGCAAAAGAAATAATTTGATCTGTAAAAGTCATTTCATCAGTCGACGAGAGAAGATAAACGAAGTAGGTCAAATATTGTCGATATAATATTATAGGAACCAAAACAAATTGATGTGCAAATTATTTACTCGGTCAACATGAGAGAGAGACAGTGTTTTTTGTTTCTTCTCTGGTTTACTCTCTGAACACAATATTTTAGGATACTTACAGATAATCGTATCCTAGTTGCTCGATACAATTCATTTTACGCAGCAAAATGTAAACTAAAACTGTAGACTTGAGTAAAAAATTTAAGAGTCAATTTAATCTATTTTAATTTTTCGTAATTTTCTGCCGACTAATTTGGAAGTTTTTGTGAAGGATCTATTTGAAATATTCTGCTGATCATTTTGGATTTTTTTGCATCTCAATTTTATACCTTCTGCCGACCACTGGTTCACTGCTAGAAAAGTTTCCTGTTAGAAAAAACATTTTTTTCTGATCAAACCCGTATTTTTGATGATCGATTAATTATTACCTTTTTTTTCTTCTTATTCAAAAAGAATAAATGCGTGCAAACTATTACAGAAATGTTCCACATCTCGGCAAAATTACTATTTTATTAACGTTGTTTCAAGGATGCCTGCCTACATCGATTCCTCCTACAAAGTGAGTAACAGCAGGTATCACTAATCGCGAAATCGTGATCGCGAATTCATTTTTAGTTCCAGTCGTGCAATTTTCAGATTTAACAAGTGAAGGCCAAATGTTCCAATTTCTTGCATTAGTTTATGAAATAAAACCAATGTCACAAAAATCATAAAGCCGCCACTATTTATTGCTTACTTAACTCTAGCTGTTAAGGCGCCACTAATGGATTAAAAATCACAACATGTTTAAAAAACTTATGTAGAGGCTAAAAAATTCACCCATGGCGGGATTCAAACCCGCGACCTCTGGCTATCCGTGCCAGCGCTCTTCCAACTGAGCTAATGGGCGACTCACCGGCATCAGTAAAATATCGAAACTTTTTACAATATTCTCTGTATTACGTAAAGGCAACGACATCTGGCTGAAGTAATTTGCATCACTTGCAGCCCCGAGTACCTACTTTGCAGCTAGGTTTTACATCGGAATGATATCGCTGTACCGACATGATTATATTCTTTTTAATGCACTAACTCGAGCTAAGGACAATTTTAAAAACCTAATTAGAGGCTAAAAATTCCACCGCGGGTTCGAATCCCGGCTCTAAATAGGTTTTTAAAATTGTCCTTAGCACGGGTTAGTGCATGACAAAGAATATAATAACATGTTTTATTATTCAAAAAGTATACCTCTTAAATCTTAATATATAGATAACTATCCTAGATTCTAAATTGAATGTTTTAAAAATAATTGTCATAGTGCTTAAGATAATTGTTTACTTTTCGAAAAAAACATATTAAGTATAAAACAAGTTATTTTTTATTCCATCGGTGGCGCTAGTTAGCACTCCAAAGCGCCTTAGCGCCTATGTTTAAAATAAATAAATATATATATATATTAAACATGGGCGCTAAGGCGCTTTGGAGTGCTAACTATATAAATATATATATATATACACCCCCCTTAGTTGGCAGTAAGCTACTCGTGGCAAGAAGATGTTGTTGAGAAACGCGGTTCGCACGAGAATTACCATGGGCGAAAAAGCAGACTATGACAGTATTTAAAATTATGTTTACATTCTTTTTAATGCACTAACCCGTGCTAAGGACAGTATTAAAAACCTATTTAGAGGCTAAAAATTCCACCCATGCCGGGATTCGAACCCACGACCTCTGGCTATCCGTGCCAGCGCTCTACCAACTGAGCTAATGAGCGACTCACCGGCATCAGTGAAATTTCGAACCTCTTTACAATATTCTCTGTATTGCAGGTGAGTCGCTCATTAGCTCAGTTCGTAGAGCGCTGGCACGAATAGCCAGAGGTCGCGGGTTCGAATCCCGGCATGGGTGGAATTTTCAGCCTCAAAATAGGTTTTTAAAATAATGTTTACATCCAGGCAAAAACCGAGACATATACATTTTACTGGGCCAATTCCTTGTCGTTACAATCATCATCCAACCGGAACCGTCGTGTGTCGCCCAAAGTGTGCGCGTGGCAATTTACGGTTGTTTAGTGGAGATACAACCTCCGTGTTGCTCGTGTGGAGCCGATCCGTGAGTTAATTGCAATCACGTCGAAACCGCAGTGTAGTCTATTGTTTCCGGTGATTTATGACGATAGTGGCCAATAGAGAGTGAAACAACACGGTCCCCGCGTTTATTGGGTTGCTACGGGTGCGTTAACAACCACACATACACCCACGATTGAGATACATGGATAGATTATTTATTTATATGCCATACTAACACACACACACACACACATTCACCCTCGCACACACACACACGAATAAAAATAATAACGAATCTAATTTCAAGTAACCGCACGAAGAAAGCGTAGAATAAAACAGTAGCATACAAGAAAATCAAAAACAAAAAAAAACAATGTTTATCGACTTCAGAACACCAAGGCATTTGTGCAAACGCAGAAGTCATTCAAACGAATATGACCTCTAAAATCGAAATACGTATAGACGTAGGCATTGTACAAGTACATTTTGAAGTCGGTGCCTAAAATACTATGCTTCTTAGGTCTGGTACTTGCCTTATGATTAAGGCAAGTACCAGACCACTGCCAATCAATCACAGTATTTTTCTATGATTAGAAAAATACTGTGATTGATTGGCAGTGATTGTTCTGTAATTAAAGCTATTAATAATGTGTAGTGCTTACGAAAATATTGTGTATTATTTATTATTATAGCAAAACGAGCTTTTCTATTCGAACGTTGTGAAATTGAAGTATTATCGACCTCTGTTGTCCTTCCAACCAAACAGCTCTTCTTCCGAACATTCAAGGCCGCCTACATTAATTTAATTGGCAACCCGGAGAACAAAAACGACTAAACATTATACTTATATCCCAAACCAGCGGTACAAAAACACCACTCCAGAAGCCAATCGTTACAGATTAACGAGAGTCCAATTGCACCACGATTCATGGAAACTTCGCACATTAGGACAACTACGTCATAAGTTTGAGGAGGCAAATCTGCGCTCACCGATAGCACTGCAATCAGCCAGATAAGTCATGCCGCCACGACCTTACCATCCTTCGGACACCGTAAGGGTGCTGGCACACCTGTAGATTAACTGAGTTGCGAGTAACCAACTATGCTCAGAATGCACCAACTGGAAGACAAGTATAGTCTGTTAGCTTTTAAAATATACCTCGGCTATTATCGGATCATATTGCAATAAGGTAAGGTTTATATTGTATTGTTATTTATAACTTTACATAACTTTTCAAAATAGTGAAGAAAAGTTTTATATAGTTTTATAAAGTTTATATTTTACTCGTGTGCTTTCGGCGAAAATCGAAGCCTACTCTAGAGCCCAATATATACGTATCTTCATCTATGAAGATTTGAACTTAGGCCATTGATAAATTGGGCTCGATTTAATTAATGAATCAGGCGCCTTTTACGACCTTGTGATTCCATAGTTCGATTTTTTAAATTACACCTTCTTATTATGGTGCCTCCCCGACTTGCGAAGGTTCGCAGTCATCTCCGCTTCTTTATCTGAAATAACAACAAACTGTACCAAATCCCGGCAGTGAAGATGCACCTTTACACGGGAGCGTAAGGGAGCCAGTCCCTTGTTTTTACTTTAGCTTATCTTATCTGAATGAACTGTGTTATTCAGCTATATTTTGCGTCGGAACTTTCCCGTGTTTCTTAATTCACGTAATATTTTGCGCAACACCGCGGAACCAGGGAACCATGGATTTAGTAAATGTTTCGTTATGCTAGGGAAGACGGACGACACTCCTGTTGTAATGGGAAGTGCAAGTCGAAAAATCATTCAAGGGCCCTTACTAAGCCCTCTTTGATATTAAGCTTATGTTTTATGACATAAATACAGTCTGTTAACTTTTAGGATATACCTTGGCTACTATCGTATATATTCGTGTAATAGAAATACCGGAACTAATATGACACCTAATTTCGAAATCGGAACTAATATGACACTTAATTAGTTTTATACAGAGCAGGAAGTAGTATTACACTCGAGTGCTTTCGGCGAAAACCGAAGCCTACTCTAGCGCCCGAGGTATATTCTAAAAGCTAACAGACAGTGATTATGTTTTCTTTAGCAAATTACTTAGTTAATACAATACTGAGTATCAGCAGTATTTCAATTGTTCTATTCACAGGCGCAGTCAGTAATTTTCACATCTTAATGCTATTATGGATTTCCGCACAGTAACGCCTGATTCCATACAATCAATTTAGTGAAAACGGCGTTAATTTAAAAATGTTTAGTGTTTACGAAAATTTTATCAAAAAATTAAAATTTTACAATATACTGAGTATCAGCAGTATTTCAATTGTTCTATCCACAGGCGCAGTCAGTAATTTTCACATCTTAATGCTATTATGGATTTCCGCACAGTAACGCCTGATTCCATACAATCAAGTTAGTGAAAACGGCGTTAATTTAAAAATGTTTAGTGTTTACGAAAATTTTATCAAAAAATTAAAATTTTACAATATACTGAGTATCAGCAGTATTTCAATTGTTCTATCCACAGGCGCAGTCAGTAATTTTCACATCTTAATGCTATTATGGATTTCCGCACAGTAACGCCTGATTCCATACAATCAAGTTAGTGAAAACGGCGTTAATTTAATAATGTTTAGTGTTTACGAAAATTTTATTTAGATTAATAATTTTAAGGATACTTAGTCCAACGTTGTTGCTCTGCTTGCGGACCGTGAAATAATGATTCGATAGCAAGTTCAAATAAACAATTTCAGTGGTATTTGGTATTGGATCTACTATACGTTGCAGAATTTATTGATATCGGTCTTACAGTCGCCACAAACTATTGTGACTTAAGTTTTCTTGAAAAAAATAATCTTTATCTGAAATAAAAATCTACTGAAGAAAAGTAAAAAAAAAACGGACAAAAAGTCATCCATACAGTTCTAGATGTTAATCTGTCTTTGCATACACAGTCCATGGCAAAACCGGTGGCGCGGGACAATTTCCGATGAGGTTTTTGATGAAAACTCCCCTTTTAGCGAGATTTTATAATTCTTCCTTCCACTCCGAGATTTTAATTGGGTTACTTTAGTGTTTTTATTTTGGCTCGCAATCTCAGTGATTGTAGCGGGAAAATATGTTCCTAAATACGTATTATTTATAATTTCTTTTGTTCGTCAAATTCCTTTAATAGTTACAGTCTGTTAGGTTTTAGAATATACCTCGGCTACTATCGGATAGACCGTTTATATTGCAATAAGGTAAGGTATATATTGTATTGTTATTTATAAATAACAATACTTTTCAAAATAGTGAAGAAAAGTTTTATACAGAGCAGGAAGTAGTACTACACTCGTGTGCTTTCGGCGAAAACCGATGCCTACTCTAGAGCCCGAGGTATATTCTAAAAGCTAACAGACTGTACACGCATAGCAAATTAAAATGCACTTTACATGCAGTTTAATATTACGCTAATTATACAAATAATACACTTTATTTATATATAACATTAATAATCACTTGAGTAGAACAGCGAAGTTTGTTTTGTCCGCGACAATGTAAAAATGTTATAATACATAATTGCAGACGTAATAGAATATTTGTGAGCTACTGTGTACTAAATTTTATCAAGACTGATAAAAATGAATAAAAAATGGTCGACTGTTCATAAGATGAGGTTACTTAAGGGCTAAGCTTAGTTTAATCAATTTACGTAGTAATAATAGGGTAAGAGTCGTTGATACTTGTATTATTGTGCCAATTAGGCGCGATTTAGTAACAAACAACCTAATCTTACGCCCTTTGTCTCTTTTGGTAACTCATTCTTACTAATTTGGCTCATATTAACCATCCATATCGGGTTTTCCGTCGATAAGTTTTACTCATTTTTGTAAAACCTGCAATGTATCATAAATTATCGGCACATACGCGAATCATGATCGTCATCATCAGCCATTTGAAGCCCACTGCAGGACATAGGCCTCCCTCATGGTTTTCCAAGCTTCACGGTCTTGTGCCGACCGCATCCAGCGACTCCCCGCCGCTCGCTTCATTTTCCGGTCCGTAGTCGCCAGATCACCAGGTTTTTTTTTATTTTAGTAAGCGCTCGTGGCCTAGGCGAACCGAGTGATTGGAATCAATCACTAGGTTAAGCAACAACAGGCGCGGCCAGGTACGGGACGACTGAGCGTCCCGTGACCACCGCTAGTGGCATCTTTCCAAGCGCTCCCGTGCTTCGCAAGGCACGTCAAGCCGTTGGTGCCGGCTGTCAAGTAATGGCAGTCGCTAAGCCACGTCAGAGGCCCCATGGGCGGCTTGATAACTTCCGACAGCAAGGCCCGCCACTGTCTTACAACCCTCCACCAACCGGACCCGGCCCCCCGTGGTGGAGTATGGCCCAACCCTCCCGCGATACAGGAAGATCAGAACTTTTTTGCCCCAACGGCCACCAGTTCTTCCTGCTATGTGCCCCGCCCACTGCTACTTCGACTGAGCTATTCTTTGAGCTGTATCTAATATGAACAGCCAAATGAAGCGATAGATCCTCACAACAAAAATAAATCGTCAAAATGACGGTTAAGGTACCTCTTTCGTTAATGCCGCCGTATGTCTCTGATAAATAGCAGTGTAGTTTTAATGAAATTGTTGATTTAATGCTGAGGGGTTATCCTTCGAACGGCCATCAGTTCTTCGAGCTATGTGCCCCGCCCACTGCCACTTCGACTGAGCTATTCTTCGAGCTGTATCTAATACGAACAGCCAAATGAAGCGATAGAGCCTCGCAACAAAAAAAATCGACAAAATGACTGTTAAGGCACCTCTTTCCTTATCGCCGCCGTATGTCACTGATAAATAGCACTGTAGTTTTAATGAAATTGTTGATTTAATGCCGAGGGGTTATCCCTCGAGCCGACGGATTACCGGCGAGGCCAACTGTTACAGGTCAGGCCTTTAATACTCACGGTGATCACTCAACTATGCCATGAGATATCTCATATCCGCAAGTCAACTCAGTACGAAGCGTTCGATTAAGTTTTCGTTCACATAAAGTTTCCTTTTGTTTGTCAGACCTTATCATGAGTGAACTTCAACGTGTGTACTTACGTGATTTATTTTTCTAGGTATGTAGGTACGTATATATTTTTTTAATTGTAGGAAATAAAGAGCGGGTGTTAGTTATAGATATAAGCAAAGAGTTGACAGAAATGTCAAATCATTGTTTATAATATATTATTATTTGTTTAAACTAAACATAATATAAATCATTTAACAAAATTTTAAAAACTAAACTTTTTTTATTTGACTGCGTTACGGGCGAAACTGTAAATAAATATTAGTGGGTTAATGGCTACTGTCGCCTCTACTTATAAATGAAGACAGTTCAACTTTCCTGTTTATATGGCAAAATCCTCCGCAGCGTAAATGTGTAGAACGCATAGGTACGCTCACGGTAGTGAGACATACTTCTGAAGTGAACATTATTAACAGCCTCTAGAGAGATTACATATTATTTGACTCCAAAGTAACCCTTCGGGTTCCAAGGGATTTACTCCGACTTCTCGATCATACGAAATGTAGAGCAAAGAAAGACACCTTAAAGACTTCTATCGACAATAGGTCCTATTGTTATTTTCAAGGTAAGGACTAAGGAGGTTAAGGTTTACCTAGGACTTTACCTAGATGAAAAATAACTAATAGATGCTGTAGTAGGTACTCGGTACATGTTTTAGCTGAATTACAATGTTTTGAAAAGATATAAAAACATTTACACTCTCCTAGCCATAGAATATCTAGTTAACTAACTATTGTTAGCTATTAAAGAGAACAAAAAATACTAAATTAGCCTCACAAGTCAACAAATAAACTCCGCTCCGTTTAAAAGTAGAGCTAAGAAGCTATAGAGATAGCACGCTTGACATGTTGACTCCGCCAATATAAATTGTAAGTAATTGGATAAGTTTATATGACGTCGGCGTTCACTCGCACAATGGGCGCTCGCGGAATCACGTTATCACAAATATATTCGCAATAATTCCGCGGCCCCACCTCGGGGCGCTGTTACTTACCGTTCGCATCCCGCCCTGCTCGCTCCTGGGGGCAATTCTCTAGCGATAAAAGTATACCAGCACCCAACCACTGACTGACAGGGATACCCGTTGACGTCTCAAGGAAATCCTGCATTTGTATGTGCGAAGTTAAAGCGGCAACGGAATAAAACTATGTCAAAGTTACTCGGCTTGCATTGGTAAAACTCAATTGGTGATTACTGCGATTACCACCCGCAGCCGTCCGCATCAAGCCTTGCTTACTACCGGTGGCAATACTGCAGCGATAAAAGGGATGTGCCTTGCCAACCCACTGACTTTGGTACCTATAACATTTGTATTCCGTTGACGACTCAGGCAAATTCTGTGCTTGTATGTCCGAACTTAAAACGGCAATGGAATAAAACTATGTGAAAGATTTTCGAATTGGATTAATACTACTTTATTGGTGACACTTTTAGCGATACTTTTCGCCGATCTTCTTTATTTACGAAGGAACAAATAATACGTAGACTAATATAGCCTGAAGTAGAAGAAGAAATAATATGTTTAAAATATTGAGTAGGTACCTACATTTGGCTATTTTCTAGTACTACGTTACAAGCAAGTATGGCGTCTGTCTTACTATTAGTCATTCTTTCATCTTGTAGTTGAAAGGCTGTTCGGATGCAACATTTACATATTTGTTGCAAAATAGCTTATTGTGTATCTTCAGTGCATGCATGCAACTTATTATAACGGCTTGTGATCTACCTTCGTATATTTTTGAATCTGATGTTTGTGTCGCTTTTCTTCCACCTGCACAATTTGCTCAAACTAGGGCTGACTGCTAAAAAATTGTTGGCTTCCTATTTCTATGTATGTAAATTTAATGTGTTGTGATAAGATGTAAAATTTCTGCTAATTATGCCTACTTCAAAAATGCATGCTTAACCTTACAGCCTCAAAGCGCCAACTTTTCCTGCGCAACTTTTAAAGCGCCAAAGGGCATTTTTTGGTCGCATCGGGTGATGCTGTGAAGAATTTCGCCAGCTTCACCGTAGAGCTGCGTATTTCTTGCTTTTGCTAGCAGTGGAGCAACATGCGGGGAGGAATGTGAACGGCGCACCGGGGTAGGTTGTTAAGAAGCGCAAAGGCGGCAGAAGGGCTCGTATATTTGCCTCGCACCTGAGATAACTTAATATCGCGCGGGATTGCTCCAGCGACCGACCGTCGCTTTGTCCTCGAATTTAGGCCTAGCACGAGCCCAATACATCGACACACAGGAGGTTTCACTAAGGTTTCAAGCCTTTTTTCATCCTGTCACTTACATTTTGTACTTCTAGCGTTTTAATCTAGAATTTGATATGAATTGTGTTCATAAAACAGCGGCATACAACAAAACAATCCTTTCAAGACCCCACCTCACCCCAACAAAGCACGTCACTGTTTTTTATTTTAGGCCACCTGTTTTCAAAGCAACAGCGGATAACCTATACTATCGTTTTTGCGCTATGGTAATTATTTTATGTTCATATATATTTTAATACAATTCTCATAATCTAAAATCTTATACATTGTTACAGTGTTATTTGAATAACTCAAAACCTAAAAATGGTTTTGGCAAACAAGAAAACACTTTTTTTTCACTAATGAATGACCAAATTCATCGTCAAATTTCAATTGCAACTATAAAAAATTAATAATTAAGAACTTTGTTTTGGTTACCGGTAGTGGTTTATCAAAAGTAACAGTTAGAATTTTGCATGCGCTGAAAAAAATATCAGGTTTTGTTTGTAAGTATTGGTATTGTACATCATTTATTGAAATCATATTTTGAACGTGTGCTAGGCCCATTGCTCCCAAATACATTTGGTGTGTACTTAATTGTTCTTGACGACACCACCCCACTCTATTATTCGATGAAGTGTGAAGGGCCGGTAGATTTATTGGGTTAGTTCCCGCTTGTTAAACTCGGCTGTTTTACATGATAATAATATTAGTTTCATCAAAGTTAGGAAATCAAATTATACCAAAGTGCCTCGTAGAGCTGTGATGATTTGTCAGAAGATCAGGCTTACCTGCAAAAAAAGACATAAAATTAGAAGTTTTGTTAATAACGCCCGCTCTAAACGCTGTTTCTCGTATACATCCACAAAGTCGCAGAGTTAGTGCAAATTTTAGTGAAAGTACTGATAAAACTCGCCCTATATTAGACCCAGTGGACGACGGCCCGGCCGCTATTACACAACTTTGCCCCATAAAAGTTAAAGGGCACATTACGGCAAGTAATAGGCGTAGAACGAAAGCCCGAATTAGCCGCACTAGTCCGCCTACTTCCAATTTCGGCACTAATCCGCTTCACAGAACGTTGCCCAGTTTATTTGCCGATACAAAAAGACAATTCAATTCGTCTCTTGTGGAATTTATTGCATTATTCGACCTCCTTTCGCGAGACATGGGCTCTGTCGGACGGACGGAGCGTTCCCTAAGAGTCCCTTAGTAAAAATCGTTTATATTTTATTTATTTAATTTACGTGTCTAGCCAGGTTATCATTAATCTGCGGTTTAAGATGTTGCCCTAGGCAGCCTAAGCCGAATGAAATATTTACGTTCTAGATAAAGTTGCGAAATATAAAAATAAGTGTTTGCCTACAGGTGACGGCCTCGGTGGCGCAGCGGTTTGGCACGCTGACTGTAAAACCGAAGGTCTCGGGTTCGATCCCCGGCCGGGTCAAGCTAGGAAACGAACTTTTCTAGTTTGTCTTGGATCTTGGATGTTATCTATTGTATGTATTAAATCTATCGTCGAGTTAGCATCTATAACTCAAGTCATTTAGTTGTACTTAGTATAGGGCTAACGAGAGCTGTGTAATATGTCCATGAATATTTATTTACAGAGCGATATAGCGTTATTTAAAGGTTATTTGAAACCTAAACCAAATATCGTAAAGGTCAGAAGAGTTTTACGCAGAGCAGGCAAAATGTGACGAAAGAGAAACTTGATTGATGATGATCGGTCGCACGCGAGGAATGAACGAACAGTTATCGCCGCAAATGAGAAAATAACCATAAAATCACATCGGAAAGGCGAATGTTGTAAAGTTGAATTGTGCTTTGGTGTCTGGCATTCATCGTACAGATAATTAGCATTTCATTGAATGAGAAACCTAATTGAAAGTGTCTACATCCAATGCCTTGATATTTTCTCGAGTGGAAATACCGCGGAATTTACCAATTTATCATTAGAATCTAAGAGAAACTGCTAAGAAATATAATAAGTACAGCCTTAATCTACCACAAGTTTTTGCCCCACTACAATTAGCTTAAGTACTTTGACATAGCTTTACAAGGTAATACTGGATAGAAAGTCGATTTCCTGACGGGCAAGAAATGCTGCCAACCGCAACTTGTGCAATAAAAATATTCAAAATGCACAGAGCAAACCACGAAATACTTATTTGTTTCAAAATAAAAACGATATCGACAGTCAGAAAAAAAGCAGTATAGCATAACAAGCATTATTGTTATTATAATATAAGGCTATAACAGCTTAGTTTAGAGGTGCTCGTGGCCTGGTCCTACCGAGTGATTGAAATCAATCACTTGAGTTAAGCAACAACAGGCGCGGCCAGGTGCGGGATGTGTGACCATCCCGTGACTACCGCTAGTGGCATTTTTCTGAGCGCTTCCGTGCTTCGCAAGGCACGTTAAGCCGTTGGTGCCGGCTGTCATGTAATGACAGTCGTTAAGCCATGTCAGAGGCCTTATGGGCGGCTTGAGAACTTCTGACAGTAAGGCTCGCCACTGTCTTACAATCCTCCACCAACCCGGACTTGGCCCCCGTGGTGGAGTATGGCCTAACCTTCCTGCAATACAGGAAGAGACCCGTGCCCCAGCAGTGGGGACACACAAGGGTTGATATCGATAACAGCTTATGTTAGAACAGAACAGGGATCACGTTTTTGTTGCTGTAATGTCATTCTGTCTATAGTCATACTTAAACCAAACAACAATGTCATAGAAAGGATTTCTTAGATAGGTAAAGGAAGAGCTTTCATGCTGCACCTAGAGCCCATGGCGGCTTGAAGAGTAATATTCGCAAGAGAAATTTCTAGATGCCTCTTTGTGATCTATGCTAGTCCAGAAAAAGTAGTGGGATGCCTTTAGAATTGGTGAAGAAATTTGATCAACCTTGGCAAACTAATGTGGATGGCGATTTATCGAACACAAGAATTATTAAAGGGGAGATCAATAAGTTTACTTCTCAATTTAAGCTTACTCATATCTTTAATAGCAAAGATAAAAAGTCAAACGTCATTAGATTGCATCTGTCGACACAACCCCGGATCCAAGGAGCCTCTATTGACTCCTCTTTGATGAATGCTTTACACAGCTCATATTTTATTACAGACTTGAAAGGATACTTCATAATTGATACCCTTTCGTCTCCCTTATTCGAGAATGTTGCGGAGGATATTACATTGTGGGTTTTCCGTCGATAAGTTTTACTCATTTTTGTAAAACCTGCAATGTATCATAAATTATCGGCACATACGCGAATCATGATCGTCATCATCAGCCATTTGAAGCCCACTGCAGGACATAGGCCTCCCTCATGGTTTTCCAAGCTTCACGGTCTTGTGCCGACCGCATCCAGCGACTCCCCGCCGCTCGCTTCATTTTCCGGTCCGTAGTCGCCAGATCACCAGGTTTTTTTTTATTTTAGTAAGCGCTCGTGGCCTAGGCGAACCGAGTGATTGGAATCAATCACTAGGTTAAGCAACAACAGGCGCGGCCAGGTACGGGACGACTGAGCGTCCCGTGACCACCGCTAGTGGCATCTTTCCAAGCGCTCCCGTGCTTCGCAAGGCACGTCAAGCCGTTGGTGCCGGCTGTCAAGTAATGGCAGTTGCTAAGCCACGTCAGAGGCCCCATGGGCGGCTTGATAACTTCCGACAGCAAGGCCCGCCACTGTCTTACAATCCTCCACCAACCGGACCCGGCCCCCCGTGGTGGAGTATGGCCCAACCCTCCCGCGATACAGGAAGATCAGAACTTTTTTGCCCCAACGGCCACCAGTTCTTCCTGCTATGTGCCCCGCCCACTGCTACTTCGACTGAGCTATTCTTTGAGCTGTATCTAATATGAACAGCCAAATGAAGCGATAGATCCTCACAACAAAAATAAATCGTCAAAATGACGGTTAAGGTACCTCTTTCGTTAATGCCGCCGTATGTCTCTGATAAATAGCAGTGTAGTTTTAATGAAATTGTTGATTTAATGCTGAGGGGTTATCCTTCGAACGGCCATCAGTTCTTCGAGCTATGTGCCCCGCCCACTGCCACTTCGACTGAGCTATTCTTCGAGCTGTATCTAATACGAACAGCCAAATGAAGCGATAGAGCCTCGCAACAAAAAAAATCGACAAAATGACTGTTAAGGCACCTCTTTCCTTATCGCCGCCGTATGTCACTGATAAATAGCACTGTAGTTTTAATGAAATTGTTGATTTAATGCCGAGGGGTTATCCCTCGAGCCGACGGATTACCGGCGAGGCCAACTGTTACAGGTCAGGCCTTTAATACTCACGGTGATCACTCAACTATGCCATGAGATATCTCATATCCGCAAGTCAACTCAGTACGAAGCGTTCGATTAAGTTTTCGTTCACATAAAGTTTCCTTTTGTTTGTCAGACCTTATCATGAGTGAACTTCAACGTGTGTACTTACGTGATTTATTTTTCTAGGTATGTAGGTACGTATATATTTTTTTAATTGTAGGAAATAAAGAGCGGGTGTTAGTTATAGATATAAGCAAAGAGTTGACAGAAATGTCAAATCATTGTTTATAATATATTATTATTTGTTTAAACTAAACATAATATAAATCATTTAACAAAATTTTAAAAACTAAACTTTTTTTATTTGACTGCGTTACGGGCGAAACTGTAAATAAATATTAGTGGGTTAATGGCTACTGTCGCCTCTACTTATAAATGAAGACAGTTCAACTTTCCTGTTTATATGGCAAAATCCTCCGCAGCGTAAATGTGTAGAACGCATAGGTACGCTCACGGTAGTGAGACATACTTCTGAAGTGAACATTATTAACAGCCTCTAGAGAGATTACATATTATTTGACTCCAAAGTAACCCTTCGGGTTCCAAGGGATTTACTCCGACTTCTCGATCATACGAAATGTAGAGCAAAGAAAGACACCTTAAAGACTTCTATCGACAATAGGTCCTATTGTTATTTTCAAGGTAAGGACTAAGGAGGTTAAGGTTTACCTAGGACTTTACCTAGATGAAAAATAACTAATAGATGCTGTAGTAGGTACTCGGTACATGTTTTAGCTGAATTACAATGTTTTGAAAAGATATAAAAACATTTACACTCTCCTAGCCATAGAATATCTAGTTAACTAACTATTGTTAGCTATTAAAGAGAACAAAAAATACTAAATTAGCCTCACAAGTCAACAAATAAACTCCGCTCCGTTTAAAAGTAGAGCTAAGAAGCTATAGAGATAGCACGCTTGACATGTTGACTCCGCCAATATAAATTGTAAGTAATTGGATAAGTTTATATGACGTCGGCGTTCACTCGCACAATGGGCGCTCGCGGAATCACGTTATCACAAATATATTCGCAATAATTCCGCGGCCCCACCTCGGGGCGCTGTTACTTACCGTTCGCATCCCGCCCTGCTCGCTCCTGGGGGCAATTCTCTAGCGATAAAAGTATACCAGCACCCAACCACTGACTGACAGGGATACCCGTTGACGTCTCAAGGAAATCCTGCATTTGTATGTGCGAAGTTAAAGCGGCAACGGAATAAAACTATGTCAAAGTTACTCGGCTTGCATTGGTAAAACTCAATTGGTGATTACTGCGATTACCACCCGCAGCCGTCCGCATCAAGCCTTGCTTACTACCGGTGGCAATACTGCAGCGATAAAAGGGATGTGCCTTGCCAACCCACTGACTTTGGTACCTATAACATTTGTATTCCGTTGACGACTCAGGCAAATTCTGTGCTTGTATGTCCGAACTTAAAACGGCAATGGAATAAAACTATGTGAAAGATTTTCGAATTGGATTAATACTACTTTATTGGTGACACTTTTAGCGATACTTTTCGCCGATCTTCTTTATTTACGAAGGAACAAATAATACGTAGACTAATACAGCCTGAAGTAGAAGAAGAAATAATATGTTTAAAATATTGAGTAGGTACCTACATTTGGCTATTTTCTAGTACTACGTTACAAGCAAGTATGGCGTCTGTCTTACTATTAGTCATTCTTTCATCTTGTAGTTGAAAGGCTGTTCGGATGCAACATTTACATATTTGTTGCAAAATAGCTTATTGTGTATCTTCAGTGCATGCATGCAACTTATTATAACGGCTTGTGATCTTCCTTCGTATATTTTTGAATCTGATGTTTGTGTCGCTTTTCTTCCACCTGCACAATTTGCTCAAACTAGGGCTGACTGCTAAAAAATTGTTGGCTTCCTATTTCTATGTATGTAAATTTAATGTGTTGTGATAAGATGTAAAATTTCTGCTAATTATGCCTACTTCAAAAATGCATGCTTAACCTTACAGCCTCAAAGCGCCAACTTTTCCTGCGCAACTTTTAAAGCGCCAAAGGGCATTTTTTGGTCGCATCGGGTGATGCTGTGAAGAATTTCGCCAGCTTCACCGTAGAGCTGCGTATTTCTTGCTTTTGCTAGCAGTGGAGCAACATGCGGGGAGGAATGTGAACGGCGCACCGGGGTAGGTTGTTAAGAAGCGCAAAGGCGGCAGAAGGGCTCGTATATTTGCCTCGCACCTGAGATAACTTAATATCGCGCGGGATTGCTCCAGCGACCGACCGTCGCTTTGTCCTCGAATTTAGGCCTAGCACGAGCCCAATACATCGACACACAGGAGGTTTCACTAAGGTTTCAAGCCTTTTTTCATCCTGTCACTTACATTTTGTACTTCTAGCGTTTTAATCTAGAATTTGATATGAATTGTGTTCATAAAACAGCGGCATACAACAAAACAATCCTTTCAAGACCCCACCTCACCCCAACAAAGCACGTCACTGTTTTTTATTTTAGGCCACCTGTTTTTAAAGCAACAGCGGATAACCTATACTATCGTTTTTGTGCTATGGTAATTATTTTATGTTCATATATATTTTAATACAATTCTCATAATCTAAAATCTTATACATTGTTACAGTGTTATTTGAATAACTCAAAACCTAAAAATGGTTTTGGCAAACAAGAAAACACTTTTTTTTCACTAATGAATGACCAAATTCATCGTTCAATTTCAATTGCAACTATAAAAAATTAATAATTAAGAACTTTGTTTTGGTTACCGGTAGTGGTTTATCAAAAGTAACAGTTAGAATTTTGCATGCGCTGAAAAAAATATCAGGTTTTGTTTGTAAGTATTGGTATTGTACATCATTTATTGAAATCATATTTTGAACGTGTGCTAGGCCCATTGCTCCCAAATACATTTGGTGTGTACTTAATTGTTCTTGACGACACCACCCCACTCTATTATTCGATGAAGTGTGAAGGGCCGGTAGATTTATTGGGTTAGTTCCCGCTTGTTAAACTCGGCTGTTTTACATGATAATAATATTAGTTTCATCAAAGTTAGGAAATCAAATTATACCAAAGTGCCTCGTAGAGCTGTGATGATTTGTCAGAAGATCAGGCTTACCTGCAAAAAAAGACATAAAATTAGAAGTTTTGTTAATAACGCCCGCTCTAAACGCTGTTTCTCGTATACATCCACAAAGTCGCAGAGTTAGTGCAAATTTTAGCGAAAGTACTGATAAAACTCGCCCTATATTAGACCCAGTGGACGACGGCCCGGCCGCTATTACACAACTTTGCCCCATAAAAGTTAAAGGGCACATTACGGCAAGTAATAGGCGTAGAACGAAAGCCCGAATTAGCCGCACTAGTCCGCCTACTTCCAATTTCGGCACTAATCCGCTTCACAAAACGTTGCCCAGTTTATTTGCCGATACAAAAAGACAATTCAATTCGTCTCTTGTGGAATTTATTGCATTATTCGACCTCCTTTCACGAGACATGGGCTCTGTCGGACGGACGGAGCGTTCCCTAAGAGTCCCTTAGTAAAAATCGTTTATATTTTATTTATTTACGTGTCTAGCCAGGTTATCATTAATCTGCGGTTTTAGATGTTGCCCTAGGCAGCCTAAGCCGAATGAAATATTTACGTTCTAGATAAAGTTGCGAAATATAAAAATAAGTGTTTGCCTACAGGTGACGGCCTCGGTGGCGCAGCGGTTTGGCACGCTGACTGTAAAACCGAAGGTCTCGGGTTCGATCCCCGGCCGGGTCAAGCTAGGAAACGAACTTTTCTAGTTTGTCTTGGATCTTGGATGTTATCTATTGTATGTATTAAATCTATCGTCGAGTTAGCATCTATAACTCAAGTCATTTAGTTGTACTTAGTATAGGGCTAACGAGAGCTGTGTAATATGTCCATGAATATTTATTTATTATTTATTTACAGAGCGATATAGCGTTATTTAAAGGTTATTTGAAACCTAAACCAAATATCGTAAAGGTCAGAAGAGTTTTACGCAGAGCAGGCAAAATGTGACGAAAGAGAAACTTGATTGATGATGATCGGTCGCACGCGAGGAATGAACGAACAGTTATCGCCGCAAATGAGAAAATAACCATAAAATCACATCGGAAAGGCGAATGTTGTAAAGTTGAATTGTGCTTTGGTGTCTGGCATTCATCGTACAGATAATTAGCATTTCATTGAATGAGAAACCTAATTGAAAGTGTCTACATCCAATGCCTTGATATTTTCTCGAGTGGAAATACCGCGGAATTTACCAATTTATCAATTAGAATCTAAGAGAAACTGCTAAGAAATATAATAAGTACAGCCTTAATCTACCACAAGTTTTTGCCCCACTACAATTAGCTTAAGTACTTTGGGATAGAAAGTCGATTTCCTGACGGGCAAGAAATGCTGCCAACCGCAACTTGTGCAATAAAAATATTCAAAATGCACAGAGCAAACCACGAAATACTTATTTGTTTCAAAATAAAAACGATATCGACAGTCAGAAAAAAAGCAGTATAGCATAACAAGCATTATTGTTATTATAATATAAGGCTATAACAGCTTAGTTTAGAGGTGCTCGTGGCCTGGTCCTACCGAGTGATTGAAATCAATCACTTGAGTTAAGCAACAACAGGCGCGGCCAGGTGCGGGATGTGTGACCATCCCGTGACTACCGCTAGTGGCATTTTTCTGAGCGCTTCCGTGCTTCGCAAGGCACGTTAAGCCGTTGGTGCCGGCTGTCATGTAATGACAGTCGTTAAGCCATGTCAGAGGCCTTATGGGCGGCTTGAGAACTTCTGACAGTAAGGCTCGCCACTGTCTTACAATCCTCCACCAACCCGGACTTGGCCCCCGTGGTGGAGTATGGCCTAACCTTCCTGCAATACAGGAAGAGACCCGTGCCCCAGCAGTGAGGACACACAAGGGTTGATATCGATAACAGCTTATGTTAGAACAGAACAGGGATCACGTTTTTGTTGCTGTAATGTCATTCTGTCTATAGTCATACTTAAACCAAACAACAATGTCATAGAAAGGATTTCTTAGATAGGTAAAGGAAGAGCTTTCATGCTGCACCTAGAGCCCATGGCGGCTTGAAGAGTAATATTCGCAAGAGAAATTTCTAGATGCCTCTTTGTGATCTATGCTAGTCCAGAAAAAGTAGTGGGATGCCTTTAGAATTGGTGAAGAAATTTGATCAACCTTGGCAAACTAATGTGGATGGCGATTTATCGAACACAAGAATTATTAAAGGGGAGATCAGTAAGTTTACTTCTCAATTTAAGCTTACTCATATCTTTAATAGCAAAGATAAAAAGTCAAACGTCATTAGATTGCATCTGTCGACACAACCCCGGATCCAAGGAGCCTCTATTGACTCCTCTTTGATGAATGCTTTACACAGCTCATATTTGATTACAGACTTGAAAGGATACTTCATAATTGATACCCTTTCGTCTCCCTTATTCGAGAATGTTGCGGAGGATATTACATTGTGGAAAGCTCTGGCTTGACCCTGATTGAACCCACTACCTCTGGCATCGGCAAGCAAAACCGGTACTTTTTTTAAAGGCAGTCTACTTTACAAGTTATAGCCCCCAACCTAACACCAACGACGTGTTTGATCGTGATATACCTCTCAAAACATCCGGAGAAAGTGAATTGCCAATCTATTCCTGTGTTTTCCAAACCAGTTGCATTATACCCACTAAAGTACCAGTTGAGGACAGTGACTCTAGCTTAGGACGCACAGAAGGTTAAGGAAGATAGAATATTACGTTAAAGCTCTAAACTACTGCCTCTTCGTCGTGGGACCTGTAAAGTTTCGATTACATTGTAAAAGGGTATTCACATATTCATTTAGTGACTAAAAATTTAACAAACGTAATTGTTACTAAAATATTTGTGGCATGCGTGCATGGATCACTGATACCTGATTTTTTATAAAGCGTAAGAGGTCTCTACTCATCATGATTAAGCTCTGTAGGTATATCAAAGCGAAACCTGGTCGAAATCTTCCGACAAACAATCAAGTCAGTGAATCCGGAACTAAGTTAATATAGTGCTTATGCTTAATACTACACTTAGGAGGTTTGTCAAGATCGTGGCAAAAGGCAAGTTCTAGGTCTCTGCTTGCCCTTATGCGATTGAGGCACCAAGCAGGCGTAAGTTTACGTAATGTATATTTATGGAGACAGTGTTCTGTATTTTTTTTATTATTTATATTTATTTATTTATTTATTTATTATTTGTTTAGTAGTACTTGGAAAACCAATATCTTTAAGACTTGCTTGATAACTTTAAAATAATAACTGTAAGCTAGTACCAGGTTTTCACACATCCCTTAGATGTTCTAGATGTTCTATGCAGTTTCTTTTCCAACATAAATTACATTTGATATGCAAGGGACCGCTAAGATGCTGAAGGTCAAGTAGTTTACTTTATTTTTATTGCATGCTAAATTTGAATTAATTGTCAGCTGTACTCACCTTAATTAATGCTAACCAATTAGGAAGAGCGGGAGTTTTCCTTTTCCTCAATTCTTACTTAAAAGGAAACTCCCACAAAAAGCTTGCTCAAACTGTAAGAAAACGTCGGGAAATAAGGTAATCGCGATTTGACCCGTTTAATATATAACTATGTAAGAAAACTTCGTGCGAGCTTGAACTCGTGGCAATGGTGATGCTTATTTTCAAATCAAACTTCCATATTATTCTGTTTAAGTGTCTACAACCAGTCTAGCACATATGCCCATGTGCACAAAAGTTGACAAGGCACTTTGGCGTGCACAGGACTTTCACCGCTGCCGGTGTTCGGCATCCATCCTCTGCGGATGTCATAAATGTAACGATGTAATTAGTGTTCTTATCGCAAAGATCTAATAATAGTTTCTATTAGTACCTACCATGGTGTGGAGACTGACATTAAAGGTTAGTAACAGGTGGCAGTAGTTTCATATGAGATGTTGCATATTTATGTTCATATTTTTACTTAGATTAATTTCACACTATTTAAATACATAGATATTTCACTACTTAGATTAATTATTATCTCTTTTTAAGTAAGTGAAATATAAATTCGTTTTTATGAGCAATAAATAAATGCAAAAATAAAATGTAAAATTTGTGTAAACTCTGTTAATTAAGGAATTTGAAAAGACTAAGTTTGGAGTTTGTTTGTCCATTTTTTCTCCAAAATGATCTAGATTTTGAAATGGACACCTAGTTTGACTTGTAACGCTCATTAAGCCGCAGTATCTGCGCTACTTTGAATAAAACCTTTTCATTTCCATACCTACCTAAAACCTAAATCTAAGTTATAAATTTAATGCATGTTTAGGGTACCGTAGACGTGGACAGGAACCCTTATAGTTTTGCTGTGTCCGTCCGACTGTCTGTCTATCCGCGGTCTATCTTAGAGACGATTAGTACGCGAAACCTGATAGAGAAAAACATCACGGCTAAATAGGCTTCACAAGTAATAAGCGACCAACTTTTAAAACGAAAATTTTGTACACAATCCATTTAAAATTAAGTTGATGAAGTTGTTAGTTTTGTTAAGCAAATAAAAACCTGCTTTCTACGAAACCCTCTACCGCACTTGGCAGGTTTTTTATATTTAATCAATTTTACATCTGCCATCTGACATGTAATGACAGTCGTTAAGCTAGAGACCTTACGGGCGGCTTGATAACTTTTGACAATAAGGCCCGCTACTGCCATACAATCCTCCACCACTCTAGACTTTTCCCCGTGTTGGAGTATGGCCTAACCTTCCTGCGGTGCAGGAAGAGACCCGTGCTCCAGCAATGGGGGCACACAAGGGTTGGTACCGAAACATCTGCTAGTACGTGCAAGGCGCATTTCATATGCAGTTATATATACATATAAGATATGATATACATATCATTTAGCAACTCCTATCTGCCCTAGCCTCCTAACGCCTAGCCAAGAATTGCCCTTAGCGTGCTCTACTAGTCCTAAGTTTCTTAACTCACTTCCAAAATAGTAAGAAATCCGTCAAAACTACTGTTTTAGATCCAATATTTTCTTAGGCAATTTGTTTTTTAATAATCTATTTAATTTAAAAAGATTCGGCGTAATTTTTACCTTCAGGGGCTAGAAGGCTAGATGAGAAGTCACCACTCAAAAGTTGTATGGACTGAAAATATAGCCATATTATAAATAGAGAACGCTAGCCAATACAAAAGAAACCGCGATGTTCTTAGAGAGGTTTACTTTTGGCTCGCTCGTTAGTTTAGCGGTTGACACGTTTGATAACAAAACAGATGTATTCTAGACCACTGTACTCTCAGATCAATGATCTGAGGCTGTACTTGATTTGTACAAACGGCACCAGCCTAAGTGTATTTCCATGATAACACAGTGTATCCTAGTTTGAGACCAGAACAAGGTATTGGTTTTTTGCGGAAGTCATTTTATTATTAACCCGAAACCAAAGAAACCCCAGGTTTTTCAAAACCTGGAGTTTCTTTGGTTTCGGGTGTAAAAATAATTTAACACTTCAATGTTAAATTATTTTGACAATTTTGAATGACGCCCTCGGTGGCGGTGCAGTTTGGCACGTTGGCCGTAAAACCGAGGGTCTCGGGTTCGATCCCCGGCCTAGTCAAACTAGGAAACGAACTTTTCTAGTTTGTCTCGGGTTTTGGATGTTATCTATGTATGTATTTATTGTATTAAATCTATCGTCGAGTTAGCACCTATAACACAAGTCATTTAGTTGTACTTAGTATAAGGCTAACGAGATCTGTGTAATATGTCCATAAATATTTATCTATCTATATCTAATTTGTCGCCTGTATTCGTCAATCCGCTGAGGGCACACGTGGTTGTTACACCCACCTCTCTCTCTCTTTGAGAGAAGGCTTGTACCTTGCAGGGAGACGCATATAGAGAGCTTACGCTATGTAACTAATAACCATAACGCCATAAACGCTTAATTACTTAGCTCTATCTAGTGCACTCTAACTACCTCCAAACAGCATTAGCCTATCCCTACATAGATTGGTAATTAGCTTAACAACTCTATTCTGAGGGGCGGAAGCGCTGGAATATTTACGCGAGATGAGCCAAAATACCTTAAAAGCTTTCGACTAAGGCTCGAGGAGCTAATGCGGGGTCCATTATGAGCCCCCGGACTGCGGGAAGAAACAAATAAATTAAAATACTCGCCCAAGAGGGTGCCAGCCAGGCAAAATTGCCTAAGAACTGCTTTAGATTCGATGCCCTAAGTAGATCCAACCTTTATTAAATAGATAGGTAGATAGATAAAACATTTATTTAACGGCACAATACTTTAAAACATACCATAGGCATACATCAACATCAAATATAACTTAAAGGAAAAATATAACATGTATGCAAGTAAAGAAAAAGGACAAATAGAACACGTTTCAGACATTGATAACATTTAAATACCTACGCTTAAAGACAATAAAACAGAACATCACAAACGTATACAAACATTTTTATATTGTCACGCTCAGGTTCAAAGTATTGAGTTAGGAGCACCGAGGTGCTCCCACAACGCTGATATTCTGTCGCGGCCATACTGCGGTTAGTCGTGTTTGTTGAAAAAAAGAAGTAAAGAATTTGTAATTTGGAAAATGGGTGCCCAAATAACTCGAGTGCAAAGTGTGTGTGTGTGTGTGTGTGTGTGTGTGTGTGTGTGTGTGTGTGTGTGTGTAGAAGTGAAGTGTCTGTATTAAATAATACGTTTGTATTTTTTATGTACCTAGCCCATATACGTCCCACTGCAGTGTACAGGCCTTCTCCCAGAAAGAGAGAGTGTTGCAATTTCAAGCGCTGACGTACTTGAACACCCCAGACACTTAAATTTCCTTACGATGTTTTCCTTCGATGTTAGCGAATGGTAAAGTACATGCCAGGATTCGAATCCACGATCTCCCGATTGAGTAACCGGTGTTCTAGCCCTCCGCTACCACTGCCTTAATGTGTATTTATTTAAGGAAGGAAAACTAAATAAACAAAATTTTCTTTTTCTTCTTCTTCAGGCTATATTATGTAGTCCACTGCTGTACATAGCGCTCCCCTAACGAGCGTCATAGCGCCCTGTCTTCAGCTTGCCGCATCCAGCATCTGCCACAGTTTTTCGCAGATCGTCATCCCACCTGGGCGCAGGGCGTCCTACACTACGTCTGCCGCGTGTACGAAACTACACTACACGATAAACAGTACATGAAATAACACTTAAGAAAATATATGTACAAAGGCGAGCTTATATCTTAACGTTTGTCTTAGGTAATTCATTTAACCATTTAATTCAAGTAAATATCAACCTTAATAATAAATTTGACTATTGAAGAGGGTATAAAAACATATATTCGCACATGAAAAAAATTGTGATTTTATAAAGTCGCGAATATTTTCAATTGGGCCGGGAAGTTTTTAATAAAAATAATTATTTAAAATCGCGTTTTTAGGATTAAGTATTGCTAGCTACCTTCCCTGAATTTGTGGTCATTTACCAAAACGACAGCATGTAGATGTAGATAGATAGATAGAGAACACTTTATTGTATAAAAAAGGAAATTACACAGGTATTTCTTAACCTAAGAGTACAGACGGCGGCCTTATCACTAAAAGTGATCTCTTCCAGACAACCATTGGATGGACTGGAGCAATATATAAGTGAAGGAAGTAGATGTACAAATAAATCAAAATAAATGTGTGTTAATGTTATGTATGTATATGTGTAAGATAACAACAATAACTACGACTCATCACTTGTTGCGACCCCAAACTAGGATATCTCGTAGCGAGGAATCACAAGTATGGAAATTCGCCCAGACTGGAGCCATTTATACAAATCAAATACGGGCGCCTGGAGTGGTAATCGACCTCACAACCTCTGTTTTGGAAGTCAAGCGTGTTAAACGCTAGACCAACAAGTCCGCCATTGAAAAATCTTCAGTCGTCGTGGATGAACTAGTCTTTGCAATTGACAATAACAACCACTAAACTGAGATTACCTTCTGACCATTATTTAGCAATAGTTCATGTATTTTATTATTAACTTAACAGTATTTACATAATTATATATATGTATATATGTGTGTATAGATATTTCACTACTTACACTATTATTATAAAAACGGAACTAAACCTAAAACATTCTAACTTTAATAAAATATTTGAGCCAGATCGCTGTCGGGCGGCAGAGTACCAAGAAGGCTGGCAGCATTGCCTGTATGGCTAGGCTTATCCTTTGGCCAAAGTAAGCACGAATTATTCGAATTATTAAAATGTATCCCCGTTTTTCCAACTTCCATTTTCTCTTTTTTGAATATTGCGAAAGCGTCTCAGTGTCGTTTCATGGGCAATGATCTGGTATTACGATACATAAAGTAAACGATCATAAACCCAAAGTGAAGTTTATGACTGTATTTGGTGCCGAATGTTATGAGGATCAAAGCTTGTTCGACCTTGACTGTGGGCCATCAACCTTTAGCGGAATGCAAAGTATCCAATTTCATTGGAAATGTCCACCCCTGTCACACGACCTTTGTATTTTAGCGTCGATTTACGAACATCGAAAGAATGTCACGAATTTTCAATTGATCGACGGAAAATTCTTCGTATTTAATAGGAACTCATTTTGGAGTTTCAAATTGACAGTGTTTATCTGAAAATCGTTAAAGGTCACGCGAAGCCATCCGAATAATTCCCCAAGTGCTGTTAAAAATGGCCCTAATAAAATCTTACAGTAATGCTTCTGGGCCTAAAGAACCTAAAGCCTAAAGTAACAGTTGTATTGGCATTTTACTGGAAGTTGAGCTTTCATGTCTCATGTCGTTGGTCGTTAGTCTAGAGGTCACGGTTATGAGTTCTATTCCCGCTGGAGGCATGCGCACTTGATTTGTGCAAATAAACGACCTCTGTGGCGCAGCGGTAGCGCATCTGCCTACTATGCAAGAGGCCGGGTTCGAACCCCGGTTGGAGACAAAAAAAAACCAAAGGTCTTGGATGTTTACATGTTTGTGATGTCGTTGTTTCTGGTTACCACGATACAAGTTATCCTAGTGTGGGGCAAAAGTGTATGTGCTTGTATGTAAATCTTATGTTATTTTATTTCCTTGCGTATTAATGCTAACAATTCAAATATGTAGCGGTTGTCAGAGAGCACAGTTTGTCACTCACAAAATCTCATCAACGAATTTCAAAGAAGGTTTTCTTCCTCAACTTTAAATTGTGACAGATTGCAAGCCATCTGTCTCATATATATCTCTCTAAAAACCTATTTAGAGGCTAAAAATTCCACTCATGCCGGGATTCGAACCCGCGACCTCTGGCTATCCGTGCCAGCGCTCTACCCAACTGAGCTAATGGGCGACTCACTGGCATCAGTAAAATTTCGAACCTCTTTACACTATTCTCTGTATTACGTACAGGCAGCGACATCTGGCTGAAGTCGATTGCATCACTTGACTCATCATTGACTTCAGCCAGATGTCGCTGCCTGTACGTTATACAGAGAATAGTGTAAAGAGGTTCGAAATTTCACTGATGCCGATGAGTTGCCCATTAGCTCAGTTGGATAGAGAGCTGGCACGGATAGCCAGAGGTCGCGGGTTAGAATCCCGCCATGGGTGGAATTTTTAGCCTCTAAATAGGTTTTTAAAATTGTCCTTAGCACGGATTAGTGCATTAAAAAAAAAGTATATCTCTCTATGCAAGGCTCCCTTCACGACAGAAGCCCTACATCGGATATTGGAAAGGCGCGCGCGTAAGACGACTTATGTTGGCCCGCCACGGTCCATTGAGCACCCTCAGGTGATTAAGGCGCTAATACGATTAAGAGGTCCCTAGGGACCCCACCGCTGCACTAACAGGGATACTCTCTTATCGCACTTCGACCCAATTCCCTCAATTACAGGGATCAAGGCGCGAAATAAGTCGGTGGGCGTTGACGCCAGAAAGACAGATTGAACTAAATCCACTTAAGCGGTCACAGTGATCTTTCTAAAACTCACGACAAAAAACGCCTGAACTACTATGATTCTCTCTGTCTCTTTCTCTCCGCAAAATTGCTCTAAGCAATTCAGACAACCAAATGATTTAAACGATTCCTGGCTTTTAAAGCATCCACTATACTCGTACTACTTGATCTAAATCGAGACACAGTGTCCAATTTGCCGGCAAAAAATCAGTCACTGGAAATAAATTACAGTTTTCAAGGGCATGTTGAACACTGTGCCCTCTCCCAACTTCGATAAAATTCGAATACAGTCGTGTACCTTCAAATTTATATTGAAAAGTCGAATGCACATATATCAAGGTTGATGTGATGAAGATGTGATTGTACTAGAAGGGACGCATAATAGTAGTGCATAGTACCTTAGATAATACTTACAGCAAGGCACTGATCAACTAAGTAGGCAATTACGAGTTGATACTCGTGACTGCCTATACTTTAACTTTACTTCTGTTGTACTTTTTCGCAGCGCGGTGTAATGAAATGAGAGTCTATCATTATCTCATTCGGCCGTTCCTCTCGGGCTGACGACGCGGCGTCAGGCCTTCCAGTTCCAAATGAAGCATTTTAAAGACTCCATCGGATTATCGCGAAATTTATTCAGGTGCTTTATTTGAGTGGAGAGTCCGCTTCCACTCTAATTTATTTTTATTTCACTAAATTGTCGCGGGGCGCTTTCTGGAGATTTAAAATCACTTTTTAAGGCCAGTCCTGGGGTAGACAGATGAGCTCTACTTCTTAAATTTTATATCAGTCTATAAACTTCCGACTGCAGGATATCTCGACGTCTTTCATTTTGTACTGCGCACCTTTTGACTGTAGCCGTTTCCTCGAGGTAGTTTTTATCAAACGCGACATAGACCAAAAGTTGCAAACTTCAAGTTATACCGTACAAGTTTACCAGTCACACTTCCGTGTCACTGACAGCTTCTACCTACAGCAACTTGGCGTTTTCCACAGTTATAGAAATTTCAACTTTATTGCCCTATATTGAGTAATTATTATTGGACGATTCGTACGTATTTCCATATAAATGGAACTAATACAAACTGGCTTCAATGCCAGCAGCATTATGTAATACTAGCAGACCCCGCAAACGTTGTTTTGCTAAATTAATGAGTCTAGGACCTATTCTCAGACTGACCAAATATACACAAAAAATCATAAAAATCGGTAAAGCCAGTATTAAAAACAGGAGATATTGATGAGGAGATATTTATAAATCAGATGTACTTGTACCTAATGAAAACGTGTTATATTTATTATATTATTTCTCCTTGGAGCATTTATTATAAATGATCTATGGTATATTATTATGGCAGAATGATTTTAACGTTGCATATTTTTATTTATTTAATATTGCATAAAAGACCAGCCTACTTCACTCCTGAATTGCTAGAGACAGCAAAGATCTACACAAACATTTGTTTCTTACCCCATAATTTGGCATACTTTATAACTTACAACTTTATACCTAATGACGCGACGAGAAGAATAATATGAATAATAATTTAGCTCTTATGGAAGTACCTGCTCTGTATCTCAAGGCTTCCGTTTGACATAATTTGCTGGGGATAAGTACC
Organism: Yponomeuta sedellus; assembly: GCA_934045075.1. Lineage (NCBI taxonomy): Eukaryota > Metazoa > Arthropoda > Insecta > Lepidoptera > Yponomeutidae > Yponomeuta > Yponomeuta sedellus. The sequence continues at coordinate 14,422,504 of OW203732.1, read as the reverse complement.
CGAAGTAACACAATAGTTAACTACCTCACAAGTGGGCGAAGTTGGCAGCCATAAAATCTTCCTTGCATGTTTAACTTGTATGTTAATTTCGTGCAAGTCTCCACGGCGGCGTAGCCAGGGGAGGGACGAGGGTGTCCACATGAATTAAAACTATGCACCTAAGGAGAAACTTCGTCAAGTAGACAAAAAGGAACAGATACTCAGCTCAAGTTCACGCAAAAATTCTTATTAGCGTGGGTTCTTTTCCCTTACCTACAGATGAAAGATGATAAAATAGTTGATGTGTTAATTTGATTGTATGTCTGTGCAGTTAATGTCTCTTATATCAATCTATAATATAAAAATGAATCGCTGAATGAGTTGGTATGCACAAATCTCGAGAGCAGCTGAACCGATTTCGCTAATTCTTTTTTTTTATATTCCTTGAAGTACGAGGATGGTTCTTACGGAGGGAACAATAAAAAAAATAAAGAATCGACTGTTAGGCGGTACGAAGTCCGCTGGGTCAGCTAGTGTATAATATAAATAAGATAAGCTTTTGTCATTATTTTCATGTGAAATAACGACTAATTAACACTTTTTGACTTTTTTATTTACTCACCTGTACCTTGCTTCTTGCTTAATTTCATAACTTTTGTCAACCAGTATGACTTTATTATAAAGCTTGATTTTATTACGAACTTTTTTATATAGGTACTTAACTAGACTGATCTTTTTTTGCGTACTTACTATTAGAAGCTTAAAACTTTTCTTGTTTTTCTTGGTAACTATTACTGGGCTGGGCTACATTCCCGAATCTCTCGGCTTTTATATTTCTTCATGTTTCACAAGGGCCATACATAGTGATATATTAAACGGTTGGGATTATTTATTAGGTAAAACGTAATTAACTTAATTCCAGACGTTTCTGCTTTTGTTCTTCTAGTCGTGAATATTCTTTGATGGAAGTTTGTAACGAGCTGCGTACCGACATCAACTTCAGAAAAGCAACAGCAGCCTTGCATTCTATGTTCGCTGTTACGTCGAAGGCAATAAGAGCTCTCAGGGGTACTTGGTAATGTGGCAGAGCGCACTCACAGCTACATGTGTCTCAGGAAACGAGCCGAAAGGAAACCGGAGCGTGGTTAGCAGGAAACGGGTACATACGAGTATTAATATCAGTGAAAAACGACTTTAAGTTTTTTGTCTCTTCTTTATTCAGCTGAAGCAAACATTAAGACAAAAGTCTTTATTTTTTGCTGACCGTATACCAATTCTACGTATTTCTACCCAACTTCAAAACAAGAAAGGGCTATGTGCTAGTATTACACACGTACGTATGTACCGCACGTGTGATATTTATTTATGAACATGTAGTGGTGGAGCGGCATGTCCGAATTCTACCAAGGAGATGCAAAATGAAAAAAATATATCTATAGTATAAAATGAATCGCTGAATGTGTTGGAAAGCGCAAATCTCGAGAGCAGCTGAACCGATTTCGCTGATTCTTTTTTTAGAATATTCCTTGAAGTACGGGGATGGTTCTTACGGAGAGAAAGATAAAAAAAAACTGTAAGGCGGTACGAAGTTCGCGGAGTCAGCTAGTTTATAATACTAAAGGACTAACGACGCAAGTGTCATTAGCGCTCTTGGCCTAGTCAAACCGAGTGATTAGAATGAATCACTCGAGTTAAGCAACAATAGGCGCGGTCAAGTGCAGGATGGGTGACCGTCCCGTGAATACCACTAGTGGCATTTTTCCGAGCGTCCCTTTCTTTATTCCTTTCGTGCTTCCTCTCCTTTCGAAATCGCAGTCATTAAGCCATGTCAGAGGCCTTATGAGCGGCTTGATAACTTCTGACACTAAGGCCCGCTGCATCCAAATTACAATCCTCCACCAACCTGGACTTGGCCCCCGTGGTGGAGTAAGACCTGACCTTCCTGCAATGCAGGAAGAGACCCGTGCCCAAGCAGTGGGGACGTACAAGGGTTGATACCGATAGAAGTGTCATTAAGACGTGACGTCACGACAAGAACACAGGGGCGGACAGCTGTCATATAATATACAATAATATAATAATATACTTATAATAATATACAGTTGATTACTATTTTCATAATTTTAACTAAAAAAATTACCTGATAGTTTTTATTTTGATGTCCAGTATACGTAGCTTTTGGGTCCGTCGTAGTATGTTAACAGTCTGTAGAGCAGTCCAGTATTCGAATACCCAATTTGAGTATACTCGCCTGGGTATTCGGCTCTCACACGTTCCGACCAGGCCGATGCGGTCAGCCAAAACCTTTCATCTTTCATCTGCCTCCATTCCATAAAATCACTAGATCACATGAGCCGAATCGATTCCATACACAGGCTGCGTAGTCCTACGTTAGGAATAAGCGATGCAAATCGATGCATCAGCTTTGCGCCACCTCTATGGAACGAGTTCGCTTCAGAATTGCCGCAAAAAAAGTTACAGATGGTCTGTTTTAATAATTTATAGTATACTGGCTTCACGCCATCATGGAAATTGTACTTTTACTTCAGATAAGGTAGATAGTCTTATTAAAAATACATATAGTTGAAATTAGTAAGGGTGCTCTTAATATAGGATAAGAATATTCTTTACACTGTTCGACGAAAAATTGCATTCAGCTCTAAAACGAACACGGGCAGAAAGATTAATAATTTATTTGATATGGTTTGAATTCTCTTCTTCCATGTCATTATTGATGCGGCAAACAGAAGACAGGGCGCTATCACGCTCATTAGGGGAGGGCTATGTCCAGTAGTGGACTTCATAATATAGCCTGAAGAAGAAGAAGAAGATGTCATTATTTGTCGCTGCCTAATTTTATTTAATTCAATAAAAAACATAACTTAATCAAAACAATTAGCAATTTAAATAAATCTAATATTCGTTATAACACCTTTGCTCTGTTCTGGAGACAATCCCAAACGCTACTGAACCAACAATTTTAAATCTTATTGAAGCTGCCTGTTCTGCCCACTGACTGCCATCAGTGGTGCCAATAATATGTAGAAATGTTCAATCCTGTACTCTCTCTTTCTCTCAAAAGAAGCCCTGGGTGGGCTTAGCCAGCTCCAGAAGTAAGAAGACAATTCCAACTAAATATTAAAAAATTGTTTAGAAATTGACCTTCTGCACGTACGAGCATTCCCACTCTGTTGCGCTCAGTCCCAATTGAAACTTTTGATTAAAACCAAGCAAAAGTGAGCGAGTGATTCGGACCGCCAATATCTTTATTTGAACTAGGAATAGTCAACGACCGCGGTGGCTGTGCTAAGGTAGCCTTTGTATGGTGTGGCATAAGAGCGAAGTCAAATAAAATCGAATTTTGTAGCAGCGAACTATCTTTGGATCGTATAGGATACCGGCACTATGCACTCTTCAAACAACTGTGTAATGTATGGACACTGAGAAATTGGTTTATTGAAATTAAAACCTGTGGTAGTAAATTCTATATTCCGAGAAAAAAAATTATAAGTAACCTATATCGTTTTGCAAAACGTGACCTTTTTGCACATGTTGGCGTTTTAAATTAATCATGTTTAGAGAATTATCTAACATTAGCAACCTGTTATCGACATTTTGAAAAGAAACTTGTTTTTTTTAATTTGTTTTACGTCCTAACTTCTAGACAATAAAACCGCACAGAGTGATGACCACTGTATATTTTTAAGTAATAAAAGTTATTTAAAATTATGCTGTCCACGCAATCAAAATAGTCAGAAATCAGAAATCGATAATCTATTTGAATCCAGCGACTTCCCTCCACCGTAACCAGGACACCTAGATTACAAGACAAACTAAATAAAAAATAGACGGTCTTAATGCAATGTTCACCATAGAACTGAGGAAAACGCAACCAAAGATCTTATTTATTCGTATGGATTCTACGAATCATTTAACCGTGTAAGCTTGATGCAATCAATACAATCAAACTAAGTCAAGGACTAACGTCAAGTCAAGTCCACAACGAAATCGGTGTAGTATTCCTGTAAATACTAATGGTAGTTGTTTATAAATGACATGCAAAGTTGTGTCAAACTTCTGCCCACAGGCTTAAGCAAGATTTAGATTTGAACAAGTAAAGATCAAAATAAAAAAAAATATATAACATTGCCTAAAAGTACTTTAATGTATTCTACTGGCGATTCTGAACAAACTATTTTCGGTTTTTTCAGTTACACAGATGCAGTTTTAGCTACGAACAAGGGCTACACCACAGACAGCAATCCTAACGAGGCCGCCAAGAGGCCAGGCAGGCCAATCCGTCAACGATTATGCTCCATGCGACCTCAAGAGATTATCCCAGTACATTTCTCTTCATGATAGAAACAGTAGAACTGTTAGCGCTTTACGCTCCTGGAAGGACCAATTTACAATTTTCACTCGAGTGCGCTTTCTCTGCCGAATGGAGGCATTCTTGAACTGAAACTTACTGCGAAGAACTAGAGTTGTATGATGAAGTTTATTCTTCAACGGGGTGTTGCAAAGGGTATTATTTTACTTGGAGATTCAAACAGGAGCAACAGAAAATTAGTATATTTCATTACAAGTGCGGAAAGGCTGTCATTGCAAAGAGTTCCGACAAATGTCTACTGTGGTTTTTTTTTACCTTTCCCGCACTCGTGCGTTTTCTTTCCCAACTGTCAAAATAATGTCTATTAAAAAAGAAAAACCAACCATGAAGTTTTTACTAAAAAAAATCATAGAAGTTTTTAGGAGCTACTAATTTGTTTCAATATCAGATTTAATGATTTGATTGAATGAGTTAAGTAAGGTTTCATTTCATTTCATCTCATTAAATTTCATTTTCATTTCATATCAATAAAAAAATTCTACTAAAGACTTGGCTGTATGGGCATATTTAAAAACCTATTTAGAGGCTAAAAATTTCTCCCATGCCGGGATTCGAACCCGCAACCTCTGGCTATCCGTGCCAACGCTCTTCCAATTGAGAATTCAATTGGCTCAATTGGAAGAGTGCTGGCACGGATAGCCAGAGGTTGCGGGTTCGAATCCCGGCATGGGTGAAATTTTTAGCCTCTAAATAGGTTTTTAAATTTGTCCTTAGCACGGGTTAGTGCATTAAAAATAGTATATTTGTATGGGCATAGTTCCCTTTGCATACTAGAATGGGTGAAGAAAAAAAACCTCAGCTTATATTTTTTTAAATATACTATTACAAGTGCGGAAAGGCTGTCATTGCAAAGAGTTCCGACAAATGTCTACTCGAGCCGAGGCGCAGCCGAAGGCGAGGGTTGACAGTCGGAACAAGTTGCAATGACGGTTCCGCACGTGTACTGAACGACTATTTTTAATACAGTTGCGGAAACATAAGCAATTTATTAAAGAAAAATTATTTGGAAAATGGCGCCAAGCGTAAAAGAATATAAACAAAGTTTTTTTCTTCTTCACCCATTCTGGTAGGCAAAGGGAACTATGCCCATACAGACATTCTTCAGTAGGATTTTTTTATTGATATGAAATGAAAATGAAATTTGATGAGATGAAATGAAATGAAACCTAACCTAACTCATTCAATCCAATCATTAGATCTGATATTAAAAACAAATGAGTAGCTTCTTTTTAGTCAGTCATCCGAGACCACGGCACCTGAAAAAGTGCCGAAACGTCGGAAAATTGTAAAAAATGTAATAAACGAGCATAAATCCCTATAAAACTGTTTTAATTATGTCTAGTGCTCGTGTTAGCCTTAGAAAATACTATTCTTGGGTATTACGGTCAAATGTCAGCTGATAATCCTGAATGTGGACCGTCGTTCGGCTACCACTCGAAAATAGAGATACAAAACTTATTCGAAAAGTGTTTTTGTATTTTAAAGAAGCATAAAAAACACTAACAATTTCTTCATTTTGCTGCTCTATCTTTATGGCTTTAATTAATTTGTCCACTCTACAACTAAAACACAATATAAATAATGTGGTGATACCCTTCTCAAAAACAACATGGCCGAGACAATCAATGGGATGAATTCCCAAAGGAGGCTTCCCGGTTTATCGGTATTCAATGGTTTTCTACTATACTTACCTACACTTTGACATTCGACCCCTCAAATATGTAGAATAACGCACAGAAGAATACCATCTTTGGCACGAATATTGAAAACTGCACTTCACAAAATTCATGAAAGATCCTAAACAGGCTGGGCCACCTCTAGACTCCGGGGTATTTTATAGGGCCCCTGTGCCTATGATATTTTCAAACTTTATATTAACCATTAATTTTTCGAAAACAATGAACATAACTTCAACACAACACATTCACTTGTCATCATCATCGTCATCGTCAGACTACACTAGTCCACTGCTGGACATAGCCCCCCTCTAATGAGCGCCATATCGCCCTCTCTTCAGCATGCCGCATCCAGCATCTGCCTGCAGTTTTTTCGCAGATTGGTTACAAGACAAGGACATCAAAAACATAGTAACTCAATCAGACTTGTACGATAAGCAAATGATCAGTTACTGTAATTTTCGTAAAATAAATACCTATACTTTTCCCACCAATATCGGTTATCAGACTACTAGGAGGATCAATAGATTGCCAGGTCCTAGGCACTTGGATAGAGTTGCCGATGGAAGAGTTATGGAGAAACCCATTCTAAATTTAACTCGGTAAAGTTTTAAAAACCTATTTGGAGGCTAAAAATCCCGCCCATGCCGGGACTCGAACCCGCGACCTCTGGCTAACCGTACCAGCGTTCTCCCAACTGAGCCATAGGCAAGTGCTGGCATCAGGGAAATTTCGAACCTTTTTACAATATTCTCTGTGTTATTCACAGGCAGCGACATCTGGCTGATTTTATGCCTCTAAATAGGTTTTTAAAATTGTCCTCAGCACGGGTTATTGCAACAAATAGAATATGATCATAAAGTTTATATGGAGTTTAGAGGTTGGTTGATATCGATTCGAAAAATTCAAATATTCAGTGTCATTCACATAATCATAACTCATATACAATCGTAATATTAAATACAATTGTTGAACATGTAATTTATGCGTTAGATATAGATAAATGAGAAAATTTTGGATGCAATTTAACAAGTACAGTAGACAGCAGCTCATTAAAATGTTACTCACATGTATGTACGCATGTAAAGTTTGATGTGCTGTCGACTGTACATACGTTGTTTTAACTGGATAATAGAGGCTCTTGACTCTCAAAACACTCTTGCTTGCTTGAATAAATCGTGATAAGACCGCCAATTGTACTATGTACCACTGTAATTATTTTGTATTTGTTGTTTCCAGTGTGCAATAAAGAATATTCTTATCTTATTTTGTTCTTCTGTGCCTGCAGATATTACGCATGTTCCAACTCTCAATATGGGGTAGGAACCTTTGTAGGTATTTTTACCCCTTAATTGTGTGATTGGATCTTTTGTTTTACAATGTGCAATGAATATTAATAAAACTAAAGAGACGAATCGACAATACCCCGAGGGACTTCGGTTGATCTTTTTTGCCGTCGAAAATTTTATGTATTTTTTTATTGATTGCACTAAATTATGAACTGCCTTGGACCAGACGGAACGGAGAGGGACAAATCCGTTTTTCCTTTTGAAGTACGGAACTCTAAAAAGTTGGAAATTTATAATAAACCAAGTCAGCACTAATTAATGATTGTACTAAAGGGAGACCATACGGTAGGTAAAGGAGAACAGTAGTCCTCCTTTTCATTAGGTAATGCAATACGTATGTGAATACCTCAGACACTCAGGTTTCCTCACGATGTTTTTCTTTACCTTTAGCTCTTACCTTACCTCCTTTTCTCCTACATGGGTATGATAAACTGCTTTTGAAACTTTTGTTGAGCTCAGCCAATTAAATTAAATTATATCAATAATGAAGCGCTCGTGGCCTAGTCGAACATGTGATTGGAATAAATCACTCGAGTTAAGCAACAATAGGCGCAGTCAGGTGCTGGATGGGTGACCGTCCCGTTACTACCGCTAGTGGCATTTTTCCGAGCGCTTCCGTGCTTCGCAAGGCACGTTAAGCCGTGGGTACCGGCTGTCATGTAATGGCAGTCGTTAAGCCACGTCAGCGGTGTTATGGGCGGCTTGATAACTTCTGACAGTAAGGCCCGCCACTGTCTTACAAGCCTCCACCAACCCGGACTTGGCCCCCGTGGTGGACTATGGCCTAACCTTCCTGCAATGCAGGAAGAGACCCGTGCCCCCGCAGTGGGGACATATAGGGTTGCAATCGCAAATCAATAATTGATGAAATCAGTAATCTGTAATAGAATTTTATTAGAAAAACAAGTCAAGCTGCAAGTCAAATACATAATTGTTGTTATGCATTGCATAATAAATACTGTCACATGAATTTTATACCCTAATTAGTGCTTCCGCGAGCCGGTATCGGAATTAACAAATATTCGGTCGAACGATTAAATGATGATTCGATCAGTGTGTCGTGGATACACTCATACCAAATAACATACAGAAAGTCTTCACAGTAAACGAAGTTATTTATTGATATTAATACACATGAAGGGCTCGTGGCCTGAACGAACCGAGAGATTGGAATCAATCACTTGATTTAAACAACGTGCAGGATAGGTGATTGTGTTGTGTAGGTACTACAACATTATTAAAACTGCTTTTACACGGATTTCACTCGTTTATTATAAATATACTATTTTTATTTTTAATGCACTAACCCGTGCTAAGGATAATTTTAAAAACCTATTTAGAGGCAAAAAATTCCACCCATGCCGGGATTCGATATTATAAATATTTTTAAAATTTTCCGATGTTTCGGCAATTTTACTTTTTTGCGGTTTTTTTTTTGTGTAAAAACAGTTTTAATTATGTCACTTAACACACACACAACACTTAACAAATATAGCTTGAATAATATTTGTAGTATTTCAGCGTTATTTATAAAAACACGATTCCTCTAAAACACTCCTCAAACGCAGTTTAAATAATCTATGATTACATCTTTCCATTTGCCAGTAACCTTCCACTCGATCGGGTTAAGCATTTAGATGTCTCCAAAGTGTTAAAATATTTATGCATCCTACAGTTCAGAAATGGCTAAATAAGACAACTTCATACAGTGGAGAAATCACGTAACCGCACCCCTAAGGGGTAAATTATGCTTTTGGAAATAATTAAGATTTTAGTAATAAATTACATATAGACTTAATGCCTGTAAAGCCAAGATGCTACCACTCCACATGTTCGCCAGGGATGGGCCTGACCTTGATGACGTTATCAGTAGACCAAGGTGAGTGATATGGACCTTCTACCCGTTTCCAACTCTATGTATTCCAGTACAGAGATTTGTTATTTCGCTGCATCATGCGCGAAATTTCACCAACGCTATTAATGGCATTTAATACTCGAATAGCAACTGTATTTAAGGCATTAATACGAAGTTCCCCTGGGGGATGATTGAACGGATCGTGCGCTTTGATTACATTAAATTCAGGTAGCGACCAACACATCGTGCATCGTTACTGATTTTCGTCATTTCATACTTAATAAAGTTATGTGCTTTTCGGCTACATTATATGAACTTAGTAGGTATTTCTTAATGATTCGCGATACTCATATACAGTTATATATTACGTTTTACTTAATGATAAAACGAACTTACCTGTACGTGAAGTTCTATCATTATTATGTGAGCTGCTCAATTCGAAGCGATTAATATTTACTTGTAGTAGTACTGTCTGTACTCCACGGCCATCACGAATAGTTTAAAGGATTCAAATATTATCTGAAAGAAAAAACTCATAAACGTTTAGTCTATGGACCAACATTTCCACGCGCATGCGCAGCAGTGACACCTGCCGGCGTGCGCGCCGTCGTGCCTTCATAGGTTTAAAGTTTTCCTGGGCGCACAAGTTATTTGAAAATCAGATTTATGTTGTTCATAGGGGCGGGGTTCCTGGGCGGGATGCCTTATTAATCGCTTCGAATTGAGCAGCTCACATAATAATGATAGAACTTCACGTACAGGTAAGTTCGTTTTATCATTAATTATGCTTCGCTGCTCAATTCTCGCGATTAATATTTACTTGTAGATGTTTAGAGACAAAAAAGGAACGTAGATCTGTATTCAAATAACATTACTTAGGTAGAAGATGATGCTAAAAATGACAATCTTTGAATAGTTTTACATATTCGTTTAATTAACATTCAAAACTGAGGTAGCAAATGAGGTATCATGTTGAAGAATTATATCACGATTATAAAATTTAGCAAACACCGATGAAGATGTGCTCCACCCGGCGGTTTTCCTTATTGTATCTATGTTCACCCCCAAAGCTTTAGCTTTGGAGGTAGATGCATGGCGGGTGCTGTGAGAACTAAATACAGTGGTATCAATACCGCTTTTCTGGAGCACATCCTTTATCCAGTGACTTAATGTTTCACTAGCTACTTTCGCATAAGGTTTTCTATAGCTTATAAAAAAATTCTTACAATCAGTCTTCCTTAACAATTCAGTCTTAACTTTATAACTTATAAATGTCATTGCTGGACAGATCTCTGGCTTTTCTTTATAGTATGGTAATTTAAGCAAAGGCTGGTGACCCTTAGGCCTTGAAGTTTTAATTGCTTCAGAGATCATTATAGATATACAATCAGGGTTCCATACTATATTATCCATTTGTATTTTTGATAAAGTTTGCACTCTATGTGCTGTGACTATAGCTAACAAGGTAATTAATTTCTTGGATAACTGTTCCAGAGAAAGCTCCTCGTTTGGAAACATTGATGATAAATAAATCAAAACAACATCTACATTCCAGGTACAGTCATATTTAGGTTTTGGAGGTCGAGCTCTGAACACACCCTTCATGAATTTTGTAATTCTGTCATCATTCATAATATTCTTACCTATTAAAAAAGACAAAGCTGATTTACAACAATTTAAACTTCCATATTGGAAACCACAATTATAAAGTTTTGTGAGAAAATATAGAATATGTGGGATAGATGCAGCAAAGACATCTATATGCAATTCGTTACAAAACCTGACCCACTGTTTAAAGTAGCAGTCATACTGTTTCTTTGTATTGGGAGCTAGTGAGCAAATAATAATGTCTATAGACGAAGGTGGTACACTTCTTCTTAGTAGTGAGTCCCTGATAAGGTTGTTGCAACCAGGGTAAGGCTTTTGTGTAGACTGTGATGTAACCTGGAATCACCAGAAAGCAACAGATCACTATTTGGTTCAAAGTAGATGGGTTTTGACACCATCAATTTTTTTAAAACTGGGAACCAGGGCTGACTTGGCCAAAACGGGACAATGACAATGCCCATTGCTTTATCCGTAATAATTTTACTTAATGTCTTAGTAATCATTGAGAATGGTGGGAAAGCATAAAAGAATATATTTGACCAGGTTATAGTAAATGCGTCAATACAACAAGCGTAAGGATCTGCTTTCCAGGATACATACTTCTCACATTTTGCATTTGACCGGCTAGCAAACAGATCAATTTCAGGATATCCAAAATTATCTACCACTTGTGAAAAAGCATAGGGCGCTAATTCCCATTCTGTATCAACTTGGGCTCTTCTTGATTCAAAGTCGGCAATGCTATTATCAGCAGATTTTATATAAGAGACATAAATAAACAATTGTCTTTCCTCGCAAAAATCCCAAATTTCTCGTGAAACTCTATTTAAATGAGGGAATTGAACACTTCCCATGCGATTAATACAAGCCACTGCAGTTATATTGTCTACTCGCAGCAAAATTTGTTTGTTACATAGGTTTTTTGCAAATACTTTTAAAGCAAATAAAGCTGCCAATAACTCAAGAACATTAATATGATAATTTCTTTCCTTGTCAGTCCAGTATCCGTTAGCTCTATTATGGTCACAGGAAGCCCCCCAGCCAGTTTTGGAGGCATCAGAATAAATCTCAATGTCATACATGGTGTTTCGGATGGGGCTTACCGATTTATCAATATTTTTATACCACCATTCTAGATCACTATCTAAAACATCATGATTAACAATCATGTTATGGTCATAATTAAGTTCTTCGTCCAAATTAGAAAATTTTTGGTGCTCGAAAATTTTTGTATGGACCCAGCCATAATCTATTGCAGGGCAAACAGAAATTAATAGTCCAATAAACTTAGCAAAATCTCTGATTTTACACATATTTACAGTTTTGAATAGCTCAATTTCTCTCTTAATTCTATATCTTTTTTCCTCTGGCAAAGTAACACAATACTTGACAGAGTCTATTATGAATCCCAGAAACTTGCATGTGTTTTTTGGTTGAACTGAACTTTTTTCATAGTTTATAATAAATCCCAAATTGGTGAATAATGTTATAGTAGTTCTTACATTATTGTAACATTCCTCGTAGGTTTGTCCTATTAGCAAGACATCATCTAAATAAATTGTGGATAACCAGCCATGTAAACGTAAATGTTGTAGCACAGGTTTCATTATTTTAGTAAAAACTAGGGGTGCTGTATTCAAACCAAAGGGTAAACAATTGAATTCATAGCAAACTTTTTGAAATTCAAATCTTAAATACTTTTTATAGTTTGGATGAATCGGAATTAAAAAATATGCATCCTTAAGATCTACAGATGCTAGAAAACAGCCAGGAGTAACAAGTTTTATTGCAGTTCTTAAATCCTCCATTTTGAAATGTGGGGGACTAATAAATTTGTTGAGTCTCTTTAAATTTAGTATGAACCTTTTCTCCCCATTTTGCTTAGGAACGAGAAATATACTGGACAAGAAGTCCCCATGAACTCGAGTGCAACGCGAAATAGCTCTTTTTTCAAGTAATTTGGCAATTTCAGCTTTAAAACTTAGCTGCTCCTTTTTATTTTTAGGTTCATTTTTTGGATAATCCATCTGAAATGGCTGTGAAGTAAAAGGTATTTTGTAACCTTGGATCCAGGAAAGTATGGTAGGATCGTTCGTAAGCTTAGACCAAATGTCATTAAAGTACTGTAATCTGCCTGATGATATATTCACCTGTTGATTTATCTCCTCTGGTTCTTGTAATGGGCATTGGTTTTCGCATGTGAGTAGGCTGGTTTCAGATTCCGGTGTGATGTTGCTGAAGACCCCGCAGTCCGATGAACGATTGGTGTGTTCGGTTTCTTTTGTGGATTGGGCTGCGGGCGCTTCCAGTTTAAAGACTGAGATAAGGCTGGTGTATTTGCTGGAGCAGTATTTCTTGCTGAGGTTTGCTTATAGCGGACTTGTTTGAGGTCTTGACTTGACCTACTTATAGCTTTTGTTGCTTTCAGTTTTTCAGGCAAATCCTCACCAAATAAGGTATTGTCACGTTTGGAGTCCTTTAGGGTATCTTTCAGTTTATTGTTCAAAGTCGAAATAAATAGATTTCGCCTGAGTCTCGTATCTATGTAGTGCGAGTCGCACAGCAGTCGACATGCATTGCTCACATGCATCAATACTGTTTGATTTGTATCAGATTTTTCTAAGGCTAATGTGTTCATTGCCTGCGATAATGCTGTTATTGCAAGACCTAATTGGCTCTGACGGGCAGCAAATGAGGCATCTTTTTTTAGTAATATGTCTGATGCAGCTGCTTTTATCTCAGGATTCAAGGTAGGGGCTTTAAACAACTGGCAATTGCCAGGTATGGCATAATCTTCACAAATTTTTTCTTTTGTGTCTTTTTTTAATCCATTTTTTAATATATCAGTTAGCCTTGACGCTATATCTTTATGTAGGTCCTTGCCAGTGGGGGCCTCATTCTTAGGAGCATCACCTAATATACTGAGGATCTCCTCATCAAGGTGGCTATTGTCATCAACAATAGGAGGTGGTGTCGCAATGGTGGGCAGTAATACTTCGTTTATAGCAGGACTATCGGAAGTATCAATGAACTCAACTGATTGAGTATCAGATCCTGGAAGACAGGAAACAAGCCAATGTAAAGAAGTGAAGGTAATGATCCCATGAGTATCATTCGCATCACATTTTTATTAGTCAACGGTTATATAAGCACAAGGATTGTGTCCAAAAACATGAAGGAAACAGTCCCAGATCGTACTGTTCGCATCAAAATAGTTGACTGAAGATTGGTCTTGGGGAGATTTTTGAAGGTAACAGTCCCAAGTCGTACTGTTCGCATCAACTCCAGAAGGCGGTTATACGCCTTAAACAACATAGTGTTGTCGTTACTTCCACTCTCACAAAGAAAGCACAATACACGCACCATTTGTTATGTAGCCCGACCACATATCGTAATTACTCACATCAAATTGTAACGCAAGCATTGTAATACATACAGGAATGAATAAAAAGCAAGAAATTTTGTTGTTCCTATACAATTTTTTGACAACCGGCCTGTTATTGTGAAACGTTTGGTTAAACGTTGAACATAAGAAACGTCAAATTCATCATTCCGATTTAAAATCTGCGTTTCCATTTCAACAATGTAGCAACGTTGTGATAAACGTTGTAATAAATGTTATTACATTGTGCAAGCAAAGAAAAAATTCTTGCGCAAGAGTTTTTACCATGAAAAAACAGTACAAAAAATTAACAAAGAAAGAAAATACTCGTAGCTCACCTGCATCTGCATCTGAGGCACTGTTACTGGAGAGCCTACGTCGCTTACTAAGCATTTTTTCAAGCTTACGTATCCTCTTCTCCAGGTCCTCATTATCTCTATGCTTCCTCTTTTTCCCCATGTCTAAAGAAGCACTATACACTACAGCTTCTTTTCACAACTTTTAACAGAATTATCACCACTTTATGATAGAACAAAAAATTTTTCGAAAAAATTTCGCTAGTGGCCGCTTCCGCACGAAAACAGAATATGAAGGCACGACGGCGCGCACGCCGGCAGGTGTCACTGCTGCGCATGCGCGTGGAAATGTTGGTCCATAGACTAAACGTTTATGAGTTTTTTCTTTCAGATAATATTTGAATCCTTTAAACTATTCGTGATGGCCGTGGAGTACAGACAGTACTACTACAAGTAAATATTAATCGCGAGAATTGAGCAGCGAAGCATAATTAACAAATAATCGCGATTAGACCCGTTTAATATATATCTATTATGTGAACTTACGTGCCAGTCCTTCAAAGTTAGCAACGTTATGTGACATTATACTCGTAGTATCTAAGATCAGCTCCTAAGAACGCGCTGAACAATTCCAATCGTCTGTCAAATTCAAAAACTAATTGATATCGCAAACATCATGATTTAAGTGTGCATAATCAACTAATTGTCCTTCCCACCTTCTCCACGTCACCTGTTGGTTGGCTAGAATAAAATACTATTTAGTATTAAGCCCGCCAATTTTACAATCTTTACAGGTACAATAAATAATTTAATAATTATTATTATTATTAATGATTTGCGACAGTCACTGATGTTATTCATTTGAATAGCGAATTTATTTGGTTTTTGTCGGCAGAGTCCAACTAGGTTTCGCTCTGATCCGCAAAGCTTAATCATGGTGAGTAGAGCTCGCTTTGTCGGTTGATCGTCTCTGACTTATGTTGTTCTCAGCATTGTGCCGTTTATTTGTTTTTTGCTTATTTACTAAGTTGTCCCAGTCGATAAAGCAATAGTAGGTCGAATAAAGCACATGCTCCTTATTTTAGTGAAAATGTGCTACCAAAATGTTCAAGCCTGTGCAATAAAGCCCACGGCATCAAATTAAGATACGAAAAATATTTATACTATTTTTATTTTAAATGCACTAACCCGTGCTAAGGACAAATTTAAAAACCTATTTAGAGGCTAAAAATTTCACCCATGCCGGGATTCGAACCCGCAACCTCTGGCTATCCGTGCCAGCACTCTACCAATTGAGCCAATGGGCGACTCACCGGCATCAGTGAAATTTCGAACCTCTTTACACTATTCTCTGTATTACGTACAGGCAGCGACATCTGGCATGGGTGAAATTTTTAGCCTCTAAATAGGTTGAAAAATATTTAGTTCAGTGAAATTGACAGTGGTAGGTAGGTAAGTAGAAATCACATCAGTGTGTGCGTTACGCTTATGCCTGTTAGAATCACAGGTATCCGTACGATGCGGATATTCCATTAGTTCAACAATGCACATAGGCTGCATTTTCCATTAGACAAAGCCTGTGTGAAAGCCGCGCTCCTATGTAAACTTATTTCATTAGTACGTCCTTGTAGGCAATTCGATTCGAGAATAGTACTAAATGTCAAACCATTGTATAGCATAGATGTAAGCAACATTTTTTTACAGTTCTGATTTCAAACATTATTTAGTTTAGGCATAATTCAGACACCGCTCTTATGGTTTGGTTAGTTTCGCCGAAAGACGACAGACTCTATTCAACCATCATAAGCAAAAATCATCAACGTTCATAAGTCGTTGCATGCACGCACGCCGGTTCCGGGTACTTTTAACTTCCCCTTTGCTAACACATCCCCTATTTGGTCGATGTATGTCCGCCTGGGACGTCCTTTACCCTTCAACTCACATACATAACACTTATTTATAAGTGTTCCAAGTGACAAACATATTAAAATATATTGACAAAAATATTTATAATTCTTTGAAGCTCTCCAAATTCGATTTGAAACGAATTAGATTTAGTTACATTTTAAAATAGATGATGAAGGAAGAAAGATTGACGAAACAAATATATATTGCGTATGTGAGTTGAAGGGTAAAGGACGTCCCAGGCGGACATACATCGACCAAATAGGGGATGTGTTAGCAAAGGGGAAGTTAAAAGTACCCGGAACCGGCGTGCGTGCATGCAACGACTTATGAACGTTGATGAAGCGAAGGTGATCTGTCAGGATCGTGGCAAGTAGCAGTCCCTGGTCTCTGGCTACCCCTCTGGGATACAGATGTCAGGTTATGTATGTATGTAGAAATAGATTTTACAAAGATAATTACACACAGATTAAATTAAACGCCGTTGTGTTTTTATAAATATGGCTATGAGAGTAGGTATATGAGATTCGTCCGTCCGATGTCCTTCCGGACACAAAGCGTAAAACAACTGACCCCTGTGCCATAAATCTTCGACATACAAATTATACGCTGAACAACTTATATTTAAAAACTGACTTTATATAAAATAATTGCTTTGCCTATTGCCGAACGAACTTCAGAATTTCTTTTGTCATTTTTGCCGAGGGTAGTAAACTAATAGTTAATGTTTTCAAAAAGACGCCTGTCACCTCAGACTTCCGAGACCACGGTACTTGAAAAAGTGCCGAAACGTCGGAAAATTGTAAAAATGTGAAATTAAACCAGTAAAATCCGTGTAAATACAGTTTTTCTTATAGCTGATATTTTATTCGTGATATCGAAATTTTCACCATAATAAAAGTTGTTCCTATTGACGATTGTGATCCCCATTTGCAATTTATATGACGCTTTTATCGTGATTTTGGATAATTTGAATAAAAACAGGGTTACATATTTGTTCATTCTGGCATTGGCTTGCATTGATATTACTTCCCCGATTACTTTATCGGTTAATAGTCAATGTGAAAGTATTCAATAAAATAGTGTCATTATACCTATAAAATCGGAAGTGTCATTGTCACTATTCGAAAGTAACAGTTCGTTAATTTGGCATCCCTGCGACAAAGTAAGGCGGGGTGCACCAAGTAATTGGGAAGGTCAGCCCTTCTATTACGTAACATTCCACTCTATCGAGTTAACCAGTTAGACAACTCCACAGTGTCAAAATATGTATGCGTTTGACAGCTGGAGTAGCTTACAAAAAATTACAATCAACTTCACTCAATTCAGTGTAAAAGTATGAACTTATACACAGAATTGAGTGACGAGCCAGCTCACGGTTCAGAGGCTTTCTTGTGAATGCCTCTGAACCGTGAGCCAGTGAGCCAGCTCACGGGGCTTACTTTTACTGTATTCTTGGTGGAGGAAGCCTATCCTCACACTTTATTACACCCTACATTTAATTTGGTCGGCCAAATTCAATGTAGGGTTACATTGAATTTGATCGGCTGTAACCACAGCCACGATACAATTTTATCTTGAGCCGCCACTCTCAATGGATCACGCAATTTGCTACTAATTACCTCTCATGGCCACAGTGGGCTAGCACAACACCTGTCGAAACTCGAAATGCATTCGGCATTGCGCACGGAGCTCAGTCGAAATTAATTCCGTCTAAGCTAATGACGGCCAAAGTTGGAGGAAAAATATAGAAGTGTTTCTCGAAAGGAATGAATGTTGATGAAGAGGAGGCTTGGCGGATTCGTGACGTCTGTCTGTCACCATGCTGTATCTGAGGAATCGTGAGAGTTAGACAGTTGATATTTTGACAGATGATGTACTTCTGTAGCACCTATAATAACAAATACTAATAATAGAATAATACATATTTTAAGAGGTAGGCGCTTGAAATATTCACAGAATATTAATATGTACATTTACTTTAATAATAAATGATTCAATTAAAATAGAACAAATATTTAAAGGGGGCTCCAATACAAGCAAACTGTTTTTTGCCGTTTTTGCTCGATATTCATAACGGCAGCAGGTAGTGCTTGAAATATTCAAGTTTATTACAGATTTGTACGAAACCCTTTGAACTCTTGCTTGAACATGGCTGTTTTTTGTTAATTAGAGCTCGGCCCACGTTACAAAGTAGGTTAGTTATTATATTAATACTGGTACCCTGAAAACTAACGCATACGCCCTGTTATTTATGAACCACTTTAAAATAATCGTTCTGTTTAATACTTCCAACCTCTATTACAGGCGATAGAACTTCAACCTTTACAAGCGTGCATACTACCATTGAATTTAATTCGATGATTATACTCAGTTACATCACGAACGACTTCCCAACAAAAATGTAAAGAAAGAAGAACAAGAAAAAACAATTATTATAGACACAGTACACACGCCACAATAACAACACGTCGGTAAAGCTTGACCTGCTGTCGGCTGTACCTTCTGTCACAACCAGCTGTGGGTTAAAGTAGCGAAATTAAATACTGCTCTGGGGTAATCGAAAAGTAATTGGGCTGGTTTAAAGCGAACATAACAGAGGCCAGGCTTAGAGACTTGTAAACCGCAATTAGTATTCTCATTTAAAAACTGTACTTAAACCAGGGCTTAGGGCTGAAGGTTATTAAGCATTAATGTCGTACCTATCGAAGAACCGATAACTCAATCAATATAAATTAGTTCACAGTAAGAAATATTGGCCTATGCTTCTATGAAAGGTGATGATTATAGTCACAGATGTTGGAGCTGCTGTGTGGTGTCAGCCTAGAGAATAGCACCAACCCAATTCTTCCCGCGGGTGTCGTAAAAGGCGACTGGGACACAATCCGGGGGATGGGCAGCAGCGTCCTCTACAGTACAATTCCACCGAACTGTGATCTTCAACCCGCATGCCCAGCGTAGGGATTATGGGCATTATCCCCTATGATAGCACAACGTGGCGCTCTTTAGGGGAGGACTATGTCCAGCAGTGGACTAGTATAGCCTGACGACGACGGCGACAACGATGTTGGAGCTGCGACCTAAAATGGAATTGGGTGGTCCACGCATGGGCCCAGACAGATGGGCGAAAGTCGACAACCCTCACATCGTGAGAGTTGCGGGTCAGAGATGGATCAGATTAGCACAGGACCGTGAGGAATGGCGCAATAAAAAGGAGGCCTATGCCCAGCAGTGGGTTGATGTGGTCTGATTATAGATAGATAGACATTATAATACTCAGCAAAAGCACAGCTCTGTCTCAAATTTAGGCTACCGCTAGCTGTCAGCTCGCTTACGACGCGTCAGCCGCGGGGTGCAAGCTCGCTGCATGCGCGCCGGCCGGCAGCAGGATGCAAGCTTGATGATGGAAGGCGCCTAGGACAGGACTAGCTGGCGCGCAGTCGGCGCGCTGGAAGCATGCGTTCGTCTCGCTTGAAGCGCGCCAGTTGCTAACGAGCCGTTTTCAACACAAATTCACAAAGCAATTCATAGATGGTGCTTACAGGCGTGGCCATAGAAGAACTGGAATACGGCTGTCAAAACTAATGCCTGCGAAGACGAGGAACTATCCCCCGGGTACTTTTTTGTCCGTCGATATAGATCTCTTATAAATTGTATGGAATAACGCACACGAAGGACTAAAAGTACCCCGTACAAAAAGTCCCTCAAGTTACCGAGGACATCAAGAGACCGGACTCAACAAAAGTTCGGGGTTTTCTTTTAAAACGCCTTTCATGTAAATTAAAACACAATGTAATATCAGAATGTTTGCTTCCATAGCGTACGCTTCACTCAATTTCCGGGGCACAAAATGACCGCACACCGTAGGCGTTAAGTCCGCGACAAGTACTCGGAGGACATTTTTTACGATTGAGGGACTTTTGTCCCCGAGGGACGTCTGTGCAGGCCTTTAATCTGCACTGAGCAAAATTTTGGTTACGGTGGCGGCGGCGAGTCGCTGGATGCGGGCGGCACAAGACCGTGAAGCTTGGCAAACCATGAGGGAGGCCTATGTCCTGCAGTGGGCGTCAAATAGCTGATGATGATGAGCAAAATTTTACCAGCCAAAATTTTTCTTCTATGGTCACGCCTGTTGTAAGCGCCATCTATGAATTGTTTTGTGAATCTGTGCTGAAAACGTCTCATTGATTTGTATGTTAGCAGATAACACGCTGACTGCCCGCTCCCAACTTTTTGCCGTTATGAAACATACTTACTTGACGCAACGTAATGCTCAAATTTGAAAAAATATATATTGCTGGGTTGGAGCCAGAACGTAACGGTGGCTTTATAATGTCCTACGACCTTTCCTTGTGTATTACAAGTCGAATAGAAAGAAAGTAAATCAATAGAGAATGCTCATGGTGATATTTATAAAAAACACAATTCACTTAAAGCAACCCACGAATACAAAATAAATCATTAGTGTGTGGTAAAGTCTCTCTCTTTTTCTTGTAAAGTCTCTACTACAGAATATTTATATTGTTTATTGTACACCCAGAGCACATATTGTAAAACATGTAAAGATACAGAGTACAAGTGGCGGCCTTATTGCTAAAACCAATTTCTTCCAGACAACCTTATATACGGTACCTTATCTACACGACTTTTGTAGAGTGTCTTAAGGAGTAGTGTTTTTGTAAAAAAGATAAGACCGTAAAACTATAAAATAATTTTTAGGACTTCTATCGCACGCCGACAATACATCGCGCTAAATATTGTTTATATTTATAGCTAGTATTTTATCTGCATGGTTTAAAGTGCGGAAAGATTCTTACGATCTTATTTCTAAAAACACGATTCCTTAAAACACTGGTAAACATTGCTTATATCAGTTTGTAGTGGAGATTTTACAAGGAAAAGCCATAATCACGAATTAAATAAAAGAAGCGCGAGTGATTGGAATCAATCACGTGAGTTAAGCAACAACAGGCGCGGTCAGGAGCAGGATGGGTGACCGTCCCGTGAATAGCGCTAGTGGCGCTAGCACTTCCGTGCTTTGCAAAGCACGCTAAGCCGTTGGTGCCGGTCGTCATGTAATGGCAGTCGTTAAGTCATGTCAGAGGCCTTATGGGCGGCTTGATTACTTCTGACAATAAGGCCCGCCACTGTCTTACATTCTCCACTAACCCAGCTTGGCCCCCGTGGTGCAGTATGGCCTAACCTTCCTGCGATGCAGGAAGAGACCCGTGCCCCAGCATTGGAGACATACAAGGGTTGATAGCGAAATAAACTGCGTCTAAGGAGTGCTTTGGAGGAATCGTGTTTTCATAAGGCCGTCAGCTTTAGCTTAGAAAGGAACTTGTTTGGATCTCACTGACTTTATACTTCGTGCCTAGAACTCTACTTCGGCCACGCCCCAGCATATTATCAACTACTTTCACTGATTGCGCAAGCTCATACAATCAATGAGATCATTGAACGGGTTATGGTTAGAATTGTGTTTGAATTGAATAAATAGTTGGCTGTTGCCATGTGCCAACGTATCTCGGGTTTTGAAAAGTAATATTGATTAAAAAGAATTCAAAGGTAGCGAGGTAAATTTATTTGTTACAGAGGTCAAATACACCTCCTCTTATGCGATGTACAGTACATATTGTACAAAATCTCTATATTTACACATTTCTTAATCCTTTTAAGAACTATCATTTTCTATCATCATCAAACCATTATGTCCCTCCGTGGGGCACGGGCCTCTTCCCTAAGGAAGGTATAGGCCAAACTCCACCACGGGGGCCAAGTCCGGATTGGTGGAGGCTTGCAAAACTAGTGGCTGTTCTTACTGTCAGAAGTTTTCAAGCCGCCCTAAGGCCCCTGACTTGACTTAACCACTGCCATCTATCGGCGGCAGCCAGTACCAACTGCATAACGTGCATTGCGAAATATGGAACCGCTCGGAAAAATGCCACTAGCATTAGTCATAGACAGTCACCCATCCATGCACTGAACGCGCCCTATGTTGCTTAACCTTCGTACTGATTTAAGATCACTCAGGCAGCCGGGGCTACGAGCATTTCTATAGTGAAACACTAAACTAAAAACAGCCGATTGTGCATTTATTTTGATCGCCTAGAATATTGAGGTAGCTCCGATTGTATTAGAATGTACCTACCGTTTGTAATTCATTATTATCACAATAAGCCAAATACGATAGCGTAGGTTGGCTGCCAGGCAATGTATTATTCATCGCTGTCTAAACAGCGCTTCTTTATAGGTATAAGTGGTAGATTTTTTTTCATAAACCACGCGAAACAAAAGAACAACTTCTACGAACTTAAACTCATACTCGTTCTAATAGCTTTTTGCACAAAGTATGGTCTGTTTATGGTCACTATAAAAACAAAATGTTTACTTAATGAACGTCAAATCTGTTAGTTTCACAATTAATAGACTATGTTAGAGGAGAAACTCCGCATATACTCTTCAAAACGGGGTTTAACTTAACAAAGCTTAAACTAGACATAATCGTCCCCATTAATATTATTTGCCATATTTGCCTTCCAAATAATGCTTAATGTTTTAATAGGCTTTTTTGCACAGAGTAACTTAACACATTTTTTTAACCGCGTCGGTGGCAATTTTAATACATCTTGAGGAATCTTATTGTAAGACCGTATAACTAGCTCCATAAAGGATGTATTAACTTTTGCAAGTATAAATCATGAAAATGACAATAAAATTTATTTATTCCTAGTATCAAACGTTTATACAGACTAACAAGGTAAATACTTCAAAATCGCAAAAAAAATTGTAATGATATTGCTGTTCCATTCAAAAATTACCACCTGCGACTGCGGCATTAAAATATGCTGATTATTTGGGTGATTCAATCCTTATACTATTTTTATTTTTAATGCACTAACCCGTGCTAAGGACAAATTTAAAAACCTATTTAGAGGCTAAAAATTTCACCCATGCCGGGATTCGAACCCGCAACCTGGCCAGAGGTTGCCAGAGGCAGGTTTTTAAATTTTTGATTCAATCCTTTCAACCGTTGTAAAAACTGTTCGTATAGACGAGAAGAACCTCCCATTTTTGGATCTATACGGAGATTTATCACACATAATCTGCTAGTCTGCAAGGGAAAGATAATTAAAGTACCCGGAACCGGCGTGCGTGCACGCAACGACTTATGAACGTTGATGGGGCGAAGGTAATCTGTCAGGATCGTGGCAAGTGGGAGTCTCTGGTCTCTGCCTACCCCTCTGGGATACAGGCGTGAGGTTATGAATGTATGTATGTATGTAATCTGCTAGTAATAGATTTGCAAATTTTTTGCCAAAACTAATTCCAATGTATGTTAATTAGGCTATCCATAATAATTACAAACATGAGCCAATGACAGTTTGAATGGCATTGTTCTTTCAACACAATATACCTACACGAATTCTGCTAGTTATATAGCTTACGCAGTATACCTACAATTGCTCAATAGTCAACCTCTGACAGTAACCTTACAACATTACGACCGATCACGCCCCGTAATTTGACGGTAATTCGTCCATCACTTTCGATCACGATCGAGATGAGCCTATCAGGTGTTGCTTTGTATTTGTTTGCGTCTAAACAATTCAAGCGTGCAGACGGATTTAGCCTTCTATTTTGGTCCGTCATGCCCCACAAATTTGAAATTGGAATACCACAATAATTTTTCTAGGGATGCAAAAAATCCAATTAAAATTTATTTTGCAAATGAAACGTTGACTTTTATATCTTCACTGTTTGCAAGTTTTGACCCTTTGCAATAATAAAGTGGTTCGACGAGATGGCTGCCGATAGGTTTTAAAAGTGAACGTCAAGGTCAAGATTTAAAAACTACTTAGGTATTACTTTTAATGGCTAGATTTGCACGTAGAGCCTTCAAGGCTTTGCTCCAAAGGAAAAATCATTTACTGATAGCAGCCGAGCCGAAAATGAAAAAAATTCAAAAAATATATGTAATTTAGTGAAGTTTTAGATCATGATATCAATTATTTTCGGCGTAATGGAATCCTAAGGTTTATATTCTCTTGAAGAGTGCTTGGCAGCAATTTTAACCAATGCTAGAACTTATATTAAACTTTATTTCAACTGTATAGAGGGAACAAGGAACCCGATGGCTTAAGCTTTTATAAGTTACCTTTAGTAGCTTAAAGATCGTCTGGGCCTAAGAATATTACATATCACTTCAAAAGAAGTGCTTCTGCAGGTACTTGAAGCAAAGTGCACACATATGATGGTTGATATTGTGCTGTCTTGACATGACAATATTCACAAAAGTGCATTCCACCTATTAGATTGCAGCTAACTTTACAACAAAAAATATAATAATATGATCAGCTTCCAGCTATATAAGTACATCCGCAGGTACTTAAAGCAAAGTGCACACATATGATGGTTGATATTGTCAATATTCACAAAAGTGCATTCTACCCTCAGATCATCTATGATCTGAGATTCTACCTATTAGACTGCAGCTAACTTGACAACAAAAACTATAATATGATCAGCTTCTATATATACTCTGCAGAGAGAACCTGTAATAGGTCTTGAATTGGATCATTGTCCGAAGCGGCACTCTCACCCTGTAGAGCTCTTAGCCCCTGTATGTTACACAGACGGATGTCGATTTCGAGCTGCAGCGGTGCAAGCCGCGCCAATATCTCGCGGTGAGTGGTTTCCAACGGCTCATTTCCGATTCCAGCACGATTGGACACGGGCCGATCGTGCCGCGAAAGAAAGTGTACCGAACGCTGGGTGCCTCGTTTACATACAGTCCCTCACACTGCTAGCTGGACATAACACATGACATACATAACCCTTTAAGCTAGAAAGGGATCGCTTTTAGCATAAACCAACGGAACGCTATTAAGAATGTGTTTTAATAATAACAAACCTATATAAAATATTAAAAAAGTAAATGACTAATTCTATTTAATTTTAATATTATTTTAAGAAAACCTTCGCAATAAATATTGGATTGAAAAAGACAAAAGAATAGAGTGAGCAAAATGTGACCACATGTATGACTGCTCTTTAACTTCCTGTAATAAAGCCACATGTTTACACTTTTAATCCATTTTTTTTAAAGGTGTCTAGGTTAAACAACTTTAAAAAATATGGGCTGTAATAACAAAAGAGGGCGCAAAGTATGACCACAAGCATGACTGCTTTTTAACTTCCTGTCATAAAGACACATGTTTACACTCACACTGATCACTTCTCTGCATCCCTGTTCACTGCAGCTGCATGTGTCATAACGCAAAGACTGCAGAACACCTGGCCGGTGCTCACTCGATTACGTTCATCCACTGGGAGAAAACGATTTTCACGGTCAGTTGGACCAGCTGCCGGCGCAGAATTTGAACCTTAGCCCCAAAGCAGAAGATCGAAAATCCCACCCCATCATATGAAATATTCGACAGACGAAGATGACAGATACGGATCATGAATCGTACGATTATCATCACAGTTATACTGTCAGTCGTTAGTGATTCATTGATATAATAACCTTATTTGTATATGTGAGTGGAATGATTTTATTGAACTGTTTGATCTTGATTTATCAGAATCATTGCCGATGCTATCAGTACAAGTAATTTTTAATAGTTTTAGATGGAAATTTTGATTGAGTGACTTTGTTTAACTAGGTATAGCCAGACAAAGACGTTGGAAAATTATCTCGGCTTTGTATAAGCTACTGTAATTTCTAGTAAAGTTACAAACATAATTATCTGCTCCTATCCTACTTTGCTATTACTCCTTGCGTACGTCGCTTGCACATTGTAATTTTCACCTATATAGAAAAAATAGCATAGGTTTAACAAACGTGACGTCTATGGCAGCACAAGGAATTAACGTTAACTTTTTCTAAAAAAACATAATATTAAATATAAAAACCTATTTAAAGGCTAAAAATTTCACCCATGCCGGGATTCGAACCCGCAACCTCTGGCTATCCGTACCAGCGCTCTACCAATTGAGCCAATAGGCGACTCACGGCATCAGTGAAATTTCGAACCTCTTTACAATATTCTCTGTATTACGTACAGGCAGCGACATCTGACTTAAGCAAATTGCATTACTTACAGCCCTGACTACCTACTTTGCAATTAGGTTTAACATCGGAACGATATCACTGTACCCACATGATTACACTATTTTTATTTTTAATGCACTAACCCGTGCTAAGGAACAAATTTAAAAACCTATTTAGAGGCTAAACATTTTTCACCCATGCCGGGATTCGAACCCGCAACCTCTGGCTATCCGTACCAGCGCTCTACCAATTGAGCCAATGGGCGACTCACGGCATCAGTGAAATTTTGAACCTCTTTACAATATTCTCTGTATTACGTACAGGCAGCGACATCTGACTTAAGCAAATTGCATTACTTACAGCCCCGACTACCTACTTTGCAGTTAGGTTTAACATCGGAACGATATCACTGTACCCACATGATTACACTATTTTTATTTTTAATGCACTAACCCGTGCTAAGGAACAAATTTAAAAACCTATTTAGAGGCTAAAAATTCCACCCATGCCGGGATTCGAACCCGCAACCTCTGGCTATCCGTACCAGCGCTCTACCAATTGAGCCAATGGGCGACTCACGGCATCAGTGAAATTTCGAACCTCTTTACAATAATTTGCCTGTACGTAATACAGAGAAGTTTTTTTTTTATTCTAAATTAAGCAGCGGCAGCTCAGTGGGTAGAACTATGGACTCGGCAGCGAACGACCCAGGTTCGAGTGCGGGGATGTTTAATAGTAGATTGTTAAACGAGGGTAGAAGGAGTCTTTTATTCGTGTTAAACACTACTTTTCATTTCGAATATGAGGAAAATAAAAACTCATTTTTTATATTCAAATCTTAGCATAAAAGATTATTATCTATATTTTGAATTCCGTCACAGATACTATAACAGATTAGTACCGGCCAATTTATGTTGACTTTTTAAATTTTAAATATGGAACTCACCGCGTAATTCTTGCGGCTTATTTCGCTCAAAGAAGTTTGCGCTAAATTCACACTGGCTGTTTAGAAACTCACATGGCCGCAGCATTTATTTTAATTAGTATTTTTTTAAGCCTATTTATTACATAAAACTCGTCACAGCAGACAGTAGTTCTATTTTTAAAGTTCATTCCGGCCCTTAGGTGGGAAGTAATTTGTATGATGAGTTAGGGAGCAATACCACTCCCTAACTGTGAAGGAAAACATCGAAACCTGAGTGTCTAAGGTGTTCAAATACCTCAGCGTTTGAAATTGCCAATTCGCGTTGGGCACGCGTGGCAATTAATACTATCGTCTTTCTATAAGATCCATGATATAACATTCATGACATGGGTGTCCCACTGTATAGCATGGAAACTAAGAACCGACAACCGTTGTAGTAAATGTGTTCTTGAGACCGCGACTCGGCTAACGTAGTGTAAGGACGCCCTCCGACCAGATGGGATGACGATCTGCAAAAAACTGCCGGCAGATGCTGGATGCGGCAAGCTGAAGACAGGGCGCTATGGTGTTCATTAGGGGAGGGCTATGTCCAGCAGTGGACTAATATAGCCTGAAGAAGAAGAAGAAGATTAGGCATGGGCCCGAGAAATATTAAAAGGGAGGAGGCCTATTTCCGACACTGGACTTTAATCATGGGCTGGATAGATTCAGCACTGTTCATTTAGATAGATAGAGAACACTTTACTGTACATAAAAAAAGAAATTACACAGATATTTCTTAACCTAAAAGTACAGACGGCGGCCTTATCACTAAAAGAAAGAATTTAAGAAAGAGACAGAATCAACTATTTGCCTCTCGTTCATAATTAATATACACGTGATTATTACTGTAATCACGTGTATATTAATTATCGTGATCGAGAGATAAATAGCTTCCCAACCCCTTTTTTAATTAATAGTGTTACAGATAGATATTAGGTATATGTACTATTGTCGGTGCAGCATTGCTCATGTAGACCGATCAGAGTCCTTTTTCCTTCCTTCCTTTAACTTCTCACATTGCTCAAAATTATTAATAATAACTTCCACACAACATAATTTCTTGACCTGCTCATAAAGTGGATACCCTAAAATGTCCTTCGTCTTCTTGGCCTTTCCTAACAACAATATACAAAATATTTTTTTATTGTATCGTCTATTCTATAGGTACCTTTTATAAGAAGCTATTACCTATTCAGTCAGAATATGTTTAAGCATGCGCGTGTTTCAAGATGCGACCTATATACTCGAATTTGAAGTTCCTACTCAATAAGATGCTTTATCCATGACACGCTTTAGCTCATTTCTAGTAAGACACAACACAACGATCGACTTTCAGATGTCAAAGCATTTCAAATCGCAGCTGTATCTTTTAATTTTTTATTATTGTGTTTTTCTTTTATTTGTTCATCTTAAAATCGATTGTCTCGCCGTCTTCACCAGCTTGTGCCAAATAGCGAAGTGTAAAGAATCATTAAGGCTTTTAATGCTTAAGACAGAAGGCTCGGACACTCATAACGGGCCGGAACAGATTCCAGCACGTGTCCTAACGGTCCATACTTTGAGTGAATTCAAACAAGGTAGTGTCTTCCGGAAGTGGCACTTCAGTACATCAAAAACTAAATAAGTACTTTAAAGTTAAAAGTATTAAATAAATGCTTTATGCCATGACTACGAGAAAAAGAAAGATTTAAGCGAAAATAAACATTTAATGAGGAGATAAGGAAGGTTAAGTTAACTAAAATGCACATTAAAATTGGAACATTTGCAAATTAATACTTATTAATAAATAAGAGAATAAGCTAAACTGTTTGTCGAAAATATCGACCCATCAAATCTCGAGGAGTAATTTGCACAAGGAGTTTGTATGTCAGGTATTCTTCGCGAAACGAGTTTATATCGAGTATTTTTTACACAAGGAGGTAGCATTGCATTGAGATGGAGGTATAATATAGTGTGTTCTGAATTCAAAAACCAAATAGTGACAAAAAATGCTTTACTTTAATGAATAAGGGCTGTTAAAAGTTAAAGGCTTTCGTAGTTAAAATTTGTTGTCGCTAAAAGTATTAAAAGAAGGGCTATGGCAGCAATATAATATTATATTTTATTGTAACGGTCCATGAAATTGAGTATTTTAATGGTTTTTGGGATACAAAATATTTGTGTAACCTTACTTATCTTTTTTCTGTAGACACAATAGCGTTCAAGAATTTTATCTTTTGCTCGGAATAGAAGAACACTCTTTTATATTAAAACTTCCAACGCCTGTCATTACGACTCAATGTTTCTGTCTTGGCAACACGCGGTAGGAATTTAATAACGTTTTAAAAACAAAACAAAAGACAGAGAAAATCGGGTCAAATCTTACTGGCCAGTATTGTGCGACTGGAAAGGAAGAGCCGAAGAGATCGGGCTCAGTGGTGTAACTTGGGAGAGGCCTATGTTCATTAGTAGACTGAAACCGGCTGATTATGAAGATGACGATGACCAAGTAGATAGTTTTTCAAGTAAATTTTCGTTTTTACTACTGCTGTTTCGATATTCACTATTCAATAATTTTGTCATTGGGACACTAAAAAACTAATGTGTATTTGAAGAGCGTATCCTAAAAATTGGTATATATACAGTGACAGATGTGCCCTACCAATATATAGTGGCAGGCGTATCCGGTTGCGTATATCTTGTCAAAGCTTGATAGATGACAATAGTCATAGCCCCATGCTGTCAGTGTGGGACCTGGGCTACGGTTAAGGCCTGCGCAGACGAGGGACTTTGGTCCCCGAGGAGCAAAAGTCCCTGAATCGTAAAAAATATCCTCCGAGTACTTATCGCGGACTCAACGTCTACGGTGTGCGGTCATTTGTTCCTCGGAAATTCAGTAAAGCGTACACTAAGGAAGCAAATATTCTGAGATTACATCGTGTTGTAATTTACATGAAGTTGAAAAAGAAAAGGCGTTTTAAAAGAAAACACCGTACTTTTGTCCAGTCTGGTCTCTTGATGTCCTCGGTAACTTCATGGACTTTTTGTACGGGCAACTTTTAGTCCTTCGTGTGCGTTATTTGCTCGTACGAGTATATCGACGGACAAAATATTACCCGGGGGATAATCCCTCGTCTGCGGAGGCCTTTATTAATACACTGCAATAGACTATCAAATTCATTGTGCTAGGTAAATGTAATTGGTCACAACCATCAATCATTCTGCAGTTGCACTAGTATTTTAAAATACGTAGTATTATTTATAACTAGGTAATGTAATAAATACGTACGTAATTAACAAAGACATAATCATAAATAACCGCTTGCAAAACTAAGTTTAGTAATTTCACAAAGACGTGGTAGTAAGCAATATGTTCGTTGCCCCATTAGGCCAAAACACTGAAAACGTTTTGTTTCCCAACCTATAAATACAACTAGACTGCACTGTAGCAAGCAGCGATTCAGAAATCACTTTGGCCGCAGACAGTAAAAATTGAAAGTGGCTTAGATCAACGTTGCAATTGCAGGTAAAGACGTGACTTGGGCTGGTCACAGATAGAGACAGAAGAATTTGAATGGGGCACAATTAAAATACGTACCTTGAGGGTGTACAGACAGACAGTTAACGTCCTCTATCGAAACTCAAACGAAACATGGTATTTCTTCCTTTTCTTCTCTTTGGCATTTCCTTAAAATTTTAAACGATAAAGACTGGTTGATTTCGTGATCTGAAACAAGTTATTAAGAGTATGTTATCCATTCACAACAAATGGACAAAGTTCGCCCATTGCTTTATGAGTAGGTACCCAAGAAAATAAAAATTGGTCAAAACCTTATTCGAATTAAAAAATACAAATCCAGAGTATTTTTTATTCTGTAGGTTCTGTGTACTAGAGGAGACAATCCAAACAGCGTTTCATGATTTCAGTAACCACAATTTAGGTATTAGGTATTATTATAGGTTAACTTTGTACCTCGTTTTAAATATGTATATATTTATTTTTTTAGCCAACGCGTTTTTTTAAGTTTTCTCGCTAATATAAAAAAAGAATTAAATGTTAAGGAGCGCACTGTAGCGTCAAAATTCAATGCAAACGAAAGTTATTACCATGACATACTGTGTATCGAGATTTACAAATGGTTTTTACAGTGTAAATGTGTAACAGACATATATATGGCATTTCTCTATCTCTGTATTGTTTATATTGTGTAGCCTCTGGGATCACAAAATAAATAAAATAATACCAAGTGTTTAATTTTTTTTATATTATATCATTTTAATAATTAACAATTTTTCATCCCATTTTGACCTGTAATTTCAATATTCCATAAATACGAATTGTTATTCTGTTGCATCAAAGTCGTATACCATTGGCCGGCGGATTCTTCGTGACAATCGTTGCATGATGGATAATGCAATTACGTCGCAGATTGCGATGCTTTGAATTCGAACATAACTTTTGGTGATAATAAATTGGTCTATTGGTGGACTTGGCTCAAACATTCTGAGATTTTCATTACTTCTCTTTAATTTGCGGATATCTGCTACTTTATCGACCATTCGCAATTAATCTTTAAGTAGATGTCGAAAGTGCTGTTCTCTTTTTAATAATTTCATGAATACATATTGAACATAGGCCCATAAAAAATATCTAGGAATGAGAAGACTCCATCCAGTAGACTAACAATTAGACTATTTATTTTAAAATATACGACAAAAGCCGTGTGGTATGTACACATCAGACGTACGACGCGAGGGGGTGCTCCGATCGAGACATCATTCCATTTTCAACAGTCTAGTCTAATATGAAATAAATTTACTCTAAACTCTTAACTTTTTACCAAAACACATAATTTACCTACATTGTATGATATCAACCCTTTCTATGCCCCCACTGCTGGGGCACTCTTCCTGAATCGCAGGAAGGTAAGCCATACTCCACCAAGGAGGTCAAGTTTGGGTTAGTAGAGGATGTAAGACAGTGGCGGGCCTTACTGTCAGAAAATATCAAGCCACCCATAGGGCCCCCGCCTCTGACAAGGCGTTTTCTCACCAATTAAACATTTACTTTATATTTTGTACACGCCATTTGGTGAGGATATATACATGTTTGCAAAGATTTACAATGTTTTCTAAAAACAATTTAATAAGTATTTATTTAATTTTGTGATTTTTTCGTTTCAGTAACACAGTGGATACATTTTGACAGCGAAAATGTTGACTCGTGACATTTTTTTGACTCTGCGGGTTCTATTCCCAAATAGAACCCGCGTTCTATTCGAGAATAGAACAACGAAAAGAGAAAAGAAAACATAGACACTAAGAAGGTTTATTTCCTTTTTTTTAAAACAAATTTATACACAAACTGATGCGGTCGTGGTGGTTGAGACCAAATCTGCCCTATGATGGTGAATAAGATTATAATTCTCTTTCACATACACTCTTTCTCTCTCTTCCTTATGTTCAATCTTACAAGCTTTCTGTTGTGTATCTACCTACATAAATATTGTTATTAGGTTTTTTGTATTGTACCCTCTTTGTAGTAATAAATATCAGTCTCGAATCGGATGTCTTTCATTGAGTTTACGTTACAACATTGGCGACGAGTTAGTGAACCTAGGCGCGTGTAAAATGTCGAAGGAAGCTGAAACAAGTGTTACATCGCGCGAACATAAGCCGAACATTGCAGGTTTGCAAGAATTCCGGCTAAACGGGGATCGGTGGACAACTTATGTGAGCCGTCTCAAGGCATGGTGTGAACTACAAAACGTGGCGCCGGAACAGTACGCAAAGTACTTGGTAGCTGTTGTAGGCACGGAGACACTGGATTTAATCATCGATTTGTGCTATCCAGATGCACCAGAGAAAGTGCCGTTTGACACTATTGTGCAGTTGGTGAACACCCACTTATCGCCAAAACGATCCGTCATCGCGGAAAGAATGATTTTCAGATCTAACCGCCAAAGTGAAATGCAATCAATTTCGGATTATTTGGTTATTCTAAAGAAATTGAGTAAAGCGTGTGCATTCGATGCAATAAACCTGAAAGAAAACCTCCGCGATCAGTTTGTTTTCGGCTTGTATAGTGACCGTATACGACAAAGGCTACTGACGGAGAACAACTTGACGTTCGATAAGGCCATCGAGCTGGCCCTGTCGCTGGAGGCGGCAGTACGAGACTCAACAGCAGGCGCAGGGGAGCGCCGGCAGTCGACCGATGCCGTGCACGCCGTGGAGCGGCGCGAGCGTGGCGGCGGCGATAGGGCGGGCGGTAGCAGCGGCGAAGCTCGCCGGGGCGGGCGGCGCGCGCGGTCCAGCCGCCCTATGCGGGCACCGCCGACATCAGGTCGACGTTGTTATCGGTGTGATCAAACTCACTCGGCTGACAAGTGTCCGTTTGTCAATTCCGAATGCTTCGTTTGCGGTAAACGTGGACACTTGGCGCGGGTGTGTCGGTTTAGAAAGCGTTCGACGGTGCATCATGTGGTGAATGCCGGCGGCGCCGAGGCCGAGTCGCCGGAGTCTACGTCGGAGCGGTCGGACTCCGAGCCGGAGGTGTATCAGTTGAGTGATACAGAGGGTGTCGACGAACGTTGGGACATTAAGGTGACTATTAATGGTATTGAGATCATGATGGAAGGCGACACAGGCTCAGCTGTGAGTATTATTTCACTTAAAACTTACAATTCATACTTTCAAAATTGTAACTTACTGCAATGTCAATCTAAACTAAAAATGTACAGTGGCCACAAAGTGGAACCAAAAAGCGAAATATTATGTTCAGTTCTAGTCCAGGGGAAATTGATACATAATTTGCGTTTAATCGTGATTGATAATTTACACAGTCCGTCCCTGTTCGGTCGAAACTGGATGCGAGCGTTTAAAGTTCAATTTCCTAATCTGAATAATGCCGAGCGGTTTGCGTACAGTATTGATACAGAAGGTATTCGCGATCAGCTGATGAGTCGTTTTCCAAACGTGTTTGCCCCGGGCATAGGCTCATTCAATAAGGGCGTAATTAGCTTGGAGCTATGCGCGGGTGCGTCGCCGGTGTGGCGGCGCACGCGCTCAGTGCCGCACGCGCTGCGGCCGGCTGTCGAGGCTGAGCTCGACCGTCTTCAGCGCGAGGACATCATCTCTCCAGTCGAGTGGAGTGAATGGGGAACTCCGGTGGTGCCGGTTATTAAAAAGTCCGGCGAAGTTCGCCTTTGCGGCGACTACAAAATTACACTAAACCCAGTGCTTGTGGATGATAAATATCCTATTCCCAGGATCGAGGATGTTTTCGTCTCCCTGCAGGGTGGGAAAACATTTA
This sequence comes from Yponomeuta sedellus, assembly GCA_934045075.1. NCBI lineage: Eukaryota > Metazoa > Arthropoda > Insecta > Lepidoptera > Yponomeutidae > Yponomeuta > Yponomeuta sedellus. The sequence goes on along the minus strand of OW203732.1, from coordinate 14,387,746 downwards.
GCAAGGTAGACTTGTCCAGAGCGTATCAACAACTTATTTTAGATGAGCGATCAAGGTTACTCTGCACTATTGTGACTCACCGCGGCATGTTTACCTATAATAGATTGCCGTTCGGTATTAAATGCGCACCATCGAAATTTCAACGGATTATGGAAAAATTGTTTCGTATTCCTTTTGTAGCGGTGTATCTGGATGACGTGGTCATTACTGGTCAAGATGATCAGGACCATTTGCAAAGACTTTATGAGGTGTTCAAAATTTTAGATAGTTGTGGGCTTAGAGTTGAGTCAAAGAAATGTTCTTTCTTCAAAAAATCCATATCCTATCTGGGATATGTCATTGATGCAAACGGGCTGAAAACGGAAATAGAAAAGGTGGATGCTATTAACAACACTCCGACACCTAGTAATGTCACGGAGTTAAAAGCATTCTTGGGACTTGTGAACTATTACGGGAAATTTGTTCCACAATTGAGTGATGTGTTAAGCCCATTATATGAACTATTAAACAGCAAGAATAGTTTCAGTTGGTCAAACACATGTGAGGAGGCTTTTAAAAAAATAAAAGAGTTGCTGAGGAGAGCGCCTGTGCTGGCGCATTACGACCCGGCGCTGGAGACCACGGTGACGTGCGACGCGTCGCCGCACGGGGTGTCGGCCGTGCTGGCGCAGCGGCACGCGGGCGGCGAGCGGCCCGTGCTGCACGCCTCACGGACACTGAGTTCGGCTGAGCGAAACTACGCACAGATATGTCGAGAGGGTCTGGCCGTCATTTTCGCGGTTAGTAAATTCCATGAGTATTTATATGGCAGGCATTTTACGCTTGTAACGGATTGCAAGCCTTTGGCCTCTATTTTTAGCGAAAAGAAATGAATCCCATCGATGGCGGCTAGCCGGTTACAAAGGTGGGCCGTGATTTTGAGCGCGTATGACTATAAAGTTAGATGTATAAGCTCCGAAAAAAACTGCGTCGCGGATAGTCTGTCCCGCATACCGGTTTTCGAAGGGTTAAAACACACACGAACCGAATCCTACTTAAATTTGGTTACGGAAGAGTCGCCGGTCGATCATAAACTCGTAGCAGAGTATACGTCTAAAGATATTATTTTAAAAAAGGTCATACATGCCATAAAGTCAAATTGGCAGTATTGCACGGAGGTGGATTTGAAGCCGTATCACAATCTGAGGCAATATTTAAGTATCGAGTGTGGGTGCCTCTTGTACGGTCACCGCGTAGTAGTACCGGGCGCGCTGCGCAGTGCGGTGCTGCGACAGCTGCATGCGACGCATCAAGGCATGGTCAAGTGCAAGGCGCTGGCTCGCGGCTATGTGTACTGGCCGGGCGTGGACGCCGACATTGAGAACGAGTGTCGTGCATGTGAGACGTGCGCCAGCACGCGTCCCGCGCCGCCCGCCGCGCCGTTGCACCCCTGGTCATGGCCACAGGAACCGTGGCATAGATTGCACGTTGATTTTTTTTCGCTAGCGAATAATACGGTGTATTATTTCGTTATTGTTGACGCTCACTCCAAATGGATTGAAGCCATTTATACTAAGGGCACATCGGCGAATAACACTATTGAAATTCTACGTCAAGTATTTGGCCGTTTTGGACTACCTCGTGAGATTGTGTCTGATAACGGACCACCGTTCGGTAGCGTGGAGTGGAGAGATTTTATGAGGAACTGTGGGATACAGCACATTTTGGTTAGCCCTTATAAGCCAAGCAGTAATGGCGCAGCAGAAAGTGCTGTGAAAATAGTGAAAGGCAGTTTAAAAAAAAGCAATTCAGGAAAAAAGTAACTTAGAATATGCACTTGATAAGTTTTTGTTTATGTATCGAGCGACTCCGCATAGCACCACCGGTAAAACTCCGGCAGAGTTGTTGTTGGGTCGTGCTCTGCGCACACCGCTGGATCTGATGCGTCCGTGTGTAGCGGACGTGGTCAGGGCAAAACAGAATAAACAAATAGATCTCCACAGCGGACATAATATGCGTATTTTTCCGGAGGGTACAAAAGTTATGTTTAAGGCATTCAAAAATAACAAGTATTATTGGATGAAAGGAATGATAAAACGTCAAACAGGTCCAGTTTCGTATTTAATTGATGCAGATGGACGGGTATTCAGAAAACACATTGACCACATTTTGCGTGACGACTCACAGTCCATTAGGGGGGGAGGTGAGGCGGAACTAGCGCTCGAAGCATGCGACGCGGCGGAAGCAGCGAGCCCGACTACGACGGTTACTTCGCCGCGCAGCATGCAGCGGACTCAAACCGCGGCCGTTGCCGTACGAACGCCGCGCGCTCAACCCGAGACCGACTCTGCAGCGCAATCGCCGGCATTTGTTCCTAATATTCGAAACAGATCTAGACGCATTCGCAGGCCAGTTGATCGTTTGGGATTTAATTAAGTAACCTCTTGAATACCTATACTGATCAGAGATTTTTAATATAGTTGTGGTGCCCGAATTGGCCATTTCAAATTGTTTATTATTATCTATCAACTTATGTTCGCATTTAGCTATATTTTATATTCATGAGCGTGATACATTGAATACATTGTAGTTTGATTTTGATTGAACTAGTTTAAATTAAGTACCTAGTATGTAAACAGGTGATGTACCATGATTTAGGAGGGAAGGATGTTGTGTATCTACCTACATAAATATTGTTATTAGGTTTTTTGTATTGTACCCTCTTTGTAGTAATAAATATCAGTCTCGAATCGGATGTCTTTCATTGAGTTTACGTTACAACACTTTCGTAACCTGTTATTCACACAATATATTTTCGATTTTCTTATTTATGTCCGTCGTACCGTCTATATTCTTCCTGCAATCCACCACATCCAAAGGTTATCTAGAACAGATCGCTCTAAGCGATAGCATCTTTTATCGGTTTTATTGTCATAAATAACAAAAAGAATATAAATTCCTGTATGTACTGTCCGTAAGTAACTGTACCTTATTTACTAAACCTTATTTTAGATGAGTTTAATTATGTGGATTAAATAAACAAAGTTTAAGAGACCATAATTGTAATTCTTTTTTCTTTATTTTTTTTCTGGTTGTGTAATACTGTCTCCATTTCTACGAATTCGTGAAGCCTGTAGAGGGACGTATCAAGGCTTCTTTCTTAATATATGTAATTTATGTATTTTTTGTTTGTTCTTCTTACGTGCATTGCAACCGGAATAATCCAGATTTAGGTTAAGTCGTCCAAGGAAGTTGTCTCAAAAGAGTCGAGAACCTCAGAGCTCGTCCTAGTTATATCGTTGAGACTAAGGCGATTACATTAGCTCCAACCGATTGGGCACAAATCATCGTCTGTAAGACGTAATAGTCAATGGGTGTATAGTTACACCAGGCGGAATCTTCACGCCATTAATTACGGAGACCAAGACAAATTGCAATATGGCTTTCTTGATAAGTCTTGCCACAAAAGGTATAAATTGCGATTTTTAGCGAGAATTTGGGCTTTTATTTATTTTACGCTAGTAATTCATTAACATAAAGGCTAAAAAACCAAAATTTGTAACGTTTACCTTAACAAATGGAAGATGAGTTAAAAAGAGCATTGTACTGTACTTAATTCGTCTCACGGAAATAAAAAATTTGAAATAGTAGACATTGGTTTCTTGTATCAAAATCGACCAAAAGTACAATGGTGTCATCATAGTAAAAAAACACTTAATTTAGCTCTGCGTTCAAAAGAATAAGGGAGCGCACTGATTTTACAACTGCTAGGCTTGTTAATTTGAGTTATTCTCAAGACTATATACAACAGGGTTAGAAAAAATAACAGAAATTTCAAAACTACTAACAGTCATCACATCATAGTGTTAATTGTTGACATTAACATTATGATGACTGCCAATAGTTTTGAAATTTCACGTACTAGGAATAAATATAAATTGTTATTTGTGGAATAAAGCTAATGTGGCAATTTATAAGGTCCTACAACAAAATTCCTCAAGTAAACTCCGAAGCGAGTTCAAAAATTCGCTGAGCGCTCTCTATGCAAATAAGACTACTATCTAGAAGACAAACATGTCTGGTATTAAACAGTAGTATAACTTACTTTTCGAGGACGGTCACGTCTAGACACATTCATGACCAGTGAACTTTTTTTGTAAATTGAAAACTCTGTTAATGAAGTAGAACGGTTTTATTCAAAACTAGCTGACCCCGCGAAAATCGTACCGCCTAACAGTTTTTTTTATCTTTCTCTGCGTAAGAACCATCCTCGTACTTCAAGGGATATTTTAAAAAAAATAATTAGCGAAATCGGTTTAGCTGTTCTCGAGATTTGTGCTTACCAACACATTCAGCGATTCATTTTTATATTATACTAGCTGACCCAGCGAACTTCGTACCGCCTAAGTGTAGATTCTTTTTTTTCTCTCCGTAAGAACCATCCTCGTACTTCAAGGAATATTATAAAAAAAGAATTAGCGAAAACGGTTCAGCTGCTCTCGAGATTTGCGCTTACCAACACATTCAGGGATTCATTTTTATATTATAGATAATGGAAATTTTTACACTATAGAAGATAATAGATAACGGCGTTATTTATAGAAACAACTGCTTTAAACACTCCGAAAACGTTCACTAACGTACTCTGTGGCCGTCACTATACAATGAAAAGAGGTTACCACAGATTAAATATATCGCCTTTAGCAGTGTTTTAGTGATTTCGCGAAACTGTGAAACTCGATTCCTAACATATTTATAGAATGCAAGTACCTAAAAATTTGTACGGAACCCATGAGGACATTATTGAATCCTACAAGGTGAATCCTATAGCCTTTTCAAATAGGATTGTCAATTACCTCAGATTTCTTCGATTTTCATAAAAAATATAGGTACTGCTCGGTTGTTATTCGACTTAGCGGTCTACTTATAGAAATCCCTTAATATCTCGTCCAAAGATCGCTGAAATAGTCGGAAAGAATATACATAGGTGCTGTACTCGTCCCAAAATATTTCCCTCTCCGAAACTTCTCGGAAGACGAAGCTTTCTTTTCTAATAAGAGGGACACTTGTGATGAATCGAAATTTGATTAGATTATCCGGAAACACGCGCGGCTCCCGGTGTTATTAAATTCTTGGAAAATTCCCATCCCTGTCATAAAAATATAGAACCTACCCCTCTGTATTATTCTTTTTGCCCAAATGGGAGCTGACTATATAGAACGGTCGTTTAAGACGCGTAGTGTTTATGTGCTGAGCGGAAATATTTCCAGGGCCTAGTTTCATAAATAAATTGTTCAATACAATAGTATTAGCTCGACAATAGCTGTTATCGTGTTATCGTGCATTAGCTGTTATGCTATATCGTGCTCTATTACAATAGCACTACAATCATTGTAATGCTATAACTCGCTCAAATTAAATTGACATTTCTCGCGAAGAAGATCAAACCGCGCGTGGTTGTTTTATTGACACTATTGGATGACCAATAGTGTCAATAAAACAACCATTTTCGTGCCAGTATTAACTTTATTATCTATGTATTTAAGATAATCGTCCTGCCCCGTGAGGGAAATTAATGTCAATATATTATATTATTTTTATTTCCGGAATAACCGGAAAGAACCGGAAAGCGAGGTGCAGTTGGGAAGCTCACGTTCCACCGAAAGAATTAAATCCCCTATTAAATAGGGTAGCGGTCAAGCGTAATTTATTCTAGTCAGGCTTGAATTGGAATCGAAATCCGTCCGCACTTTCGATAGCTGACTCTTCGTCGCGGTCTCTGGTTACAATTCCGCGAGTTTTACAAAGGGCGCAGCTACGACAAAGCAAGGAAACTACCGATTAAATCCCGCTTTTTTGCAGTTCTGTACGTTAAAGGTGGTCAAACTGGCAACTTGGTCGCGGGGCAGCGCGAAATATGTCTGTTGCGATTTTAGTCGCGTTACTCGCGGGGCAGTTCTCTGACTGAAGCCTGAAAATGGTGTATGATTTATTGTATATGTAATAATATGGCCATATATCAATTATAAATGTAACGAAACGCGGCTTAAGTGCTATAGTGAAAGGAAGTAAACTAAAATATAAAGTTTAAGGAGACGACAAAAAAAAACAGTGAATTCTTGAAGCGCAATTTTTGAAACACATAAATAAGATACCTACATGTAGATAATTTTGTTCTATGAGTTTTATGCTTATTTTATCTAAAACCTATTTTACATAAATCCGGTTTACATAAATTTATTAAATTCGCATTTTACGCACGACATCCGGTGAATTGTGGTAGTACACAGATAAGATAAGAATATTTTTTATTGTGCCCCAGAGCACATATTATAAACATGTAAAGATACAAAGTACTATTGGCAGTCTTATTGCTAAAAGCAATTTCTTCCAGACAACCTTATGACGGAAAGTTGCTGAAGGATATTACAAATGTCAAAAATACAATGAAAGACAGATAAATTACAACTCTAATAATCACATATGGTTTACATATGTGATTGTTAAAGTTGTAACAAACAGCTTAGCAACATAAAAACGCAAATCCCCTTATAAAAAAATAACAACATAATTTTTAAAAGCAGAATATACAAATTACAAAGTTTAACTGACATGGTTCAGAAATTGCGCCTTATTGTGGCAAATCAGTGTAAGTAGATTCAAAATTTTCATCAATATATTTTAATTCTTAATAAAATTGTTAGATGGCTTTGCCCTTGTTGAATAAAATAGAATGACTTTATTGCGTGACTCATTTAATTATTGTTTGTTAAATATTTTTTGACCGTATAAAAAAAATGAAATACCTTTTCTAAAATGGTCACAAGTTACCGTGACCAAACTTTATCCCTAAGCGACTTCTATTAACCTTATTATTTAACCTTAAGCGACTTCTGTGGCTAAAATCGGTACTACCAACTTAACCATACCTATTATTTTCTGCCACCTGACATCCAGCTAATATGGCCAGATCTGCCGGATTTCAGATGACATTTAAAAAACCAAATAGTCATTACACCGTTACGTAACGTGTTCGTTGCAGTGAATATTGCTATGTTATTAATCCTCCTTTTTAGGTGCTGGCAGGTACAGCTACGTTTTGACGTTTTGTCAATGTGACATTTCCGTAATTTCGATTCTGAAATCTGGTTTGGTCTATATTTTGTGAAATAGTTTCCAGCGAAAGTTCTTGAAATTAATATATTTCGTGTAGCAGAAAAGGGGTAAGTTTTATTTTAGTATAATTATATATCCCAGGGGTCTAACACAGGTACATTCATTGACCGATTTACTTAAACTAGATTCTTTATCGTAGCTTTCCGCCACGCCCTTTTCTGCAAGCTCAGTGCTTACTTGGGCATACTATTGCACGATCTTCTGCGCCCGTTTCCATGCTCTTGGTCTGGTAAGAGCCTTGTGACTACAACTCAATTCCTCCTGGCGCCCACATTGTAAATTTGTATTATAAAGAACACTTAAGGAACATTATAGATTTCGTTCCGTAATAGTTAAGGGGATATGTACATAAGCTTATAAGCCTTGTCAAAGGCATACTGTATAAGTTAACTGAGTGCGGAGATTTATTATTTTCCATACTTTAGAAGTTATAGTGTACTTAAGGTGATACTACATGTTTATTTTACAAACTTATCTTATAAGCTTACGATAAGGTTTTTTTTAAGTTTGTATTACAAGATTATTGGTATATTCTGTTGTTTTGATTTAATAAGTTATCACCACATTACAATATGCCGTGACAGTTGACTGACTTGGAGACATATATACGTGGACTAGGTATGTGTATGTGAAGTCAGTAAAACTGGCAAGTCACCTTGACTATTTCCGCGACTAAATCGCCAGTTCGATGGCCAAACAGCGAGCATCGGAACAATCGAATCCATCGGAAGTGGGCTCCCGATAAGGCCGTCCCACCCCTGTCATTAATCTCGTCTCCTTTGCTAGCCAAGTCACGCCATGGCGCGCAGGGGAAGAATGCATTTTCCTGTAAAGTCTACATCAGCAGACACTATTGGGTATACTGTATAAGGAAAAAAATGGTCAAATTATATTCACCGTCAGCTGAAAATATTGCCTTCTCTGTAATGTGTACGCGCGTCAAACTGAATAAAACTGTGACTAACTTGTAACATGCCACTTTTTTGAGGTACTTGTTACCTCTTGTCATTGAATAACTTAGTATCAGCTTTGACAATGACGGTGACACAGTGAAGTATAACTCATGATGGCGACAGGCCACTCATTTGTTCGTATAATGAAGAACGACAATGCTTTTTTTCTGCGCCAAAAAACGGTAGGTATAGCGGTATATCATTTCTCCTCAAATGAACATTTAGTACCTATCTACCAGTTTTCAATGTGACAATTTTACTTACTAAGTACCTTCTCAAGTTTATCCATCAGACTCATTATGTTGTAAGAAATCTAAAGAGGCAGAACGGTATTTTGTAAACGTTTCATAGGTATTTTACTAGACAGGTACAGCAAATTAAAACTCCTTTTCTATCTTACAGCTGGAAACCTAACTTATCGTTTTTAGGGTTCCGTACCTCAAAAGGAAAAAACGGAACCCTTATAGGATCACTTTGTTGTCCGTCTGTCCGTCCGTCCGTCTGTCAAGACCCTTTTTCTCAGGAACGCGTGGAGGTATGAAGCTGAAATTTATATCAATTACTCAGGTCTACTGTCCCTTGAAGCTGTGAAAAAATCCAACTTCTAAGCCAACGCAACCAAAAGATACAGCCGTTTATGCCGCAAATTTTCGACACTTGCAAGGGAATCAAAACCTACAGGGTGCTTCACGTGAACTCAGAATCTTGAAATATGGTACGAAGCAACGTCTTATAGCATAGATAAAGGAAAAATTACGAAAACCATAAATTTTTAGTTACATCACATAATATATATTTTTTTAATAATTTTAAACTTACTACCCATTTCCTCATAAACGCGTAGAGGTATTAAATTGAAATTCATACCAAATACTCAGGTCTATAATACAGGTTTGTACGGAACCCTCGGTGCGCGAGTCTCGCTCGCGCGCGGTGTGCGAGTCGGACTCGCACTTGGCCGGTTTTTTTACTTAACTCGGCTTTCACTTGTATTTTTGACGAAACAGCGTCTGGTTCTTTACATTTTTGTAAAAAAAGTCCCCTGAAGACCCCTGAAAAAAGTAACTGAGCAGAGAGCATGCACGTAAAAATGGATGTACTACGGACTGTACTAGACTATTAAGGCCCAACGTGGAGCTAACTAGCGCCACCAATGAAATAAAAAACGCATACCATAAACCCTAACAATTGAACCTTTTTTTAGAACCTATAGTCTAGATCCTGGGATCAACAACGTAGGACTTTAATAGATTTCCGCTAGAAACGGCCGTTTTTGGCAAAACTGCTTAAGTCTTTAAAGTCCATATTTTTTGGACCTAGGTTCTTGTCAGTAGATTATAAAATGCTATATTTATTAAGATTTGAGATGTTTTTTTTAAAAACCTATTTAGAGGCTAAAAATGTTTTTTTTTTTATAAACGTTATTAAAAGAACATATAATATTTTTCCATTAGTGGCGTTTGTTAGCACCGCCTAGCTCTTAAAAGTATATTCTCTGGACTCACAAGTTGAGAGAATATATTATTTAACTAGCTCACCCAGCGTACTTCGTATCGCCAAAAATTCGAAGATAAAATTTTTGAATTTTTTTCTTTCCGTAAGAACCATCCTCGTACGTCAAGGAATATTCTAAAAAACGAATTAGCGAAATCGGTTCAGCTGCTCTCGAGATTTGCGCTTAACAACACATTCGGAGATTAATTTTCGTATTATAGATAGAAGATAATAAGTTACACAGGACTGTGAGATTATTATCGCGCTCGCAGGCTATGCAATACGATGCAATGTTAAACATTGGTCTACTTTGCCACTAGATCTATTATTAGTCACGTAATTGTAATATTGATATCACATTACACGCAATAACGATTCTACTGCAAGCTAGGACTTAAAAAAATTACAATATGCAATTCACCTTCAGTAAGTAAGTACCTCATTTATACAGTGAATCGAAAGGCTATCTTATTGCGCTGCAGAATGTAGAGCAAAACCGAATGAGCAAAAAATATTGTAATTGACATTCTTTATTGCCAATGAGGCTTCGATGATAACACAGATGGAGTTGGCCATTGTAACGATCGGTTCGATGGCCAGCCGGGCCTTTTACCATACGACGATTGCAAACTTTTTGAAATGAGAACTCCTTCACATCGAGTCGCAGACGCTGAGGGCCTTTGCACCCCACGTTTTTTTTTATGCGCTTACTACTATTTCATTCTTCAAAAATTGCTATTTAATGTCGTAAATAGTGACAAATTATTACCTACTTAAGAACCTAGAAATAGGCTCTTCTCATGAACTGCATATATAGATACAAACGCTGATATCAGTTCGAAAATATTTTTTAAACAATGCACAACCCATTGCTTTGATTTGGCGCAAATACAAACATTGTTCATATGGCCTATTTCGACTTTTTGGTATCTTAAAAGTATAGGCAAAAGCCCTATGCAATTTAGCTCAGACATAATAAAAGTATGCTAAAGAAAACACGCTTTCATGTCCTGCAGACTAGTCTAATATATCTGCGCTAGCCATTTGCATAATTTTCCAAATCTGTTGTATATTTTCTTGCAGCGTGCGAACTTTTCTTTAAGTACTTATACTGCAAACCAAGTACGCTTTTCCTTGATGCAAACAAAATATTGTTTTAATGCGACCACAGAGAAAAAATACAACCAAAGAAAAGAAATACAACTTAAAGATAGTAAGATGTATAACTCAGAGGGTATGTATTATTATGGCAGGTTAGTCAACAAATAATAAAAAATCAAAAAGGAAAAATAAAGGAATCCCTATAAAAGAACCGTGTTCGTTTTTTAAAATTTATTTTATCGATTTTACAATTGAAAAAACGATGGAATACATAAAAACATCAATATTTTATGTGGTGCTACGGAATTTGCGATATGCGAGTCTGACCCGCACTTAGCCGTGTTTTTCCTGTATTTGAACTACCTATTTTTGTAGACCGTTTGTTTACATCCATTCAAGACGTACGTGAAACGAAGTGTAAGTATCCGTGCATTTTCACAACTAACTCAACTCGACGGGCGAAGGCTTTATCATAAATTAATTATGTATACAGAAATATAAAACAACGCGGTCATTTCTTTGTGGAAAGACATATTTCTGCTGACTGCTTTATTTGTGATGACACGCTGAATTATTCAAAGGTTCGCGTTTTTATATTGAAATAGATGAGTAAGTATAATCACGTGCCTATAATATTTAGTTAATACAATTAATTACTGGCTAACGGTGAAGGAAAACATCGTGAGGAGGTGTCTGAATATCTGAACACCTAAATGTCCGAGGGCTTCAAACACCTCAATACTTGGGATTGCCAATCTGCGGTGGGCACGCGTGGTAATGAAGCCCATATTCTCTCTCTGAGAGAAGGCCTTGAAATAAGCAGATGGGGTTAAATTGCACCAAGGGAGGAGCAATGCGACTATGGAGGTGCACCTACTCCAAAGCCCATTGTGCCCTCACACCTGCACTCTGGAGGACCTAACAGAGGCCAACGCTGCTTCAATTGCAGTAGCCAACTATTGAGTAGGAAGAATATAAACTGGTCGAGTCGCTGACACGAAAAGAAGAATAAAAAAATACTTAATATTACGGCGAAAAATAATTATTTTTTATTAATATTACGTCATACTGTCGACAGCAGCATAACCCCATTTCGTAGAACTACAATTAATTGTCAACTAAGACAATTCGATTTACATTGAATCGCCAATTAACTTATGGATTAACAAGTGGGAGGACTAATTTGATTAATCGACTACGCAACGTAAATCGAATTGACATAATAAACTATGAATTACGGTTTTACGAAACGCGGCCCAAGTGAAACTCTACATTTTTTTAGCATTTCTCCCCTAAAATAACTCAATGTTTATTCATGTCGATATTCTCTAAGGTTCGCTGGAAGAAATCTGTTTCAAAGATAAGCTTGCCTATGTACATGTTATTTCTTATGTAATATCCCGTTGAATGTTTCCGTTTTAATACCGTTGAGATCTATTGATACTTTGTCAACTTTATTTGCAAGTACTCACTGTAGCACCTACGTCCTACTACGTCTTATGCTGGCAGCCATTTTCTGGTCACGTCCTAGCCTGGCCAGCGGTCACACAGAAGAGACGTGGTGCAGGGGCGCGGAAAGACGTGACGCGTTTTATAGAAGTCGCGCCCTCGCCCCATCTCTTCCGTCTGGGTTTCGTCTCGTCCCGACCTTTCTGTACATTCTGTATAAAAAATCTTTTGAACTGAAACTTTTGTAAGTAGGTACTACACATTATTGAATTATAACCGGAGCAAGTTATTAATTTTTTTGTCGGAAGAGTCCGACCAGGTTTTGCTCTGATTTTAACCTGGTCGGACTCTTCCGACAAAAAGGTTAGTAAGTTGATCCGGCTATAATTCAATAAACATATTTTCCCAGCCCCTTCTATGTGGCTGCTGTGGTATGGACAGGACTCCGAGCAGTAATATAATAATAGCTGCTTCGGTTACTGCAAGCCGGGTGGCCTTCGCCAGGTTTGAATCCTTTCCAATATTAGCATAAACTAATTTTGTCTTTTGTCTGATGAACAGGTCCGAGAATCTAATACTTACGTAGTTTTTTCAACGGCATGGAATCGCTCAGGATTTAGTTCTGCATGGAATGATGGGTTGATAGGCCCCAGATTCCATATGGAACATCTGTGATATGGTAAACGGGCAAGGACATATTATACGATGCTATTTATAAAAATACGATTCCTTGAAGTAGTCTGTTTAACACGTAATTTATAAATAGAACTGTTAGAGTTTTTCCTGCTTCTTCTTCTTGTTCAGGCTATACTAGTCCACTGCTGGACATACATAGCCCTCCCCTAATGAGCGCCACGTTGTGCTATCATAGGGGGTAATGCCCATAATCCATAACAAATAAATAGTAAATAATCTGTATTTCCATTTTTGTGTTTTCTATCACTCTACCTCTATATTTATATAAAGAGAAAAACGTAACCACAGATTATAGAAACTGCCTCTGAAGAGTGTTTTAAATGAATAGTGTTTACAATAAAACCGTAAGAATCCAGTTTCCTACAAATACGAATTAGAAATAACTTAGCTCCTACACACAAAGGTTACCATTAATCTAACATTTCGTACGTCAAAAGGGATGAAAGAAAATCTCATTATTAATCAATGTTGCGTAAATGAGGGAATAACGAAGAAACATGAAGGACTTGCCCATTCCGGGCATCTACTTACGCCGCGAGAGCCCAACCCGGTTGAGAGAGATTAAGCCCGGATTATTGAAAGACGAGAGCCTTAAACTGTGGTTTATCTGAGTTACGTAACTCCCCGTGGTTATAAGGTGATCATACTTTGTTTTGTCTTATAATCTCTTTGAATTGACTTTGATGTTGGTTCTCAATATTGTTGTTCACGTGCTCTGTTAATGTAGAGAAGGAGCGCGCTCGTGCGTTGAAATCTAAATAATGGAATTCATTTCACTTTGAGAATAGATTTCTTTAATTAAAAGTAACATACATCCCAATCCCAACCTCTTTAGGCATCTCAAACACGATGAGAATACTGTTTTATTCTAGTTAGGTACATATAAATAACCTTACTAAAACTAGTTATCTAACCGACTGAAAATTTAATTAGAAAGAAGTAGAAAGAACATTTATTATTATAGAAACAATGCACGCGCTACAATAACAAAACAAACTTAAAACATAACATTCACAAATGAACGAAGGGTCGCCGCGTGTCACTGCTGCTATAAATGGCAACTGTCTCAGCAATATACCGATGGACAAGCCTTCAGCGCAAATTTACCGTATTAATTTGTAGGACTTACCGATAAGAAGAAACAAAACACCTCCCGTAGTCCAACAATCAAATCGCAGTTTCAGAGTCAAAACCGCGCCGATATCGGAACTAAGTTCAAAAGTATCAATCACACCAAAACCGTCTCACAGGCACTGACAATTAGCACAAAAGCTCTCGAGCTGTTCGCCAAAGCGGGCAAGAAACGGGTCACGTCGCCCGTGCTTCCGAACTACACACGATATCCGAAAAACTTCCGTCGGAACCGCAGGCTGACTAAGTAAACCGCCCGGAACATCCGCGCCCCCCGAATGTCGAACAGCGACTGTGATAACGTCGCTCCTTGCGAATGAACCTGCAAGCCTCCCATACACTGCGTACGAACTCAACCCCTAAGCTAACAGAAAGGGCGCAACGCGACCCGCCCGCTGCAACTGAAATGGAACTGTAACATTGAAGAAAAAAGGCACTAAATGCTTTGAGGATACACGCAACACGAACACATCTCGAACGTAAGACGTAACAAGTTTACGGTACGTAAATCGCAGCGGATTTGTTTTGCAGTCACGCCACACGGCCACACTAATTCGGTTCTTCGCTCCGCGATACAAAGAGTGGTTTTCACACAATCGGTTCCTGTAAAATAGAGCTTTCTTTTTGTGAGCCGGCCGGTAGCCTAGGAACCGTACGACCGCTGTACGAACAAGATGCCAACTTTCTAAACTAAACCTATAAGAGCCGCTCCATTGGGACGGTGAATTACGTTGTTTTTATTGGAACTCACTCCGGACAATAATAAAGCAGGCAATAGATATTTCGGAACTGTCATTAAATGTGTCCTAGACTAGACGTGTTGTAATTTCGTCGAGGGTTTTTTGTGCCTCGCGGTTTTCCATCTGGGTTATATTTTCCGCTTAATAAGTTGCGGTTTAGCTTTCGGTGTCAATTACGGGGGATGTGGTAGAAGCCCCACATTGGTCGCTAATTGGATACCAGCCAACTCAACCAGATTATGCTACCTTGTGAAGGTTGTCTGACATTATGCAAGGGCTATTCTTTTGCAGCATTATCTTCATGCACTCACTTTATAGGCTTATCCTAATCGGTGACGCGTTATGTGTAAGATATGCATGTAAACAAAATGGGTAATTGTGTGAACTGGTAAAATTATATGGAGTAACTAACTTTTTCTTGCGACTCTGACCGTGTGGACTTTAGTAGCTACAAAATTTTGCAATCCCGTTCACTCCCTTAAGGGTTGAATTTCAAAAAATGCTGTCTTATTCCTTGCCTACATTATATATAGACCCTCTGTGCAAAAGGATTTTGTTTGAGCATCAGGCTAAACGTGAACAGAATATCAGTAAAAAGATAACATGGTCAATAATTCTTATTTATTTTTAAACAAATAATTTTGCTTTCTTTGTTGTAACCATTGAACGTAAAAATAAAAAAAATATTTTGCTGGATCGACATTCTTCTTGAGATGAAAGACGCCATTGGCCTCCATTTTTAAAAGTTTCAAGTTTTTTAGGTACGTACCCACATGTTTTAAAACTAAAAAAATGTGACTGACATAAACACAAAAAAAAGTTTTTAAAATATGACAAAACAGTTTGTGATTGACACTATTGACAGCTTTTTTTTTTGTTGCCAGAAAAAAAGTAATCTATTTCCGATTCGATTCTTGTCGTATTTCTTTTCATTTGCTCGTGAGGGGTTTGTGAGAAGCTAAAGATATAATTGATACACTTTTGCCTATTTATTCATTCCACACAAAACATTGTTTACAAAACACACCTCATTGTTTACAAAACACACTAAAAAAAACATAACATAAATCATGATATGAATTATTTCCCAATCGATAGTAAATTAATAATTAGTACTGGCAACACCAAAGCCGAAAGTGGCAAAAAAAGACAGGAAGAAAACTTATTAAATTGATTGTTTTTATCGTTTAAATGGTTACTCCGAAAATATAAAAAATATTCGTATTAATAATGACCATATTTTATTACTTTGTATCATTATGAACATGCTGTTCACGCATAGCCGAAAGTGGTCAATGTCCTTTCAGCTTTCTATGTCCAACTGCTTGGGCTGGGCGTTGATGAGTGAGTCAAGTCAGTCAGGATTTTGAATTTTATTTATATAGAAGATAGATATAGAGTCGGAGAAAAGATTTTCATTTGTTCAATACTCGTACTTAACTACCAAAGAGTATCAACGCAACTTGTGTATACCTAACTAAAACAGTTTCTATACGGATTTATGCTCGTTTATTACATTTTTACAATTTGCCGACGTTTCGGCACTTTTACAGGTGCCGTGGTCTCGGATGACTGAGGTGTTAGGCGTCTTTTTGAAAGCATTAACTGTCAGTTTACTACCCTCGGCAAAAATTACAAAAGTTTATTGTGAAGTTACGTTCCGTTGTTGAGTATAACTGTGAAAAATGGGGTAATTTTCGAAAATTTGCTATTTGTTTGAATTCCTAATAATTCCGCATCATTAAAAGTTGCCAATTGCATGTATACGTACAACCATTATACTTTTTAAAAGGTGCAGTAGAAAACATTCCATACTTAACTTGACTGGGGAAAGCCAAGCTTTGATTAAAATAAACCACCTTTTGAACGAGAGGATGGTACAAAAGCCTTTCATTCCGAGCAATAAGGAACCCTTCATTTTGACGCTGACTCAAAATGGTAGAGAACTGACTACAAAAAGTTTACGGTTTTCACAACGCCCAAGGCTAAAAATCAATTCCTTTGAGCTGTTGAGCAGCAAAAAAGCCGCTACTGAAATGTCAGCTATAAAACATGACGCCTCCGTATTAAATCATAAACAAGAGCAATAAAAGATTTCAATAATACGACGAACGGCCCTGTCGCGGCATTAAAATTTCGTAACTTGATTCTTTTATTACAACATATCAGTTCCTGAAAATGGATTCACCGTAAGAGCCGCCCAAAGCAAGAGTCAATTATTATTTTTTTACAAGTTGAAATCCGAGTGGTTTCACAGCCGTGGTTATGTAATTAGTAAGCAAAAATCCCATCTAATTCGACTATTTCCTTCAAGTATAGAAGTAAACTAAAAAAAAAGAGAAATCTGCTTAAATGCGCAAACAACGTATCGCCTCTCCCTCTATGAGGACAGTGACCGGCGGACCCGCGGCACGCACGCATCCCTCTGGCTAGCGACTAATACAACATACATACTTACATAACCTCACGCCTGTATCCCAGAGGAGTAGGAAGAGACCAGGGACTTCTGTATGGTAGCGAGACTTGGATGTGGCAAAAGAACCAAGAAAGTAGTACTAATGCTGTAGAAATGAGGTCCAAGAGAAGTATGTGTAGTGTAACGTTGAAGTAGATTTCTCAACTACCGCAACTCCTTCAACAGGGGGGCGAGTCTCTAAAATGTGTTTTAGTTCAATAGAGTCATATTAGTAGTCTAGTAACCAATCACATTGCGATGGTATAAGCCGTGCTGTTTAATTCAGTGCCTCGCGCGGAACGATCTTCTTTGGAAAGATGCCTATTTAATTTGTGCGGGTTATACCGCTGGAATGACATTGTACTGCTATTGCTACGTAGACTACCAAATAGAGGCAAACTGTCTATTGTCCTGCTTTTATCATTCTATTGAAAAACTACGTGAGTATTAGACTCGTGACCCGCGGATCCGCGGCACGCACGCATCGCTCTAACTAGCTGCTAATGATATTAATAAATTCGTGTTTGAGTCGCGATATTTTGGGAAAATGCTTTTTTTCATGAAGAAATTACAGTATTCGATAGCTATTGTTAAGGCCCTTTAGTTTTCCTATGGCTTTTAAACCACTTTAAATTCACGGTGATTTTATTACTCATAATGAACATTCCGCAGGGCAGCGCCCGCGCATACCTATTCAATCTGCATCCGTCATATCAAGGACTATCCACATTACAGCGGGCCGGTTTGCGTGCACAATAATACAAACTAAACTAAGCCTTAGATATTTTTTAGGATTAAGACTACAATAGTAATGCAAAAAAGTGGATAGACCTTAAGTGTTCTTCTTCTTTCTTCAATTCAATTTATTTAAACTTAAAGAATGTACATTCTGTTTGCTTGAATCGACATCAATCCTTGTATGTCCGCACTGCTGGGGCACGGGTCTCTTACTGCATCGCGGGAAGGCTAGGCCATACTCTATCACGAGGGCCAAGTCCGGGTTGGTGGAGGATTGTGGGACAGTGGCGGGACTTACTGTCAGAAGTTACCAAGCCGCCCATAAGGCCTCTGACATGGTTTAACGACTGCAATTACATGACAGCCGGCACAAACGGCTTAACATGCCTTGCGAAGCACGGAAGCGCTCGGAAAAATGCCACTATTAGTCTAACATCTCTTACACCTGACCGCGCCTGTTGTTGCTTAACTCGAGTAATTAGTTCCAATCACTCGGTTCGACTAGGCCACGAGCGCTTCAGAGCGCGCAGAGTGCATTGCTACCTTTTAAATCATCATTATCGTAACCACCGATGTCATTCCTCTGCTCGACATAGGCCTCTTCCAAAACATGAGACTAAGCCCGATCTTCGGTTCTCCTTTCCTCGTCACTGCCCACCTCTTTGAAAATGGCGTCGTTCCACCGGTCTCAGTGTGTCCTACACTTCGTTTGCCGATTCGCGGTTCTTTTGAAATTTAATAGCGCTTTGTATTGAAGAGAAGAATAACCTCTTTAAGAACCTATTTAGAGGCTAAAAAAGGTTTTTAAAATTGTCCTTAAAACGGGTTAGTGCATTAAAAAGAATACAACCTCTTTAAGTTTCACTGACGCTTTCTGAAAAACCCTGCAAAACAAGCGCGCCACAGATTGTGATCGCTAATAAAATTCATTGGCATTGGCATCGCAAAACAAGAGGATTACCCCCCAATTTTACTGAAATCTGGACAATACTTCGGCTTTGATGGCCTCAAAAATTTGTTAAGCGAAAGTATACCTTATACATATGCGAGTAACAGACAGCCAAGTAAATGCGACCTCTCCATAGTTTCCTCGAAAGATGAAACTCCATGGATAAGATAGGTAGGTACTCCAAAACCGTAAACCGCTCACTAACCCGTACGATGAAGGAAACTTCCGTCTATTAGGAATTCGATATCAACACACTGCGCCCGTCATCAAAATCTCTGATACATCTTATTATGGTGAATGGGCCATCACCAGAGAAAGAGATGATCTTTCATCTTGCATTTCAGTTGCAGCTTAAAAACAAATACTGAATTAACGGTTTTCTAGTTTTGCGTTATTTAAAACACAGGAAGTAAGCATTCCTGATTCTAGTGCTAGATTATTGCTTCTTGACTAATGCTAGATAATTAACCAATTATGTATCATCATCATCATTAACCCATTATGTCCCCACCGAGGGGCACGGGTCTCTTCCCTGAGGAAGGTACACATCACGGGGCTAATTCCGGATTGGTGGAGGCTTGCAAGGCTAGTGACTGGTCTTACTGTAAGAAGTTTTCAAGCCGCCCGAAGGCCTCTAACTTGACTTAACGACTGCCATCTATCGACGGCAGCTGGCACCAACTGCTTAACGAGGCTTGCGAAGCACAGAACCGCTCGGAAAAATGCCACTAGCGTTAGTCATATATACGGTCAACCGCATGCACTGAACGCGTGAACCTTCGTTATCGTTTAAGATCACTCAGGCAGCAAAGGCTATAAAAGATTCAATAATATCAATCCTAAACCAGAATTTGGACCCAAACAAATTGTCATAGTAAACCCTGATTTGTAGTTTTATTAAATAAGCCCAGATGTTTCTGTCTTAGGCCGCCTCAGACTTCTCCAGCACTCATATTTCGGAAAAAGCACACACATTTTGTTTAAACGTACATGTACAAGTATTTTATTTGTGACTTTAGAGACTTACATTCTTAAAACATTCCACAGAGGCAGTTTAAATAGTAAGGGAAGGACGTAGTTATAGATTTTTTAAACTGCAGTATTTTAGAGGAATCGTGTTTTTATAAACAAGACCGTTATGAAATGAAATGAAATGAAATGAAATGAAATGAAATGAAATGAAATGAAATGAAATGAAATGAAATGAAATGAAATGAAATGAAATGAAATGAAATGAAATGAAATGAAATGAAATGAAATGAAATGAAATGAAATGAAATGAAATGAAATGAAATGAAATGAAATGAAATGAAATGAAATGAAATGAAATGAAATGAAATGAAATGAAATGAAATGAAATGAAATGAAATGAAATGAAATGAAATGAAATGAAATGAAATGAAATGAAATGAAATGAAATGAAATGAAATGAAATGAAATGAAATGAAATGAAATGAAATGAAATGAAATGAAATGAAATGAAATGAAATGAAATGAAATGAAATGAAATGAAATGAAATGAAATGAAATGAAATGAAATGAAATGAAATGAAATGAAATGAAATGAAATGAAATGAAATGAAATGAAATGAAATGAAATGAAATGAAATGAAATGAAATGAAATGAAATGAAATGAAATGAAATGAAATGAAATGAAATGAAATGAAATGAAATGAAATGAAATGAAATGAAATGAAATGAAATGAAATGAAATGAAATGAAATGAAATGAAATGAAATGAAATGAAATGAAATGAAATGAAATGAAATGAAATGAAATGAAATGAAATGAAATGAAATGAAATGAAATGAAATGAAATGAAATGAAATGAAATGAAATGAAATGAAATGAAATGAAATGAAATGAAATGAAATGAAATGAAATGAAATGAAATGAAATGAAATGAAATGAAATGAAATGAAATGAAATGAAATGAAATGAAATGAAATGAAATGAAATGAAATGAAATGAAATGAAATGAAATGAAATGAAATGAAATGAAATGAAATGAAATGAAATGAAATGAAATGAAATGAAATGAAATGAAATGAAATGAAATGAAATGAAATGAAATGAAATGAAATGAAATGAAATGAAATGAAATGAAATGAAATGAAATGAAATGAAATGAAATGAAATGAAATGAAATGAAATGAAATGAAATGAAATGAAATGAAATGAAATGAAATGAAATGAAATGAAATGAAATGAAATGAAATGAAATGAAATGAAATGAAATGAAATGAAATGAAATGAAATGAAATGAAATGAAATGAAATGAAATGAAATGAAATGAAATGAAATGAAATGAAATGAAATGAAATGAAATGAAATGAAATGAAATGAAATGAAATGAAATGAAATGAAATGAAATGAAATGAAATGAAATGAAATGAAATGAAATGAAATGAAATGAAATGAAATGAAATGAAATGAAATGAAATGAAATGAAATGAAATGAAATGAAATGAAATGAAATGAAATGAAATGAAATGAAATGAAATGAAATGAAATGAAATGAAATGAAATGAAATGAAATGAAATGAAATGAAATGAAATGAAATGAAATGAAATGAAATGAAATGAAATGAAATGAAATGAAATGAAATGAAATGAAATGAAATGAAATGAAATGAAATGAAATGAAATGAAATGAAATGAAATGAAATGAAATGAAATGAAATGAAATGAAATGAAATGAAATGAAATGAAATGAAATGAAATGAAATGAAATGAAATGAAATGAAATGAAATGAAATGAAATGAAATGAAATGAAATGAAATGAAATGAAATGAAATGAAATGAAATGAAATGAAATGAAATGAAATGAAATGAAATGAAATGAAATGAAATGAAATGAAATGAAATGAAATGAAATGAAATGAAATGAAAAGGTTTTATTCAAAGTAGCACAGAAACTGCGGCTTAATGAACGTTACAATTCAAACTAGGTGTCCATTTCAAAATCTAGATCATTTAGGAGAAAAAATGGACAAAAAAACTCCTAACTTAGTCTTTTCAAAAGTCCTTAATTAACATAGTTTACATAATTATTTTGAACATAGAACTCATACATTGTACTGGCTTTCATTCCAGACCTCATTGTCATCTAAATAATCCTTTATGTTATAGTAGCCCTTTTGGCACAAAGTGTGCTTAACATATTTTTTGAACCGCGATTCAGGCAAGCTTAATATATCTTCAGGGATTTTATTATAGAAGCGTATACAATGCCCCATGAAGGATGTATTAACCTTTGCCAGCCTAAATAGTGGGACCAAAAGTTTATGTTTATTTCTAGTATTTACATTGTGTTGGCTACCTAAAGTTTTAAAGTTACTGATATTTTTCCTAACGTACATAATGTTTTCATATATATACTGACTGGCAACTGTCAGGATGTTAGTTTCTTTAAAGAAATCTCTTAACGAATCTCTACTACCCAGCCTATAAATGAATCTGATCGCTCTCTTCTGCAAGACGAAGATGGTCTCAATGTCTGCTGCCCGTGCCCACAGTAGTATGCCATAGGACATAAGACTATGGAAGTAACTAAAATAAACAAGCCTAGCAGTTGCGACGTCAGTTAGTTCCCTAATTCTTTTGACTGCATATGCTGCTGAACTAAGCCTATTTGCTAATTTTTCTATATGAGGACCCCATTGAAGCTTTGCATCAATTGTGATACCTAGGAATACAGTTTCATTCACAAGGTCTAATTTGTCATTCCCCAGTAAAACATTGCTGTCTACCGTTTTGACATTTCGAAGAGTGAACTTTATACATTTCGTCTTTTTTGAATTTAACAATAAGTTATTAGAAGTAAACCAATTTAGTACCCGAGAGAGAGCATTATTTGTATTGTCAAGGTCATTTTCTTGTCTCTTAATTTTAAAAATAAGAGACGTGTCATCTGCAAATAATACTATCTCTGACATATTTTGAACCATGAACGGCAAATCATTTACATATACGAGGAAGAGGAACGGCCCCAAAATCGATCCCTGTGGCACTCCTATCCTGACCTCTGACCCTGAAGATTTAGTTCTATTTATATCAGCTCTTTGAACTCTCCCTTCTAAATATGATGTTATAAGTTTTAGGCTATTCCCGTTTATACCATAGTGCTTTAATTTTAAAAGAAGTGTTTTATGGTCAACGCAATCAAATGCTTTCGACAAGTCACAGAATACGCCTATAGCATCCTTGCGCTCTTCCCATGCACTAAATATATGTTTAACTAACATGACGCCGGAGTCCGTTGTAGAGCGCCCTTGCGTAAAGCCGAATTGCTGACCATGGAGAAGTTGATAGTCATTGAAATGTGTAAGCAGCTGACCTAGAACTATCTTCTCGAATATTTTACTCAAAACGGGTAGAACTGAGACTGGTCTGAAATTTGTGGGATCTTGCTTATCACCGCTTTTAAATAAAGGAACGAGCCTACTATATTTCATTAGATCAGGG
This sequence comes from Yponomeuta sedellus, assembly GCA_934045075.1. Taxonomy (NCBI): domain Eukaryota; kingdom Metazoa; phylum Arthropoda; class Insecta; order Lepidoptera; family Yponomeutidae; genus Yponomeuta; species Yponomeuta sedellus. Next base: position 14,364,416 of record OW203732.1, on the reverse strand, counting down.
AATATACCCTCATCTAAACATTTGTTAAAGATTTTGGCTAAATGGGGTGCTAGGGTATCGATTACTGAGCTAACTACTGTTACTGACATACCCCATAAGTCCTGAGTTTTTTTAAGCTTTAGCTTTTTAAACGATTTAATCACGGTATGGGCTTCAATATAGTCGAACGAAAAATCGTGATGGCATGGGGGGACATTGTCTTTCAAAATACTTTCAGCAAGAGCTGGAGAAGAGTCTAAAGGAGCTGTCGTTACAATTGGAACATTTGTAAAGAACTGTTCAAAAGCCATAGCAATGTCTTCATTTGAGGTTATTAATTTATCATCTATTTTAAGTGAAAGTTCGCGATCTCCTGATTTGGATTTACCGGTTTCCTTATTTATAATAGCCCAAATTGTTCTGGATTTATTAGACGATTGAAGGATTTTTGATTTTATATGCTCACATTTTGCTTTGTGGCAGACAGCCTTAAATAATTTTGAATATAGTTTAACATACTGTATAAAACTGGGGTCATATGTGTATGTTTTTTTCTCATATAGCGCATATAGTGTGTCCCTGCTTTTTCGGATGCCGGCAGTAGCCCATTCACTAAATGCTACTTTATTTCTTTTTGATGATAACATTTTTAATTTAAAAACTTTTTCAAAACTACCTGAAACAACTTTGAATAAATCTCCATAATGAGCATTTGCATTAAGGGTCTTATTATTTTGTGTAGGTAAGCTACTTTGTATGTAATTTCTAAATAATTCCATCTTTTTTGCTGTAATGGGCCGATAAATTATATCTTGCTCCTTTTTTTTTAAATCTGCTTCAAAGTGGACAATTTGACCATTGTGGTCTGACTTTAAGCAAGTTACTGTAGAACAATGCGAAAATTCACAGTCGCAGAATACATTGTCAAGACAGGTGGCTGTGTTTTCGGTAATCCTAGAAGGCTCTAAGAAAATATTAACTAAATTAAAAGACTTGAAAATAAGTTTTAATTTGTTATTTAAAACGGAGTCTACCAGCAAGTCTATATTAAAATCTCCACATACTATAACTTGCTTGCTACTACTTGAAGCTACCTTTAAAACATCCTCTAGTACGGATTCAAATAAACTGTAGTCACTGGCGGGGGGCCTGTATACGCTTACTACAATATGCTTAGCCAGTTCAACACATGATAGTTCTACAACTTTTTCAACAGAAAGTCTGCTAATATCTTTTCGTTCTTTATACTTCAAACTACTATTTACTATTATTAAAGATCCACCATGCAATGCAGACTTTCTATTAAAGCAACTGGCTATTTCATAATTATTTACAGAAAAAATCATTTGGGACTCTAGTAGCCAGTGCTCAGTGACACAGAGTACATCTACTCTATGTTGTTCTAGAAATAACTCTAATTCTAGTAATTTACCAGAAAAACCGCCCTGTAAATTTTGATTAGCTAAGATAAGTTTTTTTAAGGGGGGCTTTTCTGTTGTCTGCGCTGATAGTTTAAATCAGCAGTCAAGCTTAACCTGAGGTTTGAGTGTAGAACTTCTACAGTTAGCAACTTTAGTTGGTCCCTGTTTTATTGTCTCAACAATAATGGGGTCATAAATATTGAATGCCAATAATTTGGCAATCTGTCGTTTCGAAGAAAGAGGCACATGCATTGTGTCCCTAGTCAATATAAAGTTTCGAATAAAATTATTCGTATCAAAATATAATACTTTGTCTCGATGGCCAAAGGTCATATTAAACAATAGCCGATTTAACTTATCTAATCGGGCATTTTGTGTCTCTGACAGAGTTTTTGAGTAAGGGAAAGCGCAAATTACAATTTTTCTTGCTTGAAGAGCAACTATAGAATCAAAATAATTTGTCAAATCTTGTTGCTGTATTCCTGTGCTGTCCCCTATTAATAACACAACAGTAGTATTATTATCATACTCCTTACTAAGCATGCAGTTAACTATTTGCATGTAAGATGCATAGGGCATACATATATTTTCAACATGTTGTTTTAAGTTATTTTGTAGTCTACTGCCTAAACCTAAACCTAATTTATCTGAATAGATAATGGTTTTGTACTGGATGTCATTGTCAGGAACTCGGTAGCTGGTGGGTCTAGACTGCGGCTGTGCATCCAGTATGGCATCAGGGGTCGGTGTTGCACTGCGCTGCTCGTTGACTGGAACTGAAGAGCTGGTCGGTCTATTAGGTGATACTCTAAGTCTGGCATCACAGGTGATTGGTCCACAGGTCTCAGCTGTCACATTCGGTGTTGCAGGCTGTCCACTTAGCTCGCCCCCATGCTGCTGTGTCATATCCAGCTGTAAAGTGGCTGGTATGTTGGGCATGCTGCACGGTGGACATAAGCCTGGCTTCTTACTGCCCTTTTCACTATTCCGTGGTTGCATGGAGTTCTGCTGTAGAGGGGCTGTGTCTCCAATCACGGCTAATGGTGGATTTAAGGGTAGCAAGCTTGATTTGCCTTCTGTGTCTTCCAAGTCCTGGATAAAGTTGGACTCAATGCATTCCAGGTTGTTTTTGCTCAGTGCAATCAACTCGTTCATTGATGAAATGCAGTCACAGTACTGAGTTTGCATAGCTGAGTACTTGCAGGTGATGTCCAGCAACTGAAACTGCAGATCTTCAACTTGTAGTTGTAGTTCAGCCATCGCTAGTTCGTGGTCGACATTGTTGGTGAATAATTCCTTCTGACATTCGGCCATTTCTATTTCTAACCGCAGTTTTTGACGGTGAATGGGTATACTTTCTATACTCTTCCGGCTTCGTTTAACGAGTTTCTGAACCTTTTCTATGTACTTTTTTGTTTTAATGTACTTCTTAATTTTCCTTACACTGTTCATTTTTATACTGCTGCTACTACTGGCTGTAGTTAGGTCGACAGTTGGTATCCCTGTATCACTCATGAGTTCACTATACAAAGCCATGGTTTTAGCACTCTCTTTTTGTTGTTCCTGCTCACTTATCTGCTGAAGCTCGTGGTGTGCCTCAGCAAGCTGGTGTTCAAGTGAGCGTATACGTTGTAATGCTACATCGTGGACATCATGGCATTTGATAAATGTGTTGACTTGATATTGCAGCTCATCGCGCTGGGCACTTAGGTCTTGGCATTGGATATCCAACTCATTGAGCTCTTCTTTGAGCGCCGAGTTGGTTTTGTTTTGTTGACGGATCTCCTCTTCGCTGTCCTCTCGTTCTTGAAGAAGAGTGTTGCACAGCTCTTTACTCTTTTGGAGCTCTAGAAGGGTCGCCTTAAGCCTCAGTTCCATATCACGTACAGTCATCTTGCTTCGGGTCAACATGGTACTGGAAATCCTGAAAAGAAACCGGGAATCGGTGTCAGTGTCTGACCATGTAAGATTATATTGACTGATAACGAGTGGATGTCACGTTTATAGAGGTAAGGTGTGAGTTTTGTGATGGCTGAGGCTATTATGTTTAGTCTCACTTTGCTTCCACTTGACGTCAAGTAAAGAGAGCCAAAACTGAGCCGGAGTGATTGTATGGGACGTATCTCACGTACGTGAGGTTATGTATAGTTGGTGTAAGGAGTAAAAAGTGTGTTGTATGGCGTAAAATACAGTTATAAAACAATACTTCCCCGGATTAGTCGTTGCAATTTGAACCGTTTGACAGCTCAGCCGCCCGGTACAATTAGAGTACGTTTGCACTGTATTTGTTTGATTTTCACTAGTAACTTTTATTTACACTTCACTGCTATGTATTGTTTAATGAATTTACGTTTAATTGGACTCTAAATACACATAAAATTACTAATTATTAATTAATTCTTATTTTATGGCTACCCTAGGATTCTGCCAATGTCGAGTTTCTTAGGTGTACTAGACTAACACTACATGCTGACATACGTGGTTTGGTTTATACTTAAAATAATTTAGCCTCAGCTGCTGAGCTTGATTAATCTTCCACAGAGCAGACAGCGCCTACCTCCTCCGTTTACAATAACATGTACATGCTATTCTTTCTTCCCGGACACAGTGTATGAGGATCATACCGCCAGTCGTCCCGGAACACTGAAACCATAGCCGCGTGCCCGTTGATCCCGAACTGGGTCAGCTAAACCATTGCCGAGCCATCGGGAGCCATAAGGGGGAGTATCGCTCTCCCATCTCCGATCCGCCTAGGGACGCTCTGGCTTGGCTTGACAAGACTACGCTCACTGCTTTACTTAGTAGTTTTGCTTGGCTTAACTGTGTAGGACCAACTTTCTTTTAATAAGGTATGTTACGTTTTTGTAAGGTATGTTTAGGTGCTCCGTTCTTCGCAAGGCACGTTAAGCCGTTGGTGCCGTCTCTCATGTAATGGCAGTCGTTAAGCCATGTCAGAGGCCTTATAGGCGGCTTGATAACTTCTGACAGTAAGGCCCGCCACTGTCTTACAACCCTCTACCAAACCGGACTTGGCCCCCGTGGTGGAGTATGGCCTTACCTTCCTGCGATGCAGGAAGAGACCCATGCCCCAGCAATAGGGACATACAAGGGTTGATAACGTAACGTAAGGCATGTTACACTTCACCCCAGTCACGCCCGATGGTAAGCGAAGACGGGGTCTAAGATGTTACGTGCTTACCTGTGAAATTCCGGTTGACTCTACTTTTAAAGACACCCAGGTTATATGTTTCTTCTTATTATAAAAGAATTCGCGAATCGCTTGGTGCGGATTCGCGGAATTTCGAGGACAAAAGCGTACATTCGAGCCAATCGTTTGGTGGTGCGATCGAAGAAAGGGGATGGGGTATAAGTTGATATATTCCATGTGCACATACATACATAACCTCACGCTTGTATCCCAGAGGGGTAGGCAGAGACAAGGGACTGCCACTTGCCACGATCCTGACAGATCACCTTCGCTTCATCAACGTTCATAAGTCCTTGCATGCACGCACGCCGGTTCCGAGTAGGTACTTTTTATCTTTCCTTGTGCACACTCTCTAAAATACAACAGCACGTTCCGTTTATCAGGGGTAATCTCTATCCTGTAAAAAAGTCCAAAAACAATTTGACATTTGAACAGGAATAAATGAATTGTACGACTGACGACTATGCTGACAATCGACTGGCAATACGACCACAATGCGACTTTCAATCAGATGTTTATTCGTTTTTCGCTGGATACGTATATATCTATTAACTTACATAATGATAGTAGCTTCCACTCAATACCATCACTTGTCCTGGTCCCAAACTAGGATACTTGCCTGTGCTATTCACAAACATGGAATTAAATTCAGAGTGAGCTTATGTGTTCAAATGTAGCGGCACCCAGTGGGATCATACCCACGACCTCCGGCATGGTAATCAGATGTGATATCTCTAGGCCAACGAGGCAGTGATAAGTAGGCCACTTTGCCAAACAGACATTAAATATTTACGAAGATTCAGTACAATTGGCGGCCTTATTGCTTACAGTAACTACTTCGGCACAACCGACGATGGAGAGTTGCTGAAGAAAAAATGAGTTGGCGTATTGATACTTATATTGTATAACCCCCTTTCCATAAACATTTCGATAAGAGTAAGTGCTTTGCAAATACTATTGTTCTACGTTATGTCAATGCTAATTGAAATTTTTCGAAAATTAAATATTAATTACATAATTTATGTGTCATTTTGTAAATTAATTGAAGTCCAAGCCGCAACCCTTCGCTTTCAGCTCAACAAACATTGAATTAACATCTTTAGAAAGACAGTTCTAAGAAGGTTTGTTATACATCCCGTGGCTTATATAACATCCTACATTGTTAAGCGCAGCGACTACAATAACGTAAGTCATAATCGATTCTAACGAGCTCAGTGGATATACTTGGATGGTTTCACAGTATATATAGACAGCGTGAACTATCTAAACCGCACCTAGTGCATACCGATTAATTCCAGTAGAATGACGAAGCTACTGAAACAAAAATACTTCACGGTTGTTCGTGGTAAACATGTCGCACATTGAAAACCTGTAAAGTAGAAGTATTCACAAATATATGAGTCGTATTTCATGCAAAGAATAAGCCGAATAATAATGGAAAAACACTTATAAATGGCACTCCAGCAAAATCACATAACGTGCAGTTGTACTCTTCTACCACCGAAGGTGTGATTCATGTATACAGAATTTAGAAAGAAAATACATATATTATGCCAAAAAGATACATCACAGTCTAGATTTCTACAATAAGAGACACCGCATCTAAATATATAAACGATAAAATAAACAGTTGAGTGACATAATATGAATAACAGAAAGAAAATTAAATACTCAACAGACAACAGATGTAGGTTAGTCGATGTGGTGTCTCTTACTGTAGAAATCTAGACTTGGTAGACAGACCTAGTAATTTGGGATGGGAGTGGAAAGAAACACGTGCTAAAAGCCGGTTACTAGAAGATAATTTTGCGGTCGATATTTCTGTCAGTACCTTCGATACACAGTACCTTCACACATAGATTAGCCTACATTACACATTAGTCTAAATTACCACTGAAGACTTTTTAGACGACTTTGAGTGAAAACTCAGCATGGATTTTCAGATAGCGCACGGTAACTTATTGTACTACGGAAATAAACACTAAAGGAGTGCGAAGATTTACAAACTTCTACCACCGATAGAGTCGATTTTAATAACTACTAATTTCTTAGTTACAATAATTCGAGGTACATTGCGTAGCTGACTCTACTTATCAATCAGGGGTTAATCGATTTTGTACAATTTTCATAGCAAAGCATGAATTATAGTTAATGAAACAGGCCCCTGATATTTGAAGAGACTATTCATACGCTGTAGTGTCGGGCAGCTATATATTTTCAGTGCGTTTGCTGCTAACAACTTTGATAGTAAATATGAAGGCTATTAATCTAAGTAATCGATACCAACCCTAGGATGTCCCCACTGCTGGGGCACGGAACTCTTCCTGTATCGCAGGAAGGTTAGGCCATACTCCACCACGGGCGCCAAGACCGGGTTGGTGGAGGATTGTAAGACAGTGGCGGGCCTTACCATCAGACGTTATCAAGTAGCCCATAAGGCCTCTGACATGGCTTATCGATTGCCATTACATGACACCCGGCACCAACGGCTTAACGTGAATTGCGTTTTCGTTTAACTTAAGTGATTGATTTCAATCACTCGATTCGACTAGGCCACGAGCGCTTCTATATAAGTAAGAATTAACGGAAAAATATAAATAATTGACGTCTTATTTTCTTTAGTTAAATGACTAATTAGTTTGAAGATTGAAGACGGCATAAATCAATTAATCAAAAAGGTTTTACTTATTCAAAGTAGCACAGAAACTGCGACTTAACGAACGTTACAAGTTAAACTAGGGGTCTATCTCAAGATTACAGATTAATTTGGAGAATGGACAAATACCTCCAAAAATAGTCTTTTGAAAGTCCTTAATTAACAGAGTTTACATAATTATTATAAAACATAGAACTCATGCGTTGTACTGGCTTTAATTCCTGACATCATTGTCATCTATCTACATAATACTTTATGTTATAGGCATTACGGGTCTGTACTCATTCATTACCGTAAGTGTCGGTAGGAGTTGACACAATGCTTACTTCACAACGCAGTAACGACTTCGCCGATATTCTACTTTGAAAAACTAGGTTGCATTGTAAAAGATATTGACCAACGATTTCAACCCTGTATGTCCCCACTGGGGCACGGGTCTCTTCTTGCATTGCAAGAGGTTAGGCTATACTCCACCACGGGGGCCAAGTCCGGGTTGGTGGAGGTTTGTAGGACAGTGGCGGGCCTTACTGTCAGAAGTTATCAAGCCGCCCATAAGGCCCCTGACATGGCTTAACGACTGCCATTACATGACAGCCGGCACCAACGGCTTGCCTTGCGAAGCACGGAAGCGCTCGGAAAAATGCCACTAGCGGTAGTCACGGGACGGTCACCCATCCTGTACCTGACCGCGCCTGTTGTTGCTTAACTCGAGTGATTGATTCCAATCACTCGGTGCGACTAGGCTACGAGCGCTTGACCAACGCTGCTCCGTAACATTTTTAATTTTAATTGTTGATATTGTAAATTGGTACTCATCTAGAAAGCTCAAAGTTCAAACGTCAAAACAAACAGTCTTTATTGTTATTAGATACCAGCTATCGCGGAGCCGATATACGAGTCGACCCGGTAATATCACAAGTGGCAATACTTCCCTGGGAACTCAATAAAATTCCGGGCCACTTGAAAAGTTTGGCCCAATATCACTCTCTCTGTGTGCAGGAAGGTATATTTATGTGAGTGAGTACATTCGGAGCTGGTGAGTTAACAAATTGGAATGAATTAAAAGCTCCAGGAAACTGAAATACTTTTAGGTACTTCAATATTAATTTGATGCGCAAAACATAAAATCTGTTTATTACGAGTAGTTTAAATATTATGTAAATATTATACAATACCGATGGGTGACGCAAAATGGTGGGGGTAGTGCCAAAGAGAGAAATTAAAGAGACATATTTTTTTCAATAATACAGATAAAAATAAAAATTCTATAAACTAGATTTTTTTTATCTACACGAAGAACGTTTTTGGAGTTCCCTACTTAAAAAGGAAAAAGGGAAACCTTTAGAGTATCTCTTTGTTGTCTGTCCGTCTGTCTGACAAGACTCTTTATCACGAAAACGCGCGGCAATTAAATCCGTGAAAAATCAGACTTCTGAGTTAACGTAAAAAAAGGTATGACAGTTTAAGCCGAAAAAACGCTTTGACACTTTTGGCAATTTTAACACTCAAGGAAACCTAAATTAAATATTGGAATGTACGTGTTACACCAGAAGTGAAGTGAAAAATCTGAAACTGTAATTGAATCAGAAAAAGAATTGTCCTTGGAGTTCGAAAAAAGCTCGAAAAAAACAGCGAGACTCGAGTCTCGCTGTTTTTTTCGAGCTTTTAACCTAAATAGCTTAACCTAGCCTTAATAACCGAGCCTTAACCTAAATAAAATATGTAAGTAACTACAAATTTGTACGGAACCCTCGTTGGACGAGTCCTACTCGCACTCCGGTTATATTATGTAAATTCAACTAGCAATAATATGGAATCCATAAAAGTGTATGCCCTTACAACTTATACTAAAACTCAAATATAAAAAAGTAATCTGAGGTATATTTGAGTGTACAAAGTATTTGTTTCTCTTCTCTATTTTAGCTGACCGTTGCGAGTTTGTGATTGACGTACGGGCTGTGGGGGTTTCGAGTAACTTTATTCGTAAATTTACCGAATTTATTCGTTCAAACAGTAAGTATATTTCTGTATGTACCCATGTACAACAACAGATAAGAGGTAAAATATTTTTTTCGCTCCGTTTTAAGTCCCCGATAACCGAGCGAAACACAATAACATTATTATGCCTCCAACCAATCGTATTACGTAATTTATTGATATGATTATAATAAAATCGCGTCGCATTGTTGTGCCCTACGGAAATACGAGCACATAACAAAGTAAGTTGACAGGAATGACAATAATAAAAATAAATTTGCTGCAGAGTATGAAAGGACGGTAGTGCAACGGACAAGTTGTCCAAACAGTACAATAATCGTAAAGCAAACGCAAAATCGGCGCCAAACTTTTGTATAAAGGTTCTTTATAGTAAGCCAGCTTTAAGTGCACTACTGTTTATCTCCAGGGGTATCATCATTTGACGCCCACTGAAGGACATAGCCCTCCCTCCTTCATATTCATGGTTTACGGTAAGGGTATACCTACCCGAATGCCCAACTAATACGACGGCTTATATTTTACATTGTACCCACATTGACATTCAGCAAACGGAATTTAAATTCTTTACGTTGAAATAAATTGATCTGATTTAAATAACTTGAACAAATTACTTGGACTTGAAAGTTTTTTAAGTGTCATTGGCGGGCACGCGGGTTATTACTTATATAAGTATATTTCTTAGGGCTTAGGTTTGGTCAAATTTATGAATAATTAGGAAAAATTCTCTAAGGGATCAAACTCATTCCGACTGGGTATTTATTCAATTTATCCGTCGAAAATTATTACAACCACGCAAAGTTTGCTTTCAGGACAAAATTAAACTAGAAGTACCTACAAAATATAGACTGATGTACGTATAAGGGATATTATTTTAACGATCATTAAAAAGTCCGGTCTAGCCAGCAAAAAAGCTTTATTTGATTTAGAGGTTCCGGGTTCGAACCCGGCTGGGGACCAAAAAAAAACTCCAGGTCTTGGATGTTTACATGTTTGTGATGTCGTTGTTTCTGGTTTCCACGACCACTGTGTCGTGGAAACCAGAAACAACGACATCCTAGTGTGAGGCCAGAAGCAATGTTTGAGCCTGAATGTAAATGTTATGTTATGTTGTCAGATACAAACTTCAGTATGCTATTGAAGTAAACATATTCGAGTCTGTGTATCAATCAATCAGTCCGTACTCGTTCACTGCTGGTCATAGGCCTCCCACAAGCACGCCACTTCTTTCTGTTCCCGGCCATCCTCATCCAACCGCTGTCAGTAATCTACCCCAGATTGGTCCAGTGAACGGGTGGGCGTCATACGCTGCGTTTTTCAGTTTCTGGTCTAGGTTTTAGGTTGAAAGTATTTATTTCTCATAAGAACGATTTAATATTTCATTCACATAAAATGAGAAAAACAATAATCTAAGTAACATATTGTAAACATAAGCATGCAACATCTCATATCTATTTACCTATTACATTTTATAACTTTCTTTAATGTGATCTCGTAATCTTAACTTAAATCCTGTTATCTTTTTTGTCTTTCTCCTGGTCTCCACTGAGAACCTCACACCCTGTCGACCATCAGTTCTTTGGCATATGTGACTAGCCCACTGTCACCGTCAGCTTATTAATCTTCAAGCGAACTTGTTAAAAGTCTATGTCGGTCACTCTATTGCTTTGGCGAATTGTTCATTTCTGATGTGATGCATCAATGAGACACCGAGCATAGCCCGTTCCATAGCACACTGAGCCATTTTGGATCGGTGGACTAGTCTTGCCGTGTCCACGATCCATCTCCGCCTTTGTTCCCGATGCCGAAAAATAACATAATGAAAACTAAGAAATATATTATATAAAACCTATTTAGCGGCTAAAAATTCCACCCATACCGGGATTCGAACCACTAAGTTGTTCCCAATGTCCACCAGTGGTGGTCAACGGGAGGATTTCGGTTGGGTTGGCCCTCACTGGTGGAAATCGCATCTTTTTTTCTCGATGGCCGCCAGTGGTGTACAAAAAGTGGGGGACATCGGGAACAAAGGCAGCTCCGTAATCGTCTTTATACGAGTATCTAGTAGAGTAAACTCAATGAGCTTTAGGTGTAGAGTGGACTTAAGCGTGAGATCGCGATTGCAAATAAACGTAGATTTTATACTGACTCGCAAATCAAAACCGAATAATTAATAAAAACTGCAGATGAAAGAGACGACAGAGAGAAAAGCGTAGACAAAATCTGAGTCTCAAATTATTTAACGTAACAGCAGGTGGGAGACATCCGTTTCACTACTACGGGTAATAAATAATTACTCACCTTCTCCACGTCACCTGTTGGTTGGCTAGAATAAAATATTATTCAGTATTAAGCCTGCCAATCGTACGATCTTGGTACATTAAAGTATTCAATAATAATAAGTACCCTACAAAAAAAATAGACTTGGAACGTCACTACATAGTTTGTACAATTTACGGTGAATAAATCTTATCATCTTATCTTAACAAGACAGGTCTGGGTAGACAGGAAGATCTATCTACAATATAAGTCAGCGTTTAGTTTCGCTCTAATATAAGTCTTTTAAGTCACAAGCAAATTATTTACGATCATGGATCGTAAGTTATACCGCGGGTGTCGTAAGAGGCGAATCTGGGACATAAACCGGTAGGCAGCAGCGCCTCCTGCAGTACAATTCCACCAAACTGCGACCCCCAACCCGCATGCCCAGCGTGGGGACTATGTGCATTACCCCCAATGATGGCGCAACCTTGCGCTATGGCGCTCATTAGGGGAGGGCTATGTCCAGCAGTGGACTAACATAGCCTGAAGAAGAAGATGGATATATAAAAAGGTATGCACAGTGCAGTCAACAGCACATCAACCCTTACATTGTTGCAAAGTCGCCCAGAACGTAAAGGAGTAGAGTGCGCTCCTTAAATGTGTAACTGAGTAAAGGCAGCCAGCTTCGGGCGTTCAAGTTGGGCGAATTTTAGCTAGTGGCTCGCTCGACTTTTATTTTGATTGCGCCACAAAATGTGACAAGCCCATTACGCCGTCCCAATTGTCAAGCTAAGAGCCCTTAAAACCAAGTTGTAATAAGGCACAATTTATTGGCCAAACCAGACGGCGAAACAAAGAAAAATACTAAATAAGAACAACGCTCTAAGTAATCCTTCTCCGTTTGAAAACTTCCCAATTAACAAAGTTCCTTTAGGTACTTGAATCCTACTTTTCCAATTCCAATTTGGCTGCTTTCCCATGAAAGACAATCAATATTCAGTAATCCATTTAACGCTTAGACAATAAAATTTCAATTTGCCGAAGGACAGGCGGAAAAAAGTGAGTCCTTTGAAATTGGATGATCAAAATTAATATTGCTTGTACAATGCGGAAGCTCGTAGGACGGTAAACTGCTACAACCGATGCAAAAGGGACCGAATAAATAAACAAAATAATATAAAGGAAATTCCTTTTTGAGCGACAAGCTTATGTTATTTCAAATGTATTTTACTGAAAATTGTGTTGGTTTGCTGGAAGAGATTTCAACCAACGCCTGCTCAGTATTTAACAATAGCTACAATATATCATAATGATTTTTAGAATTTTTAAGTCCGGTATCTACATAATCTTTAAAAATACAATTAATTTCTGGTGAATTAACGGATTTAGACACAGTAATGTATAATGTCCAACAGACATCTAATTTGTTATTGATAGGCCTAAAAATGATAAAGGTAATGTATTACCGTATAAAATTATTTCATAAAATCGCGCGTTTAACAAAAAAAATTAACACACATGATATGTCACTACATCCCTCTCTCCCCTTTCGAGTCTTTCAAGTTACCTGAATATTGACATTTAACAAGTTTTTCAACACCCTCATAGCTGTTATTGGAATCATCGATATCAACCCTTCTATGAAATGAAATTAAATGAAAAGGTTTTATTCAAAGTAGCTCAGATACTGCGACTTAATGAACGTTACAAGTCAAACTAGGTGTCCATTTCAAAATCTAGATCTTTTTGGAGAAAAAAACTCCAAACTTAGTCTTTTCAAATTGCTTAATTAAAAGAATTTAAAAACATATTTAGAGGCTAAAAATTTCACCCATGCCGGGATTCGAACCCGCAACCTCTGGCTATCCGTGCCAGCGCTCTACCAATTGAGCCTAAAAGAATTTACACAGATTTTACAAAACTCATGAATTTTACATGCTTGAATTCCAGACATCATTGTCATCTAAATAATCCTTTAATATGTCCGCACTGCTGGGGCACAGGTCTCTTCCTGCATTGCAGGAAGGTTAGGCCATGCTATCCAAAAATTTGAAAGCATTATTGGATAGTATGGTAGTATGAGAAAGTATGATACAGTGCATTATTATTAAACACGGAAAGTTGTAAGATACTCATATTGACATTAAAAAGTGACTCATTCTTTTCCCTCTATTTTTGGATAGTATTCTTCCTAAAAAAAAATTTCCACGGGTAATTTAAGCAGAGGGCTACCATGAATCGATTTAATTGGCAGCGACATACCTACATACCCGCATGCTCAGCGTGGGTATTATGGGCATTACCCCCCAATGATGGCACAACCTTGCGCTATGGCGCTCATTAGGGGAGGGCTATGTCCAGCAGTGGACTAATATAGCCTGAAGAAGAAGATGAAGAAGACATACCTACACATAAAACTTTTCCAGCTAATGAAACTATACTTAGCGAATATTATCCAATCGATGCTTACACAAGAGCAATAGAACGACTTGGCAAAAGAAAACAGGAGAGCAAAGTTAAAAGCATGACTGAAATCGCAAATGGTTGACCGACAAACCGTACTATTCCAGTAAACTTTTTACTAGCTACGTTGGAAAATCACCATTGCAGCTTTGGGGCTATCCCCAACGCTAAATAGGAATTAGTTAAACTGGTTTGCATCGGTTTGGAGTATCCCGCTTTCCGCCAGCCTTGCAGGAAATCGAGAGACGTCTGAGCTGTCTGCAATTTCAGAAAATGCATCTTTTTGCATTTGCGACTATTAGACACTCCGATACTTGAATTTAATATAGCGAAATACTTTGCGTTTACGATAATCAAGGCCGAATATTTTAAACACAATTACGGTTAATAGATTGCTGATTAAAATCTGTAAATAGGTCCATTAATTTTTATTTCTTTCATCACTTTGAAATTAATATCTTTCTTTTTTGGCGATAATTTAATATTATGTACACTGCTATTTAGGCACGTTTTCATATGCCTCTGACATTATCATTTTGTGTGTTTGTAAATCTACTTCCTTCTCCAATGTATTAGTCCAGTCCATCAAAAGGTTGTCTAGAAGAGACTTTTACTGATAAGGCCGCCGTCTGTACTCTTAGTTTAAGAAATATCTGTGTCCTTTCCATTTTTATGTACAGTAAAGTGTTCTCTATGTACCTACCTTTTAACTATATTTCTGTAAATTTCAACAACTCTGATGCTGCAGAACACAACTCACGTTTATTAATGTTTCGGAACCCTGCAAAAAAAATTCTTAACGCCGAAAGTTCATTTCACAAGTCTCTTCGTCCCAATGATCAAATTACGCTCAATTATGTAGACTTAATTGCAATCAAGATAAAAAATATATTGCACGTATATTTTCTTTTATAAGTTACCCCTGGTGTCTTTTACAATAAAAAATCTGTTAATTTACTATTAGGGGTTATCCAAGTATGTCACTCTAAGGTCGTGCTTGTTTACCCCTCCCCGATCCTTGTTACAGTTAGTCACATTTGTGAGACCGAACTGTCTAGTGTGACGTTACATATTTTGCAAAGTTGCAAATTATTATATTAAATTAATTTTATTTCCGAAATTACTTTTATTACGATTCAAATTAAGCTATCGAACCCTCTGATCACATTTATATACAATTTTTTTTTTTCGCTATCAACCCTTGTATGCGATGCAGGAAGAGACCCGTGCCCCAGCAGTGGGGACATACAAGGGCTGATATCGAAACCGAATGTTAGATTGTGCAAGCGAGACAGTAGGTATGCCCGACGTAACAGCAGCCTTAATAGGGTGATCCCCGACAGATGCTTTCAAACCATTGTCGAACAGGGTGATCCCGAACAGACATCGCTGACGTCACAAAACCGACGAGCTGAAAGGAAAAGGGGCTATTCTATTAGCTCATTCTTTTTGTCCAACCGAATA
The DNA here is from genome assembly GCA_934045075.1 of Yponomeuta sedellus. Taxonomy (NCBI): domain Eukaryota; kingdom Metazoa; phylum Arthropoda; class Insecta; order Lepidoptera; family Yponomeutidae; genus Yponomeuta; species Yponomeuta sedellus. Next base: position 14,348,968 of record OW203732.1, on the reverse strand, counting down.
GCCCCCTCGCAAGCGTGGCCTATTATGTTTGAAGGAATATTTTGTTAAAACCTTCGCGCTCCCCCATATTTTCCTTAGGCAGCAATTCCGGATACCTACTTATGTTCCCTTAAATAAAAATTAACGCCAAATAATGTTGCTATTAAAAGGTACAGTAAGTATACTTAAGCCAAGATTGTTTTTCGTTCGATTTTCGTTTTTATTTCGAGTACCGCAGGAACCGGTTCGGACCAATTTAGGATCTAGCACGGTACAGTGATCCCAAAAGAAATGGGGCTTTTAAGAGGCCGTTCCAAGGGAAACCTTTTAAGGTCCATTTTTTTCACATTTTTACTTTTAATTAATAACGTGAAGAAAATGTTGGCTTTGATGCTTATAATTTTATTTACTTACTAATAATTAAAGTCCGGAGCGAAAGTGGCGGCGAAATAGTGGAGCAATACTCGTAGAACACCGGCTTCTCAATCGGGAGGTCGGGGGTTTGAATGTACCGATCCACTAGCGCTCGTGGCCTAGGAGAACCGAGTGATTGGAATCAATCACTTGAGTTAAGCAATAACAGGCGCGGTCAGGTGCAGGATGGGTGACCGTCCCGTGACTACCGCTAGTGGCATTTTTCCGAGCGCTTCCATGCTTCGCAAGGCACGTTAAGCCGTTGGTGCCGGCTGTCATGTAATGGCAGTCGTAAAGCCATGTCAGGCCTTAAAGGCGACTTGATAACTTCTGACAGTAAGGCCTACCCCTGCCTTACAATCCTCCACCAACCCGGACTTGGCCCCCGTGGTGGAGTATGGCCTAACCTTCCTGCGATGCAGGAAGAGACCCGTACCCCAGCAGTGGGGACTTACAAGGGTTGATCACGAATGTACCGATCAGAAATAGGGGCATAAAACATGAGGTATTTTAGAAAACCCGTTTCCCAGATTTTTTGTAATTTCGTTTTTATCATGATTTTATTTATTACGAACTCTGCCCCGCGGTGTTTGGATTGTTGGTTTTGGTTCAATGTTTTATCATTATACAGTTGGTTTTGCCGTGGGAATAAGATATATCCCGCAGTAAAACGCAGCTTATGTGTTAATCCAGGGTGTCAGCGAACTCCATACCTACCAAGTTTAATTAAAATCTCTCCAGCCGTTTAGACGTGAAGAAGTAACAAACATACACACTCACAAACTTTCGCCTTTATAATATAAGTAGTGTAAATGTGAATAGTGTGATGTGTTTAAGTCACCAGGCCGCCCGGTGGTAAAAATACTAGTTTTGTAATGGACAAGAACAAATTAAAATTAATAAAACTGAAATCGTAGCAAATGGAAGTAAAGGTTGTATCACTTTCACGATTTTTTAAATCGTTAGTAAAAATTACAAAGCAGTGACGTGTAGGTACGTCTTTTACATGACTTCGGAAGAACCAAAAGGAAGGGTTAGATTTGAGCAGTCTATCTAGGTAGTATGTATGTTTATACCCATTTCTGAGTAATTGCGCTTTTTAGAACTAACTAACCGTCAACTCGTCACTCTACTGCGCTAAAACGGGAATCCGTAAAAAAATCATGAAGTTGTCCATAACTTTTGTCCGCATGACCGTCGTCGAACTGAAGGTGTAGCGAACGCACACCCAGCTAAATAACAGAGTGCTTAGTGCGAGTTTTTTAACTACTCGATCGCGTTAACGTAAACTCATATTTCTATGGCATCGAGGAAGCGCCACCTAGCGACCAGTATGGAAATTAAAATTGCTGAGTGCGAGTTGTAATGGTTTACGTTGAGAAGTGAATACGTTTACCAGCCAAAACACGAATAAACGCGAGTGCGAGTGATACTGTGATAGCGTTTTGCCAGTTCGAACGGTTAACTTACTCATACTCACTACTCAATGCTCGATTAACGCGGTAGTAAAGTTATTCGATTCGATCTGTCAAACTCGCACTAAGCACTCAGACCACCGCTAAATACCATGTTTATGTGCGCGAACATTTATAAATCAATCACTCGAGGCGCCGGAGGTTGTGATGAGATTGACAGAATAAAGTAAATGAGCCGTTTAGGCAATTACCTACAGGGACCGTCACTCCGATGTAAGAAAGTGGTACGAACGAACGAAAACGAATTCTTCCTCCTTGTCGATAGTGTCGACTTCTCTTCGGACATCACGCTTCCGAAGTGTGACTACCGTCTGGGATGAAGCCTAGGGCTGCCACTTTTCTATGGGTTTGATAAATGCCCGTCCGGGATTCGAGTTAACATTAATTCTTTAGGTAGCGACAAAGAATCGCTGTTCAAAAAATGTGTAAAGTACACTTTGCGCCAAATTATCTACTATTTTATACTACGGATTATTTGGACGACAATGGTGTCTGGAATTAAAGCCAGTCCAAAGCATGAGTTCTATGTTTTATAATAAGCGGTGGTAGCGCAGTGGGTAGAACCATGGACTGGATAGCGAGAGCCCCAGGTTCGATCCTATTTGCGAATTTGTAGTCGCAATACCACACGTTAACGGTGAAGGAAAACATCGTGAGGAAACCCGCGGCTTGGTTGGCGCCGCACGTATTGACTAGTCTTTCCTGTGGGCTAGGCCGACTAAGCTGTCAGGATGGTATAGGTGCCGGGCAAGCCTAAACCATCTATAAAACCATGTCCCAGGCACTACAGCGCCGGAGTGGTCCCTTCAACCATCTAGTGTGAGTAAAGATACCACTGAACGCTGTATAAATCATCTCATTAAGTAGATGCAAAAAGGCCAATTTAATAATTATGTGTACTCTGTTAATTAAGTACTTTCAAAAGACTAAGTTTGAAGATTTTTTTGTCCGTTATTCTCCAAAATTATCAAGATTATGAAATGGACACTTTAAACATGTAACGTTCAGTAAGTCACAGTTACTGTGTAATTTTAAATAATTTGTCATGTAGAAAAAAGGGTTTACTACGAGTTTTCCGTTAATAACGGAAAAGGTTTGTCATGAACGTGGCGCGTCCAGTGGCAACCTCAAGTCTCTGCTTATGTAATCGGGATACAGGGTATAGAATATGAATGTCAGTTGGGTACATGCATGTCAGGGCTGACATAAACACGATACGTCGCGTCGTGCTACGACCGACGTACTAATTTAACGTGTCTTAGCACGACGAGACGAACGTATCGTCTTCATGTGTGCAATAAACAGACCTTGAACTTGAAAAGTCGTAACGTTACTGCATTTGTTAGCAATTTTCTATAAGTTTATAAAGTAATATTTAATTATACTTATCATATTATGTGCGAAAGTATCTCTGTATATTTTGTTTTGACGTTTTCACGCAAAAAGTCTGTAATTTACCACTTCATTTTTTAATGAATGTTGTGGTACAGATAGATTTCATTCTGAAGAAGGACATAAAAGAAATTGCTTTTAGCAATAAGGCCGCCAATTGTACTATGTATATTCGTATTTATTTTGTATTTGTTGTTTTTCCAGTGTACAATAAAGAATATTCTTATCCTATAATCGCGGCCACAGTTAGTAGACTTAAAACCGTTTCTCGTCTCACTTTCTCGTTTAATGCTAAATTCTGTCAGTTGGTCAAAGTAAATAAAAAAAACAAATGGCAGCTGTTAACAGTAACAATACGTGGCCGAAGGTCATAGTCATAACATAACATGGATGCGCTTTACACAAATATATGAAATTTAAAAACCTATTTAGAGGCTAACCATGCCGGGACTCGAACCCGCGACCTCTGACTATCCGTGCGGGTTCGAGTCCCGGCATGGGTGGAATTTTTAGCCTCTAAATAGGTTTTTAAAATTGTCCTTAGGACGGGTTAGTGCATTAAAAATAATACAATTATATGAAATTTGTCAATAACTTAGATTTATATATCCGCAAGACCCGATTGAAATATGTCTCTGAGTAACCCCCCAGCCAGTAACCATTGCCAAGTGCAATTATCCTTATCGCCAAGGAGCAAGGGCTAGTTTGATTTGCTCAGGATTAGCCCCAGGCTGTGTCTCGCCCGCCCGTCTGGCTCTCTCCTTCAGTAATCTTCGACACGACAAAAACAACGTAAGAAAATATTTTCTGAGCAAATGTACTATGTGTAGTTATTGTTTTTGTGACTGCGAACATACAGAATTGCCGTAATTGTGCCAGCCCAAAATTACCTGTTTTTGTAGTTTTGCTTCAGATTTTCGCTCTGAAACTTTCCAAAAACAACCATGCTATGTATAAGGTTTTATTCAAAGTAGCGCAGAAACTGCGGCTAAATGAACGTTACAATTCAAACTAGGTGTCCATTTCAAAATGTAGTTCATTTTGGAGAAAAAATGGACAATATGGATTTTTTTTTGTTAAATCTTCAGTGCACAGGTATTTGTGAAGTGGGAAGGTACCTAATAAATATTTTCTGCTATTATCTTTCTTTTTGTTATATTTACAATAAGTGCTCGGCAAAAGGGCAGATTTTGAAAAATGTAAAACCTACAAACAATTGCATAAAAAAGTCCTCGATAAAAACAACAAACAAAGCTTAGTTTAATGTCAACGGTCCTCCGTCAGAACTTCTCTTTCTGTGAAACATGAAAAACAAAATGAAACTAGTGGGTAATCCCGTAGTCTCTATGAGAAATACATAGCGTCGCCACAAGACGAACTTTCAATTTTCTTATGTAAATCGCCAGCCGGATTTAACTCTGCCCCCAAGCCGCCACAGACCACGATAAATGAGTGCCAGAAGTAGGTATATCGCACGCAATCCTCATGCTTTCAGAACTGAACCCTCATTCATTCCACACAGCTAGGAAATGTTAGCCTGCCTGCCTTCTCTATCAACTTGAACCTGTGTTGTATTCACCGCCTAGCCTATCAGTACAGTGCTCTCAACGACAGTAGTCGGTAATTTTTTCTTCTGTTACGTATTTCGACGACCTCCGTGGCGTAGCGGTAGCGCGTCTGCCTACCATGCAAGAGGTCCCGGGTTCGAATCCCGGCTGGGAACAAAAAAAAAGCCCAGGTCTTGGATGTTTACATGTTTGTGATGTCGTTGTTTCTGGTTCCCACGACACAGGACATCCTAGTGTGGGGCCAGAAGCAATGTATGTGCTTGTATGTAAATGTTATTATTATTATTATTATTATTTGCTGACATAAATCTACCAAATACAGGATATATTAGGGAAAAGCAACTAGGTTGTCTGGAAGAAACCGCTTTTAGCGATAAGACCGCCAATTTTATAGTAGGTAACTTAGATATTTAAGTTTTTCATGTACTCTCAAAATGTATGGTGTGCAATAAAGAGTATTAATGTAATACAAATACAAATAGTTTATTATTTCTACATAGAAAATACATTTCATACTTATTATCTAGCTAGACAATACAATATCTAGACAATCAGTGTGGACAATAGATTATTGGTGACCCTCACACTAGGTGAGACCTGTCCTGTGAGGGCCATATAAAAATATTACTAGCTAGTTCTTTTTAAGTAGCTTGACATAGTGGACTAGTAATGACTAATCTATGTTGATTAATGAATGGTGATGAAGCAATAGGGGTCTGTCAGGATCATGGCAGATTCTGGTGTCTGCCTTACCCTCGGGGACACAGGCGTGAGTTTATACATCGTAATGTGCATCTTTCTATGCCCCATTGTCTGTCCGACTTTAAAGTAGGATGACTAGCGACAGTGACGCGCAAATACCCCATACCCAGACATTGAACTGTCAAAACAAAAATATACTCAAACAAATGACCGAACTGGTAGGTTTGATACCAGAAAACTCGATCGACTAAGTACGAGTACATCCTTCTATTAGTTCGCTATCTCGCCCGTTTGCCACGCCACGGCACGGGTATTTGCAAAACCAAATGGCGCCTAGACTGTCTTATCTATCAGCTCGCATTAACTTTAAACTTGCCCGTCGAATTGAATTTCTTATGAATGTAAAAGCTTTGAGAGCCGTGGTTTTTTTCTGGGGTTGACGAAGCGTGTAACCTGCAAGACTAGCACCAGGAAATCACGTTATTTTCCACAATGTGAGATACTTACATCTAAGTTTTTCTCAAACATTGCTCTTGTTTGAAGCGCTCGTGGCCTAGGCGAACCGTGTGATTGGAATCAATCACTTGGTTAAGCAACAACAGGCGCGGCCAGGTACGGAATGGGTGAGCGTCCCGTGACTACCGCTAGTGGCATTTTTCCGAGCGCTTCCGTGCTTCGCAAGGCACGCTAAGCCGTTGGTTCCGGCTGTCATATAATGGCAGTCGTTAAGCCATGTCAGAGGCCTTATGGGCGGCTTGATAACTTCTGACAGTGAGGCCCGGCCACTTGACTGTCTCACAATCCTCCACCAACCCGGACTTGGCGCCCGTGGTGGAGTATGGCCTAACCTTCCTGCGATGCAGGAAGAGACCCGTGCCCCAGCAGTGGGGACATATAAGGGTTGATAACGTACGTATAACGTATTGCTCTTGCTTTACGTATACGATTAAAGCAAGAGCATTGAAATTCGTCGCTTTAAGAATGAAGTACGAGTACATACTTGCCACTTACCTAAGTTTGTAGGTACTATCTAGGTATGCACAAACCTATCTATATCACTATTTTGTTATTAAATAGTCACAATATGTTTTGTGTGTGAATGGTTATACTTAGATACTTAACGTAATTTATCATAATGTATGCACATTTCTTGGTGATATAGCAGGGTATGAGCGTTTTTATGTCATTTAGTGTTTGTAGTTTACGTCCTTAATTGGTAATGACCAGTATACTACTTATGATGTCACCTATTCTTCAGCATCCTGGTCAGGATCTAGATATCTATAGTCAGTGAACAGCCGACACAGCCGAGTTGTTAACAGCTAGCTACAGTAGATAAGCAGCTGACACTTGGCCCCGAATGTCCCTATAACAACATCGTCTCTGTATCAAAGGCAACACGCTCCGAGCACGACGATGTAGTAAACAAGTAAACAAAGAAGATACAAACAGTAGCATAGTGTCCCGAATCCCGTTGATCATAACTAATTATTTCCGACGCTGACGGACGCAATAAAAATATTTGCTAACCGCTGCATCAGCCTCTATCTTCTAATTCACCCGTTTATTGGCTAAATGTACCTAGCCTGCGACACGAGGGGTCAATCGTCGACCGCCCCCTATACCACAACTTCACCTTCACACTGGTTGCTGTGACACGCAGTGTCGCGTAGAGCGCATCGCATTTGGCCATCCATCCCCACACAAGCCCAGTCAAGTCAGTCACTGCGCATTACTCAACGGCACAGCACGTTCAATCCACCAAAAAACAACAAAGAAGCTCACAATGACTTCCCGTGCCACACTGCTGGCTTTCCTTTGTTCCTTCGGCTTAACTTTGGCTAACTTCGAATCCCCGCTGACGGATACGTTCATTCAGCACATCAACGCCAAAGCTACCACCTGGAAGGCCGGCAGAAACTTCCCGTTGGACACACCGTTTGCGTACCTCAAAATAATAGCGAATGGCGTGATACGAGACGACCACTACAGCGAATTGGAAGTGAAACGTCACCCTGCAAGTGTTATCGCGAACCTGCCCGAGAACTTTGACCCCAGAGACAAGTGGCCAAACTGTCCGACTCTAAACGAGGTGAGAGACCAGGGTTCTTGTGGCAGCTGTTGGGCCTTCGGCGCTGTAGAAGCGATCACTGACAGGATCTGTATCTACTCCAACGCTATGAAGCACGTCCACATTTCCTCCGAGGATTTATTGAGTTGTTGTCCCAATTGTGGTAGCGGTTGCAGAGGTGGTTATCCCTCACTCGCCTGGAAGTACTGGAACAGCGTAGGTCTCGTCTCCGGCGGCAACTACAACTCAAGCCAGGGCTGCCTTCCGTACGAGATCCCGCCGTGCGAGCACCACATACCGGGCAACAGAATCCCCTGCAGCGGCGCAACTAAGACGCCGGAATGCATAAAGAAATGCGAGAGCGGATACAACATCGACTTCAAGAGGGATAAACACTACGCGAAGCAAGTCTATTCTGTCTATGGACGCGAGGATCAGATTAAAGCGGAGCTGTACATGCACGGGCCAGTTGAAGCTATTTTTACTGTCTACGCCGACCTGTTGCACTACAAGAGTGGAGTGTACCAGCACACTGAAGGTAATATGGTTGGTCTCCATGCTGTCAAGGTGATGGGCTGGGGAGTCGAGAACGGAACCAAATACTGGCTGATCGCTAACTCCTGGAACTCTGACTGGGGTGATAACGGCTTCTTTAAGATCCTCCGCGGAGTGAACCACTGTGGCATAGAAAGCAGTATCGTGGGTGGAGAGCCTTCGTTTGATCAATAGTGCATTTATATTAGTTTTGTTTCAACTACTTGGTTGTATGGGCACCAAATGTCAACTCATCTAATTAGCTACATACCTATAATTGTCCAACTGTAACTTTCCATGCGTTTGTAAAAATATGTTATTTTCCTGTTACTATATAAATAAGTAAATACTTTTTTCATGTAGAATCAAAAGTAAGAGATAACAAATATCTTAAGTACCTGCGGGCGTATACCACAACAAGGTTTAACTGCCGCTGTTATCTCTCGCTTGTTACAGAAATTTTCAACATTCACAATAACTTTGTTATTACATTTTATTGACTTTGATATCAATCCTTGTATGTCCCACTGTTGGGGCACGCGGGTCTCTTCCTGCATTGCATATTGTTGTTATTTTTATATATATATATATATATATATATATATATATATATATATATATATATATATATATATATATATATATATATATATTATATATACCAACTACCCGTCTCAATTTCTCCTTCAGCAATCTTTCCGATTTAAGGTTGCCTGGAAGAAATTGCTAGTGGTGGTAGCTCAGTGGGTAGAACCATTGACTGGCAAGCGAGAGCCCCAGGTTCGATCCCGAGTGCGGGCATGTACCAATGACTTTGTTTAATTTCAAAGTTACGTACATTTGCGAATTTGTAGTCGCAATACCACACGCTAACTGTGAAGGAAAACATCGTGAGGAAACCCGCGGCTTGGTTGGCTCCACACGTATTGACTAGTCTTTCCTGTGGGCTATGCCGACTAAGCTGTCAGGATGGTATAGGTGCTGGGCAAGCCTAAACCATCTATAAATACCATGTCCCAGGCATTACAGCGTCGGAGTGGTCCCTTCGACCATCTGGTGTGGGTGAGTATGCCGCTGGACGCTGTATGAATCGTCTCATTAAGTAGATGCAAAAAGGCCAAATTAAAGGAAGAAATTGCTATCAGCAATAAGGCCGCCAATTGTACCTCTTCTTTTGTAACTGTTGTCTCTGTAATTATTTTCTGGTGTGTACAATAAAGAATATTCTTATCTTATTGACTTAAATATTGCAAATGCCCAACACCAAAGTAAATACTTACCTAAACAAATGTTGTCTTTACTAATTTTACTAAAAAGCAACGTTATAACATCGTGTCTCACTGAGATCATACAAAAAGATAATAACATTTTTTTATTCTATTTTTGTTTAAATATTTTGATTATAATTAATTTCCTATAGAAAACTTGCTGTATTACTAATTAGTGGACTAATATAGCCTGAAGATGAAGGAGAAGAAGAAAACTTGCCCGTCGATTTGAATTGCTTATGAAATTTAAAGCACTAACATGAAATTTCTTCAATTTTAAATTAAGTTTTTACTCTTAGGACTAGAAACTTGAAATTTCGCACACGTATTGCTCTTATGACGTTATCATTTACTAAAGAAGATTATCAAAAGTCAACCCCCGTGGGGTTGAAATACGGAACAAAAGTAACAGTTTATATTCAACTTTTTATTCTTTGGACATATTTGAATGAAATTTCGTATTAATCGAGTACGTCATAAATAACGAGTCATGTATTTCATAATTGTTTTAAATTTAACCCTTAAAAGAGTAAAATAGGGGTAGACACTTTCAAATAAACGCATAAGCAAAACCCTTGTAACTAGAAACTTGAAATTTTTCACACGTATTCTTCTTATGACGTAAGCATTCATTGACTAAGTTTTTTTTTTTTAATTCAACCCTGTAGAGGGCGAAATAGAGGATAAAAGTGTCTATGAAACCTTTTATTCCGTGGACACACCTGCATAAAATTTCGTATGAGTTGTGTACAGCCAAAATATAATAAAACTTTTTAGTATAACTTACCTTATAAGAGGATTTAAACAAGGTACTGAGGTATTTAAACCTCTTAGACACTCAGGTTTCCTCACAATCTTTACTTTCACAATTAGTGCTCTTGCTGGTTATTTATGTTTTCACACCTAAATATCAAATTTCTGCCAATGTAGTTATTGATTTAGTTCCATTTTTCCGAGTGCTGCACATCGGCACACTACTAGGTACTGACGGAAGAGGAAGACCAGCGCTGGAGTGGTCCGCCTCTCCAGCATATTATGCTGAGTCAGAGCCCCTTTGCATTTGCCGCACCCACAGATTGTTTCTTTGTACTTTGTGTCGATTTGCTTGTGTTTACTTCTGTTGCTGTTTCTGTTTGTCCCATTGCTGTAAAATTTAGCTTTTTTCTGTGTTATTTCAATTATTGTTCTATATGTGTGTATATGCAGATGCAAATAAATGTTTTATCTATCTTTCTAACTTTTTTATCCTTTGACATATTTGGATGAAATTTCATATAAATTTGGATACATAAAAATAATAAGTCACGTATATCAGCGTTTTCTAAAATTCAACCCCTGAGAGGATAACATAGGGGATGAAATTTTAAATAAACGCACAGGCCCAATCCTTAAAACAAGAAACGTGAATTTAAAAACCTATTTAGAGGCTAAAAATTTCACCCATGCCGGGATTCGAACCCGCAACCTCTGGCTATCCGTACCAGCGCTCTACCAATTGAGCCAATGGGCGACTCACGGCATCAGTGAAATTTCGAACCTCTTTACAATATTCTCTGTATTACGTACAGGCAGCGACATCTGACTTAAGCAAATTGCATTACTTACAGCCCCGACTACCTACTTTGCAGTTAGGTTTAACATCGGAACGATATCACTGTACCCACATGATTACTATGAAAATAGGTTTTTAAATTTGTTCCTTAGCACGGGTTAGTGCATTAAAAATAAAAATAGTGTAATCATGTGGGTACAGTGATATCGTTCCGATGTTAAACCTAACTGCAAAGTAGGTAGTCGGGGCTGTAAGTAATGCAATTTGCTTAAGTCAGATGTCGCTGCCTGTACGTAATACAGAGAATATTGTAAAGAGGTTCGAAATTTCACTGATGCCGTGAGTCGCCCATTGGCTCAATTGGTAGAGCGCTGGTACGGATAGCCAGAGGTTGCGGGTTCGAATCCCGGCATGGGTGAAATTTTTAGCCTCTAAATAGGTTTTTAAATTTGTTCCTTAGCACGGGTTAGTGCATTAAAAATAAAAATAGTGTAAGAAACGTGAAATTTTGCAGAGACATTTCACTAAGGAAGCATTTTTTAAAATTAAACTCCCGAGGTGGTAAAATAAGGGATAAAAGATTGAATGAAAGTTTTTATTCTTTCGATATATTTGCACGAAACGTATGAATAGAAAGCAACAAAAATAATAATTTACTTATTTCAGTGTTTAAAAAAAATCCCCTAAAAGGGTAAAATAGGAAATGAAAGTTTTAAATAAGCTCAAGGCCAAACCCTAAGGCTAATACTCTTTATAAGACGTAGACATTCACTAATAAGGATTTTTCAAAATTCAACACGTAAGGAGGTGAAATAGGGGATAAAAGTTTGTATGAGACTTTTTGTTGGACATACTGGTATGAAATTTCGTAAGAATTGAGTACGGCAAAAATAATAACTTATGTATTTCCGTGTTCTCTAAAATACAAAGAAGCGCTCGTGGCCTAGTGGTACCGGATGATTGAAATCAATCACTTGGGTTAAGCAACAACAGGCACAGTCACGTGCTGAACGGGTGACTATTTTTCTCTTTTTCCGAGCGCTTCCGTGCTTGCCAGTTATCATGTAATGGCAATCTTTAAGCCATTTCAGAGGCCTTAACGGTGGCTTGTTGACTTCGGACATTAAGGCACGCCACTGTCTTACAATCCTCCACCAACCCGGACTTGGCCCCCGCAGTGGAGTATAGCCGAACCACTCTGCGATGCTGGAAAAAACCCGTGCCCCGGCAGTGGGAACATACAAAATAAGACCCCTAAGAGGGTAAAATAGAAGCTGAAGTTTTAAATAAGCGCACAGGCCACCCTTAGCGCAAGAAACTTAAAATTTCGCACATGTATTCCTATTATGACGTAGGCATCCACTATAAAGAATATAATCATGTGGGTACAGCGATATCATTCCGATGTAAAACCTAACTGCAAAGTAGGTACTCGGGGCTGCAAGTGACGCAAAATTCTTCAGCCAGATGTCGCTGCCTGTAAGTATACAGAGAGTATTGTAAAGAGGTTTGGAATTTCACTGATGCCGGTATTTGCCCATTAGCTCAGTTGGGAGAGCGCTGGCACGGTTAACCAAAGGTCGCGGGTTCGAGTCCCGTGGAGTTCGGGTGGAATTTTTAGCCTCTAAATAGGTTTTTAAAAGCGACAATTACACTTTAACGTCATTGTATCAAACACAACCCCTCCGACCACGACGTAGTAGATAAGTAAACTAAGAAGATACAAACAGTAGCACGATGTCCCGAACCCCGTAGACCCTAACTAATTATTTCCGACGCTGGCGTGCTCAATACAAATATTCGCTAATCGCATTGGCCGCTATCTCCTGTTTGGTTAAATATACCTGACTTTCGACACGAGCGGTCAACGGGTCAACCGTCGCCGCGGTGGATCGCTAGTGTCGTATCGTCCGCCCCCTATACATCATCTTTACGCCGGTTGCTATGACATGCCGTGTCGCGTCGTATGCATTGCATGAACAACGTCCACCCATCCCCATGCAAGCCCAGTCAGTCACTGAGCAGAACTCGTCGGTACAGCACGTTTAATTCTAACAAAAAAATATAAAGGAGCTCACAATGGCTTCACGCACCACACTGCTGGCTCTCCTTTTTTCCTTTGGCTTAACTTTGGCCAACCTCGATTCCCCGCTGACGGATACGTTTATCCAGCACATCAACGCCAATGCTAGGACTTGGAAAGCCGGCAGAAACTTTCCGTTGGACATACCGTTTGCGTATCTCAAGAAAATAGCGAATGGCGTCCTACAAGACGACGACTACAGCAAATTGGACGTGAGACATTATCCTGCAGATGTTATCGTGAACCTGCCCGAGAACTTTGACCCCAGAGAAAAGTGGCCAAACTGTCCGACTCTAAACGAGGTGAGAGACCAGGGTTCCTGCGGCAGCTGCTGGGCCTTCGGCGCTGTGGAAGCGATCACTGACAGGATCTGCATCTACTCCAACGCTACAAAGCACGTACACATCTCATCCGAGGATTTGCTGAGCTGCTGTCGGAACTGCGGGAACGGTTGTGCAGGCGGTTATCCCACTCTTGCCTGGGACTACTGGAAAAACTTGGGCCTCGTCTCTGGCGGCAACTACAACTCGAGCCAGGGCTGCCTTCCGTACGAGATCCCGCCGTGCGAGCACCACGTACCCGGCAACAGAATACCCTGCAACGGCGAAACCAGGACGCCGAAATGCGTGAAGGAGTGCGAGAGCGGATACAACGTCGACTTTAAGAGAGATAAACACTACGCGAAGCACGTCTATTCTGTCTCGGGAGGCGAAAATCAAATCAGAGCGGAACTGTACCAGAACGGGCCAGTCGAAGCAGCTTTTACTGTCTACGCCGATCTGTTGCACTACAAGAGTGGAGTGTACCAGCACACTAACGGTAACGCGCTTGGTGGCCACGCTGTCAAGATGATGGGCTGGGGAGTCGAGAACGGAATCAAGTACTGGCTGATCGCTAACTCCTGGAACTCAGACTGGGGTGACAACGGCTTCTTCAAGATTCTCCGCGGTGCGAACCACTGTGGCATAGAGAGCAGTATCGTGGGTGGAGAGCCTTCGTTTGAGAAATAGTGCACTTAATTAATTTTGTTAGTACTACCTATTTAGTTTTATGACCACCAATCGTCAAATAAATACTCACGTAGGAAGTGAATGATAATAGGTGCAACTGATGTCTTAGGTTTAAGATTACTTGAAAAGGTCAGAGTGGAGTTTTTTTTCCCGCTGTCTTTTTCTCCACTACACTATGGCCCGAAGGCAGCGGTTTCAAATTTAAGTTGTACTTTGACTTTCTTTGCGTTAAAATATAATTTAATTGAGTTTAATTGAAATGGTAATTTTATGTTACTAATCAAACGAAACCGTGGTGGAGTATGGCCTAACCTTCCTGCGGTGCAGGAAGAGACCCGTGCCCCAGCAGTAGGGACACACAAGCATTGATATCGAATCAAACGAGTCCATTTCCAACTTTACTGTAACTTGCCTTGAGTTTATAAAAATATGGTATTTCCTTTTACCATGTAATTTAGTAAATACTTTTTCATATAAATTAAAAAGTAGAAGATAACAAATATCTTAAAGGGCGTAAACAACAATAAGGTTTATCTGCCGCTGCTATATCTCGCTTGTTGTTATGGACGTTGTGAACATTCACATAACTTTACTTTGTCATAAACATAATGTCCCCACTGTTGGGGCACGGGTCTCTTCCTGTATGGTACGAAGGTTAGGACATACTCCGCCACGGGGGCCAAATCCGGGTTGGTACTGGCACTGAATGCCATTAGGTGCAGACTTTAAGCGCAAAACGATCTGCCGTACCATTCAATAATTCGGATTAATGAGCTTTTAGAAAAGAAATCGTAACACCGCATAAATATTTTTCCTATGGAACACCGTAGAAACAGATCACGAAATTAAAAAACTTTTGTCCCTCTTGTAAAGAAGGGAATAAGACTCGAGGGATGTTGCTTGCTAAGCGACGATTTATACCTACAGGATATTGATTTAAGTATTGCAAATTCCAAATTGCGATACCAAAATAAATGATATCAACCCTTTGTATGTCCCCACTGTTGTAGCACGGATCTCTTCCTGCCACAGGAAGGTTAGGTCATACTCCACCACGGGGGCCAAGTGTTGGTGGAGAGTTGTAAGACCAAGGCGGGTCTTACTGTCAGAGGTTATAAAGGCTCTCTGACATGGCTCAGCGACTGCCATTACATGACAGCCGACACCAACGGATTAACGAGCATTGCAAACCAAAAACACCACTAGCGGTAGTGACAGGATGTCACAGGTCAGGATAGGATAAGAACAGGATAAGACAGGTCACCCATCCAGCACCTGACCCCGCCTGTTGTTATACAAATACAAAAGGTTATTTTTTTTAAATAGTGTCCAAATAACAATTTCACTTCTTTGCTTAACCCAAGTGATTGTTTCCAATCAATCAGGGCCACATCCATAATAGACCTGAGATTTCTGCACCTAGCCTTACACGGAGTTTACACGTTCAGTCTGGCGTCAGTTCAGTCCGTCACCTTGATCAGGCTCGGATTGATGCCAGATTAAGCTTCAAAATATACGAAAATCCTTCAGTCTGGTCATCAGTCCACTGAATAGACAATCAGTCTGCCGTCAGTCTAACCAGACTGATGGAATTGACTGACGCCCGACTGAACGTGTAAACTCCGCCTTATAGTTAGGCCATTGCACGTAGCAAGAGCTTAGGTCTATTTACACTTCAGACACTAGGATTTCCTCACAATGTTGTCGTTCACCGTTAGCCAGAGCAATTGCTACTGTAACTTCACGAACGAGCATAACTTTGAAAACAAACTCATTGGTACATGTCGGGATTCAAACCCACGACCTCACGATTGAGAAGCCGGCGTTCTACCGCGCCGTTACCACTGCTTGCGCAATCAGTTATAACTTTACAAGAGTTTTAGCTCGAAACTCAAATACGCACTAAAAGGCAACATAACATCGTGGATCACATACAAGGAACATACAAGGAGATAATGTAATCTATTTTTAATTAAAATGGTGTGATTCTAGTAAAGCAAAACAACAGTAACTAAAAAGTGGCCAAGTCAGAGTATGTATCCGTGGTAAAGGTTCCGAAATGAATACAGAAAACACTATTTTTAACATTATTATATTTAGATTAGATTAGCTTATACATATAACTCTTTATTATGCACACCAGAAAATTTAATACATTAAAAGGCTTCTACATCTAAGCCCATCCCGTACACAATTGGCGGTCTTATCGCCAATTGTGTACGGGATAAAACCGGTCTCTTCCACACAACCTTAGGACTGTTGATACTAAACCCTCTATTGTGATACTAAACCCTTGGTGCGCAAGTGCAAGACGTGCCTGGGTGTTGTATCTCATTACGAGAGAAGCGTGCCGGCCGCTACCGAAGCCGCTACAAATACCGCGCTAGTTTGTTGCAAGCTTTCACCTAAGGCATTCATCTTCTTAGCCTGCCGATGGCAAGCCATCGTGGTGATAGGATTTGCCAATCAGCGTAAGGGACTCGCTTGTTTTTGCCCAGGGTGCGTGGGACTCATTGAGTACGTCGCTCGGAGAGGCTCCTTTCACGCACTAAGACATTATACTCGTATTGTACCCTGTCGATGGCAAGCCAACGACGTGGTGAAAGGATTTGCCAATCAGCGTAAGGGACTCGCTTGTTTTTGCCCAGGGTGCGTCAGACGTACAGGCTCATTGAGTACGTCGCTCGGAGAGGCTCCTTTCATGCACTAAGACATTATACTCGTATTGTACTCTAAGATATTATAAGTATGTGAGCCATCGTGAGGAAACTAAGGTGTTGACATATCAATAAGGGATTGTTTTTTTAAATACTTCCCTAGTCGCTGGATAGATGGCGCTGAACTTTAAGTTACTGCGAGGTACGGAAAACCACATTATTTTCTTATTATTTCTCTTGGATTTCTGAGATCATAAAATTAATAGTAGATTATGCATTAAGGGAATAAAACCATGTATTACGTCATGGGCGGTATATTGAACCCTGAGCGGAGCGAAGGACTCCGAGTTAACTCCCGAGCGCAGCGAGGGAGTTAAATTTTAACTCCTGAGCGAAGCGAGGGAGTTATGTAGAGTCCTGAGTGAAGCCAGGGGTTCATACCGCCCGAGACTAAGACATGTTTTATTCCAGAGGTGAATACTCTACTTTTCACACCATCTGGGAGACCATAAAAAGTTGCAATTCGCGCCTTTTTTTCTTTTTTTTATTGGTGTTTCGCGCGGTCACACGACACAGTAGTTCAGAAAAAAAAGAAAAAAGGGGTGAGTTTCGAACAACAATTCGAATTTCGAATTGCAATGCGAGGCTTCTTCATAGTTTTCATGCGAATTTTGAGATTCTAAATTCAAATCACTTTATTCCCTAGGGAAATTCTTCATTATTATTGCCCTCGAGAGACAAGGCTATGCTTTACGATGATATTTGACGGTACGTAATAAGGCATTGTCGAGCAGGAGGTGTGAAAACTTACATTATGTAATTTGTCACTTACATCACATGTTGAAATAAAATTACAAGGAAAAGAAAACAAAATAACAATGTTTTGTCGATCAATGTTTATCAATCGTCTCAAATCATGAGACTAGTAACGTAGTCAGTTCAGCACCATCTAGGTACACACTTCTTGAGAACTACTTTTTTTAATACTCAAAAAGAAAATCTCCCATTTTTGTAATCGCTAATCCGCGGTGGGCACACGTGGTGATCAAGCCCACACTCTCTCTCCGAAAGAAGGCCTGTGCCATGGAATGCAACGTTCATAGGCTGCTGTATTATTATCTGAGCCAACCTACGGTAGAACAATGTAATTGATTCCAATTGGAACTTATTTTTACGTGCGTCCAGCATCGAACTTTTTCTCCTATCTGTATCTAGGTTTTTTTGTCAGTCTCAATGACCTGTTTCTGACCAGATAAAATGTTATTTGTTATTTAACTGAAATATAAAGTAACCAACCCGTGCTGGGCATTTATTTTATTTTATGCAAGGTGAAGAAACAAATACAAGTGCAGGTAAAATTTAAAAACAAACAAATGTAAATAGACACTAACAACTAAGCACGCGGTGACAACATAGGAATCTCGCAATTTTGACTTTGGTTCCCGCCTGCTGAGTAATTAATGCTCAGGAGTCGGGTGGTTGTTTATTTATTTTTTCTGTCCTACTTTTCAGTGATTTTTTATTTATTGTTTGTTGAATTCATGCTGAGTCTATGATACTTGTACAAATACGACGAATACGACGATCTTGTCTGTCAAAATCTCACGATTGGTCAAGAACTAAATAAGGAAACATAGAATCGAACACACTTACTTGCATACCTACATGCATTCATTTTGGGCAGTCGGCTAAATTGTGCATGAGGCGAGCACATCTGAACATCCCTGCATCGCGTAATCAAAGTGTTTCACATGACATACCATAAATATAACGTCCGACTGCCAACAGTTGGACCGGCCGTCCCCAGACATACGAACTGCCTGGCGGCAAATTTCCCTTTACAGCGGAAGAGCACGATCACCGCATGCACGCATACATTAACATAACATAACATTTTACATACTGGCACATACATTGCTGCTGGCCCCACACTAGGATACCCTGTGTACATTATATTATAGTTTATACATGTTGAGTGTGGCGAGCACATGTCAAATCTGCGCGCGCACTATAAACTTCAACATTCCTGCATCGCGCAATCAAAGTATTTTACATGACATACCATAAATATGACGTCCGACTAACAACAGTTGCTCCGGCCGTCCCCAGGCATACGATCTGCCTGGCGGGAAATTTCCCTTTATAGTGAAAGAGCATGATCACCCGCTCTTCCCCATATTGGGCTCCATCGTAGTCGGCTAAAAACCTGGATAATGAACTTCAAATTGCATCATCGCGATGGACTGCCGATTCTCCAGGTTTTCCCAGGGGTCTGCGGATTTGATACGTGCATGTCCAGATTTCAGGTTAACATTACTATAGTTCTCTATAGTAATATTTATTGTTACTGACGACCTCTGTGCAGCGGTAGCGCGTCTGCCTACTATGCGAGAGGTCCCGGGCTCTAACCCCGGTTAGGGACAAAAAAAAACCTCACGTCTTGGATGTTTACATGTATGTGAGTCGCTGTTTCTGGTTCCCACGACACAGGGTATCCTAGTGTGGGTCCAGAAGTAATGTATGTGCCTATATGTAAATGGTTTGTAAATAAGGCAACATTACCTCTTCACAAAAAAATCGTAAAATTTTTTTAATAAAAAATAATAGTGCGAAAGAAACGAAAAACGCAGAAATAATTTAAACTGAAATTGCCTCTAAATTCGAAATCGTGTAGATATTATAGTAATGTACCTTGTATATGGCTGCCATCTTTAAAAAAGTTAGGCGTAGAGACTTCGGTTAAAACGGTTTATAGATTTTTTTACTTGGGGACTAATCATTACGACAATAAAATGGTGTATTTTGACTAAATTTATGGATTGATAGGTTTAGCAAAATGTATAAAGTTCACTCTACCAACTGTCAAAGCGGTTGACAGCAATGTTATGTTGGGGAATGACAAATTAGACCTTGTAAATGAAACTGTATTTCTAGGTATCACAATTGATGCAAAGCTTCAATTGGGCCCATATATAAACAAAATAGCAAATAGGCTTAGTTCAGCAGCATATGCAGTTAAAAGAAGTAGGAAACTAACTGAAGTCGCAACTGCTAGGCTTGTTTTATTTTTTTTATTTTTATTTTATTTATTGGGGTTACAACAGGATGAGTTACACATTAAATAATCTTATAGTAAAATACACATGTGAATAAGGTAAATTAACACATCCCTTAGAGCATCCCACTGAGAACACAACTGATTGTAGTTTACGAAGATCAATGTTTTGCGACGAACAGGACCTCATCTCACGGAATGTTGCACATATGGCCCTGATAAGTAGTGACAGTACACCACACATAGAAAAATTTAAGTGAAAAGAGAACTTAATAATAATTAGTATTCCTATCTGCACAGTATGTTCAGTCTACCAAACTCAAATCAATAGACATTACCTTTAGGTAGGAGTTTAGTATTTTGTGAAACCTAAGACAGTGCAGACCTTATATTAAATATTAAATATTGTTAATTTTAGTTACTTCCATAGTAACTGCCGGGCTGCAGATATTGAGACCATATTTGTCTTGCAGAAGAGAGCGATCAGATTCATTTATAAGCTAGGCAGTAGAGATTCGTTAAGAGATTTATTTAAAGAAACTGACATGCTGACAGTTGCCAGTCAGTATATCTATGAAAACATTATGTACGTAAGGAAAAATATCAGTTACTTTAAAACTTTGGGTAGCCAACACAATGTAAATACTCTATTTAGGCTGGCAAAGGTTAATACATCCTTCATGGGGCATTGTATACGCTTCTATAATAAAATCCCTGAAGATATATTGCCTGAATCGCGGTTCAAAAAATATGTTAAGCACACTTTGTGCTAAAAGGGCTACTATAACATAAAAGATTATCTAGATGACAATGAGGTCTGGAATTAAAGCCAGTACAGTGTATGAGTTCTATGTTTTATAATAATTATGTAAACTATGTTAATTAAGGACTTTGAAAAGACTAAGTTTGGAGTTTTTTGTCCATTTTTTCTCCAAAATGATCTAGAAATGGACACCTAGTTTGAATTGTAACGTTCATTAAGCCGCAGCTTCTGCGCTATTTTGAATAAAACCTTTTCATATCATTTCATTTCATAGCGGCACCTTACATCTAGGTGTTATTGAGCTAGTCGTCGTCTGACTCTTAATTTTCCTAGTATAGGAAGTGATAATGAAACTAGGTTTCTACGTGCATCTTCGGCTGTAGAAAGTCACAGAATGAATGAACGAACGAACGAACGAACGAACGAACGAACGAACGAACGAACGAACGAACGAACGAACGAATGAATGAATGAATGAATGAATGAATGAATGAATGAATGAATGAATATTCACGGACATATTACACAGATCTCGTTAGCCCCACACTAAGTACAACTAAATAACTTGTGTTATAGGTCGACGATAGATTTAATACAATAAATACATAGATAACGAAAAGTTTATTTCCTAGTTTGACCCGGCCGGGGATCGAACCCGCGACCTTCGGCTTTACAGTCAGCGTGCCAAACCGCTGCGCCACCGAGGCCGTCAATACTTGAGTTAAAATAGAATATTTCATTCTAGAATAGAACCTTAGAACATCTCAGAACTTCACATTGTCTATTGTGGAACAATGTGTTTGTAATATGATAACTTGGGTAGTATTTTTTTGCCTTAAATTTTGAAGTTCTTAATTTCCATGTCTGAAAGTCTTCACCAGAAAGTCAGCAAATTACCTTGGGACAAATTTTACGCTATATTTTATGAAACACATGCATATTACTGAAAGATGGGCCCCACTAGGCCTTGTTTGCTGCTATCAGATCAAAGAGTTCTGTTATCCATCTCTGAAAGTTTTCATCAGATCATCACTAAATTATAAATTAAACGTTGCAACCTTCTTAGTAATAAAAAAAAACAATTGGCGGGAAATCATTATTATACTATTTTTATTTTTAATGCACTAACCCGTGCTAAGGACAAATTTAAAAACCTATTTAGAGGCTAAAAATTTCACCCATGCTGGGCTTCGAACCCGCAACCTCTGGCTATCCGTGCCAGCGCTCTACCAATTGAGTCAATGGGCGACTCACCAGCATCAGTGAAATTTCGAACCTCTGTACACTATATTCTCTGTATTACGTACAGGCAGCGACATCTGCCTGTACGTAATACAGAGAACTCCCGACAAGCCCCGACTACCTACTTTGCAGTTAGGTTTTACATCGGAATGATATCACTGTACCCACATGATTATACTATTTTTATTTTTAATGCACTAACCCGTGCTAAGGATTATTTATTCATTTATTTATGATTGTCAAAAAGTCCACAGATAAAACTGCGGACCACCATACATATGCTCGCGGACTTCCAGTGGTCCGCGGACCACGGCTTAAGAAACACTGATGTAGGTAAGTGTCACGCTTCTAGTTCACCCATCTAGTACCTGACCGCGCCTGTTGTTGCTAAAGCCAAGTGATCGATTCCAACCATCGGTTTCACTAGGCCACGAGCGCTTCTCTCTGGGGGTTCACTTCAGGGTTGTTTGATATTTAATATTTCCCACTTCAGGTACTCATTGTTTAATATTATTTCCTCCTTCTGGCGCTCATCTATCGTGGTCTGTGGCTTGGGGGCAGAGTTAATTCTGGCTGGCGATTTACATAAGAAAATTGACGAGCACTTCTCACTGAGGGTTCACTTGAGGGTTGCTTGATATTTAATATTTCCCACTTCTGGTACTTATTGTTTAATATTATTTGCTACTGCTGGCGATCATCTATCGTGGTCTGTGACTTGGGGGCAGAGTTAATTATGGCTGGCGATTTACATAAGAAAATTGACGAGCACTTCTCACTGAGAATTCACTTGAGGGTTGCTTGATATTTAATATTTCCCACTTCTGGTACTCATTGTTTAATATTATTTACTACTGCTGGCGATCATCTATCGTGGTCTGTGACTTGGGGGCAGAGTTAATTCTGGCTGGCGATTTACATAAGAAAATTGACGAGCACTTCTCACTGAGGGTTCACTTGAGGGTTGCTTGATATTTAATATTTCCCACTTCTGGTACTCATCATTGTTTAATTATTTGCTACTGCTGGCGATCATCTATCGTGGTCTCTGGCTTGGGGGCAGAGTTAATTCCGACTGGCGATTTACATAAGAAAATTGAAAGTTCGTCTAGTGGCGACGGGATTACCTACTCGTTAATTTTTTTTTCATGTTTCATGTTTTAAAATTAAATTTACCAAGTTGTGTTTTCCCCGGCGCCTTATCTCTGTCTACTCCGACGAGTAGTCACAAGCAAGGCGCCGGGGTGCAAAATAAAAGTAATTAAACTCAAAATTACTATAAAAAATCTTAAAATGCCTCACTCGGACCGACCAAAAAGGTTTAGGGCATTTGGCTCGCCCGGGCTAAAACCGGCCCCCATTCGCTCTTGAGGCCGCGCGTGTTACCCTCAGGGCGAAGGCAAGGAAGGCTTCTCGACTCTTGGAGTCGGCTATAAAGGCGGCGAACGCCTCGCACCTCACCGCTCTTCCCAGGCGTATCTCGCAATCGGCCCTTGCAGCTCCGAAATGGGGGCACTCCTCCAACAGGTGCTCCAGCGTTTCGGGAGTCGCGTCATCGCAAATGCATGACGGACTCCCCGCGAGCTTAAACCCGTGGAGGTAAGCTCGAAAGCCGCCGTGCCCCGTGAGGAGCTGCGCCTTGGCATTGCACATAGTGATTTTGCCAAGGACTTTGTGGACCGATGCGACGTCCGGGAAGAACAGCGTGGTGACGCGGCCCGTGGCAGACTCGCTGTAGCGGGTCTGCCACTTTGCCACTGTCTCCCGTCTCACCTGCAGTTTTCCGTGTGAGACGGGATACAGGTCTTAGGCTGCCGCGTCTTTGCGAGACAACGCCGCCCTCTTGGCCAACTCATCCGCGCGTTTGTTGCCGGGGATCCCGACGTGGGCCTTGATCCAGTAGAACCGGATCAGGCCCCCATTTTTGTGGATGTTCGCCAGCTGGCCGTGAATCTTCACGGCCAGCGGATGTGTGGGCGAGGTATTCCTGAGCAACTCCAGAGCTGATCTGGAGTCGCTCAGAACACTCGCCCTGATCGGAACGGGACCCCCGGCAACGAGGTCGAGAGCCTTAGAGATCGCCACCATCACCGCTTGGAAGACGGAGGCGAACCCCTCTGGTGCGGACCTCAGCGCCGCCCTTCCACAGTGTGACCGCTCCCCCCACCTTGCCCTCAATCTTGCTACCGTCCGTATAGGCCCTGGGCCAGTCGTCGGGCACCTTACTGAGCTCCTCCACGCTGGCCACCTCCTCGAACTCCACCGGAGTCCTTAGAGCGGGGTGTGCCAGCGTGAACGGGCTGCATCGGTGCTCGACTTCCCGGCCCGGGAGCAACTCATAGAGTTGAAGGGCCTCCTCGGCCCTTAGGTCGAGGGGGAGGATCCTCGCCAGGAGGACAGCAGCTGTGAGGGAGGTGGTGCGATGGGCCTTCGCAATGCGGATCGCGAAGGCCCTGGTCACCCTGTCGGCCCTGGGGCCCGCACGTTGCGCGACAGGCGCCCAGGCGTTGGCCGCATAGAGGATGGTAGGCTCAATGACGGTAGTGTAGAGCAGCCGGACGATATCGGCATTTAAGCCCCAAGTCACCCTGGCCGCTCTAGAGCGGCCAGGGTGACTCAGATGGTGTCAAGACACCATCTGGAACCTAGTCATAGCTTTGCCGCAGACCCTGTAGAGATGGCTAAGAAAATTGAGGTTCTTGTCGATCGTCAGACCCAGTACGGTGATCTCGTCCGAGAACGCGATGTCCTCCCCCCCAAGACTCAGTTTAGGTGGGATTACATCGCGCTTCCTGGTGACCATCGCGCTTCCTGGTGACCATCGCGCTTCCTGGTCTTTCGAGCGGCGAACCTCATCTTAGCCGCCTCTCCCCACTCAGACACGGCTTCCAGAGCGGCGTTTAGGATCCCCTCAAGCTCACCCGCAGTCTGCGCCGCGGCGATAATTAAAATATCGTCCGCGAACGCCTGCAGGTGAGCTCTCAGGTCCTCGCCGCGCCGGAGCAAAGGGTCGAGTAACAGGTTCCACAGCAGGGGACCGCACGTCGAGCCTTGGATGCAACCTTTCGAAGTAGGTCTGTCTACTTGTGCTCCAGCGTACCTGACTGTGACTTGTCCTTCGCTCAGGTAGCTGCACAGAAGTTGGTAGACAGACTGGTCGCATCCAGTGGCCAGAATCATTTCCATTGTATCAATAGTGAGTTTACACACACTGCCTGTTAGGACAGTCATCTGAAGGATACGGCTCATTTAGGCTGGCTGTGCCGCAGACCAGTTTCTGACTGCAGACCTAGACTGGCTAGGGGTTACACGGAGACATATTTCAATCGGGTCGTTCGAAGACTTATTATTACTAAATTTGATATTTTTGTACATAAGCGCTCGTGGCCTAGGAGAAGCCATCGTGGCCTAGGAGCAGCGCTCATGATCTAGGCGAACCAGGTGATTGGAATCAATCACTTGAGTTAAGCAACAACAGGCGCGGTCAGGTGCAGGATGGGTGACCGTCCCGTGACTACCGCTAGTGGCATTTTTCCGAGCGTTTCCGTACTTCGCAAGGCACGTTAAGCCGTTAGTGCCGGCTGTCATGTAATGGCAGTCGTTAAGCCATGTCAGAGGCCTTATGGGCGGGCGGGCGGCTTGATAACTTCTCACAGTAAGGCCTGCCAATTATAATCCTCAACCAACCCGGACTTGGCCCACGTGATGGAGTATGGCCTAACCTTCCTGCGATGCAGGAATAGACCCGTGCCCCAGCAGTGGGGACATACAAGGGTTGATAACGATACCTAATCGAATAAAAAAAGAAATATCGAAATAACATTCGAAATTCAAATAGTTCCGATTAGCTAGAAGTGTAAAACTTTTAGGGCGAGATAAATAGTCGTTGCTTAGCCAAAGTCCGTACTCATGCTTCCCTAAGCATTATTTCAGGCTAACTTAGCTAAGTATCAATGCGTTACTAAAATAGACGTTTGCTTAGCTAAGCATGTTCTTAGGCCAATGCTAAGAATTAGTCCGGGTTTCGCGACTTAGAGAGTGCCAAAGTACTGTCTATGATAGACAAATCGATTCTTAAGCAAGTGCTTTCGCTAAGACTCGTTCTTAGAAGCGACTATTTATCTCGCCCTTAGTGTGCCCCATCAATCTAGATGCAAATAAAGCAGCACCTACTAACAGCACCTACTACTACAACCTACTTTATATTAAAAAATTATACTATACATAACTAAATATGCCTACTAATATTATAAATGCGAAATTTTGTAAGTATGGATGGATGGATGTTTGTTACTCTTTCACGTAAAAACCACTAAATGGATTTTAATTAAACTTAACAATAATATAGCTTATACATCAGAATAACACATAGGGAACAATTTATAAAGATATTGTGTGAATTTTCCAAAATATGCCGATAAGTGTCAGGTAAGTAGGTAAAAATCTAGCATCAGCGAGCTATTCTAGCGTGCGCTACCAAAACCGCCAGAGTTACACATATGTAATGTAATGTATGATGGAAATATTTAAAAAAACGTTAAATATAGTTTATAGGAGCATACTGCAGTTACCGTAGTTTTATTTATGTGATAATTTTAAGGACCTAATGTTATTTCTTTTCTGCGCCACGCTAATATAAACTACTCGAAATACTAATTCGCGAGCACCAGCTAGTTTAATATAAGTCAAACTCAAATTAGAATACACGTACTTTACGGTTAAAGAGATTAGGGAAATATAATGCCAAAAAACAAATACGAAATTGAATTATCGAATAAAATCGCAGTTGATTGCAACAAGGAATCGGGTCGCGTTATAGCAATAACGCTCCCGGTCTTACCGATCGAAGTACGTTGCCGAATAACGCGCCTAACGCATATATGGGGGGAGGCTTTAAACGTCCATTGTATCAAACGCAAACACACTCTGAGCACGACGTAGGTCATAATAAGTAAACTAAGAAGACACAAACAGTAGCACGATGCCCCGTACCCCGTACACCCTAATTATTTCCGACGGTGGTGTGCTCTATACAAATGTTTGCTAATCGTTATGTCGGTCGCTATCTTCTGTTTGACGGTTTATTGGATAAATGTACCTAACCTTCGACACGAGCGGTCAACCGTCGCGCGTCGTTCGCTCGCTATACGTCAACTTCACGCCGGTTAGTTGTTATATGGGTGGTTTACATAGTGCGAGCTAGCGTACGAGTCGGCCTTCCAAGTAGCTGCACTGCAGCAACTCGCACTGTTCGGACATAACTTACGAGTAACTCGTACGTGCGAGTTGGTCAGTAGCTCGCATCCGAGTTACTTCAACATATTTACGAGTTACTTCGACATCGCGACTCGACTC
Organism: Yponomeuta sedellus; assembly: GCA_934045075.1. Taxonomy (NCBI): domain Eukaryota; kingdom Metazoa; phylum Arthropoda; class Insecta; order Lepidoptera; family Yponomeutidae; genus Yponomeuta; species Yponomeuta sedellus. The sequence goes on along the minus strand of OW203732.1, from coordinate 14,321,848 downwards.
GGACTGGGCAGTAGCTAGGTGTCGTGTATACAGCAAAGGCGAGCCGATCTACTGACGTACGAGTAGAGCAACCGAGTAGTTATCTACTGGCCAGACAGCGGTCGCACTGTGTAAACTAGCCTTTAGATGAAAGCCGCGTCGCATCGCATGAGCAACGTCCACACGCAAGTCAAGTCAGTCACTGTGCATCACTCGTCGGTACAGCACGTTCAAATTTACCAAAAAACAACAAAAGAGCTCACAATGGCTTCCCGCGCCACACTGCTGGCGTTCCTTTGTTCCATCGGCTTGACTTTGGCTGACCTCGAGTCCCCGCTGACGGAAACGTTCATCCAGCGGATCAACGCCAAAGCTAGTACTTGGAAGGCCGGCAGAAACTTCCCGTTAGACATACCGTTCGCGCACCTCAAGAAAATAGCGAATGGCGTAATACGAGACGACCACTACAGCAAATTGGAAGTGAAACGTCACCCTGCAAATGTTATCGCGAACCTGCCCGAGAACTTTGACCCCAGAGACAAGTGGCCAAACTGTCCGACTTTAAATGAGGTGAGAGACCAGGGTTCTTGTGGCAGCTGCTGGGCCTTTGGCGCTGTCGAAGCGATCACTGACAGGATCTGTATCTACTCCAACGCTACAAAGCACGTCCACATTTCCTCCGAGGACTTATTGAGCTGCTGTCCCATCTGCGGTCTCGGCTGCAGCGGTGGTATACCGACGCTCGCCTGGGAGTACTGGAAACACTTCGGTCTCGTATCTGGCGGCAACTATAACTCAAGTCAGGGCTGCTTGCCCTACCAGATCCCACCGTGCGAGCACCACGTACCTGGCAACAGAATGCCCTGCAGCGGCGACACCAAGACGCCAAAATGTGTGAAGAAGTGCGAGAGTGGATACAACGTCGATTTCAAGAAGGATAAACACTACGCGAAGCACGTTTATTCTGTCTCAGGAGGCGCGGATCAGATCAGAGCAGAGCTGTATATGAATGGGCCAGTCGAAGGTGCTTTTACTGTCTACGCCGACCTTTTGAACTACAAGAGTGGAGTGTACCAGCACACTGAAGGTGACGCGCTTGGTGGCCACGCTATCAAGATCATGGGCTGGGGAGTCGAGAACGGAACCAAGTACTGGCTGATCGCTAACTCCTGGAACTCTGACTGGGGCGACAACGGCTTCTTTAAGATCCTCCGTGGTGAGGACCACTGTGGCATAGAGAGCAGTATCGTGGGTGGAGAGCCTTTGCTTGATTAATAGTGCATTTGTTTAGTTTTGTTTGTACTTTTTAGTTTTATGGCCTCCAATCGTCAAATAAATACTCACGTAGGAAATTAATGGTAATAGGTGCCAACTGATGTTATTATTAGGTTTAAGATGACTTGAGATGGTCAGCCTGGAGTTTTTTTTTCTGCTGGCTTTTTGTCCACTACACAACGGCTCGAAGGCAGCGTCTTTCATTTCACGTTCAGTAAAATATGTTATTTCCCTGTTACCAAGTTTATTACTACATACATTTTTATATAGATTAAAAAGCAAAAGATAACCAATATCTTAAAGTACCTGCGGCCGTAAACAACAATAAGGTTTATCTGCCGCTGCTACCTCTCGCTTGTTGTTATAATATACGTTGTCAACATTCACAGTAACTTTACTTTGTCATAAACGCACCTAACGTCCGCTTAGCAAATAACACCGCCCGCGTCAAAATTTTACAGTATTGCTCTTTGAATGCCATTAGGTGCAGATTCTAAGCGCGAAATGTTGCACCATTCAATAATTCGGATTAATAAGCGGTTATAAAAGAAATTGTAACACCGTATAAATATTTTTCCTATGGAACACCGTAGAAACCGGCATGGGTGGAATTTTTAGCCTCTAAATAGGTTTTTAAAATTGTCCTTAGCACGGGTTAGTGCATTAAAAATAAAAATAGTAAGTATAACCGTAGAATGGAATGGAAGACAAAAGGGGAGGCCTTTGCCCAGCAGTGGAACACAATCGAGGCTACATAAAAAAAACCGTAGAAACAGTTCACGGAATTAAAAAAGTTTTGTCTCTGTTGTAAAGTAGGGAATAAGACTTGAGCGATCTTGCTTGCTAAGCGGCGATTATTACCTAGGATATTGATTTAAGTATTGCAAATTCCAAATTGCGATACGAAAATGATATCAATTTGTATGTCCCCACTGTTGCGGCACGGATCTCTTCCTGCATCGCACGGACTAGGCCGTCCGGGTTGGTGAAGAATTGTAAGACTATGGAGGGCCATAGGAATCGCTCGCAGCCTCGGCTGCCAGAGTGACCTTACACGATCACGAAGGTTAAACAACACAGGGCGAGTTCAGTGTATGGATGGGTGCCCGTCTATGACGAACGCTAGATGCGCTCATTAGGGGAGGGCTGTGTCTAACAGTGGACTAATATAGCCCGAAGAAGAAGACATTGTAAGCATAAGCGTGGGCACTGCCGTGCCCCCTGATATAGCCAACCTGTGTCTAACCAATATAACCGATACCAATTGTAACTTATCATTATTTGCGTCCAGCCCCAAACGACTTATTGAATCTCTGAGTCAGTCAATGACCCGTCTCCAAATAGATAAAAATAATTTGATAAGCAGAAAAACAACAATTTACACTTACTGCGTAAGTAATCTGTTTATTCTGTGAATGACCCTTGTACCTACTGTACAAATCTCGCGTGAGTACTTAGACAGAAATATTTAGAATCGCTCGTAGCCTGCTTGAGTGATCTTACACGATCACGAAGGTTAATAGGGCGCGTTACATGCTATCCATCTCTGACAGTTTTCATCAGATCATCACCAAATTATAATGGGAACAATGGGACGTTATTCCTATTCGAACACAAAAAGAAATATCGAAATCAGTTAAGATTCGACGAAAAAAAGTTGGTAATCGACTCGTCGAATTGATAACCTCCATCCTTTTTTAAGTGGGTTAAAAAAAGTTCGATGCTACCGAGCGACAAACATGCAAAAGATTTTACTCGAAAAATCACTTGTCAACTAACGTTGTAGGTATATATATATATATTTATTTGTATGTATATAATGTTTATGTATTTATTGTATTTCATATTTATTTGTTGTTATGTTATACAGGGTGTGTCGTAAATAATGGATAACCCTGTAGCTGCTGACTGGCCACATAATCATCTATTACATATCCCACTTTTATCGTCATTTGGCCACGTATTTTGAAATATGTTTTTTTTTTTAAATTTTCAAAAGAAATATTTCTATTTTTACAAAGTTGGCTACCATTTCCACAAATAAAGAGGTTTTTTGCTTCTGTTTTCTGTTTCTAATTCCTGAATATTTGTACTATTACTTGAATTAGATTAAAATAAGATAGTATTAACAATTATTTAAGAATAAATAGTTTTTTCCTAATTTTCAAGGTCATTTCTGCCGGACTATGTTACTTTGACTGAATTTTCTTAAAAAAAATGTATGGCACTCAAGTGGCCCATTATTTTAAAAAGTTGTCCACTTCATACTGATTCTAAAATGGTGTCATAGTAAAAGGTACCTTGTCGCAATACAGAGTTATTACAATTTATCCAGAAAATGGGCTAAAATTAAAAGTTACGTGTACTACATTTTTACGTTTTAAAATCGTTGTGAATTGCTTGTGATTAAACCTTACGAAATAAAATTTTATTTAATTTTAAAAAGGGCCTTTTAAAAGGGTATGAATAATGACACAAGTGTTATTTTTTTAATTTTTATTAAACTAAATGTTCAAAATGGGCTCCATTTGCTGCGATGCATGCTCTACACCTTCTTATGAACGATCGTTTAAGGCGTCGTGCGAATCCCTCCTGATTGATTTCTTCAGCAGCGTTGCGTATGTGTTGCCGTAATTGTTCCACCGTAGTAATTTCGTCTTTGTAAACTTTTTCTTTTAAACAGCCCCAGTAAAAAAAGTCCAGTGGATTTAGGTCCGGTGAGCGAGGAGGCCACAATATTGGCCCCAGGCGCCCTATCCATCTTCCTGGATAGGTGTCGTTAAGGTGTTGCCTCACACTCACAGCATAGTGAGCAGGACATCCGTCGTTTTGCAGCCACATGTTATCTCGAACTTCAGGAACCTCGTCTTGCATTAGCTCAGGCAAATTATTTTGCAAAAAATTCAAATAATTCTCTGCATTCAGGACAGCGGGCAGCTCAAAAGGACCAATTATTTGTCCTCCTATGATTCCAGTCTTATTAATATTAATTAGCGCCTGGGGCCAATATTGTGGCCTCCTCGCTCACCGGACCTAAATCCACTGGACTTTTTTTACTGGGGCTGTTTAAAAGAAAAAGTTTACAAAGACGAAATTACTACGGTGGAACAATTACGGCAACACATACGCAACGCTGCTGAAGAAATCAATCAGGAGGGATTCGCACGACGCCTTGAACGATCGTTCATAAGAAGGTGTAGAGCATGCATCGCAGCAAATGGAGCCCATTTAGTTTAATAAAAATTAAAAAAATAACACTTGTTTCATTATTCTTACCCTTTTAAAAGGCCCTTTTTAAAATTAAATAAAATTTTATTTCGTAAGGTTTAATCACAAGCAATTCACAACGATTTTAAAACGTTAAAATTTAATATACGTAACTTTTAATTTTAGCCCATTTTCTGGATAAATTGTAATAACTCTGTATTGCGACAAGGTACCTTTTACTATGACACCATTTTAGAATCTGTATGAAGTGCACAATTTTTTAAAATAATGGGCCACTTGAGTGCCATACATTTTTTTTAAGAAAATTCAGTCAAAGTAACATAGTCCGGCAGAAATGACCTTGAAAATTAGGAAAAAACTATTTATTCTTAAATAATTGTTAATACTATCTTATTTTAATCTAATTCAAGTAATAGTACAGATATTCAGGAATTAGAAAAAGAAAACAGAAACAAAAAACCTCTTTATTTGTGGAAATGGTAGCCAATTTTGTAAAAATAGAAATATTTCTTTTGAAAATTTAAAAAAAAAATCATATTTCAAAAATACGTGGCCAAATGACGATAAAAGTGGGATATGTAATAGATGATTATGTGGCCAGTCAGCAGCTACAGGGTTATCCATTATTTACGACACACCCTATAATATTCCCCTACTATTTTTAAGTTACTACATAAAATAGATATAATTAGTAAATGTTATATTGTTTAATATTGTACTACCTGCTAATCTTGTCTCCAAAACTTAGGTTAACTGGTAGATAATGCTAAGTTGCATTAAGCTCGCCTACGTGCAAAATTTTTATGCAATAACGAATTTTAATAATAATAATAATAACGCCTTTAGGAATCTGCACAGCAACGCTTGTAGCTTGTATCGCGTCGCAGGCCGACATTATAAATCTACTCAATAGGAGGGGATACTATAGCGAAAGGCAACTAGGGCGAGATAAGAAGTAGGTACCAGAAATCATTCAGCGACTAAGTTAATGAAGCAAAAGACATTTGTCAACATCGAGGTTATTCCTGAGAGTTTGTCAGTTTTTGTAATGTAATGTGAATCTTTTTATACGCCATCATCGTCAGACCAGTAGCATGGCTAATGGTCGTCACGCGCGAAGAGCCCAAACTCAGATGTTGAACTTTCAAAATAAAAATACTTGCAGTGGAGCGAAAGATTCTCTCGGGGTTCTAAAGAATTCTGAGCAAAGCGAAGGATTTAAAATAGAACCTACACCACTCGAGCTTAAAAGAGTGTTGCTTCCGAAGTGGAGACTTTAGTTTTTATCACATTCTACGAATAAATAAGCAAGTGCTACTTATTAAAAAAATAGATAGAACGATTATTTATTTGTCCTACATTTTTAGCACCCGACACAATGAAGTTTTTATTTGGATCTCGTTGCTTTATCAATAATCATACAGGTTAGTTACTTGTTCATCAATGCCGTGATTGATCTCTTAGGTGATTGTAACTTTTACTAGAATTATCCACATTATTATTGTTATTAAAATTCTTTATTGTATAAAAGTTTTGCACAAAGGTGAGCTTAATGCATTCCAATTTCAAATCACTTTTCCTTCCTATTCAACGATCTGTTTTGCTCCCAGTTTACGAGGACTTAACTAGCTCGTTAGATAGATGTGATAAAATTTGTGAGATATAAAAAGGGCCCCAGGAAGTCACGTTAATCTCCACAATTTGAGCTACATCTAGGTTTTTCTCAATCGTGTAAATTGAAGGTTAAATCGTGAGTAAAGCATGTACTTGAAATTTGTCGATCCCTTTAAGTATGAAGTACATCCTGGTCACTTACCTACCCAAGTTTGTAGGCACTAACGACGCAAGAGATTCATTGCGATTAGGAGAGTCTGCTCCGCCGTATTCCACTGTCGAAAGATGGGCCTCTCAATTTCGAGTAGGGAGAACGAGCACGGGAGACGAACGTCATTGCGGTCGTCCATCGACGTCAGTCACCCAAGAAAATGTTGCGAAAGTCGAGAAAATTGTATTGATCGATAGAAGAGTTACCATCCGATACTTAATTTAAGAAACGGGCATTTCATTTAAAGTATTCAATCTTTGAATATAAGACAAATCTTCGCAAGATGGGTGCCGAGAATGTTAACCGACAGTCAGAAACAAAATCAACTTGGCATTACGAAGATATTATTGGACAATTTTCAAGAAGATTATGAAAAATTTTAGTCTCGTTTCGTAACAATGGACGAAACATGGGTCCATAATTTTGATCCAGAGACAAAACAACAATCTTCGCAATGGAAACGGCCATCATCACCGACCCCGAAGAAGTTTTATGAAGTGGCATCGGCTGGCAAGGTTATGGCCTTAATATTTTGGGACTCCGAAGGAATATTGTTGATTGATTACCTGGAGCGTGGAACAACTATTACAGGCCAATATTATGCAGCTTTAATTCCCAAGTTGAGAAATGCCATCAAAGAGAAAAAGAGAGGGAAACTTCGAAGGGGCGTGCTGTTTCGTCACAAACGCACCAGCGCTCTTGTGTATACTAAAAACAAATACTACAAACATTGCAAGTGGAATCCGGTTTGAGACAACTCAGTAGTAACATCAACCCAAATATCATTAATTTAGTTGCAAAAAAGCAGCACCGCATTAACCTATTTTAAATTAAAAAGGATATTTTTTTGTAATTTGTAGCACTAAAGTAAATGGCCAGAATTTATAGCTGCTTTTTTCATTAAGGACGTCTTTAAAATTGTGCGATTTCCTAAAGGATCCGTTCACAAAAAAGGTTAAGAAACGTTGACCTACATCGCTAGTTACTAAACGGCTACATGTTTTCTGAAAGTCTTTTATTGGCAATGGTCAGTACCTATCCTAAGTGTGATGTCAACTAGGTATTCGTCAGTATCCCGGTCAGGATCCAGCGATCTAATCTAGTCAGTTAACAGCCAACACAGTCAAGTCATTATCAGATCGGGGGCGTTCGTCCCCGATTGTACCTATCTATAACTCTAACGCCAGCTAAGATAATTTGTAAGGCGCGCTTCCCACATAGACAATCATTTGCTAATACCGAATGCGTTACTGCGATAACTGTTTTTAGTACATTATATGATACTAAAAATATGCTGCGATAATAATGACGCAATAAAAATAGGACGCTTAGTTCCTACGTTCAGCGATACTTCGATATGACTTCCTAGAACATTTGTATTGGGAGTATTGGGACACATGCAGACCCACAGACAGCTGCGAGATCCGTCAAGGACGAGTTCGTACCTATTCTATAAATCTACATATAATATTGATATTGATTTATCATCAGACGAAGATGATCGATTTTTACCGTTAACAGTAGCTGTGGAACATGATCGACGATGACGCCAAAAACGAAGGTACCTAAATAATTTAACATAAATCAAACTCCAAATCGAATACCCGTTTACGGGTATAGAGATTAGGAATATACATGCCAAAAACACAATAAAGAAATACGAATTATAGAACGATAAAAACGCAATGCTTATGGCCTAGTCGAACCGAGTGATTGGAATCAATCACTTGAGTTAAGTAACGACAGGCGCGGTAAGGTGCGGGATAGGTGATCGTCCCGTGAATATCGCTAGTGGAATTTTCCCGAGCGCTTCCGTGCTTCGCAAGGCACGTTAAGCCGTTGGTGGGCCTTTGGCGCTGTAGAAGCGATCACTGACAGAATCTGCATCTATTCCAACGCTACAAAGCACGTCCGCATTTTCGCAGAGGACTTATTGAGTTGTTGTCCCACCAGCGGTCCCGGCTGCGTCGGTGGTATACCTACGCTCGCCTGGGAGTACTGGAAACACTTCGGTATCGTCTCTGGTGGCAACTACAACTCAAGCCAGGGCTGCTTGCCGTACCCCGGATCCCGCCGTGCGAGCACAACGTACCGGGCAACAGAATGCCCTGCAACGGCGAAGCCAAGACGCCGCAATGCATGAAGAAGTGCGAGAGCGGATACAACGTCGACTTCAATAAGGATAAACACTACGCGACGCACGTTTATTCTGTCTCGGGAGACGAGGATCAGAGCGGAGCTGTATGTAAACGGGCCAGTCAAAGTTACCTTTATTGCCTACGCCGACCTAGTGAACTACAGTGGAGTGTATCAGCACACGGAAGGTATCGCGCTTGGTGGCCACGCTATCAAGATCATGGGCTGGGGCGTGGAGAACGGAACCAAGTACTGGCTGATCGCTAACTCCTGGAACTCTGACTGGGGTGACAACGGCTTCTTTAAGATCCTTTGGGTGAGGACCTCTGTGGCATAGAGAGCAATGTCATGGGTGGAGAGCCTTTGCTTGATTAATAGTGCATTTGTTTTGTTTGTGCTTCTTGGCTTGTTACTCAACGAAAGACAAATACATACTCGTTAAGTAGTGTACTAAATTACTGGTTATGTAACTAATCAAATGTAATAGCCGTCTAGTTAGGTACATACATACTTATTTCTATTCGGAATTTGCCTTGGGTTTGTAAAAAATATGTTATTAAAATGTAAATATGTTACTATGTGAATAAGTGCCTGAATGCCTTATTCATAGAGATAGAAAAGTAATACAAATAATTTAAAGTACCTACCATCGGACGTAAACCGCAGTAAGGGTTATCTGCCGCAATTGCAACTTCAAATTCAAAACACCAATACCAAAATAAACAGATAAGCTACTTGTATGGGTTTCGTGATGTTTTCAGTACATACATACATACATAGGTACATAACCTTACGCCTGTATCCCAGAGGGGCAGACAGAGACCAGGGGCTGCCACTTGCCACGATCCTGACAGATCACCTTTGCTTCATCAACGTTAATAAGTCGTTGCTTGCACGCACGCTCGTTCCGGGTACTTTTTATTTTCCTCAGTACATTTTGTATAAAAGTGAATTAATGGCATGTATTTTCCGTGAGAAGGGACGTTTAAAGCGAACATCAAATTACTTCACTGCTATCAATTTTTAGCTGCCCCGTCGATACGAAGTTTTATTGCAGGTTCCTAACAACATTAAGAAGCCACCAGACATTAAATAAAGCTTGGGAGAACCATACCCACGGTATTTGGTAAAGAAAACTTCGCTCCAAAATGCAAACGATGCCGGTGCAGAAAGGCGCGAGTTTATTAAGGGACGCCGGAATAAGTGAGCTATTTAAAACAGTACTCGTGTATTCGTTACACGATTAAAAAGGCTTAACCCGGCGGCACTTAAAATGCCTAGGACTACGCTTTAACGAGTTGAAATTTTAATGAAATGCGGCGGCAGAATACTTTTAATGTCCACCTCGGCTTACAGGCTTGGCGCGGGCGGTACGAAAATGAACTTTGGACATCTAACTTAACATCCTCTTAAGTTTTTCTTCCCTCGAGATTGTGACAAGAAGGTTTAAACGCCTTTAGTTAAAACTTGCCTGATCACCGACCGATCGGTGAGTTATTAGGTTGGTCTTTCTTTTGGAAAACCTATACACGTCGTTCTACCTAGAATATTTCGGTTCGAACAATCCTCATAGTTATAGCTTTTCCTGTAGGTATTATAATTTTATTGGTTGCGTACCGAAAAAACAGCTGGTATTTATAGCCCACCTATCGGAGACAATTCTCCATTATCGTGGGTTAGCTGGGAAGAAAATACTATCTAGTATTAAACTCGCCTTTGTACAAATTCGTTTTAGTGCAATAAATAATTTTCATTCATTCATTTCTTATCCATCCATATAAATTATTTGAATTACTAAACTAAATCTAACTACATCCTAAGCCATTAATTTTATTGAAGTTCTATGAAGATTCTCCTGGGCCTAGATTCTGCTAATCCCGGTGCTATATACAATGACAATTGCATGAACATGGCGATTGAATTTCGTTGCTGCTTAAGTCTACGCGTGCACATATACCGAACCTTCTAGGCGTCAATGGTATTAAAATCACCTCACGTGACCCGGCCATTCATCTGTCATGGTACCTGCTTTATTGCACTAACAGAATGCCCTGGTGCTCAAAATTTAACCTCCTCGTGTAGGTACTGTAACGATCTACTTATTGAAACGCGTATCTAAGCGTTTCAATAAGTAGATCGTTATATATTATAACAATAAATATCTTCTTTATCATCTCTTTTGATTGAAACCCTAGCCTAGCTCTGGGTCTCAACTCGACTGATACCTAAACAAAACGTAACGATTTGCTTTAAAATAATTCATACTTGGCCAGTTAGTATAAAGAAGTATCGTTACAGTACCTAAACCTTGTCTTCAGACATAAGCAGTCACGTTTTTTGTCCTTACAAGTTTTTTTCTACGTGAGCTGATAAATCACTATATTATATTCTCATGTATGTGTAAAACGCTGATTTAGAAGTTTTTATCAATGATTTAGAAGTTTTATTTGCAGAATGCTACAGCCAAGAACGTTTAACCAAGAACATTATTGGCACAAGTCGACGTTCCAAAGCGTTTCGCGCACTTCTAATGAGCATTACATCAACTTGGTTATGTGTTCAAACTCACTCGTGCTAACATGAATAATCTCCAATTGTATAAAAATCGCGTGTCACAGTGTAAGCGAACGACTCTAAAATGCCATCACCGATTTTTATTAATTTTTTATATCTTTGGTAGGTCTGTGAATACATCGTAAGCCAATTAATACGGCAAAACAACGTTTGTGGGGTCAGCTAGTAATAAATAATAATAATTTAATAATTAATAAACGACGACCTACTCGTATGTCCCGCAGTGGACTAATATAGCTCGAAGAAGAAGAAAAAACGACGACCTTTGTGGCTCAGCGGTAGTGCATCTGTCTACTATGCGAGAGGTCCCGGGTTCGTACCCTGGCTGGGAACCAAAAAATATCACCCAGGTCTTGGATGTTTATATACATGTTTGTGATGTCGCTGTTTCTGGTACCCACGAAACAGGGTATCTTAGTCTAGAGCCAGAAGCGGTGTATGTGCCTGTATGTGAATGTTATAAAAAACTTTCAATTCCCAAACAACACAACCTCTTATCCTCGTCCCAAACTAGGATACTCTTACTACAGAGTATCCTAGTTAGTCAGCAAGAACGTCGTAAAGTTATGTAAAGTGTCATTTTAGTTTAGTTGTTTCTATTTCACGAATATATCCGATTCTATCCGATAGTAGCCGAGGTATATTCTAAAAGCTAACAGACTGTACCAAATATACTCAGAATAGTTCTTATTCTTAGCAAATATACAGTACCACCGCCACTAAAACATTGCTCCAAATAGGCCCGATTCGCTGCTGTCCATTGACGAGCTCCTTTCTCCATCTCCAAGTTAGTACCAGGTCTAAATGAAATAAAAATCGACCGGCAGCATACCTTTCGCATGTAAAAAAAGAATGAACAAAATTGTTGTCAAAAAATACAAGCCGAATTAATAGCGTCTTTCAACTCTGTTAAAAACAGGCACAGGAGGCACAGCCAGTAAAGCTTTGGGCACCACTACCTAAGAGATAAAGTCACTGGAAAATGTGACTTGCTTGAATAAATTATCTTTTATAGTTTTGTTTAAAAAAATACGTGCAAAATAACGTATTTTTCGATAAATCAAGGTAATCAAAATTCATAAGGTATAAGGTATTTACCGTTGACATACATCTATGAAATTTGGCAAGTAATATCGTATAGTATTTTCTAAGGTTAACACGAGCAGTAGACATAAAACTGTTTTTACACGGATTTATGCTCGTTTATTACATTTTTACAATTTTCCAACGTTTCGGCACTTTTTCAGGTGCCGTGGTCCCGGATGTCATCCGGGACCACGGCACCTGAAAAAGTGCCGAAACGTTGGAAAATTGTAAAAATGTAATAAACGAGCATAAACCCGTGTAAAAACAGTTTTAATTAAGTAATATCGTCTTCTTACGATTACAGATATAATCTGAAAACAATTTTTTTTAAATAAAATAAAAAAAAATGTTTCTGAGGTTTGGCGGTCAGGTACGGGATGGGTGAGCGTCCCGTGACTACCGCTAGTGGCATTTTTCCGAGCGCTTCCGTGCTTCGCAAGGCACGTTAAGCCGTTGGTGCCAGCTGTCATATAATGGCAGTCGTTAAGCCATGTCAGAGGCCTTATGGGCGGCTTGATAACTTCTGACAGTAAGGCCCGCCACTGTCTTACAATCCTCCACCAACCCGGACTTGGCACCCGTGGTGGAGTATGGCCTAACCTTCCTGCGATGCAGGAAGAGACCCGAGCCCCAGCAGTGGGGACATACAAGGGTTGATAACGATGACGTTTGGGATAACCCCGGAAAAGTAAGAGACTCTATTCATTTTGTAATACCTCACTAAAAATTGTACGGAATCCTCGGGATGCGGGTTCGACTCGCACTTGACCGGTTTTATTTTAATTTTAGCGTCTATTTTCTGTTTTGTTTTCGTGCATTTTTTTACATTTAATGCAAACTTCGATTATGGTTTGATAAGTATTCATTAATTGTTATTATTAATCATTATTCGAGTGTATAAATAAGATGGTTTGTGAGATGATCGTCACATGAGACATAGACCACCTTAGCAAGAAGCCACAAGAGATACTCGTATAGGTGACTTTTGTTATTCGTCACATTATCACGTTGTCGCATATAACATTTTTTATTTATATTGCCTATTACTGAGCGAAGACCTCCCACAAGTATTTCCACTCTCCGCTGTTCATGAAAATCTTACTTATTTAAGTAACTTCCGCTAAAACAGACTAGCCGTTTAAATTTGTCTGTACTGGCTCCACCAGATAAGGGCGCTTAGCGCAGGTTTTAAGTTCAACTTTACGACTGTTTCACTTTTTAGTTTATTTCCAAGGGTATACCATCCGTGTCTGTTGGTATTTAATTTAAGGTTCATTTTCGCTCGTCAATAAGCGTTATAGAAACATTCCCTGTTTTATTAATTGAATATTAAGCTTCGGAATTGAAACGCAATGAGTGTTATAATAAAAATGCGAGTGTGTATAAATAACGCTTTATCTATAATAATATAATCCAATCAGTAGTGTAGTAAAATTAAAATAATACTTATTTAATCTTATTCAACAATAACTATAGAGCTATTTCATTCATTATATTCTAGTATATCACAAAACATGACTGATCAAACGTTCTTAACACGATTTTCACGTTACACACCTAAATTGTGTCGATTTTATTTTTGTCCTTATAACAAATTATTATTACAAAATCATTAAATCTAAATTGTAATATGAAGTAGGTATAATACGCGAACATAATATTTAAAGTTTAATAACAACAAAAAGATTGTCGTACATCTAAGCCCCGTTTTTTGCTATCCAAAATATACATCCACATTCGAATATTAATAAATAAAAAAATACCAGTGACCAAACTTTAATAATATCAAGCCTCCATGTTTTTGCACCCGCCCAGTTTATTTTTAGCAACATTTTTGCAAAGAAGACACTTATGGCCAGTAGCATACAGCGCGCCATCTAGGATTCAGGTGTAAATACGTATGCCGCGGCTTTTTACAAATGGCACTCTTTTATTAGTTTTCTGTTCCAGTTCAGACCCTCTACATTGGATTGAGCAAAACCCAATCCTTAGGGTTTATTTAAGTAGGTATTTCTCCGCAATATACGACGTATTACAAGAATTACTACTAAATGTTCGAGTCATTGTGGAATCAACTGACAAAGTCGTCTTGGTGTCGTAGGTTATCATATAGCACTTACGATAGACTTTCCAAGCTAGCTCCCTCAATCACACTAATTTGTGATGAGTAGAACAGTTAAAATTGTTACTATGTAACATTTAACAGTTTATTTCTTCCAGGAAAACATGATTGAACTATGTTCTTTATAAGTTATCAAAATATTACTTTATGACTTTGCCTGGTTGTTTACAACAACTATCTAAACACTTTGTTGTAGTTAGATTTCATAGATAAATGCTAATTTATGTGATGTTACGGTGTTATACGGTATTTAGTGATGTGATAGGTAACTAAATATTTTTTTTTCGTTACACATTATAAAATTAATGTACTTGTAAACGTAAAGTGCCAGAATATGGAGTAAAGTGTTCATATTGACTTGGCAATAAAACAAAGAAAATAATCGCTAAATAAATCATTGACTATGACAAAATGAAAACCGAATAAATGATTATTAATGGTGTTGACAGTAAGTCAAAAGATAGAGTACAACACGACACGAGGGTAGGCTTGCCATGTATTGCCTAAATTTCATTTTATATTGACATTTAACAGACTGTAAATTCTTTATGTTGAAATAAATGCATTCTGATCACGCTGCCTAGAAATAAAAACGTCTATGCCAAAGCCTTATAGGCTTATATAGAGCCTTAGCCTTATATAGCCTTACCTATGCAATACGACCATGCAGAATTTTGCCAAAATGCCTACATTTTTTCTAGAAAACAGCATTGTGGGCATTTTGCTTAGTAGACATTTTATTCTCTAGGCAGATTACAGCTTTGATCATTTGCTCTGTAGACATTCGAGTTAAACACTCTGATCAAGAGGAAATAAATTTCTTAAGTAAGAATGACGTTTGGGCGAAAACACCAACACAAAACATAAAAGTTAAGTAAATGATGTGTAGAAATAATCAAGTGGGGAATAAGTCTTTATCAAACGAAACAGTCTAATTACACGTGAATCGCTCAGCCAATAAACGTACCGATTGTGCTTATCCGTTCGACCAGACATTGTGTTTCTTGATAAATTGGCCTAATGGAGTAATTATAAAAACACAGCGAAGGCAAAACGAAACCTAGCTGGCGTATTTGGAATGATTTTAGTCGCTGACATTTTGTCGTATCGACACCAATTTTCGGTGGTATAGTCGACAATATGGCTACCTTTGCCTCCGCCTGAGTTACGTTAAGGGCTACTTTGCAACAAAAGAGATAAATATACTTGTCGACTGTACCACAAAGGATTTTCGCGAAGCTTATGGGTTTTCCCGAACAAGCGCTACACTACAACGAAGTACGCTGCAGATGTTCTAGAATTTACCGTCCTAATACCCGTTTTCACCAACTAAATCAGAATGTTTCCTAACATTCTGATTTATGCTACCAGCATTGGGTTTTAAAAAAATTACGCAGTTGACTTCCTAAAACCGAACGTAAGACTTTATCGTTGTTATACGAGTATATTAGGTCCTTACATATGAAATTGGCGTTTTGTATGATATATGAAATTGGCTATGAAGGAACATAGTCTTTTGTTTAATATAATTTTTGAAGTAATGAAAATATGTGACTGCTATCTATGCACTTTTACCATTTTATAGATAGTTCATTGATCTCTTTACTACAAAATGCATTCGAACGGGAATCAAAAAACAATTTGAAAGCGGTTTGACTGCCCCATCGGAGTTGAATTTTTTCCCTTGCAAGATGTTATCCAAATTTCGAAATTAATGATAATCTGTTGGAGCAAGGCCCGGAGAGTACGGTGGATGTCTTAGACATTCCAATACATGCAATACAGTGCAAAAATAAAGCCCCATGATTTTATTGCTTTTTCGAGAAGAGAATAGAACAATACGGGACACGTATTTTTTCTTTGCTCGTATTTCTTTGGAAATAATAGTTATTTTTAAGTTTTAAAGTTGATTTTTTAGAACCGGAAGTGACGTAGGCTAGAAGGCAACATAAAACATCATCTTTCCTCTACTTTACTTGAAAAAAAAAACTTGTCACGATTCGACACACCACAGACTAAAAGTTGTTGACAATTGACATTTTACTTTTCTTTTTTGGGTGACAAAGGCAAAAGCGTAGATACCACGCTGTAGAGCCTCTGTGCCGGCTTCTTTTTATTGTGTATTTGTTGATTATTGTTTTTTTTTATGCTCGGTTGTTTAGCAGCTAGCTCATCCATCATGGTTTGCAGTTGCTGACAATAGACATCTGCCGTGATGGTCTGCCCCAATTTAAAAAATCTGTAGTGAACGATACCGACACTGGTTCTCTAAACGCTCACAAGTAAATTTTCGCTTGGGGCTGATGATTAGGCTAGTTCGCTAGGGTTTAGCCGTCGCGATGCGAGCTTCCGATTATCGTACAGGATCCACTTTACATCACAGGTAATGATTCGATTTAAAATCCCTTCATTATTACCGGTTAAGTAATGTAACGCAGCAGTCGACTCGCGTTTGTCGATTTGCCCATGTGATACCCCACAAAAAACAATTGAATAACTGCTTTCAAAACTCAAATATATCAGCTAAATATATTTATAAATTTGAATTTGGAATGCTTATCAAAGAGGAGATATTTCAGATCAAAGTGGCAAGTACGACGAAACGCCAATTTCATATGTAAGGACCTAATATGTTTACACATTTATATCTTCTTTTATAATCCGTTATAAAAAAGTGACGTATATAAATTTAAATAACAGTATCACAATTTATAGATTCTGTAGCCAAGAAATTTAAATTAATTTCCACTAAAACGTTATTTTGGTTAATTTATAAAGGGTTAATTAGGCCTTAAAAGTCAGTGAAATCAGGCATAAAAACCGCTTACGCTCGATTGTCTACAATGGCGCTATAGTTTTTTTAATAGAGGCTAGCGCAGTAGTAAAAACGACAACACCCAGTAGATATTTGCCAAATGAACCGCCATTTTGCTTTTCTTCCTTTTCGATTACAATGCTACTGGCAACCTTTTTTATTATACTTATTTAATTTCCTGTTCTACTCGAACCAGCTAGATTCTTCATTGCCGTCGAAAACTGGGCCATCTAACCTACGCTACAGAGTCTATTATTCCATCGTGTTGTACCTGCTGGTGTTACCAGTAAGGAGGTCCGTGTCGTCATTTTGACCGAAATTGAAGGCGTTCCGGAAACTGTCCCGAAGGCGCTCGCGGAAGGTTTTGTAGTCCAGGTGCGCTTGCTGACCGAAATCGAAGTCTGCCACTTCGACATTGTATCTGCGAAGAAAAATATACGTTTAATTTTCGACTACGTTTTTTCTATCGCCCTTCCTTACTATCTGATCTCTTTTACTGATCACCAACATCAATCCGTTGGCATTAATTGCTGGCAAACAAAGTCATTGGTTTGACTTTCTTTACTTTACATGCTACATGCCGTTACTTAGGTTTAGACCAATTTATTTTCGACCAAATATATCACATTTATTCTCAGGCGGGTAGAAATCTAGCCATATCACTGACCTCAGTGGTATGGCTAGATTTCTACCCGCCGTGTCATTAGCGAATATAGCGTAGATCACCTGGACCGATGCTGGTAGTAGGCAACTCCGAAGACCACCAAAATGACGGCAAGTAGGCAGAACACTACTGGAACGACTATCACTGACAGCTGCGAGTGGACGGTCACTGGAACGGAAAATAATTTATTTTCATAAAAATGTCAGCGTTTGAAAGCAAACTTTTTAAACATGATCAAACAATCAATTTTATTTTATTACTATGTTTTGTTGAGTTCTTATCACCTTTTGTTTGGACCTGGGCATAGATTCTGAATGCATTGTGGTACAATGGCAACTGTATAAACACGGCGATTTAATTTCGTTGCTGCTTCAAGTCTACGGGCGTACATACATAAACGTTTTAGGCGTCAATGGTATGAAAAAAACACCTCACGTGACCCGACCATGTGTCGTATAGTCATGGATAGTCATGGTACTTCTTCTTCTTCGTCAGTCTATATTATGTAGTCTACTGCTGGACATAGCCCTCCCCTAATGAGCGCCAAAGCGCCCTGTCTTCAGCTTGCAGCATCCAGTATCTGCCGGCAGTTTTTCGCAGATCGTCATCCCACCTGGTCGGTGGGCGTCCTACACTACGTTTGCCGAGTCGCGGTATCCACTCATGAACACGTTTACACCAACGGTTGTCGGTTCTTCGCGAGATATGGCCAGCCCACTGCCACTTCAGCTCGTACTCAGTCATGGTACTATAATGCACTAACAGAACCGAGGCCCTGGTATGTTAAATTCTAAGCAGTCTGATTTTATGCGGCGGTTAAATAAAAATTTTCATTTCGTTTACCAAAATCTCACCTTTGTATATATTAATGGTGGCCCGACTGACCATCTTGCCGACTTCATTCTCAACAATGACAACCACTGTGTGCTGTTCACTGTCCGAGAAATAATGCACGAGCGGGATCTCGTTGCCGCTGGACGGGTATTTTCTGGCACACGTCTCGTTCCCAGTTATATTGTACTGGCCCAGCTTGTACTGAGTGCAGTAGTTGAAGGGGGGTGAGCCCGTGAATTTCACCTGCAGATTCATCAGGTCACCGTGTTGCAGCCAGTTTAGGCCTGTTATGTTCACGTTCAGAATTGGCTCTGGAAACGAGTTATTGTTGTGGTTAGGTTGACAGTCTCCCTTATCCGGGGTTCGAACCCCAGCTGGGGACAAAAAAAAACCAGGTCTTGGATGTTTACATGTTTGTGATGTCGCTGTTGTCTTCTGGTTCCCACGACACAGGGTGGCCTAGTTTGCAATACCGATTGCTTAACAATAAACGCCACCGATTAAAATATTCTGTGTTGGTGATTTTACAAGAAAAAGACGTAAAGATTAGTTAATTTATAAACTGCCTCTGAGGAGTGCTTTAGAGGAATCGTGTTTTAATAAAAAGACCGCAAGTATTTGGTAGCATTTCTAAACGTGAGTTTCGTTCTATTTAAATCAACAGATGCACAATTTTGCACGGTGCTTCGTGACATCACTTTATTACCATTACAGTTGAAACGACTACTAAATATCTGCGACGCAATAAAATATACTTGTTTTCAAGGCACTCATAAATATTAAACGACTCACCTCGAACGCTTATAGTCTGCTGATAATGGCCGTACGTGGACTTATCGCCAATGGGGACTAAACTCGAGTTGTGACAAATGAAATCTATTATTTGAGGCTTCATATGTTTGCCCTTTGCAGCTCTTTTGGTAATATTATGTGCGGTTATGTTCGACGCTTCGGTGGTAGAGACGTTCGCTTTTTCTGTAGTCGAAGGTGGTTTTGGAGTTGTTGTGGTGGTTGTACTGGTGGTAGTTGTAGTTGTAGTCGTTGTTTGGATTGGAGGCAACGGTTCATTGTCAGCCACAACCAGGACGTCTATTAAATGATCATGCATAGAGTCCGTATACGTGTAATTAAGAGCCATATCTGTGGTCTGATCTATGAAGTTACAGTCTATAAACCAATATGTGATGACAGTCGAGGCATTCTTCTTAAGGAACTCCAATTCGTTGGGAGGTAGCTCCACAAGGTGTGTAACGACTTGGTTGACCGCTACAAATCTGTTGGGTCTCTCCAATTTGTTTTGCTCGAGTACCAAGTTGCCGTTCAGGGTATCTGCAAAGAAAAGCTCTTTGTATTATTTATGGACTAAAGAACATACGTAAACGTAACCTTGTGCGTGAACTACTGTGAGAGAACAAACAGAAATGCCCCACTTAAACTGTTGAAGTAGCGTGCATTTTATTATACTAGATATAAATCTGAGAAGAGCAGACCACCATTTATATTTGAAGAGATTACGAAACTGAGAGAATATGTAAATATGCCAAAAGCAAATAAATTATTATCTTTTTCAAAACCTGTGAAGCATAGCATAGTCCTCTGTTATACGTAGGTACATAATTATGACCCGAACCCGAGTACAGATTTTAATAGGCGGTATAGCTGATAGGTGCTGGAATCGAATGGATCGTTACAAACCACAAGTTGCAAATACAGAGATTAATCGTCGCCTTTGTTCAATGCACATTGCTGCATACGAGAATGGTAACATGTTTCCATTGCGTAACATGCTAGACTTTTTTAAGCTATCACAACTTACTCATCGGCAAGTTGGAGAGGATATTGCCCCTTCGCCCGTTCAGGAAACCGGAGTTAGGAAACCATAAATGATTTTTTTATCCTTTTACGTAACTGGTTTCCTATAAAGATTTTTTTATCCTTCTACGTAACTGGTTTCCTAAAAGTACTATGTTTATGTTATTTCAGCCACTTACGAAACTAATAACCGCATTACAGAAGAAATGTTTATGGGAATTGAGTATTGTATTTAATTATTTTGTAAAACCGTAATTATACAATTTATGTGTGGTTTATTTCAAATACATGGATTTAATAATAACATTTATAACATAAAATAAATTCACTAACAAAAAGCTTTATTTTGTTTTAATTTTGGACTATTGTTTTTTTCTTTTTTCATGTACATTCTGATATCAGTCGTCTTTTTAGCAAGTTCCTCTCCCGAACACTTATTCGGTTACATAGAAGGATAAAAAAATCTTTATAGGAAACCAGTTGCGTAAAGGGACAAAAAAAAAAACTTTTAGGAAACTGGTTTCCAAACTCCGGTTTCCTGAACGGCCGAAGGGGATATTGCGCGCCGGAAGAAGAAAATCGTGTCTCTGTTATATCCGAGATTGGAAGTAGCCGGTATCGAATATCTTTAGATCTATTCGCCAGAGCTCAACCTATTTTCCGCCTCCAACTGATATATATATGCTGTGTAACGGTTGTACTAAAACAACTTAAAAAAGAAAGTCTCTAAATCTAAAATACAATAATTAGGTACCTACTTATCTAATAAACGTATTTACACTTAATCATTACTCTAAAGCTAAAATAAAACATAACAAACTAACAACTAATTAATATTTCAACGAACAGACAAACATTCTAATTCCCTATTCATATTAGATAATACAAGCGTAAGCGATTGGAATGTGCGGTGGTCACACAATGGAACATTTGAGAATATCCGTTGGTGCAATGTATTGATTCATTCTGAACCTACCCGTCTACCAGAGAACACACCTCCCTGTGGATTGATTTCATTGCAACTCTAATTACCGAATTTAAGCCATCCAGGCATTTCACAAGTTATACATTGCAGTGCTTATAAGCTAAAAGTGTTTCTGTGAATTTTCCCCGACTGGGTGAGTGTTGTAATTTAGTTATTCTAGTTGGCCTAGTATTTATTTTGTACCCGCAATTTTTATTTATTTAGACTATAGCTGATTTTTATGTTCTAATTGTGCTAAATCCATCGAAATCATGTAAGTACTAACACGATCATTCATGCCAATTGCTTAGTCAATTGTATGGGGCTTGTCATTAGATAATAAGTAATTTGTCATTTTCATTGTATCACCATTACGTAGCATTTCTTTCATATAGCATCCAAGCTGATTTCGCCTGCACATACCACATCATTGATCACTATCTAATGCTTAATTGGGTCCCACTAGCTTCTACGTGAATCAATCTCATGAACGAGAAAAGTTGTTGCTGTGTTGCAGTGCGTAACGTGAATTCGGACATTTCTAAAAATGTCTATATTTGCCGAATTCCAGGGCCCTTGTTGCTGGCCGAGTTCTACGCTCTCAATCGAAGGCTGCCCTTCGCCTGTTTCTGCTGCGCCGGAGTTTGACCCTAGACTGCCGTGGCGTCTACCCGCAACTGCGCAAGCTAAGTGGACTAACCCAAATAAACAGTGCAAGGTGTACTCGATCCATTAATACGAACTACGACCCTGAGCAGAGCTAAAGACTATTAAAGCTATCATAGTGTTAGTATTAAGACTAAAAACTAAAGTGTATTAAAACTAAAGCTAATTAAAATTGTAAAAACCTAATTAAAAATTGTAAATATTTAAAACTATCTTTTCCTAACTAAATTAGTGACCTAAACCTTCTTACTGTAACAAACTAAAAAGTTTACAAATGACCTAACAGGTCACAATGGCGCCCATACTAGGTTTTTAATGGTTCGAGTTCATTTTCACTGGTTTTTGGCATTTTGTAGTTATCTCTGGTGTTGGTGGTTAGTGTTGTAATTGTAGTGCTTTGCTCTAAATTGTTCTGAGATTTTTGATCGTGCAATAAAATATGGTGAAATAATTTTAATTTTTCTACATAATGATATTGTGTCTACCCACACTATTGTTTTTCGTCATTTCGATTCTACCTTCATTTTATTAATTTTTCACCGATAGTATTATTATTTTATCACGCGATCAGATTAAAATAATTACTGCTTCTAGCTTTAGTTACTTTTTGGCTATTGGATTATTGTTCTGTTATACAACGCTCACTCATAGGCGGCTTAAAATGTCATTCCCTATAAAATACTTACTATTACAAAAATCTGAATTGGAATATGAAGTTGCACTCAGGGGTGGTGATATTGACCAAGTTACTGCTGTTGAACTTAGAAAAGAAATTAGAAAACTGACAGCAGAAATACCTGCTGACGAAATACTAGAGTCACATTTAGATCCTGTTGATGACCTGACTCAAGCTACAACTTCTCTAGAAAAATCTAGAATCAATCTTGACAAACTTAAGGCCAAATTTGATATCAACGTTTGCTCTCGAACAGAAACTTTGTTGCACCACCTTTACTATCGATTTCTCAGGATCGAGAAATCAGACGCTGATGTAGATGTGTACTCACAGTTTGATAAAAAACTAAACTCCCAGCTACAGGAATTTGCAACACTAAAACGAAAATACAATATGTTACCAGCTTCACCTAACGAACCTGTATCAGATGCCATTACAGCCTCTTGCGATAGAAAAATTATTTCGGACGTGTTATCAAAATTAAAATTCTCTGGCAAAACTTGTGTCAGATCTTTCCTGCAAAAGGTAGAGGACATTGTGCGTTCCAGGAATATTCCCAAGGAACAGGTTTTGCAGTTCGCTTACGAAATTTTTACAGATAACGCTCTTCACTGGTATCGGTACATCAGTAACCAAGTCTACACTTGGGATGACGTCGTAGCACTTTTGAAACGTGATTTTAGCAGTAGTGACTACGATTATAGTCTCCTCTCAGAGATTCGTTTGCGTACTCAAGGAGAGAAGGAGAATATTACTATTTACTTATCTATCATGCATGGTATGTTCACTCGTCTTGACTCACAGCCGTCCGAGGACGAAAAACTTGAAATTTTAATGCATAACATTAGACCATGTTACGCTAGTACTCTAGCTGCACCTCCTAAAATTTCCACAATCCAAGATCTCGGTGATTTGTGCAAGAGCTATGAAAACATTCAGACTCGAATGGCTCAGTTTCACGAACCCCCTAAGGTCACTACGGAAACTCTAGCGCCGGAATTCGCTTATAATAAACCCTCTACTAGTACGTTCTCTAGCAAACCGTACTACCCTAAAAGTAATTACGTAAAATTTAACAACTATAATACAAATTACAATAAACACAAATCAAACTACGAGCAAACGAAAGAAATGCATGTCAACTCATTACACGTCGACGGCAGCCACAATTCTAAAAATGCGTATTGCCCAAGATGCAGAAGTGCTTCACATACTCTAAAACAGTGTAATAAACCCCGTTTTCTCGTATGTTTTAAATGTGGAAAAGATGGTGTGCGTTATCCTGAATGCCCTGTTTGCAAACCAACAAAACCTACAAAAAACTAAGTAGCGTGGATTGCAGTGTCAGTGGTACGATTGATAGTAATAATTCTAAATTTAATAAAACTGAGTGGATGGATTGGCTGCAATCCATTTCTAAATTCTTTTCGTGCTACTCTGTCTCTTCAATCCACAATAAAAAACTACCAAACTCTAGACCTTACGTTGATGTAGATATAAATGGTACTAAAATATTAGGTCTACTAGATACTGGGTCTAGTGTATCAATTCTTGGCAAAAACGCACACAAATATTTGACAGAAACCGGATATACTCTTCAAAGTTGTTTACCTATACAGTTTGTTGCTGCAGGAGGTCAAAAATTAAA
The DNA here is from genome assembly GCA_934045075.1 of Yponomeuta sedellus. NCBI lineage: Eukaryota > Metazoa > Arthropoda > Insecta > Lepidoptera > Yponomeutidae > Yponomeuta > Yponomeuta sedellus. Next base: position 14,297,544 of record OW203732.1, on the reverse strand, counting down.
AAGTATTGGTCTTATACAAGTTCCTGTTAAATTTCAAAATGTAACTCATATCTTGGACTTCTACGTTGTTCCAGATATTCAAAATTCACTAATACTAGGCATGGATTTCTGGAGATCATATGACTTGTTTCCTAAAAGCCTTGACTCGGTTGTCATGCTCAACGAATCTGACGCCTGCCTCGCAGAACTAGCACTGGATACAAAGTTGCATCTATGCGACTATCAACACTTAAATGATGATCAGAAAACTACTGCTGATCTCATTATTAACCAATTTCACGATATATCATATGAAAAAGTTGGTCTAGGTTGCACTAATCTTATTACCCATTCCATTGACACTGGGGATGCTGCACCCATTCGTCAACGTTATTATAGGATGTCAACCGAGAAACAGCGCGTACTTGTTGAACAGTTAGATGACATGCTTAAGGAAGATGTGGTAGAACCGTGTGAAAGTCCATGGTCCTCTCCTGTTCTACTCACTCCGAAGAAAAACGGTCAGCTAAGATTCTGTTTGGATAGTCGTAAACTAAACGCGATAACTAAAAAGGATGCTTACAGCCTGCCTTATATTGCAGAAATCTTAGATAACCTTCGGGACGCCAAATTTTTAACCAGCTTAGATCTATCTAAAAGCTTTTGGCAAATCAAAATTAAAGAAGAAGATAAATGTAAAACCGCATTTTATATTCCAACTCGTGGTACTTACCAATTCAAATCTATGCCTTTTGGCCTAACCAACGCTCCGGCTACCCAACAGCGTTTGGTAGATATCCTTTTCTATGGACCAGAATTCGAGCACAAAGTTTTCGTCTTCATTGACGACATTATTATTGTCTCTTCTACATTCGACCAGCATATTTCCTTGCTTGTTAGAGTTTTAGAGAAACTAAAAAAGGCAAATTTAACTATAAATTTTGAGAAAAGTCAGTTCTTTCGACAACAGCTGAAATATTTAGGTTTTGTGGTTGATGCGTATGGTTTACACGCTGATCCTGAAAAGGTTGAAGCCATCGTTAACTACCCTAGACCAAAGTCTAGAAAGGAAGTACGTAGATTCCTCGGTACTGCTTCATGGTACAGAAGGTTTATTCCCAACTTTAGCTCACTTGCATCTCCCCTAAATAAACTTACTTCACAAGGCAAAAATGCACCACCATTTTCTTGGTCTACAGAAGCTGAAACCGCTTTTAAAGCACTTAAAGACTGCTTGATAACAACTCCTGTACTATCATGCCCTATTTACACAGACCCCTTCGAAGTCCATACAGACGCAAGTGATGTCGGAATTGGCGCTGTTTTGACACAAAATCAAGACGGAGAGGAAAGAGTAATAGCGTATATGAGTAAATCTTTGACTAAACAAGAGCAAAATTATAGTGCTACAGAGCGAGAAGCCCTAGCTGTATTGACTGCGATTGAGTATTGGAGATGTTATCTCGAGAACGGACAAAAGTTCATAGTCTATACTGACCACTCCGCCTTAAAATGGTTTCTTAACCTAAACAACCCTACAGGTCGTTTAGCTCGCTGGGGTGTCAGACTGTCTTGTTTCAACCTTGAAATACGGCATAGACGAGGTTCTGAAAACGTGGTTCCTGATAGCCTTTCGCGTATCCCCGTATCTGCCCTAGTTGTAGATGGTCAAGCGACTACTAATAATTCTAATAATTCCGTCACTACTGCTGATCCCTGGTACCTGAATATTTACAACGGATGTCAAAGTTCACCGACATCTTTCTTGGACTATCAAATTCTAAATAAGAAACTATTTCGCTTCAAGAAAAGTCTAAATCCCTTGATGCGGGAGTTTGAGTGGAAAGAAGTTGTTCCCCAAGAAAATAGGCGGGATATTATGCAACAAAACCATTCAGACCCAACTGCTGGACACTTTGGTATCCTAAAAACCTTTAAGCGCTTAACGTTCAAATATTTTTGGCCAGATATGCATAGCGATGTTGTAAATTTTGTTTCAGATTGCGATATTTGCAAATCCTATAAGCATGCCAATCACGCTACACTAGGCACTATGGGCCGTCCTAAAGACTGCAGTAGGCCTTTTCAAATGATGAGTATTGACCTAGTTGGACCTCTACCGCCATCTAGGAAACAAAATACTTTCCTACTAGTAGTAACTTGTTGCTTTTCTAAGTACTGTCTTTTGTTCCCTATAAGACGCGCTACTGCTGAGATTATCTCGCGAAAATTGGAAGACGATGTTTTTCTTATCCATGGCATACCCAGTACGGTCTTAATGGACAACGGAAAGCAGTTCGTGAGCAATATTGTAAAACAACTGTTCACTAAGTACAAGATATCTAAAGTTTTTTTTACTCCTAAGTATACGCCACAAGTAAATACTGTGGAACGATATAACAAAACAATAGTTACGGCAGTTGCTTCCTATATAGAAAATGAAAGTCATCAAACTTGGGACACTAATATTCCTAAAATTCAGTTCGCTATGAACACAGTCATGAACGAAGTCACAGGTTTTACACCGTCATTTTTGGTGTACGGCCGAGAATTAGTTACATGCGGCTCTCATTACATAGATACTGATTTATCGACAGATCTTATATTCTCACCCAGAGATGATTACGCCGAAAATACTGGAGCTTTACGTAAAATTTTCGATAACGTTCAATCCTCTTTAATAAAAGCACACTCTAGAAACTGCGGTACCTATAATTTACGTCGGAAAGCTGCAGAATTTAACATTGGAGACTATGTCTGGAAGCGCACATACTATCAAAGCGACAAAGATAATAAGTTTGCTAAAAAACTTGCTCCTAAATATATAAAATGTCGCGTGATTTCTAAAAAATCACCATTAGTTTACATTTTGCAAGATATCAAAGGCAACAATCTAGGTGCCTGGCATATCAAAGATATAAAACTCACTAGTCGTAGTTCCTAAATTAAAGTAGTCATGCTATCATTGAACTATCCTGTTTCCTATCTTGAAGAATAAAATGTTGCGGAATCCTCTAAAGGACATTCCTCAACCATGGTACTAACTACCTAACTAAAAAATAACAAGATGGAGACACTATTTAAAATCTATCAATTTGTTACTTGCGAGTATTTTGTTGCACATTATTAACAATTACTCGTTATGACAGGAGCAAAAACATTTCTAAAAAATGTGAGTTGCAATTTTGAAAGGTGACGAAAAGATGATGAAATAATGAAAGGAATGAAGATTAATGTTAGGATAGGGTGAAAGGAATAGTTTGAATGGTATATGAAGAAAATAAGGAAGCAAGTACAATTTGAGTTGCAGGAAGATAGCGGATTTCTCGTAGGAAAAATCCTACCCAAAAAAGGGGGGTATGTAACGGTTGTACTAAAACAACTTAAAAAAGAAAGTCTCTAAATCTAAAATACAATAATTAGGTACCTACTTATCTAATAAACGTATTTACACTTAATCATTACTCTAAAGCTAAAATAAAACATAACAAACTAACAACTAATTAATATTTCAACGAACAGACAAACATTCTAATTCCCTATTCATATTAGATAATACAAGCGTAAGCGATTGGAATGTGCGGTGGTCACACAATGGAACATTTGAGAATATCCGTTGGTGCAATGTATTGATTCATTCTGAACCTACCCGTCTACCAGAGAACACACCTCCCTGTGGATTGATTTCATTGCAACTCTAATTACCGAATTTAAGCCATCCAGGCATTTCACAAGTTATACATTGCAGTGCTTATAAGCTAAAAGTGTTTCTGTGAATTTTCCCCGACTGGGTGAGTGTTGTAATTTAGTTATTCTAGTTGGCCTAGTATTTATTTTGTACCCGCAATTTTTATTTATTTAGACTATAGCTGATTTTTATGTTCTAATTGTGCTAAATCCATCGAAATCATGTAAGTACTAACACGATCATTCATGCCAATTGCTTAGTCAATTGTATGGGGCTTGTCATTAGATAATAAGTAATTTGTCATTTTCATTGTATCACCATTACGTAGCATTTCTTTCATATAGCATCCAAGCTGATTTCGCCTGCACATACCACATCATTGATCACTATCTAATGCTTAATTGGGTCCCACTAGCTTCTACGTGAATCAATCTCATGAACGAGAAAAGTTGTTGCTGTGTTGCAGTGCGTAACGTGAATTCGGACATTTCTAAAAATGTCTATATTTGCCGAATTCCAGGGCCCTTGTTGCTGGCCGAGTTCTACGCTCTCAATCGAAGGCTGCCCTTCGCCTGTTTCTGCTGCGCCGGAGTTTGACCCTAGACTGCCGTGGCGTCTACCCGCAACTGCGCAAGCTAAGTGGACTAACCCAAATAAACAGTGCAAGGTGTACTCGATCCATTAATACGAACTACGACCCTGAGCAGAGCTAAAGACTATTAAAGCTATCATAGTGTTAGTATTAAGACTAAAAACTAAAGTGTATTAAAACTAAAGCTAATTAAAATTGTAAAAACCTAATTAAAAATTGTAAATATTTAAAACTATCTTTTCCTAACTAAATTAGTGACCTAAACCTTCTTACTGTAACAAACTAAAAAGTTTACAAATGACCTAACAGGTCACAGCTGAATGAGTTGGTTCCCCCCTAGCCCCCTTTACACGTTTGGCCCATGTGAGAGGGGGATTTTCTGAAGACGAAAAACGGGACACCGAGACGTCCCGAGAATCCCATTGGTTAGATCATACATGGAATATTACGTTTCATAAATTACCTACTGTCTCTTCCGCGGAAATGCGATACTTAACCCTTAAACGGGCAGAGCTAGTATTTACTTAGCCCCCGTGGTGGAGTATGGCCTAATCTTCCTGCGATGCAGGAAGAGACCCGTGCCGGTGCCAGTGGGGACATAAAAAATAGTTGATATCATCAAGGTTCAATTTGGTGGCAACTATTATACTACTGCCTGGTAAAGAGTTAAAGCGACCCTCTAAAATGACATAGATTTTACTATTTTTATTTTTAATGCACTAACCCGTGCTAAGGAACAAATTTTAAAAACCTTTTTAGAGGCTAAAAATTTCACCCATGCCGGGATTCGAACCCGCAATCTCTGGCACGGATAGCCAGAGGTTGCGGGTTCGAATCCCGGCATGGGTGAAATTTTTAGCCTCTAAATAGGTTTTTGACATAGATTTTGTTTAATATCTTACCTGTCAGCTCGAACGTGGTATTGGAACTGGCAACGATGACCCAGATATCGGTAAAGAGAAACGTCTTCAACAGATTCACATGGACCAGGTAGTTCCTTGCCTCATAGAGGTCCCGTGGATACTCCACCGTCCACGTTGACGTATTGGACGACAGGATAAACTGGAAAGTATGTAGTTAGTTAGAACCAGGGCCTAAATTGGATTAAAGATAAAAGCTGATTTATTATTAAAACATCCAATCATTACCGGATCTGTTTCACAAAACAACAAATCAAGGGTTCATGGTTACATTGCAAAGTCGATTAACCCATAGATTAAAAAGTAAACTTCTACGCAATGTACGTAGAATTGCTATAATGCACTACGAACTATAGTTTATTCTATGTACATTACGCAGCCGAGTCTTCCCACTTGTTAATCATTGGGTTGATCGGCTATACGGTGTGCATGGAATTCTCGCATTAACATAATAGAACTACACTAGAAATAGCGGCTTCTATTTTTCAGGAGAAATGTGATAGCACCTCTTTCCTTCTCACACACAGGCTACACACACACATTAGCGATTAATATTTACGTAGGTACAATTATGAAATACTACATACATAAACTCATGCCTGCATCACGGAGGGGTAGGCCGAGACTAGGGTCTGCCACTCGCTACGATCCTAACAGATCCCTTTCGCTTCATAAACATAAAGAAATACTAAATTATACGTAAAATATGTCTATACACATTCGGGTTATTTGTTGTATGTAAATTAGTAAGTAGATGTTATTGTTCTGTGATAATGTATGTCTTACGATGTTGACCAAGACATGAACCATCGCATAAATACTGCCTGGCCAAGTGGCGAACGCTATCAGGAAATCTCTGTTACTTAAAAATTCTTTGAAACCGTTTTTGGACGTCTTTTGGCATATGGGGCAGAGTTCTGAACCACCAGAAAATCACATGAAGAACCACTTTACTCGTGGAGGAGTGACTCGCCTGGATAAAGCCCAAAATGACCAGCCCCAGTTGAGGAGAAGCTAAAGGAAGGTCGCTTGATTGATTGAAGATGTTTATTCATTGACTAAAGCGCAGAAAGGGATGCAATAATAACAATGCAACCCTAACTCTACAGACAACCCAGAACTCTCTCTGGAGCTCTCTGGAGCAGATGTACAAGTCTGACTCCCATTTTACTCCCTTAGGTGACCGAGTACAATACAATAGAAGGTTGGACAAGGAAAAAATAGGCAAGTCAATTAGAAATTATTATTATTAAATTATGATACAATTTATGTCGTGTTTCATTTAGTTTTAGACCCATTTTTTTTTGTGTAAATGCCTAAGTACTTTCACTAACTTTGCCGTACTATCACTGCAAAGTTTATAACAGTTTAAAGACTGTTTTGGTGCAAGAAGCTATAAGTTACTTGCCGTTGACCCAGAATCAAGAATCATGAGTATCCTATATGTTTTTGTACAAAAGCCTATCGCTATAGGGTTTTCTCGTTGACCTCGAAGTGTGATATTTGGCAAGAAGCAAGGTCTTTCAGCAAAAAGTGAAGGAAAACATTAGCAAACTGTTTATTTGCTGTTGTATGAAATAAGAATCGGCCAAGTGATTTTCGTGCCACGCGCAGGGTTCCGCAGGAGATATTTTACCTCCTTTAAGAACTAACAACTTCTTAAAAGTAATTTTCAATCATTGTCACAAATTTCAAACGAAGTTTTCCTTTTATAAAATGGTAGCCTTTGTTCGTTCGTTATTAACCATTACTGTCAGAAGTTATAAAGCCGCCCATAAGGCCTCTGACATGGCTTAACGACTGCCATTACATGACAGCCGGCACCAACGGCTAAATGGTAGCCTATTACTTGTAAACTTGTAAACTTACCTAACTAACCTGCTCAGATGGATAGATAGCGAACACTTTATTGCACAACCAGAAAAAAACAATTACAACTATGATAAGATAAATAGAATATTCTTTATTGTAAACAGAAATTACAGTAACAGAAATGTAACAGAGATGTAAAAAACCTAACTGCAAAGTGGGTACTCGGGGCTGCAAGTGATGCAAATTGTTTCAGCCAGATGTCGCTGCCTGTACGTAATACAGAGAATATTGTAAAGAGGTTCAAAATTTTACTGATGCCGTGAGTCGCCCATTGGCTCAATTGGTAGAGCGCTGGCACGGATAGCCAAAGTCGCGGGTTGGAATCCCGGCATGGGTGGAATTTTTAGCCTCTAAATAGGGCTTTTAAAACAGAAATTATGTAAAAACATAGTACAATTGGCGGTTTTATTTTTAGAAGCAATTTCTAGCCACGATAGTTTACTTTTACTCATAAATTAATTATTAAATTCGTTTAAAAATTCAATACCGCCAAGGTTTTTTTTCTGTTTCAGCAATATCCCACACTATGCTTTTTGCGAGAAAAAAAATCATCTGTAATTTAGCTCTAGTGAAAAATAGTTTTTTTTTATGATTTAAAACACACCATTTGCTAGCGTGGTTGATATGTATATCTATGCCAATTATCAGCGTTCTGCTACTTGTCGTCTCTGTGGTAAGCCGCGGACAGACACACGTGTGGACACGGCGAATTTATAAGAGTTCCCTGTTAATTACAGAACCCTAAACATTAAGTTTGCAAGTTTCTAAATATTTGACATTTTAAATGCCCTTATCTTATGATCCTGTTGACTTGACACTTTAATTTTACATGTTTACGTGGCAGTATTGGCAATATTTGTATTAATTTCAACTTCTGTTTCACCCATAGAAAGACAACGCCACATAGGATGAATTGTAAAAGTTTACAGTAAATTCTGTGTACTTATTGAATATAACACTTTTAATAGTATTTCTTAGTGATTCGCGATACTCATACATAGTTATATGAAACGGGTCTAATCGCGATTATTTATAAGGTAAAACGTAATTACCTCATTTACCGACGTTTCGGCAGCGTTACAGTAGCCGTGGTCTCGGGTAGACTGAAGTGGCGAGTACAGTCAATTATTGTGGGTACTTTTAAATTGGATCAGTACTAGGTAAATACTCCATGACTGTATATCTTCCGTACTCTAAGGTATCTAGCCAGCTAAGAATGCTTAAGGATATCATACCCTAACAGTCTGCAGGAGATTACGAGATTGACTGCAGTTGTGGAAGCTCCTACCTTAATTAAAAAAGAGACCAACTATTTGTCTCTCGCTTTTACTAAAAAGCTGTCAATATTATGTAATAGAGAGGCCAAAAGTTATACAATTATAAGTTAACAATAACAAAAATAATTTAATAGTTGAGCTAGTAAATAATCTGATTAGAACCTTTAAATCTATATTAGTTTTCCCTTCTCTCACTTGAACTAATGGTGCAATAACCAATTCTAAATTTTATGTGAGGATATTCTTCAAGAACATTTTTTGACAAAAAACAGACAAATGGACAAATATTTTTGAACTAAAACTTTCGTAAGAGGGACGACGCGAGCTCCGTCTCTGCTCACCATGATTAAGCTCTGCGAATCGGAGCGAAACCTGGTCGGACTTTTCCGATATAACAACACCCGTAAGTAAATCCGGACTAAAAGTCTACAATGGACAAATAGTGAGCCTATAAGGGGTTCCGTTTTCGGGTTTTCTGTTTGGGTTCCGAGAGAGCAAAAAGTTATACAACAGTACAAGAAATGTTGAAGTTGGACACAATAGTGAATTTCTTTTCACAGAAACATATGAGGAAACAAAAAATATCAAGCTTATTCAGTTGAGTAAGTTGTAATAATTCAATTCAGCACTGTGCGAATTGTACAAATTTTCATATCATTTCCACACTAACACTTGGTCTATGGGATGCGGCCAGTGGATACTGTGAGAGAATGTGTTTAAGTGAGTGTGTATCTCTAGGTGTGTGTTTTTTTAATTTATTTATTGCAGTAAGTACAAAATTTTTTGGCATGGCTCACTGCCCTGAATAATAGCAATGAAACACTTACCTCTGCACGATGTTGAGGCTGTGCATCGTCCCAATAAGAAAATTTCAAATTCTCCCCATTGTATCCAAGTACCGTAGCTTCAAATGTTACATTGGATCCAAGCACTGCAGGCCCATTGTTCTTTAATGTAATGTCTAGGGCTAGCACACCTGCAATTATGACAATTTTGTTGTTATTTTGTAGACTATAAAACATAACATAAACTCACTCCTGTATCCCAGAGGGGTAGGCAGAGACCAGGATCTGCCACTTGCCACGATCTTGACAGACCATCGTTTTGGAATATGCAAAAAGTGATTATCATAAAATCTCAAGAATGGTAATTAGAACCTACATGCTGCTGTCTAGAATGTACATGCTGCTGGAATAAATTTGTTTTATTTAAAACTCCACACTTAAGAGTGCTCTGTGCGAGGGATTTCCCGTACAATCACATTCACTCATACTACTCATACTCACAGGTTACTAAAATGTTTGTTATAGGTTATGATTTTGTGTAAATAATCATATTCATTTCCTGGGCCGGGGGCAAATACGAGACATCACCCTTTTCTTCATCTCTTCACCACGAAATTTCCTTTTGATTAACATATAGTAACTGTGTTTGTGGTAGTACTTCCAGATTTCAATTTGGCATCCCTATATGCCACAACTTCTTCTTTCGCCCTTTAATAACTCTTAGGGAAGCACAGAACCTCAACCACAGATTTCCACTTCTGACGTTTGCTGCATAGTAACCAAGTAAACATAAGTGGGACACCTATACCTACCTGTACACATACCGATTACCGATAGATCAATCAATGCCAGATTTTAACCCTCGAGACACCCTCAATGCTTATATAATCATCAAAGTCTACAAGACAGTCCCTATAGCCAACCCTGATGGTTAACACCGCCACTACTCCCAATGCACTCGCATGTATTGTGAACCAGCAATAACGGGAGGCGTGACTACCTACGTGCGCAATTAAAAATGACTATGGCATCAATACAAAGTGTAAAGCAAGTTTGGCGTAGGATATAAAAATGTCCACTTACTATTCCCAAAAAAGAACGTGAAACACAATGTTCCTAGTATCCAAGCCATCACTTCGCAACACAAAAGTTGTTTCAGAAATTGTAAACACTTCCAATCATTGATTCACTTGCATGCTTTGCTTTCCGTAAGTCAATGGATCTCACGTCACACGCTCTGGGAATGATAGGAATTCACAAGCTTTCGACGGTTTTTTTCTATTGCGAACACAAATCAAAATTGCTTCAACGAGAAAGGAGAAAGAAGAGAAATTAGGTACTTTTTTGTACAATGAAAATCATGAAAAACGGCCAAGTTGTCATTTGCATGTCAAGTGTTGTCAATTCATGCGTTTTTTGTTTTTGTGTATTTCACAATTTCATTCATTCAATTGCGTTTTAAAACTAGCGAAAGCGAAACTTGGTTGACCACAGACTGCAAGAGAGGTCTTTCCGGACGAGGGGACTTCAGTCTTCCAAAATATTTATACTATACCTACTTTATACATACAAAATATGTATTATTTATTACCAACTTAACCCACCAAGCGTCTTGTATTTACCGGCAGTGTGTAGGAGGAGGCCAAAGACTACATATAACCCTAACCGTGCCCTAACCCCACTATAGGAGGCGGTCGGTCACAGAAGGCAGTATAGAGTCGAGTCACAGACTAAATTAATAAATTGGTACTTGCTCGCTGTATAGTGTGGGGACAAGTAGAAGATGATTGATGACCGGTGAATGAATTTAAAATCACACATGACGAAATGAAAAAAACATGACAGCAGAATAGCGCTATTGCATTTACTAAAATAAGACAGAGATAGACACTTGTCACAAAAGAGATTGAACGGAATTTGGAAGAAACCATTCACTTATTGAAAGTCAATCCAAGACGTAACAACACGAGTTGTTTTTTTCTGTTTTGTGTTTGCATAGCGATAACGCTTTCATTTTCAATTTAAACTAATAAAAGATAGTAATAGCTATAATATGTTAAGTAAAAAGTGTTTGTGAGAATACTAGGTTAGAATAAAATATTCACGGATTATTAAAATGGCTACCGTTTTCGATAGCCCGTTCATCCGACAACGTTTGCACAGGCTACGGCAACGCGAAATAGATTATGATGAAGACCAAAGATTTGGGCGTTGTGACTGCACAAGTTACTCTTATTTCGTACTCTCCATGGTTTTGTTCTCCGTTGGAACTGTGATCACTGTCCTTGCCTTGGGGGATGCCGATGGGTATATACTAAGCAATTTGGGGCACATGTGGCTCGTGGGACCAATTTTTATTTGCTCCGGAATGATGGTTGCAGTGAAAAGTATGTTGTACTTACGAAGGAAAAGTGTAATCCAAATGCTACTTCACCAGCGTGCCATAATACGGGTAAGTATTTATCTACCATCTGGTATTTTCATAACTTGTTTTTAAGGTGCTATACCTGAAGGTGCCAACTGGGCCCTACTATCATGCACGTCGGTTTTACCTTCAAATTGCTGGTTGGTGGGTGAAGTTGGGATTTATGTGATAGAATATACCATGTGTAGTTATGGCGTGTGCTCAATCAATAAAAAGAAAAAAATTAAGTACCGCTAATTGTGATATAGTAACAATAAAGCAGTCTACTAGGTATGTCTTTCCTACTTCATCTCATTACGCTTTCTTACGCGCACCAAATCCAGAACGATTCCAATCGCCTATCTGTCAAATTCCGTCGTGATTTCGATAGAAATTGATGAAGCTTGGAGAAGTAGTATGAGTTAAATTACCACGCGTGCCCACTAGACATGTGTGCAAAATGTAAAACGTGAAGGGATTCCTTCAATTTGTTATTAAAATCTGCTCAAAAAACAAAATTTTCATGGCATTTTAGTCTATAAACGTCAACTGTCGGAGATTTATATTACCAGTGAATAAGATGACTGGGTTAATGACAGTCTTTAATATTCAAATCGGTTTCAGAGGTATTTAAATAAGGGTCAAACTTGTTGTGATCATAGTCAAGTGTAATGTTTTCTTCTTTTGTGAAAATATGTAAATAAAATGTGTGTCAACATTGTACAAACCGCAAAGTGCGCAAGGCCGAAAACCACTTAGCCAGTTTTTTACGTTACAAATCATTAAAATGTAAGGTAATAATAAATCAAATCATGAACCATCTAAAAAACTATAATGATGTAGTACATACTTGTTGTCATTTATCTATGTTTGTTAAATAGTAACACTAAAAATTATTTACGTATTGAAAGATAAAGGAGGTAAATTTGTCTGAGGGCATCAGCCAGCTAAGGATCAGCCTGTGTTGTGGGTGCCGTTATTCTTTATTTAGGTAGTCCTGTTAGGGAGCAGATTATAAAAAAAATAAAAGCTTATACAAAGTTACAACTACACTGATCTGATTAAAAAACAATGGAATGCTTATATTCTCTTTCCTTTTTAGGACATGGCTGCAGTCCAAGCCGAACAAGCATACAGTGCTCAAGTGCCACGTACTGCCTCTAGTGCCACGTTGCCCCCTTCGTACGATGCCTTAATAGCGCCTGCTACTGCAAGCAAACCTCAACCATCCAGCTCTGAACCTCCACCACCCACATACGAAGAGGCTATGCATCTCATTGATGATGAGAAACTTCACTTGGATACTAGGACTAATAATGACAGTAATAAACAAGAAACAAGTGATCACACTGCCTCTCGTGTGGATAATAGGAAGCCCTGAATCTTTATCTTTATTTACTGCAAGCATGCAGTTATAAAAATTTGTTTATTATCTAGTTGTCTAAGTAAAACTTAAAACTTCCTTTTTGTACTTATAATCTTTACAATACGGTATTATACCTAAACATATATAAAATAGAACTTTCTTATGCATAGTATTCTCAGATGTGCCTATAACGTATTAGCTAGCAATATTATTTCCAGTGGGAAGGGGTATACTTATAATAGTTTTGTATTTTTCCATAAAGGGTAAAACAAACTGACTAGCAACTAAATTTATGTAAGTATGTAACATTAATATTCTTAATTTTATGCAGCAATTTGAGAGTTCGTGACAGAAAAAATGGCCTTAATCTCACTTCAACGCAAAATGCGTGTTTTCTCAGAACATGCGATCAATTACCTGCCATGTTGAAATGTTATTTATATATAAACGAAAAAATAACTGCAGGGTAGGTACAACAAAATTATAATGTGTAGACAAGTGCTTTCAAGATCAAGATTGCCTATGTCAAAGTAGAATCGTCAAGCTTGTGGATAAATCTTAAAGGATTTTTTTATAAATTGGTTAATAATATGTTGATGTATTTATCTCTATAGAGAATTTTTAAATGTAAAATTTATGTTCAGTAAGAAAATTTTTATTACATGCTTTTTTTGCATTTGATACTTTGGGCTGTGCCTAGATTGAAATTATATTTATAGTATAAGCATCCATGTGCTATCATGTGTATAATACCAAACCTCTGATATATAAGCTGTCAGAAAAACGTGTAAGGAAATTGATTTTATGTCAAATGTCACCGTTCTGGGTCTCCTAGACGGGCTACACTTAATGAAATATGTGGCTCCAACATTGCAGACTATGTCCCGAAAATACAAAAAACATTATAATACAGATATGGCTGGAAAATGTATATCCCAGCAATATTGCTGAAATAGTATATTGCTCCTTATTTTGTCCTTACATGGACTATATACATGGCTTCACAGCTTGGCTAGTAAGGCTGCTATGGCGTACAAATTCGCGCATTGCACCAGCTTATATTGTTTTAAAAGCAAAGTTAAACCAATAAAAGAGAAGAAAAATGTGGATTTCACCTTACTTCAATTTCACAATTATATATTTTTTTTAGTTTGATAATTTTTCACGTAGGTATACCAGTCATTTTGGTTTTTGATGCGTATTTTAATTTGTAATGACACCGAACATTTATGATTTGTTACCTCAAAAAAAGCGAGTACAGTTAGGCAGTAAAGAGAGCCAGCATTAAGAAAGGCTGAGAAACATTGCAGTATTTTCGATTGCAAAGCGATCGATCCCACTATATAACTAGTCGTCGGCTTCAAGGCTTTAATGCAAGGCTCTAAAATGCTACCAACCACAAGCCAGGCACACAGTTGGAGCTACACATTTTAGTGTGAAAATATGGCCCGCCTAGAAGTGGAAAATTGTGGATATCAATTTTTTGCCCATTGTATATTTAGATGAATGAAATTTTGCAGCAGAATCTGACGACATCGGATAGTTGTCATTACATCAATAATTGAAATGAAGAATATTTTTGAGAATAAAAGATTACAGATTCAATCAACTAATCCAAGTATACTAGAAACATAACTTATGCATTTGGGAAAAACAACCCTCAAAAGACTGGAATGTACCTTCACTATTTTAATGTGTTTTTAATTTTTTGGTGTACTTGTAAATGTTAAAAGTAGAAAGAGAAACCATTTAGACGCACAAAAAGTCTAGACTAAGATTTGATAATCATTTAGGCACACGTTTTAAAAACTTATGGTTTAAATAATTGCTTGCGTCCTTTGTTTTTGTAAATAATATAAAACATTATTTTAATAAGCTGTTACGCATCTGTTAAAACTTCGATAAAGTAAGAACAAATTATTTACATAACATGCCCCTGAAGAGAAATTTGTCTCGTTAATCCTGTCAAATCTTGTCACGAATAATTTTTACGCCAAGCTTTGACTGAAAGTACTTACTGAAACATTTCAATTGAACAGACTGTTTAATGTTTCAAATATAAAACAATAATTGTATCGAACTTAAAATAAAGATCCGAGCCATAGAAGCATAGACATTCAGTGATCCAAGTGATAGAACAGTGGTAAGCCAGTCGGTATAGCAATGAACTCGGAAGCGAGAGACACAGGTTCGATTCACATTGCGGGCATTGTTTTCTAAGTTAGAACATTTGTGAAGTTAGGTAGCGATACTACTAGCTAACGGTGCAGGAAAACGTTGTAAAAAAACCGAGTGTCTGAGGTATATGTCAGCACTTAAAATGGCCAATCCGCGATGGGCACGCGTGATAATTAAGCCCATACTCTCTCTCTCTGAGAGAAGGCTTATGCCCTGCAGTGGGACGTTTATTGGCTACATTTGTTGTTATTTATTGTAAAGTACACTTTACAGGGTACATGGAATACTTCACCGTTGCATTGTTTAACTGTTTAAAATAGAAATGTACATACTTCATTCAAGTTTTTCCTGCGTGTAAACCATTCTTCATATATTGCCAATGCCATGAAATTGACTGTAAGGGTTATTTTTTCTTACAATAATCGGTGAATTACTATCAGCAAACAATAAAATAAACACTATTGCTTTTTGTAATTTGGCAATTTCATTGGCTTCTTTACATCTTAGTGAAAAGGGGAATAAACTGATTCTGTTTTCTGTTGCTTGGATTTCTTCATTATCTTTGTTTAGTCTCTCAATATTAATAACATTTATCTTTTGAATTCAGTACATCAATAAGATCATGCAGTGAAACTGTTTTGTACTGATCTCCTGGTGTTATTAAATACATTTTCATTACTTTTATGTTTTATTTAAAAGATTGAGTTTTGAGATTGACAACCTGTATTAGTTTCACTAACGAACCCATTATGTCAATCTTCCAAAATACTTAGCTCTCCAACAAACATCTCTTAGTTGTGGCCACTGGACTACAACAACATCCGCAAAGAATTGAAGAATTTTCCCAGTCAAAGAGAGAGTCCGAACTCTGCAAATACTCTCAACAAAAATTATTCTACAATCCAACAAAAAACAGCACCGTAATAAAAAGGCAACCATACAAATAGGGACGCATGTGCCTGGGCCATTACATAGTATTATATGAGGCTTAAAATTATAGACCAGTGGAATAGTATAAAAAATAGCATTCAAAGTAGTTAATACAGAGGAAAAGTAAGACTGATTTACATTTCTACTCCTAGGTATCCTGCTTAAGCTATAACTTTTTCCTCCAAGATCCTTTTCAAGTGTATGTATTTTCACTTCGCTGCTGACGTCGTTCTCAGCAGCAATGTAGAGTCGAGGCTGATATTTCTTGAAGTCCAAACTTTTCATCAATCTTAGCAATTCAGTTGTGTGGCCACCAGAACCAACACAAAAAATTGTTCGCGAAGAAACTGTTTGCAATTTTTTGCAGTCATTTGTAAACAAGAAGTAGATCACATACAAAATTCGGAATAATAAAACCACTGGAACTGCAAATAGAGCAATAGTTGCAGTAACTAATAGCACCATCATTATAGTTTATAGTGAAGCCGCACAAGGTCAATTTTAATAATAATAAAACAAACAAAGCCGCAACATTGTCCTAACCTCTCTTTTCTTTAATTCTTTGACTTAAGTGACAAAACAGATTTTTTTATTTTGTTGCCAGTGTTTACTAATTTCAATTTCTCTGATGCTATTTTTAACTGAATGAAATGAATGAGTTTAATTGACATTCCATGCTACAGGTACCACCCTACAATTTATGTTTTTAATTTTAGTTTTTATCACAGAAAAATATTTTTTGTATTTCCATTGCATATGTAGAGGTAAAAACTCTACATAGGTATCTGCTGTGCTAAAGCAACTCTTAAGCCATAAATATTAAAAGTCTTTTTCCTTTGGATGTCAGCACAGACTAAATTGAGATACTGTGAATATTGACATGTTGAGAAAAAATATAATTTTCCACTTTTCCAGTCAAGTTCTTGTCAAGTACAACGCAATCAGTAAAATGTATTACACGCGTATTGACTAGATAATTTTATTAGATCAACACTATCCCTCTAGTAAACTGAAAAATCCATGTCGAAATAAAAATTCCAGTTATTGAAAATTAGGATAAATGATGAATCCGTTGAAGATGATTAAAACCAGCATTTTCCAGATGTTATCAATATTTTTTGTGATTCTTTATCTTTTGGGGATAATGAACACATATTTCAGCGACAAAAATAATTATTGTGAGATGACTTACATGTTTGAATATCCACAATTCGTTGTAAGTGATTTTTATAGTACTTTTAATTCAAAAGAATGTTTTATTGTATTTTTATCGGTAACTGTCTAAAATTTTATTTTTAGCGTATTACGCTTCAAGACGGTGCGCGTCCCGAGTATGGACTCTACGCTTACGCTGAAGGGCGGATGACAGAAAAAGTCAGAAAAATGAGGTAAGAGTTACTGGTTTAGCTTTTGGATTATATTAGGGCTTGGTCACACTAATACATACCACCTGAAGTCCATGTAAATATTAACAACATCTACACAGTAACACAATTGCTTGTCCTGGTCCCAAACCAGGATACCTACCCTGTGCTATGGAAATACACTCAACTGAGGCCATTTGTATGAGTTTTGTGGCCTCCAGTGGAAATCAAACCCAGAACCTTCCTTTTGGTAGTTAAGTGTATTAACAGCTAGTCCAAAGAGGCAGTCATGAAAAACGAGTACCTAGTTTAATTAAAAAAATAAATTGAAAAGGGGAAGGCTATATTATCATGTAACATGTTCTCTATCTAATCTGTATTTATCATCATCACATTAATCAGCTGGTGTCAGTTGCTGCTGGAAGTAGCTGAAGTGCTGCTTGCAGGTCTCAAGACACACCACTGCGCCCGATCTTCGGTTTTCCCTTTTTCAGTCTCTGCCCTCTGCTTTGTGAATGTTGTCGGTCACAGAGCATTCTATATTTATATGATAGATTATTGTCATTTTGCAAATGAAATTTTTTTTGCAGACCATTGTATAATTATGTTGTTGGCTAAAATTAATTAATTCATTCCCGAATGAAATTATGAATGTGCAGTGCTTAGTATGAAATTTTAGTTAGGAAAATTATTGCCTTGGTCAGATTTAGCTTTTACTGAATTTTGGATGGATGAATATTTATTTTGCTGATAATTTAATTAAATTTCATTGATGTCGGTGGTCGCCCATTAGCTTAGTTGGGAGAGCGCTGGCACGGTTAGCCAGAGGTCGCAGGTTTGAGTCCCGGTATGGGTTGAATTTTTAGCCTCTAAATAGGTTTTTAAAATTGTCCTTAGGACGAGTTAGTGCATTAAAAGAAATATAATGATAATTTAATATAACTTTCTATTACATTTTCTCTCAAGGCAGTTAGATTATTGCAGCGGCAACATGTAGCTTGGTAGTTCTTCATTTAACAGGCACTACATTGATTGTTTTGCAATTAGACCAGACCATTTATGCTTGTTACTATCTCAAATACTTAAGAAACTACCATTCTTATAACATGATTCCTCTAAACTACTCCTCAGAGTTATTTAAATTATTCTCTGGTTATGTCTTTTGTTTAAAAAGTGTCTACACCACAGTCCATTTTATGGGGTTTAGGCAAACATGTTTTTTTTAAATAAGGCTGTACATATTTAATGTATGTAAGGTGTTAAATTTAAGTTAGAATGAGATGCATACTCTTTACTTAGCTACTTTACATTTCATGAGAAATTCACACAGAAAAACAAGTGTCTGTCTTGTTTTTAAGTATTTACACAGTATAATTCTTAATTTAGAGCTGAGCTGTAAGTTTGTTCCTTCTATTATTACTTTGTTTTAGGTTTGATGGTATACCAGTGTTGTACTTGCCCGGCAACTCCGGTAGCCATATGCAGAGTCGCTCATTGGCTTCTGTGGCTCTCAGGAAGGCAATATCGGACTCATATGACTATCACTTTGACTTCTTTACAGGTAATGTATGACGAGTTGGCTAATTGCTTCTCTGAGATTGCATAAAGTGTTGCTTGCTATAGGCAAAATACGATAGAAATATTTTGCTCTCATTGGATAGAGGGTATATTAAAAGAAAATTGAATACTTTTCATAATGGGAAAATTATAAATTAAAAAATTAATTGGTTCTCACAGTGCCATAGACTAGGCTGAGTTTCTTTGTTTTTGTTATTAATGTAACTCTGTGTACAATAGAGAATATTCTATCTATCGTAGTTAACATGCTGTCGCGGCCTTTTAGTGTTAATTGAAATACCCCCTATAATATGAGGGTTGATATTCGTAAAAATAATTAAACGCGACACATCGTGAATAACGTAGTAGTGGTGACCCGAAGGCAAAACGTCCCATTTTATTTCCATACTTAATTATTTACATTTACAATCCAGACAGCCACCGCCTTGCGACGTTCGTGACCGCCTCTCTAATGCTCATGTTCAAAGGGCCAAGTTTACCTTCTTTACGAACACTGAGCGCCAGCGGAACCTTTGTGTTCCGTGGATGGACCTCCTACCTCCCCTTATAGTCCAACCCAAGCCACCGACTGAAAATCAGATACCCATCCACAAGCCACAGGGGCCATCTGGGATGCACTGAAACCAGTATACAAAATGGGAACGTCTCGCCTCCCGGTCACCACCACTTTCAAGCTATAATCTGATTAAGAATTATCAACTCACCAAGGTAACCGCAGAGTCTTGCCACGTAACCATGACAGAGTCATGGCTCGTCCACGATGAGACTCCCTTATCCAAACTTATCTCTTTACAACTCTTCAGCAAACTTTAACCACTTCGTTTCCCGCCATTGGCCTAACTGTCGAAATTTAAAACAGAACACCGCTTAGAAACAGTAAATGTTGCCAGCTTTAAAAAGAGAATTCACAGATTGCAGTTCTACTTTACTTACTATCGTTTTCATTAGGACGAGCTCGCGGTACTCCGCGACACTCCCAAGGGCAAAAGCGAGTTATAACAAGGCGACAAGCTGGCGTGTCCATTCGGCAATTTTTTCTCTTGCCCGAAGAGCTGCCTCCCTTTTAGACTTAAGTTCTTCAACCTCATTTGGGTTTTCAGTGACTTCCTCTTGTGATTCTTCTACATGTTCATTAGTAGCAGCGGACGGCTGTAAGTCACCAAGAGAGTCTTGCTCAGGTTGTTCGTCAACTTCCATTTCAATAGTATCTCCTTGATATTCGACTGCTTCCTTGACAGTCCCATCTGTGTGAACAGGTTCTTGATTAGGGTTTTGATGTACAGGCGTATCTTTGATAACTGATACTTCTTGAGGGGTCACCCTGACTTTTGGAATGGGTTCCGGTGTTGCAGTAACATCAGTATCGTCTATGTCTACCTCTAATGGATACAAATGTCCGATAGAGCGAATAAGTTCAGCATTTCCGACTTTTATCTTTGCTGATCGGTACTGACCATCTGAACTTCTGATTAGAGATGTTATTTTCCCAACTTTCCAGTTGCTTCTATTTTTGGTGTCATCTTTCACCTGAACTACATCACCAACTCGAGGTTGTCTTTGCGCCGTCACACGGGGTTGACGATGTGAATTATTATACCTTTCTCTCAAATTCAACAAGTACTGATTTATAAACATGTGTTTAAAATCATTCATGACGGACTGTCCTCTTTTCCAGCTTTTGAGAAGATCCACCTTTGTGTTTGTCTCAGTTCCAGTAACATGTTCAGATGGGGCCGGTGTTAGACAGCTCCCTAATGACAGAAAGTCTGAAGGCCTCAATATATGCTCGTACTCATTGCTAAGCGAAGTAAGCGGTCGCGAATTTATGACCGTTTCTATCTCCTTGACTATCGTCATTAGCTGGTTGTCGTTCAGCAGGTGTTTGTCAAGCGTCCGTTTTAAACAATTCTTTACTAAGGCTACAAGGCGTTCATAAAACCCGCCATGCCACGGCGCTAACTGTGTTATAAATCTCCACATTATACAATTTTCCATACAGTATGGACGAGTAAGGATTTCTGACACGAGTTTGAAGTACATAGCATTATCAGATATCATCTTCTTTGGAAGTCCTCTTGCAGCTATGAACCTACGTAAGGCTAAGAGACACTCTTCGGCTGTTAGGTCATTTACTAACTCAAGATGCACTGCGCGAACTGCAAGGCAAGTAAAGAGACAAATCCATCTTTTTTCTTTGCCAGATCCTATGTCAACATAAAGTGGGCCCAGATAATCAATTCCCACATAGGTGAACGGAGTACTGTAATTCACTCTTTCAGTGGGCAAGGCTGGTGTTGGCGGAAGTTTGTAAGGGCCTCCACCATATTTGATACATTTCGGACATCTTTTCAATATTTTCTTGATTTGTGCTCTACCCTGAGGTATCCAGTATTTTTGCCTGATGATACTGAGAGTATGTTCTACTCCCACATGATAATTATCAGCATGGGTACTTTTTATTAGCTCTGTAGTAAACTCGCTGACCTTTGGCAAAAGGATTGGGTATTTCTTGTCATAGGGCCAGTTCGTATTTGCCATACGACCTTTACATCTAAGAACTCCGTCGATGTCTGCAAATAGGCCAAGATTTCTTACTAAGTGCGTGATTTTACCATTGACTTCTTCTGGAAAGTGCCTAGACTGCAGTTTTCTTATCTGGAGTATAGATTCGTTTTCAGGGTTTGCATGAGGCACTGGTGTGAGAGCATCATCCACATGTTCTTCTTGGTCCCTCTCACTTTCAATTAATCCTGGACTGTTAGCATTGTCCAGGGCCTCCCCAACGACAAGGACGTTTTCTTCACCAGTCTGTTTGACCCGTGGCCAACAATCTTCTTCTTGAAGGAGGAATTCAGGTCCAAAGAACCATAGATATTGTTCACATTCCCAGAGCTCTGGCCTCGTAGCTACATCCGCTGGATTTATCTTCGTGTTAACGTAGCGTAGTTCTAGATCTTTGTTCAACTTGATCTCGTTAACACGGCGCTGGACAAAGGGAGGTAATAGTTTACTAGTTTTCATCCAAGCGAGTACAACAAGGCTATCGGTCCACAGTACTTGACGTGCAATCTTTAGCTCCAAGTTGCTTTTTACATACTTCATCAGTCTACTACCAATTAAATAAGCCAAAAGTTCCAGTCTCGGTATTTTCAAATTATCTTTGTCCTCCTTTGGAGTTATCCTTGATTTGGACATCAAGAAGGTTGTCTTTGTTATTTCTCGACAAGTCATCCGTAAGTACACGACAGTAGCATAAGCTTCCTTCGAAGCATCGCAGAAACAGTGTAATTCATACTCCATTTCACCGTCAGGCATTAGATTCCCAACATAGCGTGGCACCTGTATGTCTCCACTTGTTCTCAGAACTTGTAAAGTATGAAGCCATTTTTCCTTCAGATCATCAGGTATGGGTTCATCCCATTTTAGTTTTCGTGTACAAAGTTCTTGAAATATTATCTTTGCTGGCAATATAGCAGGAGAAGCAAAACCACAAGGATCATACAGACGAGCTAGAATGCTTAAAACAACTTTCTTTGTGATTGTGTCCTTATTACTTTCTGTCATTTTACTCACATTTAGTTTTAGAACATCCTGTTCAAGTTGCCATATTAAACCAAGAATCTTTACCTCGTCGGTTGACTTTACTCTCTGAGCTTCGGGGATCTTCTGTATGAACTGTTCATTATTTGATGTCCAGTCTCTTATGTTCATTGAAATTTCATGAAAGGCTTGTTTAGTCTCATTGTACAATTGCAAGGCTTCATCTTCAGATTGCACAGACAGTACAAGGTTATCAACATAACACTTATCAGCTACTTGAGACAGGAGAGTGTTCTTTGTCATAGCAATGTGATGGCGGATAGTTGCAGTCAGCAAGAAGGGGCTAGAAATAATGCCAAAGGGCACCCGACAAAATCTGAGGTGCATTAAGTTATCCTCAGTCAGCTCCTTCGTAAGATCCTTTGGCCATAGAAATCTTGTCACATCTCTATCTTGTTTTTGTAGAGCGACTTGTAGGAAGGCTTTCTCGACATCTGCAGAAATTCCTATTTTACCTGTCCGAAACTTTATAATCAATCCAATGAGGTCTTCAAGCATAGAAGGACCGCTGTAAAGGCACTCATTGAGACTTTTCTCACCTTTGATCTTTGCGGATGCATCATATACAATACGGCCTTTCTTTCCTCTTTGTTTAACCATATGATGTGGAAGATACGTGACAGGTGGAGTAGACTGTTCATATGGCGATGCTTTCGGCTCAACTACTTCAATTATATTCTTCTCAAGTTGCTCATTCAGAATATCACTGTATTCTTTTAAAGTTTCTTTATCAGATCGTTTCATCAAACCTTTCAACCTACCAAAGGCTATGCCGAAATTGGTAGGTAGCTCTGGTGGATACTGTATCCATGGCCACTTCACTTCATACCTTCCGTCTCTGTAAAGCGTTGTGTCATTGAAGAACTTCACGGCTTCTTCCTCACGCGAAATCTTAGGAGAATCTGTTATTCCGATACTCTCCAACGTCCATAAGAATTTCATGTCTATGTTACGGAGAGGTAAGTCAGGTTCTGTAAAATATAAACAGTCTGATTGATGACACTGACAATAAGTCACCACAGATAAGGTATGGTTACTGTTAGTTTCAACAATTTCTCCAGTTATCAACCAACCAAAATCAGAGTTCACAAGGTATGCATTATCCATCAGTTTTATTGATTCATGTCTTAGGAATGAATAATAACAGTCATTGCCGATTAATAAGTCTATACTATCTCCAACTGAGCTGTCATCTGCCAGTAGATCAACCTCATCAGTAATGTCCACTTTGGGCACCGGTAGCCTGTTGGTAATATGAGGTACAATATTCACCCGTATTTTCCTCTGTACTCCTCGTTTTGTGGTTATACGTACCTCTGCAGATGGGCTTATTATTTCCTTTGGTTTCTGTGATCCAAATGTATACACCATGAGTAAGTCTTCTTTATCAGGTATCAGTTTGAGTTTGTCAGCAATCCGGGAAGTTAAATAACTCCTATGGCTTCCGGAGTCCATGAGGAGTCTGCACACTAGGTCATCAATTTTTGTGACTGCCGTCTGTAAATAGATCTTATGATTATTATTGGGGTTTTGTGTCATTAATATGGTGTTCAGTGATTTGTCAGTATTACCACTGTCAGCTGGACGACCATCTCTATGTTCATCCTTTTTATTTATTGTAGGAGCATCTTTTACAGTTGACTTGAAGCAGAGAGCACGATTGTGTCGTTTCTTACAGTGCACACATAGTGTCTTTGATCTACACTGTTTGATATTGTGACCAACACGAAAGCAAAGGTAACACTTGTCACCTAGTTTCTTCTTTCGCTCTTTCAGTGACTTGTATTGGTCACACTGGTCCGCATAGTGGCTTTGGTCACAAAATGTACACTGTATTCTTCTTCTTTTTATGGATTGGCTAATTGTTGAAGTAAACCCTTTCTTTAAGGGCTTTGGATGTTGTCTTTTCAAAGGGGCCCGCTCTGCCCTAACATGTAGTACTTCTGTCGTTGATGGTCCTTGTTGATCGTCGGCTCGTTGCCTTGCAACTTTAGTGAAGTCATCAGTTTCAGCACTTTCCATGGCGGTTACTACCTTTTCGAGGGCAATTTTAATTGATTTCACTGACCTCTCCTCTGGTGTGAGGAGGTTAACTTGGTACATTACCGAATCAGGGAATTTACTCGAAATAATTACTCTTAAGTGGCTACTATTGACATCCTCATTTAGTGTGGCTAGAACTCTTAAATGTTTTTCTATGTTGTTTAGTGTCCTTCTGCAATCAGTACTGGTGTTATTTGCTCTCTGCAAGCTATTAAGTGCCTCATAGTGTGCATCTACCATTTTCTCTGTGCCACCAAATTGTTTGCGGAGTATGTCTACTGCAATGGCATAATTTGCATTAGTAGTAGTAAGTCCTACTACTACCTCCTTCGCAGGGCCTTCTAGTGAGGCTAGTAGATATGCAAACTTCTCTACGTCTTTTAAGTTTCGTGAACCTACGTTGGCCTCAAAAGTATCCCAGAACTCAGAGAACTTTAGTATCTCTCCATTATACTTGGGCAATTCTAACTTGGGTAACTTAGAAGAACTGCTGGACTTGTTTTTCTCTGGAAAGACTGTAGCTGAGTTAAGAAGGACCTCAATCTGGTCTAGTAAATCTTCGGCCTCCATCTGGTCTCTCATGCAACTCTGCGTGAGGTTGCTAGAGCCGCTTCCTTTTTTCGATGTACTGCATCGTTTCACTTTGAAGTCTGTCAATGCATTGTTGCAAGAGGATTTTTGACTGTCTTAGCGTATGTTCTGAGACGCCCTCCGCATGGCATAGACCTATAACGGTTACGGTTTCTCGAGAAACTTCAACAAGTTTGGCTTGTCTCAGCTCCAGCCTGCTACGCAGAGCCTCCTCCATTGATGAGGCAGGGTATGTATCCGCTCCTTTCTTACTGAAATACATTTAACACCATTATCGACACGATATTGATGCTATGAAAAAATCATTGCACATTTGACATACCTTTCAGCAGATGTGTCCTGTAAAATCTTTACTTAATCTACTCTAAAGTAGTATTACTGCGCAGCCGCACTTGATTTGCACTTGCACTAACACTTATATTTCCGTAATTAGCATAGCATACAATTGAATCCTGTTCTATGAACTTCAGCGCCTAGAGAAAATTTTTCATACTTTGACAAGGGTTAGGAGGGAAAATGCTCACAGATTATATAGGTAGTATGTATGAAAGTGTGATGTCATAGGGATTGCCCACTTTCCTCTCCACCCGGCCCGAAGATTTTTTTTTTTTTTTCAATCTCACACGCATTTAGTAAATTCTTAATACTAAGATGCAATGGGTAATAAATAAACAAGAAAACAAACAAAAACATCTTTATTTGAACCGTTTCGTATTTATTAAAACAGTGTATCAAACATACAAAAAAAATATTCTTAAAATAATCGACATTTCGATAATCGTTCGATTCGATTTAATCCGTTGAATTCCGTTGAGCAGCGTTAATACTACTATTCTGTGTATTGCCCTTTATCAGTGTTGCCAGAAATGAAATATACTGGGTGCGTTCACACGGCAGTGATTGTTCTGCGGAATATCTCTGTGGAATACCTGTCGCGACCAGCCGCGCCGATACGCGCTTGCGACTTAGTGCGTATTGAACTGAGAGCACCTCTTAAAAAATAAAGGCGTCGTTATCTTATGTATAAAAATAAAATCTGTTAATAAAATTACTTATTATGTGTTACCTATATACTTATTAAATAATTATTAATTTGAGAAAAAAATATCGTTAATCTCTACCGCAGCCGGACCCGAAAACGGGAAGCGTTAAATCAAATAAAAAAATATATAAGTAGGCGATTCACGGGAAGACTGGGAACTGTTAAAGTATATGATATCCCCGGGGTGCCCGCTGCCCCCGGCGGACTATCTATCGAAATCTCTGGAGTGCCAACTGCCCCCAGCAGATCATACATCATATTGGAGAGTTGCTTGAGCATTTCGCCACCAGTCAACATTGCACAGAATCCCTGAGGTTTCTACTGCCCCCAGCACATTATAGAGTATACAGAGAGTTGCTTCAGCATTTTCGCCTCCAGCCAACAATACACAGAGTCCCTGAGGTGCCCTCTGCCCCCAGCGGATTATAGATTAAACAACGTGTTGCTTTAGCATTTCGCCTTTAGCCAACAATACACAGAATCCCTGAGGTGCCCACTGCCCCCAGCGGATTATAGATTAAACAGAGTGTTGCTTTAGCATTTCGCCTCCAGCCAACAATACACAAAATCCCTGAGGTGCCCACTGCCCCCAGCGGATTTTCCTTTGTTTACATCAGTTCCATCTATCCCGTCTAGCTCTAACTCAATAGACTGCATTTGAACTGCGTGCCACCCTCCCACTTGTAAGTAGAGGATACGACACGATATGATACAAATGCGTAAACCAAACGCTTCAGTCTCACGGGCCATCGACGTACGACAGAGATCCCAGCTCCTCCACCAAAATATGTCGCGGCCTTTTAGTGTTAATTGAAATACCCCCTATAATATGAGGGTTGATATTCGTAAAAATAATTAAACGCGACACATCGTGAATAACGTAGTAGTGGTGACCCGAAGGCAAAACGTCCCATTTTATTTCCATACTTAATTATTTACATTTACAATCCAGACAGCCACCGCCTTGCGACGTTCGTGACCGCCTCTCTAATGCTCATGTTCAAAGGGCCAAGTTTACCTTCTTTACGAACACTGAGCGCCAGCGGAACCTTTGTGTTCCGTGGATGGACCTCCTACCTCCCCTTATAGTCCAACCCAAGCCACCGACTGAAAATCAGATACCCATCCACAAGCCACAGGGGCCATCTGGGATGCACTGAAACCAGTATACAAAATGGGAACGTCTCGCCTCCCGGTCACCACCACTTTCAAGCTATAATCTGATTAAGAATTATCAACTCACCAAGGTAACCGCAGAGTCTTGCCACGTAACCATGACAGAGTCATGGCTCGTCCACGATGAGACTCCCTTATCCAAACTTATCTCTTTACAACTCTTCAGCAAACTTTAACCACTTCGTTTCCCGCCATTGGCCTAACTGTCGAAATTTAAAACAGAACACCGCTTAGAAACAGTAAATGTTGCCAGCTTTAAAAAGAGAATTCACAGATTGCAGTTCTACTTTACTTACTATCGTTTTCATTAGGACGAGCTCGCGGTACTCCGCGACACATGCTTCAGCAACAAAAGTCTAAATATAAGATAGACTTTTGTTGCTGAACTAAGTAATTAAATATAACCTGTTTAAAAGAAATGTATAGAAACATTGCAATTAGAAAGGTCACAAATAGTAAATATCAAAAATTTGTCAGTATTTGATATTATTTTTATTATTTATTTGTCCTTATTAAAAAAGGTCACAATTCGATTAAAGAAGTATATCTAATATTTTTTTTATTCATTTCAGTAAGACCTTACTCTATCTAATTTATCGAAATTTTTGTTATAATAAGGTGTAATGATGACACTAAATACAATCCCTGTTCTTTAATTTACTGTGTAATATGTGTAAAAATGAATAAAGAAGAAAATAATATTGAGCAGGTATAATTTATTCCACACATAAAAGACATTTTATTAAACACAACTGTTACTGTTGGGGAGCAACTTTTCTAACTCTTATATTGAACTTTCTTATTCATGGATTGATTATTTTTATTTTAATAGAGAAAAATACAGAGCACAATCTTACGCTAGCATAAAATATTCATCCACAAATATTTCGTCCAAAGTAGTAAAATAAATAATATACATAAGCACAAAAATATGTCAAAAAAATAATATATATAATATATGAACGCAAAAATACAAACTAAAATTAACTGTCGAGCAAACCACCCCGAGACGTACCCAAGCCAAAGGTTCCCATAACGCTTCCAGCATTACTCCGCTGCACAGCGAGGGAGATCTTCTGCATCAAGTATGCCCCGGAGCGACAGTCCATGCCGCGGTTCCTCAGGCGACGCCCTAATTCCTTTTTAAAGGCTCGTCTCTGGACTCCCCAAACCCCCGTAGTTTTGGCCATTGATGGCCAAAGGCACAAAGAAGTAACTACACATTAATGTGCTGTTTGATTGATTTCTTATATTGTAGCTGGCTACTTCTTTTCATAGTCGTTCTCAACTTTCGTTTTTCATTATTTGTATTTTCTTGATTTCAGCAAGTTTGATTACCGCTATCTAAAGTTAAAACTATTTGTTTCTTTAGTGAGCTACAATGAGGACCTATCTGCTCTGTATGGCGGTGTGCTCCACCGTGAAACATACTTCGCAGCACTCTGCATTAACAGGATCCTGGACTTATACAAGCACAACACGTACACTAAATCTGTGCCAACGCAAGTCATATTGATCGGACATTCAATGGTAAGAAGCCGATACTACGCCAATAGGCAAATTAGTCGTCATTTGAGGTACCTATAAAAAAATAGTCGCTAAACTTAGAACCTCTCTGCTAACACGGTGCGATGTTAGCGGAGTGGTAAAACGCCGCCTTCTCCTTCGGGAGATCGTGGGTTCGAACCCCGGCATGTACCAATGACTTTGTTTTCTAAGTTAGGTACATTGGTGGAGTTATAGTATCAATACCACTCGCTAACGGTGAGGGAAAATATCGTGAGGACGAACTGAGTGTCTGAGGTGTTCACATACCTTAGCGCTTAAAATCGCCAATTCGCGGTGCGCGTGAGTGGTTAAGCCCATACTCTGAGATAAGGCCTATGCCTTACAGATAGTCCTAACAGCTATGAAAAAAAAGCTGCATTTTATGATGAAAGCAAGCCGTTTTGCACAGTGATAGCTGGGACAAAAATAAGCGATAATATGACCACAACAGGAACAAAAAAAATTAGTAAACGCATGGATTTACGTCAGTTGCCATGACTTTTTTTTGTAATACATTAAGTAATTCCCGTTCGATTAAGATATTAATCATTGGAATCGGTACATCCGTTAGCCTGTCAGAATTGTTCAGTTTTTTTCAACGAAGTGGCGCCCGCTCTGTTCCTAAGGGGTGAAACTTTTGCTGCTGCGGGTCGAATCGCTTATTTTTGTCCCTACTATCACTGTGCAAAACGGCTTGTTTTCATAATAAAATGCAGCTTTTCGGCAAAAAAGTGCCGTAGCTGCTAGGACTAAGAGGGTCTGCATTATTAAATTTAAAATACTAAAGATGTGTTAGATTAACTTGACAATGTAAAACCATTAACAAGGCTACCCGTCTCTTTCTCCCAGAATCACAAGTATTTTTTCTTGATAGATATTACTTAGCAGATATTTCGAGATTTCTACATAGCTGGTTTTTACGTCACTTGATATTACTATAGGACAACCCTGAATGTGACTAGTTTATGATTATTATTCGATATCAACCCTTGTATGTCCCCATTGCTGGGACACGGATCTCTTCCTGCATCGCAGGAAGGTTAGGCCATACTCCATCACGGGGGCCAAGTCCGGGTAGGTGGAGGATTGTAAGACAGTGGCGAGCCTTACTGTCAGAAGTTATCAATCCGTCCGAAATACCTCTGACATGGCTTAACGACTGCCATTAATGACAGCCGGCACCGACGGCTTAGGGTGCCTTGCAAAGCACAGAATTTATTGATTATTATTATACCTATATTATTGGTATTTAAGCCTGAATTATTCAGTCACTATGAAGACCGAGCCTGTAGTAAGTACCCCAATTTAGGAGCCGGAACGCAATAATTCCTTGTAATTTACAGGGTGGTGTGATAGCGAAACGCCTGCTAGCTTTCCCTTACTCTGTGAACGTGACAAATATAGCTATTGCTCTGGCGTCGCCACTCGAGGCCCCTGTAGCTAACACAGACACGCAAATGACCTTCTACTACAATCTTATTGACAAAGAATGGGAGATGAATGTGTACAACAATTCAATATTAAGCAGTAGGAAGATGCTGTTGAGCTTCGGGAGCGGCGCGCGAGACACTCTGATGCCATCTGGACTCACCCACTCGGATCATAGTGATATCAATGCTTTGGTAAGTTCTTTTATTATTCAACTACAACCAATCCATACACCTACTACTACAAATACTAATTTATGTACTAATGAATACTATATCATCTACCGACTACTGCGTTGACCCGGCTTCTTGTCCTGCTGTTAAAGCTAGTGGTTGCTTTATTTTACTTTATGGCCCTCGCCCACGGCGACTTTTTGTAGTGGCGTTTCGTAAACGCGCAACAGCATCGCTACGAACGCGTTTGTAGCGCGCTACAGAAGCGATGCCAACGCGCTACTAACAAAAAAGCAGCACCGAAGACAACGTGACTAATGTTGCCTCAACGGACTACGATCAAGAGCAAAATGGACATCTTGCAACTATGGCGATCGTAGGCATTTTTGTGCCGTTACTGAATAGATTTTGCATCGCGACAGTATCGCGTTTGCATAGCGAATGAATCGTGGTTACGTGGGCGAGGGCACACAGCTAGCGACCGCATCGCGGCAGTATCGATACAAACGCGCGACAGCATCGCTACTGCGTTGCTGCAAAAAGTCGCCGTGGGCGGGGGCCCTTAAATATTATTGTCTACCTGTATTCCATTTCATGTACTCGTACTTGAATGCACAATTGGCATCCTTGTCACCTAGTTACTCTAAATCATGGCTATATAGTGAAAAATATTTATGGGTTCAGGTTTAAAATTGTTCTGTAGTAATTTTTTGTATAAACTTTAGCCTGTTTCCTGTTTTTGCCAAATAAATATGCTATATAATAACTGGCTGTGCTCCGCGGTATTTATCGATTTTCCCATGCGTATAAGATATTATCCCGGAGCAAAACGTAGCCTATGTGTTAATCCAGGGTTTCAACTAACTCAGTGCCAAATTTTATTAAAATCGCTCCAGCCGTTTGGACGTGAAGGAACGAACATACACACTCACAAACTTTCGCCTTTATAATATTTCTGTGATAGATAGCTTTTATAAGATAAGATAAGATAAGAATATTGTTTATTGTACACCAGGAAAAAACAAACAAAACATAATTACAAAGATACAGTACAATTGGCGGCCTTATTGCTTAGAGCAATTTCTTCCAGGCAACCCACGATGGAGAGTTGCTGAAGGAAAAGTGAGACGGGTAGTTGGTGCAAATATGAACATTGATATACATACTTATACTTAAAACTAATATATACTTACATAAATCATACATAACATAATTATAATACATAAAACAATTTATTATAAACATACACAAACTTACATTATTTACAATAAAGTTCCGCAAGAGGATAAAAAGAAAGACATACCTACATTAAGAAAAACAAAAACAAAATAAAAAAAAAAAATTAGAGTGATAGATACAAATAGTAAACCTTATTTTTAAAGATAGCTGGGGAAGCTTTGACTGTTTTCTTTCTCTCGATTCTACGAGAGACCTGTGATGCCAAAGAGATGGCGATCCGACATTAATTGGTGGAAGTAAAATACCTTTTGCACAGAAACCCCACTCAAATCTCTAAGATAAGATAAGAATATTCTTTATTGTACACCAGAGCACATATTATAAAACATGTAATGATACAAAGTACAATTGGCGGCCTTACTACCTACCTACTTGCACTTGGCTATATAGTTTATATTTCAAATCGGGTAATGTTGCCATTACTTTTTAAATTGCCCTCATTATTATTTTTCAGACCACTGCGGTCCCAGGCGTGTGGGTGTCTCCAGACCATGTCAGCATCGTGTGGTGCAAACAATTTGTGCTGGCCATCAACCGGTTTCTGTTCTCGATAGTGGATCCACAGACGAAGCAGGTGGTTGAAGACAAGAAGTTCTTGATGGATCAAGCTAGACATTTTTTCCAGGTGCGTTGCGGTTCTGGTCATTATCGGACATTTTTTTTTGTCCTGCCCCCCATTATGTAACGGTCCTCTGTATTGGGTTGTCCATCTTAACGTTTCGGAAGTGTCAAAACATGTATTCGTTTGGCAGCTGGAGTATCATAAAAAAAAAAAAGTAGAAATCGATATCACTCAACCCAGTGGATACATACCTAATACATCCCCTGGACCCTATTTACCTGCATGCAAAGGTCAAAATCATCGTATGATTAAAACGATCACCTTTTAGGATGACTGTAATAAACACTCCTTACATAGATGTATTCTTTTTGTTGCACTAACCCGTGCTGAAGACAATTTTTAAAAACCTATTTTGAGGCTAAATGATAGACTCCTTACGTGGAGTTTAAAAAGTCCGTGGTGAAGGGAAATACGTATCCACAAATTGGAAGTTGCCTTTTAAGAGCACTGCAAGGGAATCGTTTTTATAAATAACATCACCTCTTTTTAAAGTTGTCCTTAATACAAATGATAAGACTTCAAGCAGAATAATAAACGGTATCTACTGTCGCAGGCTAACAGATCGATGACTCTTGATCCGGACATGATCCGCCCTAATGCCACGATGATACCCGACGCATTTTGGTATGAGGATAATCGCAGAGTCTACCAAATTTCACGGCCCGAGATAACCAAGTAAGTTATGTCATTAAGATCGCGTTGTAGCGCTACCAAATTCTCCCAGTTTCGAGACACTGAACGCGTGATTCGCGCTTGTGTGCTACCTGTGCAGGCCAGTTTCTCAGGTGGACCTTTATAATAATAAGGCAGTTAAGTTGATCTGTTATTTATTTAATTATCATTTCTGTAACATTAACTCTTTAACGATGTAAGCTTAACTTATATAAATGCTGTGCCTACCTATAAGTGGTGTACATACACGTACTTTTATTTTCCTGTAACTCTTTTGTACCATGTTCTGTATGTGCCTGTTGGTGTGCCTAATAAATAAAATAAAATAATAATAGTATTAGCTTCCAGTAGCTTCCACACAACAAAATCTCTTGACCTGGTCCCAAACTAGGATAATACTAGACAAGGACGTCACAAACATGAAAATACACCCAGACTGAGGCCACTTGTACAAACTTACTGCGGCCCCCAGAGGATATCGAACCTTTAGGGGTAATTAGAGGTTCTCAGCAATATTTTGAGTCGGAAAAGTGTTTTGGGCTAAAAAACACAGACATCAAAAGGCTTCTAGAAACATAAAAATTCTATGAAAATATATTACTAGCTTTAAACCCGCTGCTACGTCCACGTTAGAAATTATCCCGCGAGAACGTTTCATGTAAAGTCTGTTCTGCCGTTATTACGTGATTAAGTAACATCTTAATAAAGTTTCACAATTATAGTAGGATTAATGTTATACATGTGAAAATTTCGTTTTCTTCGTTGTTAGAATGCGGTATTGTATCCCGGAGGGGTACCTATGCGGAGACCAGAGTTTCCTACTTTCCACGATCCCGCCAGACCTCTTTCGATTCATAAACACATCGTTATAATAAATAAATATTTAAAAACAACCCTACAGAACATACAATGCTGAGTGTACTGTGGATTTGATGTTTATGTTTGTTCTTTCCTGCTTTTATGTTGCTTATTTCCAAGTTAAACTCCCTCTTATGATAACTTAGCGGTGCCCTGATGGGTCAAGAAGAACTTACCTAACTTAACCATTATGTCCCCACCGAGTTGCATGGGCCCTTCCCTAAGGAAGATATGGGCCGTACTCCACCACGGGGGCCAAGTCTGAGGCGAGGGCGCGAGTTTTATGCAATGCGTTATCGCTTTTCCGTATCCTCGTCCCACGTCCCACGTCCTTCCTGCGCGCCTCATTCCTTACTTGCCCCAAATAAATGTATATGTTACGGCTAAAACCCGAAGCGCGGCTACTCCTAGTTTTAGCCGATTAGAACTAGGTGTGTAGCCATTGCCTCTTTGTTAAATCCGGTATTAGCCGATTGTTTTCGGGTAAAACTTTAGCTGGTATCATTCCGACTAGAACTAGGTCCAACCAAACCCTAATGGTTGATACTAGGTGTAACAAATCCCTGATGGATAAAACTAGCGTTAGAAAGATTCAGCTAAGAGACGGAGCCTGCTAATGAATGTTTTTACGCTAGTTTTATGCAATAGGGATTAGTTGGATCTAGTTGTAGCCGGCATGATATTGGTAAAACCTAGTATCAACCATAAGGGTTTGGTTGGACCTAGTTCTAGCTGGAATGATACCAGCTAAACCTAGTTTTAACCGAAAACAATCGGCTAATACTAGATTTAACCAAGAAGCAATGGCTACACCAATTCTAACCGGCTAAAACTAGGAGTAGCCTTTCCTCGATTAGCATTTCGGGTTTTAGCCGTAACATATACAGTGTTGATTTGTCAATTTTTAAACCGATTGGTCGGCGATTCTTGTCGTCGCACTGATCAAAATATTTCTTTCTTTTTCACGTTTCATCAATCTTTGTCATTAAAAGAGTCGAGGAAAACTATTACTACATTATTGCCAATGTATAAAAACAAAACCATTCCATAAAAATATTTTAAGAATCTGTTGTTAACCCTAACATACAAAAATAAAATTAAAACAAATTTTTATGTATGCTTAGTTCGCGATAAATTTCGGATGTCAACAAAAAATCGTGACAAAGTGTGACAATAAGATAACTGTAACAGTAGGTTTGTACTAATTACAGAAGTTCCGCGTTTACGCAAGGTCTTAGGTGACTTATTGTTTACTTCTATAGTTTTACTAATTTTCTTCCCTAGCTGGCTTGCATCCAAAGTTTCAAGAGGAAATGAGTATTCCGCCATCATTGCGTCATCACATTAGTTTTAGCGGATTGCGTACAATATTATAAATGTAAAGCTGATTTGCGACTGGCTGGATGTTGGTGACCAGATAATATAATGTATAGAAGCGTATAGAATTAAACTAATTAATGAAATAATACGATTAAATAATGCACCAATGTAATGGAAATAATAATGAAAATGTAAATCAAACTGACATTGTAAATAAATGTAGGTATACATGTCTGTAAATATATAGTTTTAGCAAGGTTGTAGTGCCCTTACAGGGTGTCATGTAGAACAAGAATTATTTATTAATATTATTACCAACTGTACTATTACCGTGACATACAATAAATAAATAATTATGATTATGAAGCTACAGACTAAAGATATAAATTAAAGAAACGCTTGGCGCTTTACTTCTCACTCTCCAAGTGTGTTCATGGCGAGATAAATCGATGAATGACATACAAAGCCAAGACGTTTACCAAGCCTAAGTTCTAAGTCATATCAGTTTGGTCTATTTTTTATTTCTGATTGAATGATTGATATCGAAATTATATAATAATAATTACTTTCATATCACACAATCACTTTTCCTGCTCCAATACAAGGATACCTCCTGCTATGTTAACCAGGCAATGACATCACAAACATTTAAATAAACCCAGAATGAGGCCATAGGCACAAACCAAGTACGGCGCCCTACAGTGGGTATCAAAGTCACGTTCTTTGTTTTGGTAGTCAAACATGTTTACCGCTAGACCAACGGGGAGTTAGATCTCCGAACTTAGTCACAAACTGCGTGACGAAATTGGGACATGGAGTGCTCCTATTGTTTTTCAACGGTATACAGTTCGAGGAAAATGTTTGGACTCTCATTGTGAAGACCGTGAACAGGCTCAATGTCGCCCAAAGAGCAATAGAAAGGTCTATCATTTTCAAATATTTAAATTATGTACGTCACACATTATTCGATTTCCCTCATTTTTCAGCATTACTGCTTTACCCTTTGACCAGATCTGACTATTTTACCTGTTTCTCCGTTTTTTATCCAGTTTTCTGTTTTAAAATTACTATAAATATCTACAAATAAAACAACACCTGAAGTCGTTCCAGTTTTTATTATTTATAAATTATATACATCGTTCCACTGGCGCCCAACGTGGGGTTTTTTTTAACTTGTCAATAATTTAAAAAAAAAAATATTTAATAATATTTTTTTTAGCCTCTAAATAGGTTTTTAAATTTGTTCCTTAGCACGGGTTAGTTCATTAAAAATAAAAATAGTGTAATCATGTGGGTACAGTGATATCGTTCCGATGTTAAAATCTAACTGCAAAGTAGGTAGTCGGGGCTGTAAGTAATGCAATTTGCTTAAGTCAGATGTCGCTGCCTGTACGTAATACAGAGAATAGTGTAAAGAGGTTCGAAATTTCACTGAGGCCGTGAGTCGCCCATTGGCTCAATTGGTAGAGCGCTGGCACGGATAGCAAGAGGTTGCGGGTTCGAATCCCGGCATGGGTGAAATTTTTAGCCTCTAAATAGGTTTTTAAATTTGTTCCTTAGCACGGGTTAGTGCATTAAAAATAAAAATAGTGTAATATTTTTTTAAATAAATATATTTAAAAAAGTATTTTTTTACCGGTTGCCCCCGGGTAGTATAACGGTGCAAACCTCTTCACACCATTTTTATTTCTTTTTCTATAATCTATCATTTTCAAATATTTAAATTATGTACGTCACACATTATTCGATTTCCCTCATTTTTCATCATTACTACTTTACCCTTTGACCAGATCTGACTATTTTACCTGTTTCTCCGTTTTTTATCCAGTTTTCTGTTTTAAAATTACTTTAAATATCTACAAATAAAACAACACCTGAAGTCGTTCCAGCTTTTATTATTTATAAGAGGTTATTGTGATTAACGCTAGAGGTCGTCATATTTTGATTTGTCCGAATGACTGGACTGGTGTTTTCCTGCATGTTTGTTGTGTTATTGTCTGTTTACAACCAGGATAACTCATTGTTATGTGTGTATGTTATTGTTATTCTATTGTAAAGAGCGCAGCATTCCCAATTTAACTCTGTAACAGCAGACTTGAAAGCTTATTTCTCTCTATCACTCAGAGTGTAATTGACATTTCCAGGATGACATACCTGATGATAAGGCTCGTAAACTTCCCGCAAAACCGCTTCGTCGCAATAGAATCGGTGAACGTACACGATAAGGACTGGATCTTCGGTTGCAGCGCCCATTATACTTATGGCACGCATCGATACTGGTAAGCTATGGGCATTGCTCCAACGGCTTTTATTGACTTTTATGACGGCCTCGGTGGCATAGCGGTTTGGCACGTTGACTGTAAAACCGAAGGTCTCGGGTTCGATCCCCGGCCGGTTCAAACTAGGAAACGAACTTTTCTAGTTTGTCACGGGTCTTGGATGTTATCTATGTATTTATTGTATTAAATCTATCATCGAGTTAGCACCTGTAACAGTCATTTAGTTGTACTTAGTATGGGGCTAGCGAGATCTCTGTAATATGTCAATGAATATTTCTTTATTTATTGGCTCGCGCTCGGTAACCAGCCGACATCATCATCAGCCGGTGTGAGTCCACTGCTGGACACAGGCATCTCAAGATACGCCACTCAGCCCAATCTTCGGCTCTTCTCTTCCAATCACTACCCACCGCCTTGCGAAGCCACCAGCCAGCCACAGCAGGGTAATAAATAAAAATTAGTCGCTGAGCAGCGACTGAGCTGGTGCCCGATAGTAAGAAAGTGGACAATGCTATTGAAGCAGCTACACCAGGGCTTACACATAAGACAGGTCCTCGACTCCATCATAAAAATCGAAGGCAAGGTTGCGGCCTCTGAAGCACCGTCGTAAAGTCGCTTGCCTCTCCGTCTTCTACAAGATGTATTTTGGAGAGTGTGCACAGGGACTACATGAACTCATACCCCCATCCCCTTTCTTCCATCGGACCACCAGACGATCGGCTCGAACCCACGCTTTTTCGTCGAAATTCCGCGAATCCGCACCAAGCGATTCGCGAATTCTTTTGTAATAAGAACAGTAAAGTTGTGGTAGACGCCTCCATCGTCTGTCTTTCCGGAGACATTATAACCTGGGTGTCATTAAAAGTAGAGTTAACCGGCATTTAACAGGTAAGCACGTACCATCAGGCGTAACTGGGGTCAAGTGTAGCCTGTCCTACTACAATAAAACAAAAAAAATCTATAAACCAAAATGTTGGTTTTCAAACCTGTTAGTTTCATAGTTTATAAGTTATGTGGAAAAGAAGCTGACAAACATTTGCTAACAAAGAAACTACACATGGGCTACTTTGACATAAAGGATTATTTAGATGACAATGATGTCTGGAATTAAAGCCAGAACAATGCATGAGTTCTATGTTTTATAATAATTTTGTAAACGCTGTTAAATAAGGACTTTGAATAGTCTAAGTTTTCAATTTTTTTGTTTATTTTTTCTCCAAAATGATGTATATTTTGAAATGTATTATTTTATTTATTTATTTTAACATACTTATATATCACTACAGTTAAGCTAACAACAATGAGTTGGAGTGAGGCTCAGAGGCCTTATAGGCGGCTTGATAACTTCTGACAGTAAGGCCCGCCACTGTCTTACAATCCTACACCAACCCGGACTTGGCCCCCCTGGTGGAGTTTGTCCTAACCTTCCTACGATGCAGGAAGAGAACCTTGCCCCAGCAGTGGCGACATACATGGGTTGATATCGAATGATATCGAAGTGGCATTTTCTCTTAACAGTAAACAGGCCACATCTCTCACGGAGTTGAGCCGCTGGTCGGGAGCAGCGAAGAGTTTTGGCCGGCGGAAGCTGGCAACTATACACCTGCATGACGTCAAGGCGCGGGAGCCGGGCTGGACGCATGTCATCGTCAAGGTCTCGCCCACAAGGAAGCCAGTAAGTCTCAGTTCACGCTCTTTACTCATCTCGCCCGATCGGGATTCGACAGTATTTCTACCGTCGAATCCCGATCGAAGCGAGAAGTCGGCGGTGAGGATTTTGCGTCAAAGTTAAATTGAAGATTCATTCAGACACAAAGAATCATTGCGATTCATTGGATTGATATAAAAGCAGTGTCTTTTAAACCACAGAACACAAAAAATATCAGCAAAAAATGTATCCCTAAAAAAAATCGGGGTCTCAAATAATGCAAAAAAATCAAGTTACTCTAATAACAATAATATACTTTGATTCTTCATTGGATTCAAATAGTTTTCTAATAAAGGTATAGGCTCATAAAAACATCCTTTTACGTGATAGCTCAAATAAACTCATCTTACATTATCAGATGCTAAGTGTACTTTTCGACGTCACAATTTGAACCCATTAATATGTTGCGTGTTTGTACCACGTCATTTGAATACTTTTCACAATATAACAACAGGTGAACATGACAGGTATATCATGAAAAGTATAAGTCATAGAGGAAAAAAATATAACCACGACGAAAGATACAAATCTTTATCACAGCTTTTAGAATAAAATATTTTTCGTGCAAATTCTTCTTGTAGGTACTATTTACTTTTCGATATAAGGGAATGGTACACGGTTTATTACATTTCAATCCGTGCATCCATGCAGACATCGCCACAATACAATAGTAGGTGTGTTAGATTATCGCCGTGCAATAAGAACGTATGTCACAACAAGAGTGTACTTATTCCTTCTTTATCTTGCGTATTCACAGCGCCTTATCTTGATACTGTGACTGACGTCGTATTTCCGTCTGGCCTACAGTTAAACATGAATTTTGCATGTAAACAAAGAAAGAAGGTCGTTGCGTTTACGATATTTAGAAGCAGCGGCTGATAAAATATCATAAACGCAAATAACATCAGCAAGCTGCTAATCTCACGCTGCATTTTTGGTGTGAGTTTGGCCACAAATGAAATGAAATGAAAAAGTTTTATTCAAAGTAGCACAGAAACTGCGGCTTAATGAACGTTACAATTAGAACTAGGTGTCCATTTCAAAAACAAGTTAATTTTGGAGAAAAATTTTTGGTGTGAGTTTGGCCACAGAGTATTGAAATGAAATGAAATGAAAAGGTTTTATTCAAAGTAGCACAGAAACTGCGGCTTAATGAACGTTACAATTCAAACTAGGTGTCCATTTGAAAAACAAGTTAATTTTGGAGAAAAAATGGACAAAAAAACTCCAAACTTAGTCTTTTCAAAGTCCTTAATTACCATAGCTTACACAATTATTATAAAACATAGAACTCATACATTGTACTGGCTTTAATTCCAGACCTCATTGTCATCCAAATAATCCTTTATGTTATAGTAGCCCTTTTGGCACAAAGTGTACTTTGCATTTTTTTTAACCGCGTCTTAGGCAAGCTTAATATATCTTCAGGGATTTTATTATAAAAGCGTATACAATGCCCCATGAAGGATGTATTAACCTTTGCCAGCCTAAATAGTGGGAACAAAAGTTTATGTTTATTTCTAGTATTTACATTGTGTTGGCTACCTAAAGTTTTAAAGTTACTGATATTATTCCTAACGTACATAATGTTTTCATATATATATATATATATATATATATATATATATATATATATATATATATATATATATATATATACTGGCCGGCAACTGTCAGGATGTTAGTTTCTTTAAAGAAATCTCTTAACGAATCTCTACTACCCAGCCTATAAATGAATCTGATCGCTCTCTTCTGCAAGACGAAGATGGTCTCAATGTCTGCTGCCCGTCCCCACAGTAGTATGCCATAGGACATAAGACTATGGAAGTAACTAAAATAAACAAGCCTAGCAGTTGCGAAGTCAGTTAGTTCCCTAATTCTTTTGACTGCATATGCTGCTGAACTAAGCCTATTTGCTAATTTTTCTATATGAGGACCCCATTGAAGCTTTGCATCAATTGTGATACCTAGAAATACAGTTTCATTCACAAGGTCTAATTTGTCATTCCCCAATAAAACATTGCTGTCAACCGTTTTAACAATAAGTTATTAGAAGTAAACCAATTAAGTACCCGAGAGAGAGCATTATTTGTATTGTCAAGGTCATTTTCTTGTCTCTTAATTTTAAAAATAAGTGACGTGTCATCTGCAAATAATACTATCTCTGACATATTTTGAACTATGAACGGCAAAGAGGAAGAGGATATTTACATTCACTTCATGAACGCAAACGATTCGAATACTTTTTTCGAGTGCCTTTAAATTTTAAATGACACTGCAGGGCGCAGGCCTAGTCTCAGAGACAGAGTATGGGCTTAGTTACCACAATTGGTAATTTCAACCGCTCACACACACACACACACACACGCACACACCCTGACACACTACTAAACTTAGTAATTAATATTCTACTAAAACTGAAGAAAACCTCTTTTTTACATTCAATTATATATTGTATCATATAACTGAGGATGAGCACTGCTTACCCTAAGCTACAGGGTCTTATCCCTCTTTTAGGAAACAGAGGCTCCACGTCTTAGCATATTCACACATATTACTTTTATATTAAATTAAAGTGTAAGTTGATGTTAAGTGTAATGTATCATCTTTATGAATAAAAATACTTATACTTATACTCAGCCTTATTTTAACACCTTAGACACTCAGGTTTCCTCACGATGTTTTCCTTCACAGTTAGCGAGTGTTATGGCTAGGACATAATATAAACGGGCGTTAATTACAGAAATCTCGGATAAAACTATAACTAAGGGGCCATCCGTAAATTACGTCACACGAATTTCGTGATTTGTTACCCCTCCCCGTCCTTAAGCTGGTCACATTTGTGATACTCGCCCCCCCCAATGTAGTGTGACGTCACGATTCACATCACATATTTTGCAATTTTACATTTAGTAATTATTGAGTTCAAACAGCAGTTCTGAAATTAGTTTTATATCAAAAGTTGCAAATGTTTTGAGTACTTATTTCGTTAATAGTGCAAAGTTCGTGTATTAACACGTAAATTTGGAAATGTGACGTCACGGAATTTATGGACAGGAAATGTAACAGTCACACAATGTCACACTTTGTCGACCCTGTCCCTCCCCTTAACGTGTGACGTAATTCATGGACGGTCCCTAACTATGCATCGTTCTTCTCTCCCCAGATCATTCTAAATGTCGACATAAATGACCTGGCGTCCCGTCAGATCACCGTGGACCTCCCGTCCGGCCTCTCCTTGAGAAAAACCGTGGTATTACCACAGACTGAACCAGGCAGCTTGTACTATGAGATCATATTGCCCGGCTTCGACAAGATACACCAGGCGTACCTACTGTACGTGGAGCCGACGGCCGTGTGTCAGGCAAAAGAGTACCATGTAACTGCTGAGGTGCACGTCCCTTGGGCGCCCAATTACGAGTACTTTCATTACTTTACGTGAGTATTCTGAAGCGTCTATTTGGCATGTGTAATATCGTACTGCGTTACTGATCAGCGTCCATTATGGGCGTGGATGTGTATACCGAGCGATGGTCAGACAATCAGCAAGCTAAAGTGGCAGTGGGCTGGCCATATCTCGCGAAGAACCAACAACCGTTAGAGTAAACGTGTTCTTGAGTGGTGAACGCGACTCGGCAAATGTAGTGTAGGCCGCCCTCCGACCAGGTGGGATGACGATCTGCGAAAAACTGCCGGCAGATGCTGGATGCGGCAAGCTGAAGACAGGGCGCTATGGTGCTCATTAAGGGAGGGCTATGTCCAGAAGTGGACTACATAATATAGCCTGAAGAAGAAGAAGAAGATGGTCAGTTACTTACGAGTATATAATAAGTGGTTATGGTTTCCAACTTCTACAAATATATGGTATATATCGATCCCATTTATCTTTACTCGGGGCGCTCTGTGCAGTGCTTACTCTGACACAAACCCACACACACAACGCGCCCAAATACAGATACACACATACACACACAAACACACGTATGCACAGAGATACAATATTATACATGCAAATTTTCAAATTTACGTATCCAAAGATGAAGTGCTTGATAGGTATGTACTAT
Source organism: Yponomeuta sedellus (assembly GCA_934045075.1). Taxonomy (NCBI): domain Eukaryota; kingdom Metazoa; phylum Arthropoda; class Insecta; order Lepidoptera; family Yponomeutidae; genus Yponomeuta; species Yponomeuta sedellus. The sequence goes on along the minus strand of OW203732.1, from coordinate 14,254,248 downwards.
TTCCGGCTGCCCATAAAATATTTCTCTTTTATGTATAATGCTGCTTGTGAGCGATGCGAGAAGACCATATTTACTTGCGCCAGCTTTACTAGGAAAAACGTGTTAACATAATTTTTGCACTAAAGATATGCAACTGGCTCAAGTTACAATGCATCGTTAATAAACGGCATAAGAAAGAATTGACTTACTTTTAGCTGTTACACATTTCAGTCACCTGAAACGCTCACCGTTGAAACTGCGCCTGTTCAAAAGTAAACCAAATGGCATGCGGGCCGAACCTGTTAAAGTCACTCTGCTGTTGGATCCGCAGTGCTTTTTTACTATCAGGTATTTTTGTCTCTTATGTTTTTGTTTTGTATGTTACGCACATTTGTGAATTTGCAGTAGCTGTACCATCTATGGCTATACTACTCGCTGGTACATAGTACCGCGACGGAAAGCATCGTGAGGAAACCTGAGTGTCTGACTTGTTCATATACCTCAGCGCTTGAAATTGCCAATCCGCGATGGGCATGCCAGCCTGATCAATGGTTTTTATTTAAAAACATATTTAGAGGCTAAAAATTGCACCCATGCCGGAATTCGAACCCGCGACCTATGGCTATCCGTGCCAGCGCTCTTTCCAACTGAGCTAATGGGCGACTCACCGGCATCAGTGAAATTTCGAACCTCTACAATATTCTCTGTATTACGTACAGAGAATATTCATTCTCTGTATTACGTACAGAGAATATTGTAGTGGATAGCCAGAGGTCGCGGGTTCGAATCCCGGCATGGGTGGAATTTTTACCCTCTAAATATGTTTTTAAATTGTCCTTAGCACGGGTTAGTGAAAAAAACATATATATTTTAATTGTTATGTGTCAAGGTTAAGCCCTTTCAACGGGCTAAGACCATACTTTCTCTATCTGAAAAGGCTTGTGCTCTGCAGTGGGACGCATTATAGGAAAGTGGCATCTTTAAGGAGGTTCGAACTGAGATTACTGCGAAGCCTTTAATCTCAGTGGTGTACTTGGCGCTAAGTTACGTTTGATACAACTCTATGTTTTTCTCATTATTTGATTTTTTAATTTTTCTGTCGAGCTTAAAAAAAAACTACTGTTTTGGATTGACTAAGAGTATCACCTCTCCATGTTCTTAGCCGTTTATTCCCTGAGACGTGCGATGCTGAATCAGCTGAATTATGTGGCCACTTATAAAAACCACAAAACCGTCTTACATAAAAATTTCTTGTCTGTTTTTTATAATGTTTTCTTTTTATTGTTCTACGTATTGTGTCTCACATCTGCTTAGTATGTTTCATATTTTTTGTCATAATGTCTTTTTCACGAGTTGAGTTTTTATGTCCTTTTTTCTCCAAAATGATCTAGGTTTGGAAATGGACATGCGGCGAGCACATGTCAACTCTGCGCGGGCACTACAAACTCCAACATTCCTGCATCGCGCAATCAAAGTGTTTCAATGACATAGCATAAATATAATGTCCGACTAACACCAGTTGGACCGGCCGTCCCCAGGCATACGATCTGCCTGGCGGGAAATTTCCCTTTATAGTGGAAGAGCACTATCACCCGCTCTTCCTTATAGACACCTAGTTTGACTTGTAGCGTTCATTAAGCCGCAGTTTCTGTGCTAATTTGAATTAGAACCTTTTCATTTCATTATTTCTAGTCATGGTATACTGTAGAGTCACGTTTTTGGCCATTTCAGCGTCTCGCACTCGTGGTACCACCGATTGGCGCAGTTCGCCCGCAACTACACCACAGTACTCATTCCGTATATGGCGGCTATACTGCTGCTAGCCACCCGCCATAGTATGGAGAACCTCAGAGTGCACGGAAAATGCGTCTCTATGCACAGCGGGCTGAAGAGCGAGTATGTGAAGCCATACTACGCGCTGCTGGCTAGTCGAATCTTGGCGTGGGTGTTGGCGTGAGTATCACACTAATATAATTTAGGCAAACGTTTATGAGTGTGTATTATGTTTGTTACTTCTTCACGTCTAAACGGCTGGAGTGTTTAATAAAAATTGGTAAGCAGTTAGCTGACACCCCGGATTTACACATAGGCTATGTTTTAATGCGGGAAAAATGTTATTGCCATGGGAAAATCGATAAACCGCGCAAAAATAACGCCGCGGGGCACAGCTAGATTTTGATATTACCAATTCGGCGGGAGACTTTATTAAGGTCCTTGATTTTATCATTTCGGTGTAAGTCCTCTCTGTCTCTCCCCATTTTAGTTATTTAAGCCATTGTTACTGACACAACTTTTTTAAGTAGCCTTGATTGTGCTCCACTGCTGGGCAAAGGCTTATTACTTTGCTTTTCCTCTTTCCCCTCTACACTTCCCCCTGTTTATGGCAACCTCCTGCCAACCTGGTAAAAAGGTCGTGCGATCGTTCCGCCATCTTCTCTTGGGTCGGTCGCGTTTACGATATACGTCGCTTGTAATGCAGTCACTGACGATTCAAAAATATTTTTTTTACCTTTACTACTATTTTGTTGGCGTGATTCATATGTGATGAAGTGTATCTGTCCCACATTTTAGCTTTTTGTACATGTCATGACGGTGCTAAGCAGCGGATAGACAGATACTAAAAAGCTACAACCCGTAAAAAAAGCATTCAAGTTTAACGGTGAAGATCAAATTCAGGCTTTGTCCAATTCATTACATAAAAATCATAGCCTGTACGTCTAGTGCATCCTGGGCAACAATCAGCAAATCCCTAACGCTGATTGGCTAATTCTTCCTCCACGATGGTTTGCCATATTTCGACGGCCTCGGTGGCGCAGCGGTTTAGCAAGCTGACTGTAAAACGGAAGGTCTCGGGTTCGATCCCCGGCCGGGTCGTACTAGGAAACGAACTTTTCTAGTTTGTCTCGGGTCTTGGATGTTATCTATGTATTTTATTGTATTAAATCTATCGTCTAGTTAGCACCTATAACACAAGTCATTTAGTTGTACTTAGTATAGGGCTAACGAGATCTGTGTAATGTGTCCATGAATATTTATTTATTTATAGAGGACGCTGAGAGAAAAAATAAATACATACATAACCTCACGCCTGTATCCCAGAGTGGTAGGCAGAGACCAGGGAGTGCCACTTGCCACGATCCTGATAGATCACCTTCGCTTCATCAACGTTAATTACGAAAATTACATAGAAATAAAAAATAATTACATTACCAGCTAATTTTGTTCGGCTCCTTAATTTCAGGTCGTTGCCAGTGATTTCCTTCGTCATCGAGGAACACTTCAGCTCCAACAACCTTGAGATTGACTACCTGACTGGGTCGCTACTGTCATTGCCTGTGTACATGACAGCGGTGGGCCTGTCCAATATACTGGTGGCCGCCATCATGCTTGTCATGGTGTTCTCTTCGCAACTAGCGCATCGGATGTTCTACAGGTACGTAATGTAACATAGAAGAGGTTCGAAACATATATTGTAAAGAGGTTCGAAATTTCACTGATGCCGGTGAGTCGCCCATTAGCTAAGTTCGAAAGAGCGCTGCCACGGATAGCCAGAGGTCGCGGGTTCGAATCCCGGCATGGGTGGAATTTTTAGCCTCTAAATAGGTTTTTAAAATTGGACTAATATAGCCTGAAGAAGAAGAAGAAGTAGTGGACTAGAAGGTAACAGAGAAACCTCACATTTTATTCTTTCCAAAACAGGTTTTAACTTAATTAATTTTCGACTTAAAACCCCACAAATTCAAGACTTGAAACTGCCCAATTATATCACTGTTTCTTTCCACAGAATCATATGGCGTGGCGCGCCGGTATTGGCCGAGCGGGCGGCGGAGGGGATAAAGCGGATACCACTCGCGGTCAGCATTGTGATCACGCTAAGCGGATTCATCTCTTGTGGTGCCGCCTCGCTTGCCATCGGCGCCGCCTACTACGCCTTCTTGGTGAGAAAATTGGGACGGGATTTAGATTTGGAGCCCTATAAAAACACGATTCCACTGTTAAGGTTTTTTGTTTAAAAATGTTATAACAATTCTGATGTGTTACTCTTTCCAAGTAGAACTATTCACACTCGGGATTATGTTTTCTAAGTTATGTGCCTTTGTAGTTGTACATAAGTTATATTAGCAACACCCATTCGGAAACATCGTGAGGAAACCTGAGTGTCTGAGGTGTCCACATACTTCCACCACGTATCTTCTAAGCCGTTGGTTGATAAACCAGACATGATCTCTTATGAGAAAAGGTCATAACAATGCAGAGAATAACTGGGTTTCAGAATGGAAGTTAATAAATGAACACTGTTCTTCTTCTTCAGGTTTTATTAGTCCACTGCTGGGCATAGCCCTCCTCTAATGAGCGCAAGGTTGTGCCATCATTAGAGGGTAAGGCCCGCAGTTTGGTGGAATTGTATAGCAGGGGGCGCTGCTGCCCACCCCCCGGTTTGTGTCCCTTAGTCGCCTTTTACGACATCCGCGGAATAAAAATGAACACTCTATATTATTTCAACTGCAGTTAATGCACTTTTTTATTTTCTCGGCAATTTTACAGGATTGAAGGATGTGACGTTCCTTAAAATAGACCTATGTTCAGCAGTCAACGATTACGAGTTTATTGATTCATTGATATATTTCAATTTCATTTCCCTAGATATCAAAGATGTACGAATCCTACCTAGAAGACTACGTATACAAACTGATGGCCAAAGTGGCTTCGCGAATCTGCTTCGCATTTAGATCCAGAAGACCCACCCCTGTCCCCACACCAGCCGAATCCCGAGAAACTCCAGCCATAGAGAATAAAGACCTCAACGAACTGATAAGTCCTGAAGAAATCAAGGCCATTGAATACTCCAAAAGCGCTGGTGATGACACTAAAGACACAACTGTAGTTAAAAGGAAGGTGAATAGATCAAAAGGAGACTTGAATACTAGCGACACTAACGGAGCTGAACCCACAGACGAGAAAGCATTGGAGGCTGCTTCTGAAACTGATGATAAAGAAGCTAAAACAGAACATGCGGTAGTCAAAGCCGCATCTAAAACTGAAAATGAGGTAGAGAAAAAAAAGAAGAAGTCGAAGGGTGGGAAACGACCCGCTAAGAAAGCGTGCGATGTGAATGCCGGTGATGACGAGCCTCACCAGGATCTGCATTTCCACATGATGATGTTCTGCCTCTGGATGGTTGTGACTCTTCTCAATATCCCCGCTCTAGTTACCTGGGCTCGGAATTTTCAGTAAGTACAAAATTCCTACACCTACATAAGAAGGCTAATATTTTTTTTGTTTTAGTTGAATCGGACACCAATGGCTGTCCTAGATAATATTAAAGACTAGTATAAGTGATTGTTGTGTCTTATTTCGCTTGAAGACAAATAAATATATTCTATTCTAAAGAATACTAGAGTAGGTTAAGATCCAGCCAGGATTTGCCACGTATGGGCGTATACGGCTCTTGAAAAAAAATACATTTGTCTAAATTACGTTCCTTACATACTTACTAGTTAACTAAATTAGTCGTGCATGCAACGACTTATGAACGTTGATGATCTGTCAGGATCGTGGCAAGTGAGGTTATGTATGTATGTTAACTAATTTACATTAAAAAATAGTGTATAGTTAAAATGAAATATAGTTAAAATTAATTGTAAAAAAATTCATCGTTTAACAGATGAAACTTACCTCCACGTAACAATAACCAAAATAAATAATCTTTAATTTCAGATAATATCTAAATAAATTTTAAATAATTAATGTACGTTTTCAAACCTCAATAGCGAAAGACTAATAATTAGGCCAACCATGGATCAATGTCATCCAAGATATCTTTACCCCTTAAATCGCATGCCTAGATATCGAATGATAAACACACAAGCCATTTCTCACAAATCAAACCTCTTATGTGCCGAACATTATAAACGCCGTTGATATTTTTTCTAGGTACAATATGATGTTGATCCCAGACACGTCCCATTACCCTGGATTAATCATGTCAGGGTGCTCTGCTATCGTCTGGCAGTTGGAAGGACCACGGCGCAGATTGTAAGTGACTTATTGTATTTTTGTTCGCATGTTCGAAACGCGCCTTAAAGCCTGAAGCCGGTTTTTGACTTCTTGAGATATAATAAGTTCGTTATCAGCCCTTGTATGTCCCCACTGCTGGGGCACGGGTCTCTTCCTGCATCGCAGGAAGGTTAAGCCATACTCCACCACGGGGGCCAAGTCCGGGTGGGTGGAGTTATTGCTCGTCATACATTTTGTATGAGACCGGTTCACACTAAGCTATAATAATATTATAGCAATAAAACTATATGTATGACGAGCGATAAATTAGTATATCTCAAGAATATGTAATATTTTATTACATCCCATAGTGAAAAGCTGGCTTGAAACGCCAATCTTCATAAAAAAAGTACTTATGCTCGTAATATGGAGTTTAAAAAGAGTGCAGGACAAAGCATCTAGTTCTAGAGTTCTGCTATATGTTTCCTTTGTTTAGGTTTGTTTAATTTCTATTTGCGACCCCAAAGGGTCTTAATTCCTCTGTAGGTTTGCCCAAGTATGTGGAATATTTATTGTGCCACATGTATTTAAGCCAATTCAGAGGCCTTAGGGCGACTTGAAAACTTCAGGTAAGACCCCACTAGTCTTGCAAGCCTCCACCAATTCGGACTTGGCCCCTGTGGTGGAATATGGACCATAACTTCCTGCGATGCAGGAAGAGACCCGTGCCCCAACAGTGGGGACATACAAGGGTTGATATCGATCGTTATTAATTAACTCTTTATTGTACCAGTGAAAATAGTACAATTGGCGGGCTTAATACAAAACAGTATTTTATTCTAGCCAACCAACAGGTGACGTGGAGAAGGTAGGGGTAGTGTCAACCTGTGATGTGATATTTTACATTGGAGTTAGGCGCGTAGGATTTGGACGGAGTACCGCGCGGATTGGTGTAGGATTTCAGCGTAGATGACGCATGGTGTGAACGTTTGTCACGCATTATATGTAGTCTGTATCTCCAAATGCCCAAAACACTTTTCATGTTGTAATTTCTTGTTTTCTTGCAGGAAACACTACGACACCGTCTCGGCCGTGTTATTGACTATGGCCATTTTAATCCTGGCCCTGGGACCTCAGTCCCTGACTGTAGTGAACTACGGCGTCAGTTTTGTTTACGCAGTCATGACACACCAACAAGTCTTCGACTCAGTGGTAAAAGACGAGTCGGCCTTTGACGATAATGATACAAATGCGAAGGGAGAGACTGAACGAAATGCGGAAAGCAGTGAACAAAATGCCGCGCCCACAGGTGGTGAACAAAACGCTACAAGTAGTGAAGAAAATTCTACAGCTGGTGAAGAAAATGGTACAACCAGTGAAGGAGAGAATTCAAATAGAGCTAACAAGGATAGTGTGTCGACGGAAGAGAACCAAAGTGATGAAGGGGAACAAAGTGATAATGCCACAGGCGGTGACAACAACTGTGATGTATGCAATGAAAACTATATTTACAATATGTTTAGGAATCTTAGGGAAAGGTTTACTTTTAATGAAGATTTATGACCTCGAATGGCTAGAGTTGATCGGTGGCTCGAGCTTGCTTGGTTGCTTTTGTCGTCCAATGAGCTGTTTTTCTTTGTATTTTTTGTATTTATCGTAATGGTTACTGTGAAAAATTATGTTTATTACGACATATTTTATTAAGTAGGTACAAAAAATATCAATGCATTTTATAGGCATATTCAATTCAGTTCAAATTTTAAAAGAAGCTACTCAAATTAGCGCAGAAACTGCTGTAATGAACGTTACATGTTAATTAACTGAGTTTACCTACATGATTATTATTCGTTAACAGAGAATTTGAATAAAATCTATATTTGCAAACAGTTTAGTTCGAAAACGACTACCGGACAGGGTAAGTATAATAAAAGTAGGGAAAGAGAATAGGGCTTGATTTTAGGAAGAAGAAGACCTGCGACCAAAGATATCATGACTGCACAACCTACGACAGTAGTTTCAACAGAGTACATACTACCAATTACTCGTTTGTATTGGCAACCTCGAAAAGAAAAAATAGCCGTGTTGGTTACCAACCTTCGATAGGAGACGGCACATAAAAAAAAACAAAAAGTAGAAGTAACACAATTTTCAGTGTGTTTTCTGATCATCCAGTGTGTATTCAGTGTTCTTAAATAGTGGTAGACTGTATTTACATAGTAGTAATTTATATAAATACGTATCAGTAAATAAAACAATATATCATATTAATCAATCAATCATCAATTCATATTAATTAATCTATTGATGCTATATATTGATGTGTAGAGCAGTATGTTCGCACTAGCCGTCTCCATGTTAGTACCTAGCCATATCTCTAATGAAATGTATAGGTTGATGTGATGTAGTAACTATCCTTACATAAATATTTGACTGTATATCCTTCTAGGCATATAAATGTGTAACTGCATAAGGTAAAGTAATTCAATCCAGTACATATGTAATCAGTAACCCACTTCTCTAGTCGATATAAATATGAATGAAATACTATTTGTTTATTTAGTATACTGTAAAGGTTGATGTGATGTACCTATCCTTACATAAGTATTTGACTGTATATCCTCCTAAACATATAAATGTGTAACTGCGCAATCCCACTTATCTAAGTAGTCTTAAGTACAAATAGTTATTCACGAAAAACTATTTTGTTGATATGCCTCAAGTGAGCCTGGAGTGATGTTGTATTTTTTAAGTTTGATAATAGATGCCCGGCAAACTAGAAACTGATGAAAAGCTGAATGTGTTTTCTTTGTGGGATTTTACAGGGCAGGACATCTTGAAACGTTAAGCTAGTCCATACTTCTTCTTTTCAATCGGTCCCTCAATTCTGGGGATAGTTACCATATACAATAGTTCTCCATTTGTCTCGGTCATATGACCGAGATAGTCTAATCATATGATTGGACTATATAGAATATCTACAATTCTTAAAAAAAAATTAATACAGCTTGTTTAACTATGATTCTTTCTTATCATATTAGCTAAGTCTACAAGCAATTTTAATCCGTGGAATTGCAGCTTATCTTAGTGGAAAAATACTAAAGTATTCCATACAATAGAAGTTAAATGCTGTTCCTTGATCACATCGCATTCCTAACAACATAAGGGTTCTGTTTCTTTTCCTGGGAACCCTAGGAAAGAAAAATTTAATATTATTAAACTTTAATAATTATAATTCTGTGTGTATTTTTGATGTTAATAACATATATTCATAAACATTATAAATGATAAGTAAACTGGAGCCTGTCTCATAGAATTTTTGGTTTACTATGATGATTCGGGGTACATTGCGTAGCAGAGGCAATTATTAATCTATAGGTTAATGAACTTTGTAATGTATATCAAATTGTCATTTGGAACCATGTAGCTCTATGAAACAGGCTCTAGCTAGCCCGTTATACTATAAAAAATTGCTGTATTGATGTGTTAATGTTAGCAATGCAATGTTAGCAAAGGAATAAATCAACATTATTAATATCCAACTAGCGTAGATTCAGTGAAGAAATTTAGTAATATAGAATTAAATCAAAGCATTTTATTCAAAATTACACTGAAACCGTGAATATTATATTGAAGTAAAACTAGGTGTCCATAGATTAGACTATATAGATTACCTGCAATTCTTAAATACAGCTTGTTTAACTAGAAGTTTATTGCCTGTTATTGTGATTCTTTCTTTTCATATCAGCTAAGTCTAGAAGCAATTTTAATCCATGGAATTGTAGCTTATTTTAGTGGAAAAATACTAAACTATGTCTATGCATAATTTTGTGATATACATATTTTCCAACTGTAACTTATAATTTTTGAAATAAAATGGTTGCTCTTTGATTTGTGAAGAGTGACTATAAAGAATTCATTTTGATAAATGTAATTTTTATCTTGATTTCTTATATTCAATTTTAAAATTAATCCCTAGCTAAGGACTGAACCCAAATCCTCCATAATAGGAAAGGCAAAAAAAAAACATGTAACTTCTGTGTTTATTTTAAATTAAGCATTATATTTTATTGTAACTTTGTCAAAGTTTTAAATGCTTTCAAGCATTCAAAACTTATTCAAGTTATTTACTGTGACTAATTTATAGCAATGGAAATTTTTTTTCCAGCAAATGTGTGTTTCATTTTTTACAGCGCAAAGTAGTATTGTAATTGTTAAAACTTTTATTTTCCAAGTGATTTCCATTATATTCAAAGAAACTTTAAATGCCTGCCATGCAAGTCGTTCAAACCCCAGCTGGGGACAAAAAAAACCTCAAGTTATATTCTTTTGCTCTGACCCGTGCTCTGTACGTAACACAGAGTATTGTAAAGAGATTCGAAATTTCACTGATGCCGGTGAGTCGCCCATTAGCTCAGTTGGAAGAGCGCTGGCACGGATAGCCAGAGGTCGCCGGTTCGAATCCCGGCATGGGTGGAATTTTTTGCCTAGGTTTTTAAAACCTCAGGTCTTGTTTACATGTTTGTGATGTCGTTGGGTCTGGTTCCCACGACACAGGGTATCCTAGTGTGGGGCCACAGGCAATGTAAATGTTATGTTACCTCCATTTCTTTTTATCCACTGCATAATGCAGAGATTTGCTGTCTTCTTTATGAAAAGTCAATTACAATAAAACACTCATAAGACAATGTTAAAGACAGCTTAAGGCAGGACTTTCGGTTATAAACCACCTTAACAACTTCCCTGTCCAAGATATAGTTAAATTCCAATACCCTACGTCCACAGTTAGATAGTTGTATGCCGGAAGATGTAATGAAAATGAGTCAAATGTGACTCATGAACTTATTCCAATATACTCCTCTGAGTCATATACCACTCATGGACAGGGAACTTGTTAATGTTAAGTTTTATTGTAATTTTAGATGTTTACTGAATTACTTTTACACCAAAGATATGACAAGAAATCTATTCCCCTTCTAGATATTTGCATTCAGTCTTGAAAATAGTTATTTCAGACTGAATATTATCTGTAAATGTTGCAATAAAAAAAATCTTAATAAATTTGTGTTTCATTGTAATTCCTGATCCGATACATATTTTACACCAATTTTAATTTGGTGATTATTTATGTACCATTTTTTACTATGTACCCTATTGTTAGGTTTTTTGTCTACTTTGCAGCCATGACATGGGTACTTATGACTGGTACTTTTAATTTTAGTAATACAATCATGGTTCACCATAATCTTTTTTTATATGTGTAGGTACATTGCAACATCAATTAATTCAAAATAATAAGTAAGAATAGGTACTCGGCTGCTAAATGAATATTGAATTCTTGTCATAGACTATGAATTGTAGTTTTATGAAAGCACTCCAGGAGTCAACAAGAAAACATAAAGCTGAAAGCTTAAAACTATTTTATTTCAGAATAATATTATAAGCAGCACAAACGAATAATCATCACATCACAGCATTATTTCTTCCCTTTCTTGCTGCTTACTGGTTTTTCGTCTGGATTCCTAGGAGTTTGCCAGTTCAATGGGTTCCGGCGGTACATGGGCCATGGAGGGACAGTCAGGATGGCGGCTAGCAGGAAACCGGCTCCCAAGATGTACACTGATTGAGAGAACTGTTGAACGATGTAGCCCCAAACGAACCCGACAATGCTGAACAGTGTGATAATTGCACGGTACAGGTACTCTGATTTGGCTTGCCCGGCATAATCTATGTGGGTCGGAATTGATGAGAAGAAATCCATCATTTGGAATTTGGATATTCGATGGTAAAATTGGTACTTAAAGTAGGTATTAGTAACTGCAGTTTTTCGACTAAATAAGCGAAACTTTCCCGTAAATGTCAACGTCACAGCGACACGTCAGTGTGTGGATATATTGGTTGGTTAGTGTTTTGTTTGTGCGTTAATTTCAAACACGATGAATAAAGAATTCTAAAATTAAGGAAAAAGTTTCCAACGTTTGCTCAACGTTTTGAATAATAATTGACATCATTTTTGTGTTCTTAGGGTTCCATAGGCAACAAGGAACCGTTAATTTTGCCATGTTCATCTCAGCACAGCATCACAGTCCGTCCGCTGCTTAGCTCGCAGCTATTACTTTACTAGAAAGTAAAAATTTGGCACATAAATACCTATATATTAATCACGCCGACAAAACAATAAAATAAAATTAAGTGGACTGCAGGTCAACCGTTACAATTTTGTTGCTAAGTCGTTTTTAACGTTAGAGTGAACGTATGAAGGTTGATGTGCTATACGGAGAAGGTCGACACCGAAGCCTTGCGGCTGCAGGACATGCTGACGGCGGTGTGTGACGCAGCTATGCCCCGCACAAACCGAAAGCGTGAGGTGTATTTGTGATCGTCTGACATTTCCGAACTCCGATCGGAGTGCACGGCAGCGCGATACATTCACTACCCCAGACGCTGGGTTCAAGATGAGGTGCAGATGGAACCGCTTCACGGCGCATTCCTGGCGGCCAAAAAGTCATTGCAGATTTGCTGTTCGCCATCAACCGGGCCAAGGCCGCTGGAAGAGAGTCCGTCTTGCAGATCCTCAACTGGGGACCCGCCGTCCGTCGTCCGTATCGGGCGGCGCTCTTTGAGCGCATTTTGAGTGCCCACATCGTCAAGCATCTACGCGTCTGCCCCCATATGACTGATTGCCAGTACGGGTTTCGCTGGGGTCACTCAACTCTCAACGTCATCCAACGGGTCAGGGACCTGTCGGACGAGGCAACGAGCGCAGGCGGGGTGATGTTGGCGGTGTCCCTGGACATAGCCAACGCCTTCAACTCTCTGTTCTTCGGGTGCATAGGTACGGGACGTGCTCCGATTTCATGCAGTGCCCCACTATCTGCGGCACATGATCGGAGACTACCTGAGGGACAGAGAGGTGGTACCAGGGACGTGACGGTAGCGGTCACTGCTGACTCGTGAGGTGCGGTGTTCCGCAGAGATCGGTCCTAGCATCGCTCTGTGGAACATCGGATACGTTTGCTCGTCAACGATGAGTCTTCCCACCACCAAAGGTGGAGCAGTAGTGGAGCGGTGGACCATCAACACGGCTCGCTCACCTTCTGGCAGGTGCAGATTCTCACCGGACACGGGAGTTTCGGGAGGTATCTGTGCCAGAAGAGAGACGACTGCGTGCCATCACTGCAATAGCGATGAAGACACGTCGCAGCATACACTGGAGTTCTGCCCAGCTTGGACCCAGGAGAGAGCGACGCTGCAACAGGTGGTATGCTACAACCTGGAGGATGATGGGCGATGGAGAGTTCCACCAGGACTGACGCTGGCTGAGTTGCAGAAGATTGCGAAGGCGCGAAAAAAAAATTTTTTTTTACTTAATCAAAATATTAAGCTGGGGACTGACCAGTGTTACTAGGTGTGAAGTAACCTGTTACACAAGGAGTGTTGATGTTATCAGTAAGTTGTGTTACGAGGAAACCAGCTAGTGCGGTACATAGCTGTTCGAGTGCTCCATCCGGCTGTCGGCGAATGTTACATTAGACCTCGTAACGTTGGTTGGTATCCAGCTTAAGGCTACCGAACTCAATTATTATTTGTTCGAGCGCAGTATCCCCCCTCTCGTCTCCCGACAAAACGGTTATTTGTAGGAAGATTAAATTAAAACACAGAGTACTGATACTGCAACGAATAAAACGATCATACCTAGCTAAGTAACGAGTAAGACAACCAGGCTTTTGTAAAGTAAACATAATATTTTTTTCATTAAAAATTACTCTAATGTTGTAAAGTACCGTGAAATCAATTTTAAGTTCATAATATAAATCAAAAACCCTCCTTAAATGACGTCTGGCTTTCTTAGTGTCCATAAAAGTAAGTCTCCTTATGAGTGCCAACTACCTACGGAACTCTACAAAGCGCGTCGCCCGACTTGCGCTTGACCGTTTTTTTAATGATCAATAAAAAAATAATACCATCACAGATTAAAAGACTAGCTGTAGCAGCCGAATTGAGTGAATGAAACTGTTAAAATAAGCGTACAGCACTAGTTCACTAAAACTAGCAACTCTGAAGGTTCCGTCAAAAACCGCCGCCATCATCAGTCGATTGTCAAACTTCAGCACGATCAGACTCATTAGGTTAATTTTTAGTTATCAAAGAAATTAGTATTATTTTTTCAAAAGTCCACTTTATACAATTTTAAAACACAATGACGACTTTCAAGCAAGTTCCTCTAACATGCGGCGGACACACCAGACCTGTGGTGCATTTGGATTTTAGTGACGTTACAAAAGATGGTTTTTATTTGATTTCGGCTTGCAAAGGTGAGTTTGAACCGATATTTCTTGCGCGGGGTTGCCTTAATCTTTGACCCAGTTGTGGAGGGAAGACCTGCAAGTGTATTTGCTTGACTTGACAGTGTAATTTGGTGACAGATGTTTGATGACGAGATTTGTTCGGGAGGCCTTCACTTTCCTTGTAAGCGTGCACCGGTTGTGCATTCTAGGCGAGTAGAATGATGACCTTCTCTTCCGCCGGAGCAGGAAACACCTTGAGTATCCGCTCGTATGTTTCCCCGAGGTGGCTGTTTACCTTGGCGACTTTGTGTTTTTCATGTCCTGACAGTAAACTATATTGAAGTTGCCCTTTGTCTCGACGCGAAACAGTTTATAACGACATGGAGTATTGCCACTTTCTTGGGTAACATGTTGACATTTCACATGTTGATGTGTGGCTTGCCTTGTGCTTTATCAAGGTTCAACATTACACTTGACATGATTGTTATTTTTATTGAAGAAAAAGTATAAATATCAAGTATATTCTTATGTGGTTTTCTTATAGGTAACATGTCCTTTTGCCTGTCTCATTTACATTGGCTATTGTCATAATTTCACAATATCATAATTATTCTCATTAGTACTGTTTCTGTTGTAATTAATCAGACTACTTTACAATTTACATAACTTCATCGCCTATTCCTGTTATGTTAATCCTTCAATTATCTGACAATGAACTTGGGAAATCTATATTCTAGCCTTACATGGAATGGCAATTCTCAATGGACAATCAATAGACAAACTTATGGACATTATTAAAAGTAATTTGTTTAGATTGTCATACTTCCACTTTTTGATTATCAATATGCAGACATATATATCAGCCACATCTGGACTTATTGTTATGGAATGAAATGTTTAAACAAGAAAAGTAATGGAAAACAGGTAAAACAAATATAATAGAAAAAGATTAGAACAAATAGGCAATGAGATGGAGACAAGAAGAATATTTACAGAATCAGTGACATGAACTAGAAAAGTCAATAAAACGAAAAAGATACAGAATTATAAAATTAGTCGATGTTCAAGGAGAACGATGTTTTATGACTTAGATTTTCTTTTGTGAGAGCAGTGGAACCGATTTCGCAAATTCTTTTTTTTTAATATTCCTTGAAATACGAGGATGGTTCTTACGGAGAGAAAAAAAAATGTTTTTAAGAATCGACTGTTAGGTGGTATGAAGTTCGCTGGGTCAGCTAGTAATATAAGTAATAAAAAGAAGTTGGGTTATGAAACACACCGAGAACAGGAAGACGGTCAGTGGGCAGACCAGCAGCCCGATGGTCCGAGGACATTGTTGAGTCGGCGGAGGGTCCGTGGATGCGGATGGCACGAGACCGTAAGACATGGCACACATAAATAACCTCACGCCTATATCCCAGAGGGGTAGGCAGAGACCAGGGACTGCCACTTGCCACGATCCTGACGGATCACCTTCGCTTCATCAACATTCATAAGTGGTTGAGAGATGGCATCTGGGGGTAAAGACCTATACCCAACAGTGGGCATAGGTGGGCTGATGATGATGATATAAAAAACGCCATTTTCCCTTTCAGATGGCAAGCCAATGTTGCGGCAAGGCGAGACGGGGGACTGGATCGGGACCTTCGAGGGCCACAAGGGCGCCGTCTGGGGGGTCGCCCTGTCTCAGAATGCTAACTTAGCAGCCAGTGGTGCTGCTGACTTCTCAGGTAGAATCTTAACCCTGATAGCTCAATTGGACGGTGATATTGGTATTGCAATTGGGCCACTTAGACTTCACAAACATGGATGTAAACTAAAGAAAAATCCAACTCCCAGTCGTCGTCGTCGACAGGCTATACTAGTGCTGGACATAGCCCTCCCCTAAAGAGCGCCACATTGTGCTATCATAGGGGGTAACTCCCAGTAACATTTCAGTAAACTGCGTTCTTTATCTGTAGATAAGTAAATTGATTATTCTTTATTGTACACCTTGTATAACATTGTTCACTTTTTTGTTCCGATATAGTTTATAAAATATAAAATTCCTAAACAAATGCACGGAACAAAGCAATTAAGTAGGTTCATAAAAGGCGTTTATCTCGCAAGTTGCTTATTGTGGGTGGGAATGTTTCTCCGTAAGGCGGTTCATTTACACTCTCGCCTCGAGTCTCGCCTTGGGCCTTTACTCGCCACAAGTCGCGAGTTTTTGGGAGAAAAGTGTATATTCACACTCTCGCAGTTTGTTCAATTCCACACCATCTCTTTGAGATAAGGCCTGTGGCCAACACTGGGAGGTCTACAGGTACAAAAAAACAGGGATTAAATTAAAAATGCGGAAATCTCAGGGCCGCGTCTCATGAAGCAGAATTTCTTAGTTTTTTTGAGCGGAATTTTCCTACTTGTGGTCTAATCGGCCTTGCCAAACTTGCCACAACACAATCACTTGGCCTGGTCTCAAACTAGGATACCCTGTACAATGGTGCAGCGCGGCCCCCAGTGGGAATCGGACCCACGATCTCCGGCATGACAATCGGACGTGATACCGCTAAGACCGCTCTACTAAATCTATAATATAAAAATGAATCGCTGAATGTGTTGGTAAGTGCAAATCTCGAGTGCAGCAGAACCGATTTTGCTAATTGTTTTTTTAGAATATTCCTTGAAGTACAGTGCTACACAAGAAATAAGTCCCGCGGATGTACCTGCGCAGATGACCAAATTTTGGATGTGCGGCAAGTTGATCGACCAATCAGGTAGTTTCATTTTATGGCAGGCCGCGCGCCTTTGTTGCTATTGGTTGATTCAACGTCATCGATGCAGGTGACTATTAGTTTGGCAATATTAGCGTGAGCGAAATAGGCAGCGCTACTGCGGCAATCAATTCTGTACCTTAATCGTATCGGTTAAAGATCATGTTGAATGTACTTATAGCTTCGGGTACTTTCGTTACCCTTCTTCGTAGTCTGCGCGAACGTAGATTAACGAAGGGACTTTTATGATGTGTAGTACTGTACGAGGATGGTTCTTACGGAGAGTAAAAAAAAAAAAAGAATCGACTGTCAGGCGGTACGAATTTCGCGGGGTCAGCTAGTTATGAATGAAAAAGGGCCCACATCTAACAATATGTCTACTTCACTCCGCAGCCAAACTGTGGGACGCGCGCTACGGCGAGGTTAGCCACACGTTCGATCACGAGCACATCGTGAAGAGCGTCAACTTCAACTCGGATGACACACTGCTCCTCACCGCAAGCAACGAGAAGCTCATCCGCGTGTTTGACCTAAACAAGCCGGAGGCTGGAGGTGAGTTAATTACGATATACCTAGCTATTTCCGAATTTATAGATAGATCTTTCTTTTATGCAAGACACACACGTAATACAAAGCTCACATGTAGCTTACACACACAATTCACCCTTGCATTAATTTAATTTATTGTTATTCTGCAATGAATTTTTTTGCCTCCTACTAATTTTAAATGCCCATGCCCCAGCAATGGCAATATACCAAGGGTTGATATCACCATCATCATCACTAATTTTAAACAATTATTCCATTGAATAACTTATAAAAAAGGAAAATCAGTGGAGGTGTATGGCTAGGTACCTGTAACGCAAGCTTCGGCATGTTACATGGCTCTGAGACAATTTTTTGTAATTTGATATGTTTATGGAATAAACAAATTTTAAAAGATAAGAATATTCTTTATTGTACACTGGAAAAACAACAAATACAAAACAATTGCAAATATACATAGTACAATTGGCGGCCTATTATATTTATTTACTGCATTATAAATCTACAAGTAACAGAACGTAGAAAGTATAGATCAAAACGGTATATACACGAAAAATACATGAAAAACAAAATCACAAAAAAATTGCCAAACACGTTACGGTGATGTACCTATTGGTGAGAAAGTGAAAACTTACTACTTAGGTGTGGCCAATATACATTAAACTCTCTAATGAAACCAAGTCCCCAATATATTTGCAATTTGCAGTCGTGGAGAAGAGTGGCCAATATAAATTTAATCTCTCTAATGAAACCAAGTCCTCAATATATTTGGAATTTGCAGCCGTGGAGAAGAGTGGCCAATATAAATTTAATCTCTGTAATGAAACCAAGTCCTCAATATATTTGCAATTTGCAGCCGTGGAGAAGATGAGCGCGCATACGAGCAGCATTCGGCACGCTGTGTTTCTACACAACTCGCGCGTCGCCAGTGTCAGCGACGATTGCACGCTTCGAGTGTGGGATCGCAACTCTGGACAGGTATCTATCTCGCTTTGGCTACAAACACTCTGTTTTGCTGCTCAATTTTATGGATCTTTGTTCAGTTATCAGCTCTTTTTTAACGCACGTTTAAATGCACGTTTCCAATCTCTGTCGACGACTGTAACGACATATTTTTTCTCAGAAAAATCTCGGCCTCATACAGACAGTCAATCTTTGGTTCATCTTAATTGAATTGGATGTCCACTATTGATGCTTTTGCAATTATCTCTTTCACGGATTAAAATTTGTTTTTTCCATTTTTCAGGAGGTGCAGAAGATAGAATTCTCGTCAATTCCAAACAGCCTAGAGTTGTCTAGGGACGGTGCCATTTTAACTGTTGCGCATGGTAAGTAGACTAAGTAACATATTATGTTACGAGTATCAATGTTACTCTTATCCATAATTTATAGATGATGTTACCACAACGATTAAGTACTTCATTAAACTGGTTTTTATCGTGTATTGTTTGGCATGAAAAGGAAACCTACAGTGTCACAAGTTTTCAGTTTCAAATCCTGGTCATGGCACTTTTTGTATTTAATGTTCATGGGTATATGTGCTGATGAAACTAATTCTGCCTTTGAGTTAAAGTCTATCTTCTTTAAGCTAGGCTGCTTATGCTATTGCTGAAGTAAAATTATGCTAATCCCAATTCCAGGGACAAGCGTTTCTTTCTACTCGTCCGACACAATGCGCCAGATGCGCGAGTACAGCGTCCCCACCAAGTGCTATTCGGCCTCGCTAGCGCCGAACCGCGCCGCCTTCGCCTGCGGTGGCGAGGACCTTAAGGTCTACAAGTTCGACTACAACACGGGGACAGAGCTGGGTAAGGGTACAAGTAGTAATAGAGTATATTAACGACGGGCCGCCGCTAGCTGGCAATGCCGTCGACGTAATAAATAGTTGTATTGCTCGCCGCACTGTTAATGCTCTTTATAGTCGCCCTCCAACACCACAGCCAGATTAATTGTTGCATAAGAGGTCCTGGTGTATTTGATCAGGTTAATCCACTTATTAATAAAAACCAAATATTATGGGACTAACTCGGAAATTGCGTTCACTTTTCATACTTCGATGCGTAATTATTGTTGTTCAGCTACTCTGTTGTTCGTTCATGTGGACGCATGTAATTCAACCCTTCGTCTACTTTCGCTGACGGGATTAGAGGTGCTACAGCAAGCTACAGCTACACATGCTACAGCAAGTTTAAAACAAAACGTTCTGACGATATCGCTAACGATATTTATTTAATAGTAATGAATGCACGTTCATTTGGAACTACAGAGCTACGAGCTACTTGAGTATATTAGTCGTAGAAGAGGGAGCGTGAGATTATGACTACGAGAAATTTCAACCTTAACAATTCGACCGCGTCAAGTGGTTCGCGTGACTTTTTCCGGGTCGAGATCTCTCGGGGTCACAAAATCGAAGAATAATAGAACACCATGGTCAAATAACAGACAATAAACGGCTAATTACCAGTGTCACCATCTCATTCTCAACTTGTCCATCGAAGTTAAACATGTTTTTTCTAATATTAAGGTCTAATACATGGTCTCCATTTTAGATTGTTTTAAATAAAACATTTCTTATACTATTTTTATTTTTAATGCACTAACCCGTGCTAAGGACAATTTTAAAAACCTATTATAGTATAATCATGTGGGTAAAGCGATATCATTCCGATGTAAAAACCTAACTGCAAAGTAGGTACTCGGGGCTGCAAGTGATGCAAATTACTTCAGCCAGATGTCGCTGCCTGTACGTAATACAGAGAATAGTGTAAAGAGGTTCGAAATTTCACTGATGCCGGTGAGTCTCCCATTAGCTCAGTTGGAAAGAGTGCTGGCACGGATAGCCAGAGATCGCGGGTTCGAATCCCGGCATGGGTGCAATTTTTAGCCTCTAAATAGGTTTTTAAAACATTTCTTACTCTTACTTACATCCTGTAGTCCGGGACAGAGCCTTTAAAAAAGATAATATTTACTTGGAGAGTCTTCGAGGCGACATCGAGGTCTTCCCATCTCAACCCACTTTCTTACTCTTTACCTATCAGTGAATACAATTAGGACCCTTGCCATCCGCAGAATCGAACAAAGGCCACTTTGGGCCGGTGCACTGCGTACGGTGGTCGCCGGACGGAGAGCTATACGCGACAGGCTCTGAGGACGGGACCGTGCGTCTGTGGCAGGGCACGCCCGGCCGCGTGTACGGCCTGTGGCGGCGAAGCAACGAGCCGCCGCTCGCCAACGGGTACAAGGAAGTCGCTGCCAACTGACTGGCCCAGGAGGTACGGACACCAGATCTTTTGTATGACACCAGAGTGTCGCTGCCTAATAACTGGCCCAGTAGGTAGAGATATCTGATCCTTTGTATGGTCCGGGAGCGTTCCTGCCAATTTACTGGCCCGGAGTTAGAGATACCAGATCTTTTGTATGGTACCAGAGTGTCGCTGCCTAATTACTGGCCCAGTAGGTAGAGATACCTGATCCTTTGTATGGTCCGGGAGCATTCCTGCCAACTTACTGGCCCGGAGTTAGAGATACCAGATCTTTTGTATGGTACCAGAGTGTTGGTGCCAACTTACTGGCACAGGAGGCAGAGATACGGAAAAGTCGCTGCCAACTTACTGGCCCAGAACGTAGATATACCAGATCTTTTGTAAGAAATGAGAGATTCGCACCAATTCGACTGGCCTAGGAGGTAAAGGTACCAGAGGGGCGAGTCTCAAAAAGCATAGTAATTGTTCAATAGAGCTATATTAGTCCGGTAATGGTCGTTTCATTCACTCTATCGGTAGTCTAGTAACCAATGGTATTGCAATGGTATAACCCATGCTACTTAATTCAGTGCCTCGCCCGATTCCATCTTCTTCGCGAGAGATACCCATTTAATTTGCGCGGGTTATTCCGCTGGAATGACTTTTTACTGCTAATTGAGGCAAATAACAACCATTGTCGTGCTTATATCCTTCTATTACTCTAGGGCCAGATCTTTTCTATCGTACGAAAGAGTCGCCGCCAGCTTACTGGCCCAGGAGGTAGACATACCAGATCTTTTGTATGGTACGAGAGATTCCTGCCAACTTTCTGGCCTTTCAACTGCTTTTGTGTGGTATAAGGAGACCGACAACTGGCTTGCCTACCAACCGCTTTGAATAAGAAATCAATAATTTTATTTCAACATAAAGAATTTCCATTTTGTTTGCTGTATGTCAATTTATTATACCAGTCGCTGAGCAAAAGGCAGCGGCAGCAGAAAAAATCTTTTTAAAACTATCTCAAAGTTAATACATTGGATCCTATAATATGATAAGATTCCATAATTGTCATCAATATCTTTGTATGGTATAAGGAGGTTGCTGCTAACGGACTAGCCACCAGCTGGTTTTTTATGGTACTTAGTTGCTGCCAACTAACTAGCCCAGAAGGTAAGACATCAGCTGCTTTTGTTTGTACAAAGAGCTCACTGCCAACTGACTGACTTACCAGCTGCTTTTCTATTGTACAAGGAGGTCGCTGCTACTGACTGGCACAGAGGCAAGGCTGCTTGTGTATAGACTAGCCTACTAACTGCTTTTGCATGGCACGAGGAGGTTGCTGCTTATGACTGGCCCAGAAGGCAGATACACCAGCTGCTTTTCTGTCGTAATCAACCCTTGAATGTCCCCACTGCTGGGGCACGGGTCTCTTCCTGCATCGGAGGTTAGGCCATACTCCACCATGGGGGCCAAGTCCGGGTTGGTGGAGGATTGTAAGACAGTGGCGGGTCTTACTGTCAAAAATTTATCAAGCCGCCCATAAAACCTCTGGCATGGCTTAACGACTGCCACTACATGAAGCCGGCACCAACGGCTTAACGTACTTACGTACGTTAACGTACTTAACGTACCACTCGTAGTCGCTGATACTACTAAAAAGTATCACACAACCATTCACTTGTCTGGCACCAGTCACTTGTGTCTGGTACTAGAAGGAGCAATAGTGATGTTTTCCACCCCCAGTCAATTCTGTGAGGCATTCATTGCACTGATTATTTTACATTTAAATCATGCCGCCCCAACGTGTCCGGCCTGTTGTAACGTGGATTGCAACAGTGCCACGCCGATTCAGTTTTGGTTAGGTGAGGCTCTAACCTTCCTGCGATGCAGGAAGAGACCTGTGCCCCAGCAGTGGGGACATACAAGGGTTGATAACGAGGCTCTAGTCATTTCCGTTGAACTCTAGTCGCCTGTCCTGTCCCCTTATACCAGGCTTAAAACTGTATAGGCTCTTTATACTCTGTTTTCAAAATCAAGCAGTCCCCATGTTCGATTAATTGCGAATACCTTGAAAAAAAATACTTTTTTATTTTCAGGACCTATACGGAGCCGTTTGAGTGCAATCAAAATTGGACGCTTGGTGATATCGCGACTAGAGGTCTGTTGTTTTCGCCGTGACAAAGTGTTTATGAATCGTGAGGGGTTTGCATGGAATCCGAGACATTTTTTTATCACAGAAAATACCGTGTCGCCCTTCCTTTTTCTGGGCGACAGTAGTTTTTTTTTCTTTTGTACCTATACTCAGAAGATGAGATGTATTTATTGTAAAAAAAGGAAACTGAATAGACTTGATATGCAACAAAATAAAAGCAATTTGTATATAAATACATTGTTTTTTTTCCTCGTTCACAGTCCGTAAAGAAAATAACATTGAATAACTAAATATTTTGATATATTTTTCTGCAATCGGATTTTTTCGTCGAATGTTAAGTTAATTTTTAATGTAATTTTTTTTATACCTTACATATTTACTTAAATATTAAGTACATTTTATATCAAAACACTTTACAAATAACTTAGAAAAAGCTACTACAACTAGGCACTAGGCAGTGAATGTTGAATGGAAAATAGGGGATTACTTTAATTGTACATTGAAGTTATGGTAACGTAATCCTATTTAATATCAAAGTTCGTAGAACTATCCTTTTTCTTTGAACAGCTATTTTCTAACATTTTAAGAGTAATAGTTATCGACTGTTTATAAAAATATTTTCTTTATTTCCACTCTTACATTTAAAAGAATTCACGACGCTTAAAGCTAAAATGGCCCTAAATGCTCCTTACTCAAAAACAATAATCGTCTGACGTGATTGAGTATTTATGTCTTATTCTGGTAATTTGTTTTTGTGTATTATTTACACGGTTCGACATTACATTTTAAAATCACGCCTTAGATACAAACGTACAGCAAACATGCAAACACACACCTTATAATAAATCATTACAAAGACTACTAAATATCACCATTCACAACATTCGGTGTCTCAATATACTTGAAGTGGCATTGAGTATATTATACTTGTTTCTTGTATTCAAAGAATTAGGAAATTAATTAAAACGCCAAGACGCCGCGTACTGTTCTTGTTTGATTGGTTCATTGGTTCGCCATTCTGGTTTATTTCCAATTGGTCAATGGTTTTGGAGGTTTTCTCTTTATTAGCTACATTTATAATATTTATACTAGACACGCTTTTCCGCGCGTAGACGCCATTCCCTTGTCGCTAACTCACTGTATGAGAAAGAAATGAAATCATTGGCGCTATTGAAGCAGCCAATTGTTTTGTTCACATTAGTGAGTTTTCTGTCTTAAATTTATATTTACACTCATTACACATGCTCTCACTTTGCTATGAAGGGGGTTAGGTCTGGGAACTTGAAGTTCAGGGGTGGTCTTCTAGCGGTCCGCGGTCGCTCAGGGGCGGAGGCGCCGCACTGGGCCGTGCAAACGTCGTCTCTGAGTACGGCCTCTCTTGGCCATTCACGGAGGAGCTGTGCACAGTCTGTGATGCGTAGGGACGCGCATTGAGCCTGCGAAGGGGAGTTTGTAGGTTAGCTTTTGTGAACCGTAGATATTGTTATTTTTATTAGGAAATTGGCACCTAGTTTAACTTGTGACGTACATTAAGGGCCGCTTGCGCAGTTCGCTGAAGTATAGGTTTAGTACAATATTGATAGTTTATTGCACTAAGAATCCGTTTTAATTGTTTTTTATATTTTCTTTGTTATCTATAATATAAAAAGCTCTCGAGATTTGCGCTTACCAACACATTCAGCGATTCAGCTGAATGTGTTGGTAAGCGCAAATCTCGAGAGCAGCTGAGCCGATTTCGTTGATTGTTTTTTTAGAATATTCCTTAAAGTACGAGGATGGATCTTTTAGAGAGAAAAAAATATAGAGAATCGACTGTTAGGCGGTACGAAGTTCGCTGG
This sequence comes from Yponomeuta sedellus, assembly GCA_934045075.1. Lineage (NCBI taxonomy): Eukaryota > Metazoa > Arthropoda > Insecta > Lepidoptera > Yponomeutidae > Yponomeuta > Yponomeuta sedellus. Next base: position 14,229,456 of record OW203732.1, on the reverse strand, counting down.
ATCAGCTAGTTTTGAATAAAAATGCTTCGATTTTATTGAAGGTTAAAAAATGCACCCTGTACCACCACCTTCTTCACGTGACCTGTTGGTTGGCTAGAATAAGATACTATTTAGTATTAAGCCCGCCAGTTGTACAATATAACAATAATATATAGGTAGATGCCAAAGGTTTCTAGCTTACCCCCTCCGTGGAGCATATGCAGGACGTGCAAGGCGACGGGAAGGCGGACTCCCCGACGGCGACCGAGCGGCCGGCGATGAGACAGCCCTGCGCTGAGCTCTCGCGCCACGCCGATAGGTCAGGCTTTGGCAGAGACGAGCATGGCACTCGGGGGTTGCTGGAATGAAGGGGAGTTTTCGTTGTTAGACCCATTCACAAGACAAACGTCAAGACGCTGACCAGCCCCTCCTATTACGTAGCACTCCACTCTATCGAGTGCACAGAGAATATAATCACTACGTATCGAGTGAAGCATTTAGACGACTCCTAAATGTCAAAAAATGTATGCATTTGACAGCACTCCGGCTGTCAAATGCATTAAAAAAAGTAAAAATCAACGTCACTCGACTCAGTGGATACTTACGTAATAATGCCCCAGATGCGGCGCGATAAGTTTAGGAAAAAAATTGGCAGATTATTTTCAGTTTATCGCAAAACTGGGTTCCGAGGTTATGTTTGAAAGTTGTGAACATAGCTTAGTGTTGTGAGATTATCTCTGAAATTCTGCGACTAAGTGTATTACCTATACGTGATTACGTAGATTAAACTTCCTTAATCCTTAACAAGGCTGCAGAAAATATTGATATTTAAATATTGATATTTGCTCTTTGGGTGAATGGACAGAAAAAAACATTGTTTAATATATATAACGCTAGTTTTGTTAATTGTGATGGATGAATATTGCCTATTAAAACAATAATTATAGCATTGAATTTTCAATGGTTATAGTGTACCACAGGTTAAAAAAATATTGTTCAACGCATTCGTTAACACTAATCTTGGGCAATTTAATAAATAAATAAACTTGATTAAGGGCAGAGGTACTCACAGGAAGTTGCTGGGCAGATCGAAGGCGGCCCGCTGCATGTCGGTAGGCACATCGTAATTGTCGCAGAGCACCTTTGACAGCGTCACCTTTCGGATCTCAGACAGCTGCTGCTCGGTGAACTTGGCCGCCGGGTTGTCGTTTTCGTACCTGGAGATAAGTATAGCACGTATTTATTGGTTTGCGATGCTCAGCTCTCGGCCTAGTCGAACAGAGTGATTGTAATCAATCACTTTAGTTAAGCAACAACAGGCGCGGTCATGTACAGGATGGGTGGCCGTCCCGTGACTACCGCTAGTGGCAATTTTCCGAGCGCTTGCGTGCTTCGCAAGGCACGTTAAGCCGTTGGTGCCGCCTGTCATGTAATGGCAGTCGTTAAGCCATGTCAGAGGCCTTATTGGCGGCTTGATAACTTCTGACAGGAAGACCCGCCACGGTCTTACAATCTTCCACCAACCCGGACTTGGCCCCCGTGGCGCAGTATGGCCTAATCTTCCTGCGATGCAAGAAGAGACCCGTGCCCCACCAGTGGGCAGATCTCAGAATTCTGAGGGGCAGATACAAGGGTTGCTATCGATTGACTAGTAGAACACCCCATTTTCGTATGAAAATGGTAAACCCTATAAATTTAGACAATAAATATGTAAGGTACTCCTCAATTGAACAAATTATATATACCTACTTATAAGAATTTATTCGATTGACATATTATAACCTACACGTCAACTTAACACGAAAGTCAGATAACACGTCAGTCAGATACCTAACTCGGCTATTATTTCCATAACTACTGCAATTTCGACCTCAAGTAAAAAGAGGCTGGATAAAGAACTTAGCTATTACTATCACGGCGTGCTCGTTCATGATAAAACACAATATTATACCGTTAAAGTTTAATAAACTGTCACTTCGGCGGGGAATTGGCACTGATTGGTTGTTAACCCAGAGCAGCGTCACAATTTAATAAGTTATTTTTGTGTTTAGCATTCAAGTATTTTTTTTGTAACAGCTCAGAGGCCAAATTACGCGCACCAATACTAATCACGTCCACCGGTCAAATTCCACACTAATTTCACAGTTAGACGATTGGTACCGTTCAGGATTAGGTAAGTGCGCGTAATATAGGAGCCGTAGGTACTAATGTTTTTTGCCAAATCAATAAATTCTACGCTCAACTTATTATTATTATAGTTTATTGCACACGAAACATTCAAAAGGACATTACTTTGTACCTAACATGTAGGTACAAAGGCGAGCTTATCTCTGTAAGAGATTTCTTCCAGCAAACCTTGGAGAGTCTGAGCAGCAGTAAAAAACGGGTCTATATACTTGTACAAAATAAACTACATAGACTGCAAAAACCCTTAACAATAACCTAAGTAGAAATAATAGGTACACTACATAGACTAAATACCTGTAAATATAAATAAATAAAATAAAACACATAGTAAATCATAAATAAATATATGCGATCCTCAGGCCGCATGCCCAGCGTGGGGATTATGGGCATTACCCCCTATGGGGGTACCACGCTAGCACAACGTGGCGCTCTTTAGGGGAGGGCTATGTCCAGCAGTGGACTAGTATAGCCTGACGACGACGAAATAAATATATAGCTCAAAGTTATGATGGAGATAAATAATGCTCTTTCAACTTACCAGAATCGGTCGCACTTCCTCAACTGCCTGAACTGTATCGCAATGACGCAGGCGAAGGTCGGCCCGACCAGACCTCCTTGGAGCGGTCTCTCGCTCATCCCACCCGGAAACAGGTCTATATCGTCCACGGTCGGGTATATTCTCTTCAACCTCGCAATCACTTCATCAGGTATCTCCCTGGACAGGTCCTCAAAGGTGGCTGCTCTTTTCAGGTTACACAGAGCTCTGTAGTTGTTGTAGCTTGGGACGCCGTGGTCTCTGGCCCTTTGGATGTTCAACGCGATCAGGTCTACGCCGGAGAAGGGAATGCGGCGGTCTTCGAACAAGTGGTTGGTGACCTCTCCCGTGATGAACTGGTCGAGGGTCTCCATGGGTGTGGAGGACAGGCCGCGGATCAGCTCGTCCACCATTGCCGGGTGCTGGAAATGGGTAAGCATGAATTGTAGACATGGGAACGATGCGTGACAGTGGGCATCGTGCCGTCACATCGTTGAAAATCCGTAGACTAAAGTAGAGTTAACCGGCATTCACGTAACACCGTGGACCCCGTCTTCGCTTACCATCAGGCGTGACTGGGGTTAAGTGTAACATGTCCTACTTAAAAAAAAGACTAGCATAAAATAACATAACATTTACATACAGGCACATTCATTGCTTCTAGCCCCACACTAGCATACCCTGTGTTGATATCGAGCGATATCAACCCTTGTATGTCCCCACTGCTAGGGCACGGGTTTCTTCCTGCAACGGCCGTATTTATCTACCAACTTTATCTATCGACTGCCTCGTTGGTTTAGCCGTTAAGGAGCTTGCTATCAAGACAGAGGTCGTGGGTTTGATTCGCACTGGAGGCCGCTGTACATTTGTACAAGTGACCTCCGTCTGGGTATGTAACGTCCTTGTTTGTAACGCCATTGACTGGTTAGCATAGTATTGTATTGTGTGGAAGTTATTATTATTATTAGTAAAACACAACTCCTTAAAACCCTCCAAAAACGTTACAAGGAAGAGATGTAGATAGATAGAATACCATAGATAGAATAAAACGCCTCTAGGAGTGTTTTGGTGGAACCGTATTTTTGTCTTAGGAGAAATGAGAAAGTCTCAATGCCATGAACACGTCCGTATTGAAGGAGCCATCTCTGAGCAGGATCCTTAGCTCTAATAACTGGAAGTTCTTTGAAGGATGCGTTAGAATCTACAGCCGCAGTAGAGTTATAGACTGAGATAGAAAAAATAGAAGGAGAGACTCACTGCCATGAACATGTCCGTGTTGAAGAAGCCATATCTGGGCAGGATCCTTAGATCTGATAACTGGAAGTTCTATGAAGGACGCGATAGTATCTACCGCCGTAGTAGAGCTATATACCGATGTAGAAAAAAATAGAGAAAGATACTCACTGACATGAACATGTCCGTATTAAAGAAGCTATCTCTGAGCAGGATCCTTAGCTCTACAAACTGGAATTTCGTCGAAAAAAGCGGTAAAATCTACCAATTGCTAAAATACTATGGACCGAGATAAAAAAGGATATAGGAGACTCACTGCCATAAACATGTCTGTGTTGAAGAAGCCTTCTCTGAGCAGGATTCTTAGCTCTACAAACTGGAAATTCGTCTAAGGATGCGGTAGCATCTACCACTGCAGTAGAGCTCTAGACCAAGATAGAAGAAAAATAGAGAAGGAGACTCACTGCCATGAACATGTCTGTGTTGAAGAAGCCATCTCTGAGCAGGATCGGCGGCTCCACCGGCTGGAAGTTCGGCGAGAGACGCGGCAGGTGGGGTCGAAGCAGGGAGTGGCCGAAACGGAAGGCAGCCGTGGAGAACTCGGTCACGATTGAGGGGTTGCAGGTGGGGGAGTACTCCTTGTAGTAGCCTGGAGATGAAGTGAAAGATCAGGTCAGTAAAGTATTGGGTTACCGTCATCTTTTGATCCATGACTTAAATTGATATATCGGAGTACTGCTTAAAATGAAGGAAACTAATCTTTAGATCAAGATATCATCATCATCATCAACCGGTGTATGTCCACTGCCGGAAAAAGGCCTCTCCCAAGACACGCCACTGAGCCCGATCTTCAGCTCTTCTCTTCCAGCATTTTCTCCAGCTTAGAGAAGAGTCTCTGCCCACCGCTTACGGGATATGCCAGTGCGTGATTAAAAGAAGAAACACGTGGAAACCTACTGCTGCACAAAAAAATACATTTACTTGATCTGTGGTTGGACCAATACATTCTCACATCAAAATCTGAGGCCCGAGAAGGACCTCTGGAACCGTACATTGATCTACACTAACCTGAAGACTGCAGCTTCAGCCCGTACAAATTAACAGCGTTCCAAGACAGTAGTCTTGGCAGGAACTCGTTATAGATGATATGCGTGAACTCAGCCGCAACGATACGACGGGCGTGTTCAAACAGGAGATCGGCGTCCCAATGAGGGTTGACACCGCGAAGTCCTTCGACGACTCGATTGTGTTCCCGAAGCCACATGGTGTGAAGAGCGGTCAAACCCGGCTGCTCTGAGGCTCTCCCGTCGCCTGCAAGAGGAGTAGAGGTTGAAGGAATTGTTGGAGTGTGTAGGTTTTGATCTCGATTTTGAATATGATCAAGAGTTCATAATCAGATGACAGCAACGATTGATTTCAGCTAAAAACAACCGTTTTTACTGAAATACTTTCAAGTACTAGGATATTTGCCCTATGTTGTAGAATGTGTATCTGAAAACAGCTAGGTACCTATCGTCATTATTGAAATTTATTCAATTCAATTTTAACATAAGTAACATAAAATCGGCATTTTCTATTGGTGTGCTAACAATACATAATGCCGATTTTATTTTATAATACGCAAGTAGTTATAATAGGTTTTATAATAGCTGGTAGTTCCGGGTAACATTTTAATGTAGCCTATAATCATCTGCGACTAATCAGATATTATTATCAAACTCTGACGATCGATTAAAGATATTTGAGAGAACATAGAATCGGATATATTTATTCACATACGAGCCAATAACATCACACTTTTGGTCTCCACCGCAGTTGGCTTGGAGTTTGGTCTTCGCGTGGTTGCCAAAAGTGACTTACCGGCAATGAAGCAAAAGCCAGACACAGTCTTGCACTCGGGATGGCTCTAGCTGATAGCTGGTAGTTCCGGGTAATTCAAACTCTCACGTACGGTTAAAGAGATATGAGTGGAGATAGAGTCGAATAAATTTATATACGAGTATGTCACAGTCAAAACTCTTAAACGGTCAAAACTGGTTTTGACTGCTAAAATCAGTCAGAAGAACTTTTGTCCAAAGGTTATATTTGAAATACCAAATGGTAAAAACACCTAAAATGAAAAATGATGCATCGCTCAATCTGCGACACCAAAAATATAGGTGCGACGAAGCGCGTAGCGTAGCGGAGCGCGAAGGAGCGTGTTAGGTTGAACATGTAAGACCGAAAACCAACTCGACATTTTTGGATACATATTAGAATTTCATTTTATTTTTCTGTAGTCAAAACTAGTTTTGACTGATTTTAGCAGTCAAAACTAGTTTTGACCGTTTAAGAGTTTTGACTGTAGCATATACATACGAGCCAAAAACATCACGCTTTTGGTCACCGCAGTTGGGTTGGAGTTTGGTCTTCGCGTGGTTGCTAGAAGTGACTTACCGGCAATGAAGCAATAGCCAGACACAGTCTTGCACTCAGGATGGCTATCTGTCCGGGGCAGCAAGTCTCTTCCTCCAATCGGGTGGATGGTCGCGTTCATTCTACCGTTGAAGCCACGCAGTTTACGCACAATGCAAGGGTTCTCCCCGTAGATTACGGAGCCGTCAATGAAGGCGGTGTTCTGGTTTACTTGCTCGCGGGGGCCTGGTCCAAGAAGATGGGTTCGCGTTAAATGATGATTGAGACATAGTAGGCTTTTGTTTGTTTTCGATAGTATCCATAGAAGATTTGTAAATTTCCACGGTAGATTCGTTATGTCGTCTGTTGTACAAAAGAAATCACAAATCTACTATGAGAGGTTTAGCTTTGTGGGTATATGAGAGGTTCAAGGGTTAGAAATATTGGAAAGTGCCTGTGTACCTTGTAATTTTTATTGCACATACAATTTTATTGCAAGCGTTCTTTGCAAACCAATTGAAACATGTTTAATATTTTTATACCTTTGTGAATTAACACTGACTGCTTTCACGCTCAGGAAACATACAACTTTATTATCTTGTTTGAAAACAACATGAAACATTAAGAGAGCCACAATTATTCCCCAAAAAAAAGTAATTCTATTGGGCACTGCATCGGCATTGCGATCGATTTAAGGCACTCACTTTTACGTTTTACGCTTACCGTGAGCCTAAACATGGAAACCTTATACTCGAATTTTGACGGTTGGCTCCGAGATCAGAGATTGTCTACCTAGAGCAAGCATTGACAAAATTCGAGTCTACGCTTGCCATGATAGTGGTTCTGGACCATCTAGACAACCGTAAGACACTAATCCGTCTTACCCAACTGCTGCTGTCCAGGCAAACTCCTCATGAAGGGGAAGCACAGGCGCTCGCCGGATGTAACGTTGACTTCAGGGTAGTAGTGGTCTCCGCGTGGCACAGGGAACGGGTTGCATTCCGGATGGACGGTGCGCGGTGAATCGCAGGAACGACAATCGGGGATGGACTCGTGGAAACCTGAAGGTAGGTTCAATAGTTGCTTAGGAAAGTAGGTTTGAGATGTATTTTTCAAACCTATATTAAGGTTGGATTGGGTCTAGTGAGTACATTTAGTCAAATCACGGTGGAGATGAGACTGTACCAACTTTCAGCTGGAGAGGATTCGTTATTAGGTAACACAAGATCTGTCGTATCGAAAGTCTGCGTTGAATCGGCGACTTCTGACAGCTTCTTTGTCTATCATGTTCGTCGTTGTCATCAAGGGTTGCTGAACCAACAATAGTAAGTGCCGACATCACACTTTAGATGTCAATCAATCAAATAAATTTATTTCAACGTAAAGAATTTACATTCTGATTGCTGAATGTCTTCAATGAAATATAGGCCGCTGCCTTCGGGCCGAAAAAGGAGAAAAAGGCAGCGGAAAAAAACTCCACTCTGGCCATCTTTTCTCAAGTCAAGATGTCGTGAAGATAAACTCACCTTTATGTATAGGCGTCATGGTGAGCTCGTGGTCAACCAGCTGAGCAAACTGCATCACCATGAGAGTATATCGCGTGTGCAGGTTAGAAATATCCGGGTGGATCACTGTGGAGATGACTCGTGGCGAGGGCAGAGGCGTGCCAGTTACCGAGTTGATGCGGGGCCGGCTGACGCCTGGTGGAAGAAATGCTAGGTTAAGCTTGGGAATTCAGTGGTAATCTAAAGGCTGCTGAATAACGACAGAATTACTTTTGAGGGTTGTAGATGTTTGGAGTGTCTGGATAGAGCACCTCTATATTCTAATAGAGGTGCTTCAAATAGTCCCGCAGAACTTAGGTGTCTGGGATGGATAGAAGTAGGTCTGAGTGCGTGTTGTTTGTAGTTTCTCCAAGTTTTATTAACAATTTCAGGTAGTTTCCTTGTTACCACATCTCAAATTAATTCCCTACATGTTTATAAGACTCACCATCCTCATACACAGGTGGCAACAATCTTGCGAAGGTCGTCAAACTCTTTCCAAGGTTAGGGTTCCGGAGGTTGTTGCAGTATCCAGTGTAACTTCTGAAAGGGCTGTCGGCGTCACATTGTCCGTTATCGTCGCACTGAGGCTCAATAGTTGGCCCTGGATAGAGGCAGAAGGTGTTTAGTAAAATTGTTGTAGGTAATACCAATGGCAAATACCAAACGCTTTAAAAATATTCGTCGGAGTGCAGTCTTCAACTGAAGGCGCTTTTTTTAGGGTGAAAATATCTGTGATGACAATTTTTAGAATAACCACTATATTTGAGCATACAGCTTAGAACGTAGTATTAACATTCAAGGCCTTTAATCGTTTTCCGCTAAAAGCGGCCATTTTTGGCGGAAATCTATTAAAGTCCATATTGGTTAAGATTTATCATGTTTACTTTTCGGAACCAACAACGTATTATAAAACAAGTTATGATTTTTATTCCATTGGTGGCGCTAGTTAGCACCTCTAAGCGCGTTAAGGATGGTCATGCACAGAAGTTTAAAGAAACATACTACTAAATTTGGCCTTATTGGAGTCATATCAACAGTAACAGACTTGCCACTTAGGATTTTTTCTAAAATGGGTAATTCTCTGAACATGTCGGTCATTAACGTTTGACTAAGGTAAGACGTTTGACTTACTGTATGTACTACATGGATAGCCAGTTTATAAATAAAGACTTACCAAGCTGATCCTGTCCCACAAAGCCGCTAACATCTACAGACTGCAGAGCATCAACAAACTCGTTATTCGTGCCGAATCCCAGCGAGTCACCGAAGATCTGACGTTTCCTGCGATGGCCTCCGTTGATTGAATTGAGCAGTTCGTTGGTAGCGAATTCCAGGAAGAGAGAAGTGTTGGCTTGCTTCAGCGCGTATTTGTTGGCCTTGGAGAATGAGGCAGCTGTACCGACTGGAGATTTAGGATCGGCTCCGCCACCTGGGAAGAAGATTATATCAGTGTTTGCTGAAGATGTACTCACAAATTATTTTTGACTATGTGCATACTACTTTAACCTGTCAAGCCGATTTGAGCCCCGAACCCCGGACTTCCTCTACCGGCCTTTGCATCCAAATTCACTTGACATATTTCTTTCGACAATTTTTCTTTCTTCACCCTCTTCATATGCCCAAACCAACGCAACATTCCTGTCTCAATTCTTATCATTACATCGTCTTTCAGTCGGCAATGTTTTCTAATTAAACTATTGCTTATCAAACCATTCAAAGTAACTTTAAACTAGGTACTTTTTTAAGACCTACTTAATTTCTACCGCATTCATGCCATTCTTTTGATTCTTTTGCCATACCAAAGTCTTGGCCATGCATAAGTATTGGTACTAGCATTGCGGTATAGATAACAAAAATGTAGCTGCAGTTTTAATTGGCTTATAGTGATGTTATATCATGTTATATAGACACAGAACATTTTATTCCATGTAACAAAGGAAATAAAATAGGTTAATCTGTCTGTCATAATAACTGAAGACAGTTGGAAATACAAAAAGTCATAGAAAATACTCACGTGATTCCCAAAGCATGTACTCCAAGCGTTTCCTGTCGACCATCTCCTGTTTCGCCTTCTCCAGAGCAGTTGAGAGCATGTCCTGGGAGAGCCTCTCCGCAGCTTTGGCTCCGGTCTCGTCCTTCCATGCAGACAGCTCCAGCTTAGCGTGCTGGGAGCATTGTTGGGCTGCGTTTCTAGAGAATTATGAAGGGTTTTAAATGATGTTTTTCAGTGGTATACTCGATATGATGACGATTGATACTGGCATTCAGATTTGGGTGATCTTTCGTAGCTAAGTAAGAGAATTATTATCTCACAAAAATTCAGGGAGGTATTCTCGGCTGGGATTTGGTTTGCAACTTTATTTTACTGGCAAAAAAATATATTAGGTTCCGTCCAACTCAGTACAAAATTGCAATGCTAATGAATTGTAATGTGTATCTGAAAACTCACGTCTAGTTGCGTTGTTAGCGATGGTCGATACAATGATTGCCCCACATTCGATGTCCTGGGTTCGATACTGGCATGTACCAATGACTGTTTTTTTTAAGTTATGACTACTTTGCAAAAAGAAAAAAAAAAGTACGTTTACGGGAACTCCGTTCATCACGTAAAACCATAGGCAAGTAGGTAACGTAAATAAAGAAATCAACTTACAGGTAAGGGTCTTCAACGACGAAGGCTTTGGGCTGGACGTTGGTGATGGAGTCATCAGCGGTGCAGAGCAAGCCAGAGAGAGTGACTTTGCGGATAGCGGCCAATTGGTCAGGGGATAGCGAAGACGGCGGGATGTCGTTCTCGTACCAGAATCTGAGGATTAGCCAAACCAACTTCGAGGCTTTGCGAAATATTCTCCACATCCGATGGAAGAAATTACATTTTAAATCTAACGGATTAACGTTGAAGCGAATATCTTACGGCGGGCATCAACAGGATGATAGTGATGAAAGCACTACAACAATCGGAACAAGTGCCAACCATTAAGCGCTGAACAATTTTGTGTGCCGAATTTTGTTTTGCGGATTTTCGGCAGCGAGCAGCACATAGGTGTGAATAATTAAGTATTTGAAGTTTTAATTAATAAGAACGTATGTTAGGATAGGCCTGTGGGAGCTTGGGGTGCGATGCCAGATTACCTTCCCGTGTGCCCTTCCGCTTCCGTTCCTACTGATTCATCTTGAACCAGTGGGAAGGGTAAGTGGCAAGGGCCGGTGCACCCTGGGCGCTGGTCAGTAACTTCTCTTTATGGGATGTTGCTGGCCAGCGGCGAAAAATCTGGCGGGAGGGGTCGCGTGGGCCCTGTTTCACTTTGTGGAGCGGGACCCAGGCGACCAACCGAATGAAGGACCGACTGGGGGGGGCGCCGCTGCGCGGAAGCGCGCGCGCCTCGTACCAGTCGGACCAGAGTGGCCGCCGGGACGCGGAGGGTCGGGGGACCCTCCGCCTCCATCACGGCGGGCCGGAAGGCGCCCTTGCGTGTTCCGAGGGTGCCTTCTGGCACGGAGGGGGCCCGCGCGGTCGCTCTCCGCCTTCTCTGCTTTCAGAGAGGCGCAGGTGGGCGACGCGACGGGGCTCACGTGTGGGGCGTGTGGGGACCGGGATACGTGGGCCCCCACGCGCCTCAACGAGGAGGTGCGCCGCCCTCCCCATCTCATCGACCGGGTTGCGATGGGATGGAGGGGGCGGCGCGTTGGGGCGTGTGGGGGCCAAGATCTTACGCACTTGGCCCCTATGCGCTCCAACGAAGAGATGCGGCGTTTTCTAGCCCCGTCGTCGAGCACCGACGGGGCAGAAGCGCCGCCGAAGGAGTGCCCGAAAGGGCGCCCGCAGACGGGGTCGCGGAAGTGTGCGCAAGCGTCCCCGTGGCCCCGTCCTTTGCGGTGCGGAGGAACACCCCAGGAGTTTTAGTCGGTATACCGCCCTTTTCAGGGCGGGGAGTCCGACATAACCACTGTGCTCCCCCGAGCCGGTGGTACCCGTAATTGGGGTTTCTCCTGGGTGAAAAAAAAAAAAAAGGCCTGTGGGAGCTTCTGTCAACCATTGATTGATTGTTGTGGTATAATGTAATTCACCTGTCACTCTTTTTGAGGTTGGCGAACTGCAGAGCCATCACGCAGGCCAAGGTTGGACCGACGACTGCACCCGACGCTGGCTTCTCCATGGCGCCTCCGATCATCAGCTCGACGTCTTCCGCGTTCCTGGAACAATATTTGTCATTATTGCAGTTGGATTTAGTGTTTGGAGAACACATTAAAATATGTTTCAAAGGCGATCTTTTAATACAAATTCATGATTTTGATGAACCAATAGTTTTTTTGGCATCACAGTAATGATACCTCATTTGAGAAAATTAGAGAAAACACACTTCCGAGCACATGCTCGGATCTGAGATATATGGATCCTTGTCGGGGTGTTGGCGTCAACGAAATCGTTCTGGAGGACATCATCATCATCACCATCATCATCAATTTATACCTCATGTTTACTCGTGACCTGACTCGAAAATGTGGTGCAGGCGTGGCTGAGTTCAAATAAATTCTTGTACTATCCACCCTTCTTCAACCTCCGACCTATCTGTCCATCGTTCCTCACCTGTACATATCAGCCAGCATCTCCTGCTGCGCTCGTTCAAAGCCCAGCTTCTCAAAATCGGCGTAGGAGCGGATCTGCGAGGTCGGTTCACATAAGCGTAGCGCGCGCAGGTAAGATGGCACTCCATGGTCGCGAGTGCGGCTTAGGTCCCACGCAGCAGAGGCCGGGAAGCGCGAAACGGCGTGAGCGCTAGTGTGGATCAGGTCTTGGAGGAAGACCGTTGTGTTGTGCTGAAGTGGAAAGGCAAACGTTAGAGTTGTGATTGGCGTCTATTGTTTTGAACTGCTAGGAATAGTGACGGAACATTTCGTACTTTATTGCAGCTTTGAAATTGTGCCATTACTCTCTTTTATGGCCTACTTTCGTGTCCCTTATTATTATAAAAATCTCATTATTGCGCTTATAACAGTACAAAGTTCCTTAAACATCGGGTGAATAAGAAATTATTATATTTAATATTGCAATTAAAAAGTTATTCTTGTTGTTTTCACAAGTCTATAGGAGACAGCGGGCTCGCATTGTGATTACCCAAGATGGGGGTGGTATGGGAAAATAAAACTATTCTGGGTTCTATACTTTAGTTTTTACACTCTGTTATTTGGGCATCTCTATTTGGTACAACGGTATGACGTAGTACGTCTACCCCGAAAAAAGTAACGGTTGATCAAAAGTAGAGCTTACCATTTTCTCGTTCATCATAGCATTGAAGATGGGCGCGACAGCCACCAGTTCGGAGTAGGCGCCGGCACGGATCGCGCTGGAGTATCCTCGCCAGAAGCCAAGGGATTGAAGTTTCAACTCTGCCTTCGACATTCCAACCTGGTGAACGGAATCAAAAGAGAATTGGAAATCGGTAGAAGTTGGTACCTACACAGATGATACTTTATTGTAGGTATGCCAGTAATGATTGAAATAAATGAGGTTGCTCTTTATTAAGAACCTACTCACGACACGGATTTTGAATCATCAGCATTGTTACATAAGGTCTAGAGTTGATCTAAGATTGTAGTTGTAAATATTGATGTGCTGTGGTGTGTACAATTGTACTGCCTAACGATGGCTACTGCGGCTCTATAAAGCAAAAAGCATAATCAATCGTTCGTAATTTACTGTGGAATGAGACTCGTGAAAATAAGTTGGATTTTAGTGTTCTTAATTTTACGATTTAGAAATCCAGAGGTGTTGCCAATAAGTGACGTCATGATCGATTTTCCATCTAAGAATTGTTGTAAGGTATAAAGGAAATTAGACTATCTTAATAGTAGATTGTTAACCAAGGGCTGTATGACATCAATTGCATAGGAGGTTTTTGGCGCCCGAGCGCAGCGAGGGCGCTAATTAGCCCGAGTATGCAATTGATGCTTACACCCGAGGTAAACACTCTGCTTGTGCTTTACATATCGATGGTGAGGTTAGTAAAAAAACAAGAAAGCAGGTTGACTTTTTCTTTGACTTGACATTTTTCAAAACTTTTGAGAAAGAACTCCAAAACACGAAAAAAAAATTACTTTCGCGCCTAACTAGTCGACTGACTTTTTTACTCTTCACGATTTAATGGCACTCAAGCGCGTCAAATCGTGCTGGCCAGTTTGATTTTTAAATCGATTTCAATTATCATACGATGTGACTGCGAAACAAATAGTTCGATATTTAAAATAAAATCTTCATAAATTCTATTATAAATTATATCTCGATTCCGATTCGAGTTAATAATCGATACCGAGACAAAAAATATTAACTTTTAAAAAATATTCTTTTTGCAGTATGAGTATGACAGTTCTTTTTTTCAAATTCCAAAACCTATGCTGTAATGTTAACATTACATGGTATGTTTTGAAACCTATGCTGTAATGATATCCATACACCCCGGCATTCAGGGAAGTAAGTGACTACTTGCAGAGCAAGAGATATGTAAAAGAATTTTAAAAACCTATTTAGAGACACCCGTGCCGGGATTCGAACCCGCGACCTCTGGCTATCCGTGCCAGCGCTCGTCCAACTGAGCTAATGGGCGACTCACCGGCATCGGTGAAATTTCGAACCTCTACAATACTCTATTACGCACAGAAGTTAAAATTGTCCTTAGCACGGGTTAGTACATTACACAACTAGGGTGGTAATACAAAGAAAGGCCGAGATCGCAGAAGTTTGCGGCCCGAGCTGCAAGCGAGGGACGTAAATATGCGATCGAGAGCTTTCTTTATTACCTCCCGTGTTGTGTACATCTTTTTATGTCTACACTTGGCCAGAAAGCGGCTTTTTCCGTACGCGCAGCGTGCGGAAAAAGCCACTATATTGCCAGGTGTGGCATAAAAATAATTTTTAATACAGTTGCTCAAAAAGTGGCGTATTGCAGGCACGTATAGCGTGCGGGATGTGGGCTATTACACACTCGTGCTTTTTTTTACCTTTCCCGCACTAGTGCGTTTTCTTTCCCAACTGTCAAAATAATGTCTATTAAAAAAAACCAACCATGAAGTTTTTACTAAAAAAAATCATAGAATGGGTATTTTTCGTTGGAACCACTGTCAAACTCCGTGCACTGCTCTATGGTTTATAAGGAAACCACAGATAATAGACCGAATTTGACAGTTATTGCTACATAATTTATCTGTGAGGAAAAACGCCCATTGTTAATTCACATTATGATTTGAAAAATTTATGATTCATGCAAATACGTATATTTCTAAAAAGAAGCTACTAATTTGTTTCATTACTTTATTAATAGGTTTTTTTTTATCATTTCATCTCATTAAATTTCATTTTCATTTCATATCAATAAAAAAATTCTACTGAAGACTTGGCTGTATGGGCATTCCCTTTGCCTACAAGAATGGGCGAAGAAAAGAAAATCTCTGCTTATTTATATTCTTTTACGGTTGGCGCCATTTTCCAAATAATTTTATTTTAATAAATTGCTTTATTTTTTCGCAACTGTATTCAAAATAGTCGTTCAGTACACGTGCGGAACACTCATTGCAACTTGTTCCGACTGTCAACCCTCGCCTTCGGCTGCGCCTCGGCTCGGGTAGACATTTGTCGGAACTCTTTGCAATGACAGCCTTTCCGCACTTGTAATGAAATATTATACTATTAATTATCTTATAAGAATTTTAGTAGAGTTTATAATTTGTTGTCTCGGTCATCCTTACCTCTCCGAGTAAAACTGGCAGAAACTCGTTGTAAGTGATGTGCTGAATGACAGCGGCCACTGCCCGTCTGGTCTCCAAGAAGAGCGCAGACTCGTCCCAGAACGGATTCATGGAGTACAGCTCGCCGGCTATGCGATTATGTTCGGATAGTAAAGCCTTGTAGAGCGGCGCTGTGGGCGACCCGTCGTTGCATCTGAAGAGAGAACTTGAGTTAAGAACGTTTTTGTTGAAAACTTTGCATCAAAATTCGTATTAACTGTACGCAGCTGATTTAGGCCAGGTTTTCACGGTCTTAGTACGCTCGGAACGAGTGCGCCATCCGAGTAAACTAATGCTTCTGATTGGACGGTTTTTCGTGACAAAACCAAAAAAGCCAATCAGAAGCATTAGTTTACTCGGATGGCGCACTCGGACCGAGCGCACTAAGACCGTGAAAACGCGGCTTTATTCGCAAAATATAAATCGTATATTCTTGTACAGTCGACAGCCAAGGATGTTTTAACCAACGTTCTTGTCAAGAGCTTATTAAGATTGTTAAATCACCCGCAACGTAACTGAGTAGTGTGCCCGCGTGTGATGGTCGAGATTTTGTAGACTCTACTTATGTTAAATATAATAGGCCTATTACTACAGCACATGTTGCGGGACGCGAATAAATACCATAGGTATCTATTGAACAAAGGGATCTTAGACGACTAGTAAAATTGCAAGTCGGCCCAGTCGATGCTTAGCCATCTCGCGGTGCTCGAATGTAAATAGTCTGACGGCTAAATCAACAAAGCGGATAAGAACAGAAAGTTGTCTGGAAGAGATCACTTTTAGTGATAAGGCCGCCGTTTGTACTCTTAGGTTAAGAAATATCTGTGTAATTTCCATTTTTATGTACAATAAAGTGTTCTCTATCTCTATTTATCTATCTACCTAACAGAAGGGTTTATCTTTACTAAATCGCACTATTAATGAGATATCGGTTTCAGGTAGGTTATGTCTGGCTAATTACTTATAACCTGCCTCATGAAGATGTTCAAACAATGAATCAGTACGCTCTAGCCCCCTGATGGGCAAAGGCTTCCGCCAAGACACGTTATGAACTCGGTCATTCTCATCAAGCCTGGATACCGTTACCATCAATTATTTACCTATATTAATATCTATATTTCCTTTCTGCAAGCTGCTTCGCAAAAAGAACTTATCTAGCCATTCACTGAGTAGAATTAAAATTGTGAATGTAAATCGTTGCAGTCTTGTATAAATGCATGCTAAACTAACTTAAAGTTTACCTAATTTAAATAAAAAATGCATCATACGAAGTTGAACTTTTATTGTTCTTATTCTGTGTTGGATCCTTGTAGCTATTTGCATACAATCCATTTTAGTGACGACATATTGGAATTCCATCATCGATGCGACGAAGATGTTAGTTACTATGTGGTTTTTACACAGCGTCATCTTTTAATAGGGTGATTCTGAGATCGTGGGACCGGTTAAGTTATTCATTGGGTTTTAGGGTGCTAATCATTCGCGAAACATCGATGTACAAGAGTATACTAATATACTTAGTAAACAGTGGCAACTGTTTCCTGCGGTACATTTCTTAAGTTTACGTAGGTATTTTCAGTAGTGGGTATTTTCAAAAATCGTAATATGTTTAGGGGCTCTATTTCTTACAACTATAATGTCTAGTTGAAGCGTTCGTGGCTTAGTCGTAACGAGTGATTGGAAACAATCACTCGAGTTAAGCAACAACAGACGTGGTCAGGTGCAGGATGGTTGACTGTCCCGTGAAGACCGCTAGTGGCATTTCGAGCGCTTCCGTGCTTCGTAAGGCCGTTGGTGCCGGCTGTCATGTAATGGCAGTCCTTAAGTCATGTTAGAGGCCTTAAGGGCGGCTTGATGACTTCTGACTGTAAGCCCCCCCCCCCATGCTTTCTTACAATCCTCCACCAACCGGGAATTGACCTCGGGGTGGAGTATGGCCGACTCTTCCTGCAATGCAGGAAGAGACCCGTGCCTCAGCAGTGGGTGCATACCAAGAGTTGATATCAATGGTTTACAATCACTTTTCTATGTACATTGGATAGTCGAATAACCCACAGATTAACAAGTAGTAATACTTACTGCTACTTATTTTACATCGAAATGCTTTTAATAAAGTATCGGTCTTATTTGTAAAAACACGATTCTTTAAAACGCTCGATAAACGCCAATTAAAATAGTCGGTGGTGGAGATTATACAAGGAAAAGGCAATAAAATACAACAACTAAATAAACAATAGGCTGAGGCTGCGAACGTGTCTGCTTTTGTTAAGTTTATTTATTATTAATATTAAGTACCTATCTGCCTTTTCCGTTGACGATTTTAAACCTAAAATCTTAGGTGGTTTAACTCAGGACAGACCCATAGTGAAGCTAGGACCCAGATAGACTACCTGTTTGTTCTTGCAAAAAACATAAAAAATAGCGTTAACTATTAATTAGTATTAACGTGGCGTCGTCGAGGACATCAAACAAGAACAATAGAGTTTTTCACAAACTGACGGAATTAGTTTTAATGGACGCTTCGTAGATGTGGGAAAATGGCATCTACAAAGTATTTCCATGCAGCTATCTATTAACGGGAGGATTATACTTATTTATAAGCACTGTTAAATCAAGAACTTCTCAGAACTATCAATATTATTTTACCTATCATTAAAATAATGTTCGTATAATCGATTCTACTAAAACGTTCTAAAGACTGAGTCTATAACAGTAATGCCTGCCTTATAACGCCTTATGTGCCTTATAGCTTTAACTCCTTCTTAAGATTGCTTTGGTGAAGCAATCTTAAGAAGTAGCTGGAAGCGTGTGGACACAACTATACGCCGGTGTATGAATTGAGCATTAAGTAAATATCCGTCGTATATATATCTATGTATCCCGTTTTTTTGAGCAATTTGAGGAGACAACTTTAGTGAAATTTTCAATTAAAAAAACGACGCTAGATATAGCTCTACGCAATATTTGTACCAACTAGAGAACACTGTTGCGGCCATAGCTTAATTGATTAATAATACATTTAAGTCGTTACTATACTTAGTTAGGACGACCGTACAATAATCACGGTATGGGCTTCAATATAATCAAACAAAAAATCTTGATCGCATGGGGGGTCATTATCTTTCAAAATAGTTTCAGCTAGAGCTGAAGAAGAGTCTAAAGGAGCTGTGTCGTTACAATTGGAATATTTGAACTGTAGCAATGTCTTCATTTGAAGTTATTAATTTATCATTTATTTTAGGTGCAAATCTCCCAATTTGGATTTACCAGTTTCCTTATTTATAATAGCCCAAATTGTTTTAGGTTTATTAGAAATAGTACAACATCGGCTTCGTGCTATAAACGGCTCTATAACATAACATTTACATACAGGCACATACATTGCTTGTGACCCCACACTAGGATACCTGTGTTGTGGGAACCAGAAACAACGACATCACAAACGTGTAAACATCCTCTATGGCTCTATGGCCTACCACTGACAATACAGTGGGGCTCATCACCGGCTATATACCACGTAGCCCATATCGGGCACAGAATAAGTCTTAGTATCTAACAAAAAAGGGGTGTCAATGTAACAAACATTTTAAGGCGCTTCGCGGTCTTAATAAGCTCCACCAATGGAATAAAAAGACTTCCTTAAGTTCCTAGATTCGACGTTTTTGTCAGTAAGTTCTACTAGAGCCGCTTTATTTATTAACACGTATGCTATTTACTTTGTCCAACCAAAGACGCCTCGTAAAAGAAGATATGATTTTTTTCCATTGGTGGTGCTGGTGGTGGACGACCGCGTAGCGTCTTAATAAAAAGTACCAAAAGCGTTCACAATCTCTCTACATAAATACATGATTATTCAATTAGTGTGTACCTAGGAATTACTTCACGTGTGTAAAAAAACGTAAGCGATGAACCACGATAAGCGTAAACTTATTAAAGCATCGTATGCAAATGCAAAATATGTGTTATGAAATGCAATTACATTACTTCTACGAAGGTCTACCTAATCAGATGCAACTAAGCTTTACATGTTTATCGTAGCTAGCAATATAATGTGTATTTATATAAACACACAATCTGAAAGCCGTAAATTTTTATTCTAGAACGTTTTTAATACATTCGTCTGACATCATACACGGCTATTTCAACTATCTGTTTAAGTATTTGTTGCATGGAATCAAAAAATGGGAGGGAGAGCGGTGCATTAACTAGGTGTAATGGTGCTTGTGGGATTTTTGGCGGAATTTAGCAAAGTAATTTTCACTTTTTAATGCTAAGTATTTGTTGTTAATGCGAGTCAAATGCCTGTAACATGTCAAGAGTTTGTATTTTTTTTACAAGTTGTTCTACGAGCACTGCTATTATAATTTGTGATGGGGTATTAATTAATGGTATTAATTAATGCCTAGGACTAAAATTGTTAAAGAGTAGATGAACATTCTTCTAACGTCTTTGGTAGAGTACGTAAAGCGCGAATTTAATTAATATTATACTAGCATATATCCTGACATGTTATTGAAGGTGATGTCCTTGATAAAATAAAAATAACAATTAGTAATATCAATCTGAGGAAAGGAATTTTTGAACAAAATTTTCTCTAAAACTTGCACACTCAGGAATGCGCTAGTTTACAAGAAAATATTTAATAAAAATACATAAGTGTGTTTGTTTTTTTCTATAATCAATTAAGCTTTTGCTGTTATCTGTGTTATTGAACAAAGGAGGCTGCGTCACATAAAATTACGATTTATTAATAGGGCCCAGTCTATACAGAGTCAAATTATTAAATTAAACAATTTGTAGAACCTGCGTTCTAGAATCTAGTATTAATAGACTAGAATGATTTACACTAAAAACGGCCGTTTTTGGCGGGAACCGATCAAAGTCCTAGGTTTTGATTGTAGGTTCGAAAAATAGCTGTCACATTTGTTAAGATTTCTCATATTCACTTTAATATAAAAACGTATTATAAAAAAAGTGTTTCTTTCATTGATTGCGTTTGTATGTGCGAACATGAAGGGATAATAAAATAAAAACATTAGTCAAGGACTCTGGCTTTAGGAGAGAATTTACGCAGCAGGAATTTAATTACTGTCGAACTTCCTAACTTCTCCTATTACGGCTATGTTCGCCTAAATTTAGATAACCGGAAATTTCGTGAATATTTATGAAGTGGGCTCTTTGGATTGAGGTAATGTGCAGTTCCAAAGCTCTGTTACCACAGCCAATAATGAATAGAATTGTTATATTCATAATAGCTTGAGAGACATGTTAAAACTAGAGCAAATTTTAACAAACATACAAAAATCTGACCCCTGACTGTACGTAGACGTACAAGTCAGGGGTTCGTCGGTACATTCAACCGTAAGTAAATAGAGAATGAAGACTTACTGGCGACACGAGTTAATGTCCATTTTGCCGGCATCATACAGCCTTAGGGACCTCAGTTCCTTCTCGGAGCTTCCGTACAGAGCTGAGCCATCCAGGAACGCTGTAGCCAAGTTCATTTGATCGCGGTATTCTGTGGAGAGAAATATAGACACATAGGTAAATAAAAAACTTGTCCCTTAATAAAATTACACTTATCCTAGATTGTATATTATATAGACTCTAAAGGCAAACCCATAAATACTCGTATCAAATATAATTGATTTAACAGCGTAAATGTTATATATGAGGCAGACTTGCGGGGTTACACAGCACAGTAAACAGTAGCGGCATTCTTAAGTTACCACCTAATTCAGCTTTAACAGCAACAGTTGATTTCAACATTTTTCCTATACTTAATATATTTTTAACTATTGACAAGTAAAACCCTCCCCCTATTTTCGGATTCATATGGTGATTTTTTTATACGCTGTAGGTAGACGGTTAAATATCATCCTACATTTGATCACTACTTAAAAGAGGCCTGCCTCTCTAAGCGTTCAACTATGCGGGTTGGTTTCTGGATGGACCCTGCTAGTTTGCATGCGTCTTAGCTGGGTCTAAGCAGCCAACAATTATATCGGACTCGACGCAGAATATATTTCTTTCGTTCATTTAGTCTACTTAGCTTCATTTAGTCTACTTAGCATGCTCGATACTTTTATAGCATAGTTTGGGAACAGGGCAAGTGATTATGTTGTGTAGAAGTAATTTATTTAGCCACACCAGTGCTATTATTGATACGGCAATTGCCGTAATATACGGTATATACGGTAATTCATGAATGTTTCTCTAATATACGGTATACGGCAGGATTTCGACTACCATATCATATAATACGGCAATTCAAGTCCAACATGCTCGTGAGCTTAAAACAAAGAAATACTACAAACGAAACGTAGGTTCGTAGGTAATAAATGTGTCCGATTTTCGGGATTTCCCAAAGAAAATTTTCCTGCTGACATAAATTTAACGAGATGTCTCATGCAATCTCTTTTATATGTCCCACTCTTAGCTAAACAAGCTATTCAAAATCAAGGCGGTTGCACAAATTTTCAGGTGTCAGGAGATATGCTTATCAAAATGAAAGAAAAAGAAAAATATTCATTGCACAAGCAGTGTATTAGAAACATATAGGATGAAGAAAATATAGAAAGTTGAAAATGTACTTATTATTTTTGTGTTTCAATCACTAATTATTTAATTAAATGATAATACGGCAGATCTGCGATTTTGTTTCATAAATACGGCAATTTGAAGGCTTAGATACGGCAACCCAGATTTTGACGATAATAACACTGAGCCACACTGTCTTACATCAGTGGATCGACTACTGACCCTCTTGGTACGCTTCAAACTAGTTGTAAACATTTTGTCTGTTTCGCATAAAAAAGACGGTCTAGTAGTGCGAGTCGTTCAATATATTTTATGCTAAGCATTTTAAAATAAAAAAGGTTTATATTTGGTCGAAGTTATGCAAACGGGTCTAATCGCGAATATTTATTTTAGGCGGTCACCTTAATTCGATCGCGAGTAGACCCGTTTAATACATAACTACGTGTGGTCATCGTGAGTCATTAAGAAATACTATATACGAGTAGTTGTAGGTACACACATAGGTACATAACTCACGCCTGTATCTCGGAGGGGTAGGCGGAGACCAGGGTCTGCCACTTGCTGTGATCTTTTTCGCTTCATGAACATTAATTATTAGTCGTTGCATATACGCACGCTTTAACCATCCTGCGATGCAGGAAGAGACCCGTGCCCCAGCAGTGGGGACATACAAGGGTTGATAACGTTACGCACGCCGGATTCGCATGCTTTTATTAATCATAAATATAAGTATACCAGTGCAACAAAAAACTGTTATAATTTGCCTTTAAAATTTAGTACTAAAGTCAAGTTTCGTTTATTTTCGTGATAAATTTGTGATTGTTTCTCCCGATTCTGTATCAAAGGAGTCACATCTATAACGGTATATATTTTATAAATTATACCAAGATCCCTAATTAACCTACAAAGTAGAAATAATTACACGCAAAACTGAACTAGTGAAAGAGATACGGAAGTGTTACGTCAACCAGCATAACTAGTCGAATTAAAACTGGTTTTTAATGAGGCGTAGGTATTTTGGGAAGTCATATTTTGTTTATCGAATACGTTCCTTCTTGTATGCAAATGCACGATTCAAAATGTCATTTATTAAAATTACTCTCAGAAATATTCGGGAAGGTGATTTGAAGACTCGGCGTACAAGTTGACATTATATCTTTGCACTTTAAATATTTCAAAGCCGTTTACACGCTTTAGTCGTGTACCTTACCACGAACAGATTAATTTAAATGTTGTTCATCATCATCATCATCGTCCCCCCGCTACCAATTGATTGGCATACCAACCAAGGCCTTTTTTCCCAAATGCCATCTCACACAGTCCCTTGCCTCGTCCACAGTCTCGTGTATTTGCAAATGATGGCAAATACACGAGAAGTCTAATATCATTAGGTACCTACTGGAGGGCAATAAAGAGTTATCATAGTTAAAGAGTAGAGACAGCGAATCAGAGAATAGGATGTGGTCGATGGCCCGAAACATTGGGCCTAGATTTGGTTAATGCATTGCATTCTAGTGCAGTCGACACCACATGAACCTTTATATACATGCACTCTAATCAGTTAATCAGCTTAAGGACCACTTTGCGGAAAAAATTTAAAGATTTACATGCTGTTGACTGTACGATGACAATTGCATGAACATTTCGATTCAATAGACAATTAGACACGTGTGAAAAAAAGTATTAATGATATACTTACTTTTGTGTCAATAATTACTGCAAAAAAAATCAAACTTAATAATTGATTTGTATCGGCACTAATTTTATTGAAAACGGCCAGGATTGGTCGAATCGATAGTGACGTCACAGCTCAGTATATATTGTACTTTTCGTTTATTTGCTTACTGACCAGTGACATTACTAATTCCTCAAGAGCGGTTTGGCGGCTTGTTTTCAAAATGAATTTTTATTAAACATTAATCGAACTTATTAAAGACGAACGAAAAATCTGAGTTGCTTTTCAGAAATTTGTCAAACAGCCTATTTCATTGCCTCTTGAATTCAAAGCGTACATTGCATGCGTGACATGCGCCAAATACTCGTATCCTAGGCGTCAACGGATTCCAAAAACTTGCCATTAACAAAATCGAAGCGCTGGACGAAGAAAACGGGGTAGACCAAAATCCTTTAAGGGTTGTAGCAATACATGAAGAAGTTAATCGTATATAAGTACTCGTAAGTAAGCAAGTGTACTCTGTGAGTAAAAATTTATAAAATGTAACATAAGCTCGCCTTTGTGCACGTTGTTTCTTATAGAATATGTGGATACATGTTATGATATCTTTTATGTGCAATGAAGTATAATAATTTATTTTGGAGTAGCTTGTGCCCTGCAGTGGGACGTATATTATATAGGCTATACATATAAAACACAAACTGGGGGGTGGGCAGCAGCGCCCCCTGCAGTACAATTCCACCAAACTGCGATCCTCAACCCGCATGCCCAGCGTGGGGATTATGGGCATTACCCCCCTATGATGGCACAACCGAAGCGCTCGTGGCCTAGGCGAAGCAAGTGATTGGAATCAATCACTTGGTTAAGCAACAACAGGCGCGGTCAGACAGGATGGGTAAGCATCCCGTGACTACCGCTAGTGGCATTATTCCGAGCGCTTCCGTGCTTCGTAAGGCACGTTAAGCCGTTGGTGCCGGCTGTCATATAATGGCAGTCGTTAAGCCATGTCAGAGGCCGTATGGGCGGCTTGATAACTTCTGACAGTAAGGCCCGCCACTGTCTTACACTCCACAACCCGAATTTGGCCCCCGCGGTGGAGTATGGCCTAACCTTCCTGCGATGCAGGAAGAGACCCGTGCCCCAGCAGTGGGGACATACAAGGGTTGATAACGATGGCACAACCTTGCGCTATGGCGCTCTTTAGGGGAGAGCTATGTCCAGCAGTGGACTAGAATAGCCTGAAGAAGAAGATACATATAAAAAAATATATTTAAGAGACATACTAACCGAATCCACAGGTGTCGATGTTCCTGGCCGGTGCCGACCGCATGTAATCGCAGGCGGGCCATTTGCAGTCCTGCGGAGAAGAAACCATTGTAAAGTAATTGATAAACAAATGGAAATATTAGAGTCACAAGTAACAGAGAAATACAAAAGCAAAACCTGAAATACCTATTTAGAGGCAAAAAATTCCACCCATGCCGGGATTCGAACCCGCGACCTCTGGCTATCCGTGCCAGCGTTCTTTCCAACTGAGCTAATGGGCGACTCACCGGCATCAGTGAAATTTCGAACCTGTTTACAATATTCTCTGTACAGGCAGCGACATCTGGCTGAAGTAATTTGCATCACTTGCAGCCCCGAGTACCTACTTTGCAGTTAGGTTTTTACATTGGAATGATATCGCTGTACCCACATGATTATATTCTTTTTTAATGCACTAACCCGTGCTAAGGACAATTTTAAAAAACATAATTAGAGGCTAAATTAGCCTATTAGCTCAGTTGGAAAGAGCTCTGGCACGGATAGCCAGAGGTCGCGGGTTCAAATCCCGGCATGGGTGGAATTTTCAGCCTCTAAATAGAGTTTTTAAAATTGTCCTCAGCACGGGTTAGTGCATTAAAAAAGAATATAAAAACCTGCAATGCTTTTCTTCTGCATCGATAGTTAGGTTAGGTCCAACCAATCATCAATTCGCAGCTAGTTATGTTAGGTTCAATCAATTAATCATCAATTTGCAGTGTTCGCCCACTGCTGGATATTTCACCCCACAGAACAGCGAAATCGTCTATACTATGGCGGCCGAACGGAAATATTTTTTTTAGGTAATGACATATTTAAGGGTCAAATAGTATGTAGTAAGAATTTCATTCATAAATTAAGACTGAAATCGAACCATTTTTTTAAATTATTTCGATTGTTCAGAATATCAAAAAATAATGATTTCGGTTGTTTTGTTATGCTAACGCTACTTCTCTTACTATCATGGAATATGGCTCAGAGGACGTGATATCAACATTGTCGCGTTGACAGTGTATTACATTAGAAGTTTGTCAGTAAAATTATAGTGCATGTCATTTATTTTAAAATGAATAGTACTACCTAATATAATATAATGTAGTTGAGGCCTCTGTTTTGACGTGCGTTTAAATACAAGTTTATCTAAAACTGTTAGTTACACATTTCTCATCTTATAAAAGCTTGAAAGTGACTTGCTATATACCAATAAATTATAATATACATAAGTATTACCGATATTATTTAAATTGCAACATACCGACCCGCGCACTGGGACACTCGTGAGATATTCTCAGGTACTGACTAAAAAACCAGCGCTGAGGGCTCACACCCTCAGCAAAATGCTGAGTCAGGTGCCTTTTGCAGCAACGGAAACACACCGCGACAAAACTGCTTAAATTGTCTTTACTACCTTACCCTTTGATGTTCTCCGATAAGTTTGTTTCGTATTTGTTAGATGTTTTGTGTGTGTGACTGTTGATGTAATAAATGTTTCTCCTTATCTTTCTTTCTTTAAAACGATTATAGGTAGGTACTCTTTCCGGCTACCCACAACTCCGGGAATCCTAGGTTGGGATTGGTAAAACTCGGGGTGGGAACAGTGGGAACCCCCACCATGGTAAAAATAAAGTAATAATGCAAAGTAACAGATGTATAATTTTTTAATTTGAATTCATTAACATTCCTTTAATGTAGGCCTCTTTCTGGCAGAGCAGTAATTAAAAACTCCGCAGTGCAGCTGGCAGTATGTCACTACGCTTATTCACAAAAGTTGAAGAAATCTGTGAATATTATTAATTTATAATTGTAGCATTATATTCACTGATCTTATACCGTCAAATAGAAGTATCATTTTGCAACTATTTAGGACATTGCCTATTAGTCTTCCTAATCGTTAATCTGTAGATTAATTAGCCATGCAACGTAGGTACATAGAATTGTCATTATCAACCATGAATTGTAGTCCTATGAAATGAGGTCGCGGAAGCATCTACCAACGTAGTGGAGCTTGCACGACGTCGCGATATCTGAAGAGAAGGAAGGGACTCTTTCGATATGAAAGAAGTACAATAATTAAAAAACCGCGGCAGTTTTTCATGCGCGCGTTTCTCCCTCAAGCCGCGCCGCGAAACAAAGGTGTGCTCATACGGAACTCTAGGAGATTGTTACTTCATCGTTCACTTTCACCGATGAACGGGCGTCGGTACACGTAACCTTTCTTCACGTGACCTCGCGAACCATCATCGCCGGCTATTACGACACCCGGTGTAATCTTGTATCGTCGGTATGCTGATATTTTGTTTGCTTGTCAAGGAGTGTGCTCAAAAGTGGCACGCAGTTCCGGTTGAATTGTGTTTTGGGATTCGAAAAAAGTGTTTTGAGACTTGGTAGGAAAGAATACTCTCGAAGTAAAGAAGTTAACACATTAGAATATTAGAATACTCTCGAAGTAAAGAAGTTAACACATTACACAAAAACTATAGGTATATCTAACAATTCAATACATCGTGTCGTATTCGGCCACTGCAACAAAAGTTGCTGAATCCCAAATTTCTGCTGTTTGGATGAACGAAGACCTCTGAAGAAGTAGCCTTACATGAAACATACCTATCTAAAATACTTAATTTGCGAAGTTCAGTCGGCACATGCGTGACTTTAGTTATGAGTATGTAGGACAAGTGTACATGGCAAAAACAAAATTACTAAAGTGAAGCCAAGTAGA
Source organism: Yponomeuta sedellus (assembly GCA_934045075.1). Classification (NCBI taxonomy): domain Eukaryota; kingdom Metazoa; phylum Arthropoda; class Insecta; order Lepidoptera; family Yponomeutidae; genus Yponomeuta; species Yponomeuta sedellus. The sequence goes on along the minus strand of OW203732.1, from coordinate 14,201,566 downwards.
TAAAAATAAACTCATCTTTTCAATAGATTTAGTAAGTGCTAGGGACTATCAAGTCAGTTAAAATATAGTTAAACGAATTAGAGATAAAAATAATTAAGCAACTGTACTTGGAAGCAAGCTTTTCCGTTTCAAGATCTATATCGTCGTGGATAAAGACAGACAAAGAAACTTAACGGGATTTTGGCACACTTCCAGCTGTCTCTTATTTAAAAACCGCCAAAGCGCGTGTTAACTGGGCTCCATGTTTACTCATCGAGCGTTCCATGCCAGTTCCAATTATTTTATATTTGTTTTAATTATTCAGCTTAACTGTATTTTCTTTCAGTTCAGGGCCCCCGGCGAGAGTCCAAGTAATTTTTTGTTCTTTTAAAAACCAAAAGAAACCTTAAAAAAGTACACATTGCATATCTGGAGTTGCATATATAGATTACGTACGGAGTAGAGACATTCCTTTTTTTATCTGTAAATCATGAAAAAAATAGAAATTTTTGGTTAAAAATTTCATCCCAAAATTTTATTCCGTCTGACAGACTGGCAGACATCCTTGGCATAGCAATAAAGACCGGTTGGCAACCTTCGGTAACGGAACTCTAAAACCCAAGCTACAGTCGTCTCGAATCTTACTCGGCCAAGTTCAGTCGAGTAATTGCTTGTAAAATTGTCGGTACCGCATCATTAGGCAGTGGATTACGTAGTCTCCTCTCAGCTGCAATTGCAACATCCGTCCGGTCCTCCTTTGGTCTTGGAAGCTGATGTTGTCTTTCAAGTAAATTTAAATGCATCCATCTTAGTTTGAATAGTGGCACAGGTCAGAAATGGTGTCACTTTTTGCCACACTAAAGTTTTGGTATGCTGCACAAATAATGGTGTGTTGTAATTTTGGAAATGTAATGAATGTAAAGATGTTTACTAGACAAAGAGCTGCTGCAAAGATAATGAATGCTGTTAGCATTAAGTTCGCCTTTGTACTTTTTAATTTGTTTTAATAGTGCAATAAAAAATAATAATAAGATCGGTTTTGCCCCTGCTCATTTAGGTATTAAATTTTGACCGATATGTGTGGGTAGAAAATATTCGAGAGGACATTATAGTTTAAGTGACAGGCCTAAGGGTTAAAGATGAAACAAATGGATGGCCACGACACGGTTACGTGTTAGGTGCGCAGGACGCGTGTTAGAAGTTTAAACGTTAAGCGCGTGTCCGTATTGGCTTAAAACACCTTAAGGTGTGTAAGCCAATACTGGTAATCTAAGAGAAGGCATGTGTAATGTATTGTATTCTTAGAATTCTAGAATTGCCCATATAAAGGAGTCAGTACAGTAACACTAGCGCCGCCGGAACAAAATCAAATCTTTTTGGAGACCGTTCTTTCACAAAGTGTCAGACCAATCTCTCGATCATGTTAATAGTAATTTTTGGACCCGCGACCGAAAACCCAGGATCACGGACCTGAGCTAAATATCATCTAGCGCTGGGGTTTTTGCATTAGGTTCACGACCATGGTTCTTAAAAATCACTATTAACATGATTGAGAGATTGGTTTGCTATTGTTTGCAAAAACGATCTGTAAAAGAGATAGGTATGATTTTTTCCATTGATGGCGCTAGAGTTATTGCATGGAGCTCCTTAAGGGCTCACTCCTGTTTGGATACACTAAGTTTTTATCAATATAAAGGACAACTGCGGATTAATTTGGTAAACTTCGTAACACAATGCCTGCCGGCTCTGGGACAAAAGCCCGTGTCCGTCGACCTTCACACAGCTGGGCCCCGATGTGTGAAACTGCATGTTCTTGCCGTGACCGATCGAGCGAGAAGATGTGGGTAATTGTGAGGCTGAATTATGTGTCGGTTGCGGCACGCGACGTGAGACTATTGTCTTGACAATAAATGAAATCCATCTACCTGGGAACTAATTCTGTTAATATTACAGTGCGCAAAACTAGTGGAATACCCACTGAATTTTACAGACGCTTTTATAACATTAACGCGACAAAAACTTGACGCGTTTGTTTTTATATATATAACTTAATTGTAAAGTTCATTATGTTTCCAATACTATAGCAAACTGTAAAGGCCTAACCCTATTAATTGCGCCATTCCTGCCCGTGGGGAGCGGCACTGTATGCTGAAACATAGGCTCTGCCTAGTTCAGCAACAGAAGCTTGCCACTTATTATAAAAATGTCATCGGTTGGTTCTTACAGCTAAGTTAAGTAAGTGGAATTGTTAATTGAAACTATTTTTAAGAAATAAACTATTTGTATTTGTAAACTATTTGTGAAGCGGCAATGTCAAGAATCCTTATCAATGTTTTAAGAATATTAGTCAAAGGCAACGACAATCTTGACAATGGTCTCTTACACTTTTGCATTAACTGAATCTAGGGTCTGGTCGAGTGTGCAAGTGCATATTGCTAGTTGTTCAAGAGTCTCATTATTTATGGTTTATGGGCGCCATATCAAAGCACCAGTATATCTGCTATTAGTAGCTAAAGATCACTTAGCATCTCGCTAATGTCATGGTTACGGCTCTAATTTCAAATGGCGATTATGGTTTATCGGGTTAATTTGAATTACCTTACTGTAGTACCTCCACACTAATATTACGGTAATCATACCATAAAATTAGCGTGGAGATAATTTCACACTAATAGCACAGCTAATATTAACTTTTAATTAATAATACTCATTTCCCGTAAATATTAATTTGCGGGAAATGTAAATTAATAATAAGAAGTTAATATTAGCTTTGATAATAGTGCTCAATATCATATGTAGGTATTACTGTCATGAATTATTTCCTTTTCCTTTGTCAGTCCTTGCTAACTGTAGTATTTGTTCTAACATCTTGGTGATTATTGAATGATTCCGCTACTGAGATTTCCGTCTCTATTTGGAGAATCAATAGAGACTTCGTTTTCGTCGTCATTAACTTGATTTCCTTGTTTAATAAGAGACGATAGATGCTGGGACCGATCAAATAAATCGTGTCTATGTATGTTTTTAATAACCTAGAATAAATAAGAGGGACAATCGATGGAGATTTTCATTGTAAGGCTGATCTTGTAAAATCAATTGTTACTAGATCGGGTCCATCAGAATCTGTTCCAAGGTAGCGAGCATATTTGTAACCTAGTCATGTACGGCGGATTACATCAGTTAGAAAGGCAATGAGGTATACTAAAAAAATAGTAATGTTTTATTGTGCAATAAAGAATAACAAACAAAACGACCAATAAATTACCTTATTCTCATTCGTATGCTTACTAGGTCATCAACCAGATTCTGTTCCCAGGCAGAATGCATACTCGTAAATTCAGTAATCGCCGGGTTGAGGTGAAGGGGAAGAGTTTAGCTAGATGTAGGTACTCAAACTACAAAAAAACTTTATCCCCATTCGCAGTGGATCCTACGGTACTTAAACTAAGTACCTTTTCTTTGCAGCAGCTACTAAGTCGTCAATTAGCATCTGTCCCCAAACAGCGAACATACTAGAAACGTAGTCATGATCGGCGGGTCGTGTCAGTTAGGAAGACTAGCTAAAGATATTGAAACGACAAATTATCTTATTGCCTATTATTGCACTGGCTATTATTGTTATTATTATTAAAAATGATGATGAAAAGATGATGAAATGACTGAGTGCAAGATAACGATTAGAGGCGAAAGAGTGGAACAAGTAAAATAATTTGTCTATTTGGGGAGCCTGTTTACGAGGGATGGAAAGTGTGAAGGTGATATAGAAAGAAGAGAAAAAGCGGGAAATTGTGTAAACGGTGCCTTGCACTCAATTGTGTGTAGCCGAAACATCTCCAAAAGAGCTAGATTGGCTATTCATAGTGGCGTGCTAGTCCCAACACTTATGTACGAGTATGGTAGCGAGACTTGGGTGTGGCAAAAGAAGCAAGTAGAATTAATGCAGTAGAAATGAGGTCCTTGAGAAGTATGTGTAGTGTTACTTTGAATGACAGTATACGCAATAGTCTGATTAGAGAACGTTGTAGACGGAAAGAGGATGTAGTGACTAGAATTGAGAAAGGAATGTTGCGTTTGTTTGGACATGTGGGGAGGATGAAGGAAGAAAGATTGACGAAACAAATATATATTGCGAATGTGAGTGGAAGGGCTGGTAAGGGACGTCCCAGACGGACTTAAATCGACCAAATAGGGGATGTATTAGCAAAGGGAAAGATAAAAAGTACCCGGAACCGGCGTGCGTGCATGCAACGACTTATGAACGTTGATGAAGCGAAGGTGATCTGTCAGGATCGTGACAAGTGGCAGTCCCTGGTCTCTGCCTACCCCTGTGGGTTACAGGCGTGAGGTTATGTATGTATTATTTAAAAAAAATATTGCATAAAAATTTTGCACATAGATGAGCTTAATGCTACTTAGCATTATCTACCAGCTAACCTAAGTTTTGGAGACAAGATTAGCAGGTAGTGCAATGTTTATGTTCTAATTATGTTGTCAGCACCAGTACCCACACAGCGAGCATACTTTTGACGGGCCAAATTCGGCGGGTAGAGCCTTTAGGCTTTGCAACTGCTAGGTGTTCTCAAATAAACCAAAGTGTACCTTATTCCCATTAGCAGTGGCTACTAGGTCGTCCATGAGCATCTGTCCCCAGGCAGCGAGCATACTTGTGACGTAGTCATGATCAGCGGATTGAGTCAGCTGGGACGCCGCACGCACTGCTAGCGCTGGCGGCGGCATTTGGGGCGCCGAGTGCGCTTGCGCTACGCCTGTAGATAAGAATATTATATTAGAGCTTTCCTGTTCAGCGTGGCTTCATCAGAAAATACGTGACGCATTGGTTAGAATAGATTGGTATAGTAACATAACATAACATAGTGGGTAACACAGTCATATTTCTACCAAAGCAACTTATATTTTTGTTGTTGGCACATTATGAACAAACACATAGAGACCAAATACTTACAGTTAAAACTTAAAATGAATTCGCCTCTAATGAATATCAATTTAACTTAAACAACTAAAGAGGTTACGTAAAATATTTATGTCGAGAAAGACGTCAAGACCATCTACTTTTCATTTCTGAATACGTTTTTGGTTACTGATTAAATGCTTTTTACGGAAATTGTGCCTACTGAAAGTTCAAAGAAATACATAGATAGAACTGGAAAATTTCCTGAAGAATATTTATTAACTTAGGTATACTGAGAATAATAGCTACCTAGAACAGTACTGTTAGAGCCACTAGTAAGTACAGTCTGTTAGCTTTTCGAATATACCTCGGTTACTATCGGTTAGAATCGGATACATTCGTGTAATAGAAATATCGGAACTAATATGGCACTTAATTTTACATAACGTTTCAAAATAGTGAAGAAAAGTTTTATACAGGAAGCAGGAAGGTAGTATTACACTCGTGTGCTTTCGGCGAAAACCGAAGCCTACTCTAGACCCCGAGGTATATTCTAAAAGCTAACAGGCTGTAGCTGCAGAGACCAAAGCCAAATACATTGCAATTTATCTGGATAATCCGAGGAACGTAACTATATATTTGTAATTTATAACACAATATGCATTGAAAACTTCAAACATTTAAGATATTTAATGGACAGAAGTTAAAATAGGTCAGTACCTATTTTAACGTCTGTCCATTAAATACCTTAAATGTTTATTTCAGTAAATTAAGTATCCTAAACATTGAATGAAGTATCAAGACGATGGTGGAATGATCGTGACAAATTATTGCCCGAATGGTCAAAGGTCGCAAATGATCTTCGTCTGAAAGGGGCATTTGCCTTACAGTGTGGGACAATTTTAAAAAACCTATTTAGAGGCTAAAAATTCCACCCATGCCGATGCTATGGGACACCCATATTATGGAGAATACATAAAAAAACATTCGAAGAATTACGCTAACCATTCGGTGAATCACGCGCAGATTAATATCTTGTACTTTATAAGCTGTTTACGATCAAGTATGAGTGAGGCTAATGATAAGGAGGTTTTTTCGCTAGTATTTAATTATGTGTTGATGATTAAGTTAATTAAATAAGGTTAATTTTTTTTACCATATTATTATTTTCAGTTTTTTGTCGATTTATTCAATAAGGTGCGAACTCAACTTATGCAGTTCTTTGTTTGTTAAGAATTTACTTTAGGTTTCGAATTGTTTGCATTGTTTCATTGTTATACTTTACACTTACAGAGGTTTTTTTTTTGTCAAAAATTGACTGTTGCTTATAATAACATTTTACAACCGCCGCAATAAATATTTCCGAAACAACATGTTAATAACACATTGGTTCATTGCTCCCCAATAAACCATTTTGTATCGATATGAACCGAACGAAAAGTCATTGGCCAAAGGAAAATATGCGGACGATTATGAACTTTTTACTAGAGCTGGTTTAATCGTTTGAACTCTAATGACCTGCAATTAATAATACTCCATCCGCTGATGGATTAAATTGTGTTTTTTTTTTCTTTTATCTTGTGCGACTTCCGCGTGTAGTCGAGACAAATTACATCTATCAACGTAGGTACATAATGATTCTACTACCTTTATTGCTTAGAACATGCCTCATTGGCTTGAGCTAAGTTTTCCCCGTAGACTGATTGACATATCGTTTGTCTATATTCTTTTTAATGCACTAACCCGTGCCAAGGACAATTTTTAAAAACCTATCGCTTCAGCCAGATGTCGCTGCCTGTACGCAATACAGAGAATATTGTAAAGAGGTTCGAAATTTCACTAATGCCGGTGAGTCGCCCATTAGCTCAGTTGGGAAGAGCGCTAGCACGCATAGACAGAGGTCGCGGGTTCGAATCCCAGCATGGGTGGAATTTTTAGCCACTAAATAGGTTTTTAAAAATATCGTTTGTCGTTAAGTTCAACTCGAAAAGCACTATAAAACTATATTATTTAACTCTGATACATTTGTCACACACTAACAATTAGTCACTCATTAATTCTTCACCACGTTTACATCCCTAATTAGTACAGTTATATTTTCCTCGTACAATCCTCCGTTCGTAAGTAAATTTTAATGCATTACTGTCGACCTTTATTAATGTTCACTCAGTTACAAGTTAAATTGATTGCTTTTCATAAAAAGACGTCCGAGTCAGACCAAAAACCCCGAGACGTTTTTCGCGATTTTCCTCTGACACGTTACGGCTGAGCGGATAATCACATTTGAACATCTATGTATCATTAAAAGAGGCGGCGGGTTCGATAATGACAACGCTGTTATTAAATACAATGTTTAAAAGCTGCGTCATTCCTTCAAGTTGCGTGTGAGCGAGCTATTTGAGCCGTGTACGTGTACATACAAAAAGTGAAATAAAGTTGCGATGTTTTATTAAATTTATTTTATAGTTAATTACCACGCATGTTGCCACAGCATGGAGACGTAGAGCTTTAGGCTGCGTACTATTGTATTTTTTACTATCAGCATAATTATCATCAGTTAAGCGGCCGTTGGAAGATGATGACGTCCACACGGCCGGTGGCATACATTGCTGCACTACTTGCTGGCGCTGGGCACTTGCTAGACGGGCAACTATCATATAAGTTGTCACTAGCATAGAGCCGCAGGATTCGTGCTATGGTATTATCTTTCCGTTAGCGTAGTAAGGCATCAGCAGATAAACTAACACGTCCCCACGGCCGGTGTCATACGTGGAAGCACTCGCCACAGGGGCATCGATACTTGCTAAGTGAGTAACTGTCACACAAATTGCCACTAACATAGAGCGTCAGGCTTCGGGCTGTGGTGTTCCTCCTTACCATCAGGGTATCGGGCGTCATTAGGTGGCATCCCCTTTACCATCAGCGTACTTAGATGCTAGCAGGCGGATGTACACATCTTCGCGGCGTCCCCACGGCCAGTGTCGGACGTTGGGGCGGGCAACTATCACACAAATTGCCACTAACATAGAGCCTTATGGTTCAGGTTATGGTATTTTTCACGTCCTAACACGACTAACACGTCCTCGCGGCGTCCTAACGGACGGTGCCGAACGTTGTTGCTTTCGCCGATGGCGCTGCTATGTTTCCTGGGCGTGGTACTATCATACAACGCGCCACTAACATAAGCCTTAGGCTTCGGTTGATGGAGTTTATCTCTTACCATCAGCGTAGTTTGGCGGCAGCAGGCGGATAAACACGTCACCGCGGCGTCCCCACGGCCGGTGTCGTACGTTGTTGCACTCGCCGCTAGCGCTGCGGTACTTGCTGGGTGGGCACGGTGTGCTGCGCTCGTCCTCCTCCAGTGTGCAGTTTTGGCTGAAAATGCCATGGAGATGAATAATAGCGTAATCGTAGTAGGGGTAGTGCTGTAGATAGATTCTGGATCCAAATCCAGGTATGTATCAATAAATTTGTGTTTTAACTGGGAAGGAAAACTTTGTGAGGAAACCCGAGTGTATGAATGTTCGTTACTCCAACGGTTGAAATCACCAGACCGCGTGGTATACGTATGTTGATTATGGCCACATCTCTGAGAGAAGGCATATGTTGACCAATAACGTTAGGGTGGGACCGTTAAAGAACTAAGTTAGGCAAAATAATATGAAAACAGTTGAAAAAGAAGAAAGTGGAGCAGATGACTGATTCAAGTAAAAGACGAAATAATATGTAGAGCCCATTTTATTTTTTATTAATAAAGACGATCATTACCATAGCTCCATAAAAGCGACTAGTATTCGAATAATTAGATCAGTCAGGCAGTCAGAGTAAATACATATTTAACGTTAAAAGGAACACTTATGATCACTTATCTTGCTTCATCTTTTTATTAGTGGCTTCAGACAGATCGCGAAATAGTAGTTACGATGCTCTAGTCTAGAAGTTTCGGAATCAACTTTCAAAACGATGACAAATGCAATGTTGTGAAGTAATTAATGAAAATAAATTAAACAAAAGACGCTTCGTTATGTTCCTTTTTGTCTCTACGCCACAATGAAATGCTTTTATTGATCCATTGAACAGGTTATTGTTCAATTGAGCCAGTAACAAGCCTTGCCTATGTAACAAAAGCATAAGTAATTATTTAGTTCAGATAAATGGTACATAGATTTTGCTAACAATATTTGCGCCATATTTTAAATCTAGGAAAACCATAAAAGCAAACAAGACATGAGTTATGTGTAGGGCCACATAATTCCGGGTGGTTTTATAAAAAAACCTATAAAACCTTAATTAATTAAACCTTAAAGAAAAACCTATACAAAATTAACATACATTAATTAATAAACTCAAAAATGTCTTCTGAAAGGAGAAGAAGCATCAGAGTAATTTTTAATCGAAACTTCTGTCGTACTTACATTGCACATTTTTATAGTAGGTACATTTCAATCTAATACACAGACTACACAAATCTAATACCATAGAAACCAAACCAAAGCCTATTTTTTCAATGTAACCTTTAATATAGCATATTTTATTAATATAAGGATTTTTTTGACGACAGTAATGTTTGGAATTAAAGCCAGTACAATTTATTCATGAGTTCTATGTTTTATAATAATTATGTAATCTTTGTTCATTAAGGACTTTCAAAAGACTAAGTTTGGAGTAATTTTGTCCAAAATGATCTACATTTTGAAATGGACTAGTTTTAACTTTTAAAGTTCAGTTTCTGTGCTACTTTCAATAAAACCTTATTGATTTGATTTTGATCAAAAGCATGTTTTTCAGGCTTTTTGGGATCTCAAAAATGTGAAAAAATAAAAATACGCTAATAATAATAACAAATTAAGATTTCGTTTTTAGTTGAATTTTAAACATTTTATATTATGCGGGTGTATACATTAGGGCTCTTACTAATAAACACCGTATAAGCCTGGTGTAGTTACAGTGTTTTGTTCACGTCATTTGAATGTAATTTTCAGTTGGAAGAAAAGAGACGAAACACTGCATAGTTATACAATACTTACACCAAGTTTATTAGTAAGGCTGGAGGTATTTTACGAGATAACTCGAATATTGATAAATGCTCCATACGATTTCTCATAAGGCGCTACGATTAAGTTGTGGCATATTATGAGTCCTATGGCGCGAAAAGTTATTCTATAGTCGCAGAGAAAAAAAATAACCACGTCATACATCCGTGAACCACGTTTACCCTCGTTTGGCGGCACCGATTAGTTATATTTAAAAAACATGCAAGCTCTTCATTGAAGTTTCTCAGTGAAAATATTGGATTCTTTAGTAATCTTTGATCCGGGTAAGTGTTAAAAACATTTTTTTAATTATAATAAGTTTCCCAGTTACTTACGCATCATTGGCGCCGTGTAAGAAGCGACGCTCCAATGCAATAGCTTCGCTGGCTACCCTTCTTAGGTCGCTGGGAACCGCGTTGCTCTCCAAGTCCTGTTTGTGCTGTGCCCCTGTCTGCACCGTTAACGCGGCGAACGCTAGAAGCAGACCACGCCGCAGCCTATTGACAAAGAAAGAAGAAAATTAAAATCGGCCTCCGCCACACAGACTTAGTAGGATAAACAATGCGAAACAATGTTTCGCGCTTATTTTTTGTTTTCTTTTTAATGTGTAACTGACCATCGAAACCAAATTGTTTACAAGAAAAAGGTTGATTATTTGTTTTGTAGTAACATAAAAACTTTTTAGTATGTATGAATGTTCTTAGTTTTTTTTTAACTAATACTTTTTTCTTCTGAAACAATCGTTAGATGGTGTTATTGTCCAAAGAGTTTACGGGAAAAAGTTTTGATAGTTTCCTTTTTGCAGGCAAAGATTGAAGCGGTTTTTTATTTGTTACTTGCACGAAGAGGTATGCAACGTTGTGGCCAGTATGTTGTATAAAAAAAACTCAACAGTATTTTGTTCTTTTGTGTACCGTTTTTTTTAAATTGGCGTTTCTGACGGTGATACAGCAAAAATCGACTGAATCGAATCGTAGGTACTTTGGAAAACAATACTTCTTAGGGCTGATTTTTCAATAGTCAGATAACTTTTATCTGAGGAATAAAAATGGCGGTTTGACAGCTTATGTATGAAAATTATGTCAAACCGCCATTTTTATTCCTCAGATAAAAGTTATCTGACTATTGAAAAATCAGCCCTTAAACGCATAAACTGATATTTTAAAACAACCTATACTTTGTTTACATACTTATTAAAATAAAACTAAGGAAACCACATACTCTCGAGCTTATGAGCGGGGTGTGAATTGAATTGGTGTCTATTTTATTGAATAGCTACATTTACTACTACACAGTACTTTCTATTCCATCTATTGCCATGTGTCATTGACATGAGTGGGTAAGTGACAGTAGCGTTATATGCTGAGTGCAATAAATTCCCTAAACAAAAGTTTTCGGCCTTTTATATAAAAGAACATTTATAAATAAAAGGCCGAAAACTTTTGATTATTTGACACAGGCGTGACGACAGTGTCAAATAATCAAAGATTTAACGATATTGGGTGAAAGTACATATTGTCATGTTAAAAGAATTTAAAATATTTTAATTAACTTTTATTTAAAAAATGACAATACCAATATTTTCAATAAAAAAACAATTATAATACTGCTTCCAGCAATTTTCACTGAAGCACCAATCACACCGCGTGACGTCACGCTTAGATTAACATTGGAGAACTTCAACAGTACTTTGTTCTAACTCCTAGTGACTACGATGATTGTTTACCTGGCCGTGGCGTCAGATTCGACGCCATGACACTGCGAGCGGTTTTCCTGTAAATATTTCCATTGTAATCTTTTCAGAAATTCGCAAAGCTAATATGACCCTACTTTGACCTTGACCGATACTTTTTTTACTAGTAAGTACAGTCTACAACACTTATACCGGTCTAGTTTTATTTTGCAGTCAACCGATGTAAAATAAATAATAATATTGCTTGTTTATTGAATCATCGCTAGCTAAAATGGCTATCTGTAAAGTTTAAGTCGATCATTAGCCGACCAAAAAAGGATGATTCCAAATTTAATAGCATTTGGGTAAATTAGGTATATTATCTGGGATAAATATTAGTTTATCTACAAGTCCAACACTGTTGCTACGGAGAGGTCATTGTTTTTTCGCTACGTCGAATTAAACCAGTTCTGTAAGTCACGCGTTAGTTTTGGCGAGCTTATTAGAGGACACAACTCATAAAAACTCCCAGAAGCTGGTTTCATAGAACTATACTTCGTGTTTTACTATCACAATTAATGTACATTGCAAAGTCGATTAACACACACACACACAAGTATGAAGTCTCTGCTACGCAATGTACATATTGTCCTAATAAACTATGAATAATTCTAGTTTTATGAAAATCGACCCGGGTGGACGAACTTGCCGTGTTTTAATGATTAGGAATTTTACTTTACCTTTATTATTATATTTTAATGGGCACAAAACTACAGCAGGACATTAGGTACATAAGAAATATAAATGATTTGAGTTTGAAATATTACCTTACCGTTTGGATGTTTATACAGAATAAATACTTTTATTTACTAAAAAGTGCGAGAGTCGAATTTGATCCAACCTCTTTGGTAAACCAACATAACCAACCTCATTGCAGTTACAGGGAACTCTTTGTTGGATTTTTTTTATTTTTTTTGTACGTTTAGGCGCTAGTTCACACATGGCGGAATCCGTGCGGATGCAAATCGCGCGGTTAGACCGGGCGGATCTTATTTACATTAGCACCTATTAATTCGTTCATACCTGTCCGCGCGGATTGACAATCCGCGCGGCTACCGCCACTCAACCGCTTGAAAATCAATTCGCGCGGTCGCCGCTCGGATCTATTTACTTGACGTACCTAGAGCGCGTTCAGTCGCTGCGCAGAAGCCGTGCGCATAGGACGGTGACAATGGATTGCTTCGACACCGAGCTATTCATCGATGAGGTGGAAAAGAGACCTGCTTTGTGGGACATCCAATTGACAGAATATTCCAATAAAATTATTAGAAACGGAGCAGAGCGGGTAGGAGCAACAAATACACACATTATTGCTTCTTCGACTTCCATGATTGGACTGTCACCCCATGCGGATGACAGCGCTCTCCGCGCCTGACTGAACACATGCGTTTAGAACCGCGCGGTTTGCATCCGCGCGGAACCCGCCATGTCTGAACTAGCTTTAGATCAAATTTTTTTCTTCTTTTGCATCGCGGCCGGTAGGTTCCGATGTCTGACCTCCACCATGTACCTATTACTTAGATTTGTTTTATTTAATCTGTGACTTTGATGCTTCGCGAATCAGCCATAAATTGCTTGGGATATGAGCTAACTGACAAAATTCTGTATTTTTGTTTTTAATTTGCAGTCAGGTTACACTTGTTACAAATAGAGTCGACTCATGGATATGAATAAAATTGACTCGACTCGACTGTCCAATCTTGGAACACAAATTAAAACTTTACACTTCAAAATTGCCTTCGAAATTGCAATGTGTGACAAGTATGCCGTCTTACACTGAGTCAACGTGCATAGGTTTATCAATGACCCTGCGAATGCAGAGTTATGCGCGTAAGTTCCTAATACCACTCAAGTCTCAATGTCATGAAACGAAATCGAAGTATAAAAGGACCTCGACCGTTCAGAGCCGGCGAAAGTGTACCTGTGTCAGTCGTTACGTAATCGCGACCAAAAAGGGTGTTGATTATAAAGACGTGCCCCTTACTGACAAGGTCAAAATCACTCGCAAAATCACGCACTTAGAATTGAAATTGAGCTTAATGACGTTGCTAACAGTAGTTGAATGTATTCCTTTGATTTGGACACCCATTGTTTTGGTAAAGGTTACGAAAACGGTTCGCCTGAGATTTGGACATTGTAACCTGAGGGTATTCAACAGATATCAAAATATAACTTCATTCGAATGTCTGATTGGGGAATTGTTAGCGTCATAAAAAACACTTACGCCAAGTATCTAAATAGTGTTAGTCTGTGTCTGCAGATTTTTCAAAAAAAGGAATGTGACGTATCCATATACCTATAATGAAAAGAAATTATATGAATATGTACTTGCATAAAATGTTTACGTAAAAGTGTGTTACGTACAGCTTATGGACATAATGTTTAAAAATATATATTGTCATTAGTTGCCTACGCTAGGGCGACCCTGATTAATAATTAAGTATTTACATGAATTTCTATTCACAAAACAGCTGCAAGTCTCTGTAAAAGACATCAACGCAGTTGTAACTTTGCGACGTTTTTTTTAGTTGCAGTTTTATCACTCACATAATTCTAGGGTCGGTGGACTACAGCACATATTAAGTCAAATGGTCATTAAATTATTCTTTTACACCCCATAATTATTTATAATTGCAACCCTGATTTTTTGGACGAAAACATAATGTGTGCCCACGTCATTGTTTCAAGGCAGCGCTCCATTGATGTAATAAAGATATTAAAAATGTTATAGAGTAATTTTATAGTAAGTTTATTTTCACGTCATCAAACATTGGTGTTTTGGACTCTTATGCATTAGTCCGCTGCTTTAGACCCTAGAATTATGTACTTGTTAAATGTAGACGCTTCTCGAACTACAACTTTCGTAATACAACACATTATTTGTCAGTACACATTTAACTTAAATCCGGATATAGTTACTTGAACTTAGACACTTTAATTGTGTTACGCAATAATCTTCCTGACTATTGTATTACGCTGATATTAGCATATCATTATGCTATCTTGCATTTTGAGCAGCTCAGTACAAGTCCTTGGGAAGTGTGATCTCAAATTTTACATAATCTGTGCGTGGGTCGGCACTTATTTTAAATTTGACAAACCTTTAGTCACGCAATTAGAACCAAATTTGTTCTAAGCAATTGGTAATTAAGGCAATTCTTATAATAAATTATGAACTCTTCACTAAATAAGAAAAATCTGAAGATCCATAGTCCACAAAATTACAACAAATTTATAATAAAAACTGTTTTTGAACTAAAACTTTCGTAAGCACAACACATTGTAGACTTTTAGTCCGGATCTACTAACGGGTGTTGTTACATCGAAAGAGTCCGACCAGGTTTTCAAAACTGTTTTTATACGGATTTTACTCGTTTATTACATTTTTACAATTTTCTCTGGTCTCGTGGTCTCGGATGACAAATTTATGTGTATTTATTTTCAAGAAAATACTTCAAACACTATAAAAAACATACTTTAGTCGGCAATGCACTGAAAGTAGAATACCTAATTTGCCGATACGAAGAAGTCCTCACGCTTTTTGGTTTAGTCACGATATTACAAAATTATGTAAGTATGTTCTACTTTTCCTGCGTTACCGACAAAGCGTGTTTATCTTTCAAAACAAAATTTATTTCGTTCTTTTTCATCAAAATTAATAGATAAAAAAAAAAATTCAAACTAAAAACACAATTCCTTCAAATACTTGATTAGTCTGTGGCAGAAGGAAAAACGTGACCACAGATTATTTAAGCTGATTGAAAGGTGTTTTAGACGTGTCGTATATTTATAAATAAGATTGTATAGAGTGCACAGTTTAGAGAGTCGAAAGACTCATTCTAACCTATCATTCTAACCACTCCTGAATTCATCATCAGATCAGCTCAATAATACCCAATTATTGTATTTTCAACTGAACTACGTACATTTGCAAACTTTCAAATCTACTCGAATGACAACTATAGTTACCTACGTTAAAACTAATTTAAAGAAAAATATATTAGCAACTAGCTGACCCAGCGAACTTCGTACCGCCTAACAGACGATTTATAAGAACCATCCTCCAACTTCAAGGAATATTCTAAAAAAAGAATTAGCGAAATCGGTTCAGCTGGTCCCGAGATTTGCGCTTACCAACACATTCGGGGATTCATTTTTATATTATAGACTAGCTGACCCAGCGAACTTCATGCCGCCTAAAAGTGAATTCTTTAATTAATTTATTTTTCTCGCTGTAAGAACCATCCTCGTACTTCAAGGAATATTCTAAAAAAAGAATTAGCGAAATCGGTTCAGCTGTTCCCGAGATTTGCGCTTACCAACACATTCAGCGATTCATTTTTATATTATAGATAGATATAGTGATTTGGTTTGACATACAAGGGAAGGTAATAATAAAAGGTTTGTTAAAATATGGACATTGTAGAGTCATTTATACGACGTGTGACCTTACAAAGCGGACTCTGTTGACCTTTAATATTTATACATATAAGAAGCCCGGACATCTTCTCATATGGACGTGGAAATGTTGGTATGCATACATCAAATAATGATGCTAATAGCTTTTCTGAAATAAAAAAGGTTTCTAAGGAAGGATAGGAAGAGGTGTGATGGATTCTATAATAGACATGTTTGGTAATAATATTAATGTCTCTATTAAGAATACTTATATGCCTTATATGTCAAGGAATACAAGGAAGTTTCCACAACGTCTTACGGAGTAGTCTTTAAAATTACTTTCGGAATTTGCATGATAATTCTGCCTAATGAGGAGCTAACCTCAAATTAGATTGGATTGACATTGTTTTGTAATATAAAAGATATAGAAAAAACTTAAAATGTATTTATAATATTTTGAAGTATAAGTAGAAAGTAGTTTAATTATCAATAGAATAGGGTTTAGCATAATAATATAAGTAACAAATAAAATTCATTAGATTTAGTTTTTTCATTGAATTCTAAGTGTTTTCTAATAAGGCTGTAGATAATTTAAATGATGAAGTCAACAACTCCTCTAAGGAAATAGCTTAGGCCTTAAGTTGCATTTACGCATACCTACTAGGAACTATGCATTTATTCATAAGTTAACTCAGTTAACTCATCTATCAGCTTGTTTGAGAAAAACATGGTTGTTTATTTACTTACAAAGTAGTAAAAACTAGTAGAGAACTCGCACAAAAAAAATATTTTATCTAATCGTGATATGTGTGAAAAGAATAGACGTTTCGTGACGTAACTAGTCGAAAGTAATTCTAGTCACGTGGTACAAAAACAAAAGTGGTACAAAAGACACAAAGTCAAATCGTACTCACGATTTGACGTCACAACTTTAATGTAACGTCTTATAATGTATGAAGCGTTTGTCAATATTCGAGTTATCTCCTAAAATACTGTTTTTATTCATGGGTGTATGTGGATGTATATTTTTAAAGTTTTTTTTATTATTAGAGTAATTTATTTAATTCTTCCAATTTTTACAAATATCTTGGTCTTTTCTATGTCTTCAGTGGTATAAAAGGAATGCCACTTCAATCTAAGTTTCACGCAAGTTCCCCATTGGTCTTCATAAATATCCACGCAGTACCCAGCCTATAAATGATGAGATCCTTGGTGGTTGAATTTGCGAAAATGAGTCTATGTGTATCGAAGTTTCACATCTCGTTTCTACGATAGCATTCCAAAGCCTAATTTTACTCATATTCGACCCAAATTAAAATCTGACATTGAAACTTAAGCATTTAAATTTAAAATATACTTAGGTTCAGAAGGAAAACCAGAACTACTAAACTTGAGTGTCAATAAATAATAATCCGCTCTTTTCAAGTAAGTCTTAAAACGGTAAATAACTTTTTTGAGGACCTAAAAGCAACATAAAAATATATTTTAAAACTTTCTTACCTAAACAGCCAAAAACGCGGTCAGCCATTTTTGTCTATGGTTTAAAGTCCAAAAAATTGTAAACAAAGTTTGACATTAAATTTTCTATAAGTGATCTCTGAGCATAGTGAAATAACAACAACGCAACCATGATTTCATCGAATTAACATCCAAAATATACCAATTATCATTATTGCATTGTTCGAGAATGAAAAAACACGTCAATAAAGACCCCCGGGAAGTTGTGGATTCGTGTACCCAGTGAAATTGACATTCGAAAAACTTGGCTCAAACTTGCCAAAAAAGACCCCGACTCTTTATCAATTGAAACTCGGGTGTATTTATGTGAAGATCACTTTGATGTAAGTCCTATAATAATCAATGTCCACTGGCTCTGGCTGAAAGATGTTTGTTTACATACTTTAGATGGTTTCAAGATGGCGGATAGCGTTTTCGTCGTTACGAATTAAACGAGGAAAAAATTTTTTTACTTTGCAAATTTTGCAGCCATCCTGCATACTTACTTAGCAAAATCAATATAATTATTTCGGTTTCTTACGTTAAATACTACTAAGAAATATTCATTTATCGCGTCAAATTTGATACGTGTCAAATAGCGGATTGATTTTATTGTTCGAAATATCTACCTACATTGACAGTTTCGTTGGTCTAGCGGTATCACGGCTGATTCGCCGGAGGTCGTGGGTTCTATCCTACTACATGCCAATGTATTATATATATTCCTGGTTTGGGACAGGTCATTGTGTTGTGTGGAAGTAATTATTATTTTTACTCATTTATTTTCAGTGTAAAAAATATACAGGAACACGTAGGTACTTCCTTCCATAAGTAATTTTTATAGATTGCAACTCAACAAAGTCTAAATATAGACGCGTTAATACTTTAAAGACATAGTAGAGTTAGCAAAAATCATCAGTGATAATTAGTTACAAAGCCTTGATAATTTAACTGCAAACCGCGGAAATATTTCGCGTGTTCTAACTTCAACTATCACTTCGAATATACCAAAGAACTTTGTCCATATATTATGTAGAATCATTAGATACTTTTCTTTTTTAACACCTTTTTTTGCACGCCTACCAATATTTTTTGCGATTAAAAAAATATTAAACGCCTGCCGGCGTGATGTTTAAGCACATATTCTCTCTCTGAGAAGGTCTGTGCCCTGCAGTGGGACGTTTTAAAAAATCATATTTTTAGGTTATAATTTTCTATAATATAAAAATGAATCGCTGAATGTTTTGGTAAGCGCAAATCTCGAGAGCAGCTGAACCGATTTCGCTAATTCTTTTTTTAGAATATTCCTTGAAGTACTAGGATGGTTCTTACGGAGCGAAAAATAAAAAAAATAAAGAATCGACTGTTAGGCGGTACGAAGTTCGCTGGGTCAGCTAGCTTTAAATAAAAATATAAACCGACTAGAAAACAATACAACACTAAAAACGTTATGACCTTTAAACTTGATATTTAAAATAAATATTTCACGATTTTTAGTGAATATCACTAACACTACGCCAAATTGTGCTTTGTATATCAAACAATGTATATCAAATTTTCATGGTAAACCATAAATTATAGTTCTGTGAAACTGATCCCAAGAGAACCAGCTTTACACTATGTAATGTAGCATGAAATGGCTTACTTAGTGGAGGACTTATAATATTTTTAGGAAAACGTCACATTATTTTAAGATATTATAACATCAAAGATTTATCATTACTCAACCAATTGTTAGCGAATGAGAAACATGAGGTGATTCGTTTGTCATGCGGTGCTTTGGGAGTAGGTATTTGGTTTAGCTCACCGTCGAAACAGAACGCAGTTTATCATAAACTACTTATAGAGAATGTCGCTTCATAAACAACATTTGTTCTACCCCTTGAACCAAGATTACATACCACCAAACCGAGTTCCGTCACGACGGTGAAATTGGAACTCACAGACAAAAATCCTAACGACAGGTGTCTATGTACAATTATACACTGCTGGCACACCGAGTTTATGTAACAAGGTAGTTAGCAAACAAACTGTTCACATATGCGGGCAGGCGTTGGGCAATGCACCTCGTGACTTTGCCTAGATTACAATTATTTGTGAGAATTCTCGCATTTGGTTTCAATCTCTAAGACTAGGTCTAAGTGATGCTGGAGTTGCAAAATCCAGGTGGTTCGCTAAAATCATAAACCACCTGTTTCTCGTACACTAATGATCTGTTTTTTAATCTAAATATATGACAGCAGTCAAACTGCATACAAAATCAGATTGTTTACAAGAGGAATGGGAAACTCTCTAACGATAAAGTGCACGGACGACACGACGGCGATTTTTATCGATCTTTATGTTTCTCGTACGTGCGCTCTGATAACAGCTGTCAGTTGGCCAAAGTACATACAAATATATATTTTTTGTTTACAAGAAAATGGGGCAAATCTCTGACCACAACAGTATACAGACGACATGGTGTCGATAAAGATATCGTCGTAGTTATCATTCAATTACGTGCACTCTACGTAGTTACATTACGGGTGACTTTGCAACGAAAATGTAAAGTCGACGTGCTAATTTTTTCATCTTCAGGCTATATTAGTCCACTGCTGGACATAGCCCTCCCCTAATGAGCGCCATAGCGCAACGTTGTGCCTTAATCGGGGGGTAATTCCCATAATCCCCACGCTGGGCATGCGAGTTGGGGATCGCAGTTTAGTGGAATTGTACTGCAGGGGGCGCTGCTGCCCACCCCCTGGTTTGTTTCCCTTAGTCGCCTTTTACGACACCCGCGGGAAGAATTTGGGTTGGTGCTATTGTCTAGGCCGACACCACACAGCACCACCACACACGTGCTAACTAAGCAATGACAAAATATTAGTATTACCTGGACGCCTTGGTGCGCGTGGAATTTACTTGGCAGAATCTTAAAACTGCAGGCTTGAGCCTGCAGTTTTAAGATTCTGGCTCTTACGGCCCTGCACCAAGAATTTTAAACGTTATTTGTCTGCAAATGTAAATAAACTATCATTAGGTATAGTCATCTAAATTTAATTTGAATTCGTAATAATATCTAGAAATCAATAAAACAATACGACTCCTTAGTAAACCGCTTAATAAGAAGGT
The DNA here is from genome assembly GCA_934045075.1 of Yponomeuta sedellus. Lineage (NCBI taxonomy): Eukaryota > Metazoa > Arthropoda > Insecta > Lepidoptera > Yponomeutidae > Yponomeuta > Yponomeuta sedellus. The sequence continues at coordinate 14,180,904 of OW203732.1, read as the reverse complement.
CATTATAGGTAATTGCCATTTTATGTACAATAAGTGTTTTCTATCTATCAACATAAACACAAGCATAAACAAATTGGTGGTGTTTAAAATTATGAAAATGTTTTATTGCGATTCGGCAATTGTAAGTTTAAATCATACTATGTTTGAAGGTTATTCCGTCGTGCAGGGGTCTCCGTAAACTATTGCTGTGCTATGTGAGCTACAAAACCCAATAAACGTTATATTGTACACTCCACACTGCATTAATATCCACCTTCTGCCTTTTTCTGGTTATTACTCAAGATTGTCTAACAGATTTTTTAATTTATATTTTTTTAGAACTCATATTTGATTACTACGGTAGAACTCATATTTGATTACTAGTACAACTACGGTGTTCTTATTTTAAAATCCGCAAACTCTTATTATTTTTTATTCAGTGAGAACAAGGACGGGTTGAAAATCTTACTAGGTCCCTAAATTCTCTATTGCAATCACACTACACTTTAAGCCTGGATTCTTTGCCACTTTGATTATTCCGTTTTGGCTACACACAAACAATGGTGGAGACAAACTGTTGGCACAAGGGAGTCATGACGATGTACTCCTGCATTTCGATCACATGATCTGGGCTGGCATAAATATCCCCCAGCTGGGCAATTAACGTCGATGGCTTCGCATGTGGCAACAGATTCTTGCGAAAACTGGCTGCAGTCGGGGGAAAACGGTTACCTAACTTCTGACAATGTGGACCGCGCGGCTTGCCTCGATTGCCGAGATCGAAGCCGATTTGTTGAGCAAAGTGTAAAGGTAACCGCTGATTTACACGGGCCCAGTGGCTGGATCCAGTAACAATTGATAAAGGCGCAATGACATGGACCATTATGGTCCATGGGAAATGGTTAAGTTTAACTGCTGTCTAATACATCACATCACATCACACTAAGACACCCTGGATTGACACATAGGCTAAGTTTTACTGCGGAATATGTTATTTCCATGGGAAAAATCGATTAAATGCCGGTAACAACGCGGGGCACAGCTAGTAATACATAATTGACTGAATAAATTTGATACCAAAGTAAATAGAATTTTCCAAAATAAATTATAACCAAAGTCGATCTTATCAATTTGGTATTTAAAACGGATGGGAATTTAAAGGAAATCTAGTGAGAATTTGTTTCGTTCGGTATTTGTTTAATCCATCATAGCCTACCACTGTCCACTACTGTTGAAATGTCCAGCAGTGACAGTGGCAATCAGATGATGACGACGTTTCATAAGTGCGTTGGCGCCAGCTGCCGCAAGCGTTTCGGGCTTTCGTGGACTAGCGAGGAACTCAAAATCAAATATTTTATATTTCAAATATACTAGTTTTTTTTGTTGAAAAACTATAACATAAAAATGTAGTAACAGTTATCAAAGAAGCTAAATTAGCCGAAAACATATGGTAAATGTAATTGGCCAATTGTAGGTATCTGTCATCTAATAGACGACATTGATGAAATAGCGGTTCAGCGTCCATAATAATAATTGATTAAATAGCGGTTCAGCGTCCATAATAAATTTCTAGATCCAGTTCTAATCCAGTGGCGATCGAACTCTACAATCCAGTGGCACGAGACCGAGTTACTAGATGCGTGTAAATCGCCCTTTAAGGAAACGTGGGTTGCGTTTTGTAGGCAAATAGTAAGCCTCTACCCAGTTTGTGCACTGAGCAGCCAACGAATACAGCCGTGAATACTCATGATAGCTCTTACCACAAAGATTTAAGAGCGAATTTCGATCAGAAATTGATATCTGTGGGTGTCGTTAAATGTACATAAATTTGTAATAAATAGTGCAATAGTAATACCTAAGCCATAGAGTAGATATGCAAATAGTATAGTTGTACATGATCCAGTTTATTTGGCGTTTGTTTCTTATTTATATACCGTGATGTAATTACTCATGAACTAAATTAGAAATACTAATCTTATATGCTCAAGGGTAAGCAGCCTATACAAGTTCTATTGCAGGGTACAGGGCAAACAAGCGAAAAATAATAGGTATGGTTCTCGTCAAATAATATTAGTAATTGAAAGTATCCTCCAGTTTTGGTAGTCCAAAATTACACACCCTTTACTTTAATCCCAGGTAGGTAAGTGAAATTAAATTTGTATTATTTGTATTATTGAAATTTGTGCCCCAGCGGTGGGGACATACAAGGGTTGATATCGAAGTGAAATTAAAATTTATATGAGGAACTCGGGTGTAAAGTGTAAACAAACTAAATAAACTACAATAATTTTTCACTTTTCATTGCTAATAATAGTGCTAGAGAACTCTCTCACGGCTACAATGACCGTACACTCAACAGTAGAACAGAATCACTACTGCCGATTCTATGAAAGAAAACATTTATTGACATGACTATAGATATCTCAATGAGGGCATGCCATATAAAAACAAAGGGTCGAAGCTCAGTCATATTATGTGATTTTTTTTATTTATTAATCGAATTTTAAGTGTATTTAAATTGTGAAAAAAAAAATTATAATAATAGTGGCCTTTTGCATCTACTTAATGAGATGATTTATACAGCGTCCAGTGGCATCTTCACTCACACTAGATGGGTGAAGGGACCACGCTGGTCCCTTCACCCATCTAGTGTGAGTGAAGATGCCACTGGACGCTGTAGTGCCTGGGACATGGTTTTATAGATGGTGTAGGCTTGCCCAGCACCTATACCATCCTGACAGCTTAGTCGGCCTAGCCCACAGAAAAGACAAGTCAATACGTGCGTAAAAAAATTATAGACCATGTTAATATACATCTACTTAATTCTTATTTGACATAAATTTTTATTAACATAAACCATGTTAAATAATATATTAGATCGAGATGACAGAAGTCGCGCCTCGCCGCATTCTTTCTGTGTGGGTTTCGTCCCGTCCCTTTTGTTTAAAAGTAAATTGGAAAGGCGACGCATCTTTTTCGCGCCCTCGCCCCACGTCTTTTCTGTGTAGCCTAGGCCTAGAAATACGTAAGTACGAGTACAATAACCTTTACAGGCATGCACTCTCCTCGGTCAGAGTACGGGCGATTTTGCAATAAAACTGTACGCAGCATAAAGAAGGGGTAACTTAACAGAACAGCCGCTGTCCAGTGTCATCAATAATTACGTAACCATTATACAACCTCTGCCTCTGTAGAGATAAGATTTTGTGATGCCGCATTCGTGCCGCGACAAACGAATGTAGGCATTTCGATGACGGGCCGTGACTACACATAAAATACAACTTTTTCGTCTATACCGCGACAGAATTTGAGCGTGAAATCGACCTCTTTGTTAATGCGAAACTGGACGTTTTTTTATATTTCTGTAATTCAATACGTATGTTTTTTAAGTTTTACATTTTCTAGTGCACATGCCATCGACCTACTTGCAAATACGCAGTTGCATAACGTTAATAGTTCTCTGACCAAGACTAAAACTATTTGAAGTGTTATTTAATTTGTTTATTAATTCTGTGTAGGTACTGTTGGCGTGTCTAATAAGTAATAAATAGAATCAATACAATCTTTCACTCGGAATGAAACACTCAAGCACAGAATGAACGTCAAATGCGAAATTATTTATTTCATTCAATATCTTTTATTTTCCTAGATTGAAAAATTGATAAAACCCCTAAACTCAGAATGACTATCATTCATTCATCATCATTCCATCTGAGCAGCTTTTTTGGAGAAAAATAACGAATGCAATGTACGTTAAAATAATACGTTTGTTTTTTACATAATTTTGACCGTGCCGTGTAAATATGGTATTAACGAAAAATAGTATATTTCATTACGAGTGCGGAAAGGCTGTCATTGCAAAGAGTTCCGACAAATGTCTACCCTAGCCGAGGCGCAGCCGAAGGCGAGGGTTGACAGTCGGAACAAGTTGCAATGACGGTTCCGTACCGCATGTGTACTGAACGACTATTTTTAATACAGTTGCGAAAAAAATAAGCAATTTAATAAAGAAAAAATATTCGGAAAATGGCGCCAACCGTACAAAAATATAACCAGAGATTTTTTTTCTTCACCCATTCTAGTAGGCAAAGGCAACTATGCCCATACAGCCAAGTCTTTAGTAGATTTTTTTTTTGATATGAAATGAAAATTAAATTTAATGACATGAAATGAAATTAAACCTAACTTAACTCATTCAATCAAATCATTAAATCTGATATTGAAACAAATTAGTAGCTCATAAAAACTTCTATGAGTTTTATTAGTAAAAACTTCATGGTTGGTTTTTCTTTTTAATAGACATTATTTTGACAGTTGGGAAAGAAAACGCACGAGTGCGGGAAAGCTAAAAAAAGCACGAGTGTGTAATAGCCCACATCCCGCACGCTATACGTCCCTGTAATACGCCACTTTTTGAGCAACTGTATTAAAAAATGTGAATGTTTATCAGAGTGTAGATATACTTTATAGAGTTTGTCTTTATTTTACGGTACACGATTTTCGTTGCCAGGCAACCGAAATAACAAAAGTGACAAACATGAAGTTGCTAGGCAACACGATTCTGTTTTGTCTTAATCCGCGAAGTTTTATATTTCCTCTCGTCGACATCCGTTTACAAATTGATGGTTCAATCACGATCCACATGGTAATGTTTATCGCAAACTGTTTAACGCTCAATAGGATTCGTGTACAATTATATTATTATTCGGTCGATTCGGTTTTTACTAAACTTCCTGTTAGCCTGACCTTTTCGTGGTTGTTTCGACGGCGTTTTGTGGGCTAATAGAAGCATGATCGGTTCTAATTATGTGGTAGCTATAATATTAAGAAGTTGTCCGCTCATGCTGAAGAATAAGTTTGACATTTCTGATCCCTTTGTTGCGTTGGTATTTTAGTAAGTAGTTAAAATGGATTGATGATTGACCTTTTTGCATCTACGTAATGAGATGATTTATAAAGCGTCCAGTGGTATCCTCACTCTCTCACTAGATGGGTGAAGGGACCACTCCGACGCTATAGTGCCTGGGACATGGTTTTATAGATAGTGTAGGCTTGCCCAGCACCTATACCATCCTGACAGCTTAGTCGACTTAGCCCACAGGAAAATGGATTAAATACTTAAATATGAACGCAAGTGTTTAGGTGTATAATAATTAGACGCCAATTTTATCCGCAACCCAATTAAGTAGTACAATAACAAAATAATGTGTCATTAATACTTAGAGAAACTACTTTATGTAGAAATGATTGGTCAACCAAAGATGCCAGTGTATTATTTTGTTTTATGAGTCAATTATTTATCATAGTAACAATTCGTCATCGGAATAAACATTAGTACAGTACAATAAGTAAAATGTATCGATGCGTATGACAATATTTTATCTAGTTTATAAACGTGCCACTGGCACAGGCCGGCACAGTACTCTCTCTCTCTCTCTGAGAGAGAGAGAGAGAGTATGGGCTTAATTACCACGCGTGCCCACCGCGGATTGGGAATTTCAAGCGCTGAGGTATTTGAACACCTTGAAGAAATCACTGGCTTTAGGGTCTGTTTTTCTGTATTAAATTATTTATAAAAATAAAAGTCAAAATGTGCGTGTGCACTTGTAATATCGTCGAAGACAAGAAGGCAGAAAAAAACATAGTGTTGCCACAATAAAAATTAAATCTTAATGTTGGTTTAGATTCCAACACACCTCAGACCCTTAGGTTTCCTCACGATGTTTTTCTTCACAGTTAGCGGTGGTATTGCTACTGTAACTTCACAAATTAATATAACTTAGAAAACCAAGTCATTGTTACATGCCCGCACGGGGAATCGAACCTGAGTCTCTCACTGACAATATTTGACCCTTTTATTTACTGTACACTCAATTAGCTCATCAATAAAACCGCGGCGCATCAGAGTTGATTGGCCGGTAATTATTTCCTAACGAACAACCTCAGTCGTGACCTTAAAGTTAGCTTAACCTCACTTAACTCGAGCACGACTATAAAAAATACCTACATGTGCTTAAAATAAAGACGTTAATCCTAATTTTAACGTCCGGATAAGCATCCGGAAGTCAAATTCCAAAAAATGTTTTTGGTTTTGCAAGCCTGTAAGTGCGTACCTGTGAATGGTGTTGTAAAAACATAGGATCTGTTTTTTGTCAAAAGAATAGTTAATTTGAAGAGCTTGGGATGACTATTACGATTTGGCCGGTGGAGGTAGTATATATTATTTAAAAGTTTTGGACTTTATTTCAAAGTGATAAGTAATAATGCGCAATTTAAGGTAGAAACTATTGTGCTACCACCAGGTAAAGGGGTAATTGAATTATAAAGTAAAAAAACAGAGTCTATAAAACCGGAAGTGCGTCTTGCACGGAAGCACGTCATCTACTGATATCCTACAAGCTGTCAGTTTTAAGCGATACCATGACTCGATACGAGAATTCCTTAACAAAAACTAATAATTTTAGCCTCTAAAATAGGTTTTTTAAAATTGTCCTTAGCACGGGTTAGTGCATTAAAAATAATATAATCATGTGGGTACAGCGATATCATTCCGATGTTAAACCTAACTGCAAAGTAGGTACTCGGGGCTGCAAGTGTTGCAAATTACTTCAGCCAGATGTCGCTGCCTGTACGTAATACAGAGAATATTGTAAAGAGGTTCGAAATTTCACTGATGCCGGTGAGCCGCCCATTAGCTCAGTTGGAAAGAGCGCTGGCACGGATAGCCAGAGGTCGCGGGTTCGAATCCCGGCATTGGTGGAATTTTTAGCCTCTAAAATAGGTTTTTTTTAAAACTAATAAGTTTATGGTCTCTGCAAACTTTACATTTAAAAGGTTACATTTGTTCTTTTAATTACAAAATATGAAACCTACCTTTCTTTACGCATGAAACGAAAACGAATTACTCGTACACTTTTTTACAAAAGTAAAAGATATCGGTGAATACCTATAGAAGTTGTTTTTTAATTTTTAATGAAATCGGTGATTATTACTAATTTATAATTGTTGCAATATATGTACGGATCTTATACCTTTAAAATGAAGTTTCAATGGAACTTTACCACTGTACATTTTACGACTTTTTAGTATGCCAGTTCTTGATGCAAAATATTTGAAAATGGAATGCTTCACACTTACGTCAGGTTACATCTGAGGGCCGCCCAATTAAAACCTTTAACTTCCTAAACACGTTTTACCTTGCCCAATCACTCTCTTCGAGTACGAAAGAAAGTTCATATTTCGTAACAATGATGCTGTGGAGTTGTATCCACGCACCATAAAATTTTAGATGCGATCGTATGGCATTGTTAGGCCAGTTGTCTTCTTTAATTACAGATTCCTCGGCTCATACAAACCTTAAAGCGCTGTTAAAAATGTCTTAAAATGGGGATATGTCAATTATAAAGCCAACCCAAAGAGGTATGATGTAAAATTATGCACTTGTGATAGAGTTGGTGTTCCAGAGTTTCGCATTTTCACTTAAGTTAGTAAATAGCTCTTGTCTCGTGATACAGGTAGCAACTCTTGTATTAGGTTTAAGGTGATTTGAAAAACGATGTTCGAGTGGAGTTTTTTTGCCGATGCCTTTTTATCCAATTACAGCCCAAGGGCAGGGGCCTGCATTGTACATTGACATTCAGTAAACAGAATGTAATTTTTTAAAGTTGAAATACTTTTTTTACACTCTTCACGTTTTTCTAAGTATATCTTTGACCCTACCTAGGCCACTATTCTATGACCGCCGAGATTGGCAGGGGATCAAGATGTTTGGTGCGACAGGGAATCAGAAAGGTTCTATTTATGTCTAGATAGATAGATTAATCTAGGTTCAAGTAGATACAGTTACTTATGTCTAGTAATTTGGACACACACACACATCTCAATTAAATAATGTTTAAATGAAATAGTATTTGAAGCGTGCGGTAATATTGTATAACGAACGGCTAAAGGAAGGAAATTACGTTCTTATTGTTACATGGCGCTACTGATTCATGCTTGAACGTAAATTGTACGCTTCGTGATGGACTGGCTAACTAGTAGATTACTTGGTCAGGTTTTTATCCTTTTGACTAACTAGAATTTAACTTTTTTAAAGTGTTTCATGGCAATAATGGAATCGCATCATATAAATAGCAATTGATGTGTTAGGTTTAAGATGATTTAAGAAAAGATGTTCAGAGTGTAGTTTTTTCCCCGCTGCCTGCCTTTTCTCCACTACAGCTACGACCTAAAAGCAGCTGTGTTTTAGTTAGTGGACGGCAATATAGTATAGGTTCATAAATAATATGGTATTTTTAAGGTTTCCCTTTTTTCCATACTTTAGACTGATCGTTATGTTTTTGTTCCAAATGTTATGAGTTGAAACATGGAAAATAAATAATATAAGCTCCTCGTCAGTAGACGAGTAATGTAAGAGACATAGTAATGTAAGAGATCGAAATATTACTTACTGCTATAAATTTACTGAGCTGAATTTACTGGATTTCGGTCTCAATGTTTAGGTTTGTTGAAACTAAAATTAATGATATTATGTTTTATCAAGAAGCTTAAAACAAACCTTCTATGCTGCTTTGGTAGCATAGTTGATACAACTTAAAGTAAGGATAAGCCTAAGATTAATAGCTCCCAAAGACAAAAGATTCATCAGAAACCGAAAGTCAAGATCCGGTTCCCATTAGAGACGAAACAATGTATCTAGATTAAACCTTCTCAAAACGAAGTGGCTTAAAATAATAAGACCCATAGTTCAGCAGTAACTTTTTCCGAAACACGCCCTTATATCGCCTAAGATAAGAGTTCCCTTGTTAGATCAGATACCGTAACTACTACCTGTCAAAACACACCTACACAAAAGCTCGATTAAAAGGCTTTCTTCTTTCACCGAGGGATTAGAAGGTCGTTGATCTTAGGATTAATTGAAGCGCCTCAATAAACGGTGTTGTAACACTGCATCCGTCATGGGCTAAACAGGGCTCAAATACATTGCTTCGACGGTGACACAAGTAGATTTTAAGCTCATCATTGAAATAAAAACCGACATGTCCAAGACTGAAATGAAAGGCGTGCATTAGAAGATAACCTACACTCAGCATTGGGTTTCTATGAGTTGAAGAAGATTGAATTAAACAGTTGACACGAATAATTTTTTTGCACTTTCAATGGTTTTGAACTACATAAGCCTGGTCGACCCTTTTCAAGAATAAATATATTCCATAAGACATTTACATCTATGTTAGATGATGTAAACAGGGTCCAGTGGTAACTCCTCTAGCTTTTTGTACAGTATCTAAAGATAGAGCATTAATATAACATAACATTTACATACAGGCACATTCATTGCTTCTGGCCTAACACGATACGACACAGGGTATCCTAATACCCTATGTCGTGGGAACTAGAAAGACATCACAAACATGTAAACATCCAAAACCTGGAGGTATTTTTTGTCCTCAGCCGGGGTTCGAACCCGGGACCTATTGCATGGTAATCAGACGCGCTACCGCTGCGTCACAGAAGTCGTCATTGAATTTACATTTTCGGGTTAGATATCCCGTCGATGGAAGGAATGAAGAATTTTCTTGTTAAGTAACTTATCAGTTACTTCCTTCTAAACTAAGAGTATTCAGATTGAAACGGTTGCAGTATATTGGAACAGGTTCTCAGTGAGATATATGTCACTCACTCACTGCACCTTTTAACGAAAGTGATTTCGCCTCTGGTTGAGTGCTAGCCATTGTATAGTGAAGGTACAGAAACCATTCGTTTAAAACTTTCGGGAACTTTACTCAAACCTTGAACAATAGAATATTTTTACCAGGAATGAAATGGTTTAGGCGTTGAATATTTTGGTGGACGATAGATGTTATCAAAACATGGACCTCATTACAGTAGTTTGGTATCTATGTATCAGTATAATTTTGAACAAAATACTTTCATTTAATTTGATTAACCTCTGGAGGTAACTCCGAATCTTCAGAAATTACGTAGGTGTTTAAATTTAAATCAAACATATAGTCCAAAAAATATGTGAAAAAATATTGAAATCAGATTAGTAGGTTTCCCAGATTTCGTACTTAAAGAACGTTGGGTGTGAATAAAGAAAATAATAGGTGTTGCCATATGTCTTAAGCTGACTATGACTTAAGCCAGGGCTTAAGTCATATTTGTATTATAATCAATTCCACCAACTTAGTCAGTAAATTGACATTTGCGATGTGACCAGTTTATGACAGAAAAATAATAGGGATGTACACAATTGACATAAAATATAGACTTAGCTTAATTTTTTTATTTTATAGATTTATCCCACAACTCACGAAAGCTATGTAAGACATGATGAACACAAACTTTTTTAGTGATATATATAACTTTGGACACTTTTATTTAATTTTCTTTACTAGAAAATGTGGTGATTGTCAACTTTGATATTATATTTTTGGTTGTTCGCAACACCCATCTTCACGTCAATTCCAGTTTGGCCTAAAATGTTGTGTGTCATTGTGTGTGCCTCAGTTCTGTTTCTATTGCAGTAGCGTGAATATGTTCTTATGGTTTTTGGTGTTCTTTGACGACTTTTGCTTCTCACTTGGACATCGATTTGATAGCATCTGGACTACCATTGGATTGAACTACAATTGACCTCGGCTTCTCATCTTGGGTGGATTGCATTACTTACTGGCTTACGTCTCCTGGATATCTACTTGGAGTCAATTATAGATCCTCAACCATCTACTTCAAAACATTAAAGCCTTTCCCCGAGGAAAAAAAAGGAGGCGCCAATCACTTAAAAGTTTGAAATGATATTGAAAACTTACACATAATTATGTTTATGGAAAGAAAGCTTTGAATCACCGTATGATATGCCGAGAAAAGAGGATTGTGTTTCAACGACTGCTGAGATATTGGGCATATCCAAACGGTCTGCTTATCGTGTAATAAACAAAGTAAAACTGATGCCGGCGAGTCGCCTATTAGGGCGCTGGCACGTTTGGCCAGAGGTCGCGGATTCGAGTCCCGGCATGGGTGGATTTTTTAGCCTATAAATAGGTATTTTAGGTTGTCCTTAGCACGGGTTAATGCATTAAAAAGAATATAATTAAAATAAAACTGGTTATGAAAAATATAACATAACATTTTACATACTGGCACATACATTGCTTCTGGCCCCACACTAGGATACCCTGTGTCGTGGAAACCCGAAACAACGAAATCACAAACATGGAAACATCCAAGACCTTTTTTTTTTGTTTCCAGCCGGGATTCGATCCCAGGACCTCTTACATGGCAGGCAGACGCCTATATGCGGTGGAAGAATTTGCCGCTCAGTATGGTGTCACCATTCTGCTACTACCTCCCTACCATTGTGAATTAAACCCAATAGAATTGGTTTGGGCACAAGTCAAGGGTCAAGTCGCAATAAAAGCTATAAAATTAATGAAGTCAAAAAACTATTTGAAGATGGCTTCAATTTGGTGACACCTCAACGCTGGGCGGACTGTATAGAGCACACGAAAAAAGTTGAAGATAAAATGATGAAATTAGATTACTTGATTGACGATGTCGTAGATACATTTATAATTCATGTATGCGATTCAGATACTACGTCAATGTCGTCAAATTCGTAGTATAGTATAGTAAGTATAGAACCTAAAACCCGATATTTTATTCTAAATTAAAATCGATTGTCATATAATATTTAGAAATACAATTATTCAGGTTATTATCGTGTTAAAATTATCTCATCCGTGATTTGTAACCAAGAAGAGTTCTAAAAAAAAATGATCTTGTCAAATCGATCGACTAAAGACATCACTATTTTAGCTGGCAACTCTTTTTCACTCTTATCCGTCAATTTACTGACTAAGTTGATGGGCTGAACTATAGTTGTACTTTGACAAGGCAATAAATACTGGTATCTTTGTATTTTATCTTTTTTTCGCCGAAACCCGCTGTTGCAGTCCTAGTGCTACGCACATTTGGTGCGTAATCACTGTACCATCCCTAGCCGATGATCGCATAGCATAGAAGAAATCGAAAACGCGTTGTTATGCAACGAAAAGCCACGGGACCTCACCGTCGCGTTGCGTAAATGATTCGTTGTTCTTGCGGGGGCAATCACGGTGCTTAGTCCACAGCACATCGACCTTTACATGCGGGTACTCTACTCAGTTGCGTTAGACGAAACTTTGCAAAGAAAACTGGATCAGCTCCTCTATTATGTGCACCTAATTTTGAAGGATTTCGTCCGTGTAACTGACAAATTCTAAACTGCTATCGCGAAAGTCAGTGTTCCGACAGGATTTGGTCGGCAAAATAACACCTCTGTTGTCAACCTTAAAGTTAAAAAGCTAACCGTTTTTAAGCGGTAACTGAACAAGGGATGAACACGTTTAGTTTTTTTAAAATACCTAGAGATATTTAGAATTGAATTTACATTTTCAGTTAGATGTCCTGACGTTCAAAGAAAAAAATATTGTTCTTAAGTGACTTATCAGCCAGTTATTTTTTAACAGTTTTCTACGTATGTAGTTCTACGTCTACAATAATCTACACTATCATGTAACAATACAGTATGTTATATGTATAATGTTGTAGAGAGAATGTTTATATGTTTTATAATATGTGCTCTGGTGTACAATAAAGAATGTTCTAATCTTATCTTATATCTCCAAAAGTTCTTAGATTTAGTATTTAGAATGAATCTTCAGTACGGACATAAGCTGTGCTCCCTCTACCACGTGAACGTAGTCGCGGGCACAGCCTAGTATGTCAAAATAAAATCAATTTTTTTCAACGTAAAGAATTAACATTCTGTTTGCTAAATGTCAATGTACAATGTAAAATGTAATGTATGTTAATAAGGTAAGGTAAGGTAAGGTAATATATGTTATACAGTATTTGTTTGATTTTTCTTATATTCTTATACATCGACCTTTTGGGTCGGTAATATTTGAAGAGGGTAACCTGATGCTTTCAACGGGTAAGAAAAATTATAAAGTAAATAGAGAATATATAGATTGAGCTGATACCTACTTACTTCTTACTTTATATTTTATGGCTCACATAAAAATCGTAAAGAAAGCACAAAATAATAAAAATAATAAAAGTGTACATGGCGAGCTTATTTCATAAGAAATCTCTTCCAGCCAACCCTTGATGTGATAAGAGTGACATTATGAACGAAGGAGGGGAAAGTGTACCATAATAATTGTTATATTAATATTAATCTAACACACTTGCTATAAATACCTCTCCACTACGCAAGTTTTCAGCCGCCAGTATTTCCATACGAGGTCCCCAGTCATTCATCCTTATCACTAATTTTATTTAATGACGTACCTACGGAAAGTTAATAAATACACAGCAAGTAGCACGTACGTTTTTGTTCAAAAAGAAGGCTGTAACATATCACCAAATAACAATTGAAAGACCAATACAGTTAATCGGCATATAATCGCTCTAGATTTAGATGAAAGGTGATCATAATTCGTATCGCCATATTTCTTTTCTTAACATTTACATACAGGCACATATATTGCTTCTGGCCTCACACTAGGATACCCTGTATCGTGGGTACCAGAAACAACGACATCACAAACATGTAAACATCCAAGACCTGGGTTTTTTTTGTGGCCCCAGCCGGGGATCGAACCCGGGACCTCTCGCATGGTAGGCAGATGCGCTAACGCTGCACCGCAGAGGTCGTCAACTTATTATTATTACGCACTGACTGAACAACGTAATTACGTCCACGTGTTTTGTATCTCTCGGAAATACCGCGAGTAATTTCACTAAACTCGTTTAGTTCAAACTTGAAACTTTAAAACCAGACTTACGGAGAATACAGTCAGACCGAGAACTCGTGTAATGAAATAAAAAAAAAAACTTTAAATCCGGGTTTGTGTGTAATTATTGAGAACTAAAAATTACAAATGAAAAAAACATTTTTGATGGACCAACTTAATTTCATCTTGTCAACTCCACCGATTAACTCATCATTATTAAAAAATACTTTCTTTTCACATTATTTTAGTTTCTTTGCTAATGGCTGCACGGTTAAGTTGTGGTAGGTATGTAAACAACATTGTAAGAATGCCCTTCCGCGAATTTAATTTTCCACGTATTTCATGAGTTCCTAGTCCACCTATAGCACGGGTATAATGTAAACATTGTACGTTTCCTGAAAGCGCTAAAGAACAAGTTATCTCTTTAGTTTCCCCGCCTTTCGTGTTTCTAAGAAAATTGCACTAATACAGTAGTACAGTTGTCAACAGATCAAACTTAACTATTTTTCAGACTCACACCCGGTTTTTTGTACACTAACAAACTTTAAAAACCTATTTAGAGGCCAAAAATTCCACCCATGCCGGGATTCGAACCCGCGACCTCTGGCTATCCGTGCCATCGCTCTAACCAACTGAGCTAATGGGCGACTCACCGGCATCAGTGAAATTTCGAACCTCTTTACACTATTCTCTGTATTACGTACAGACAAACAAACTAACAAACTGTTAATCTGTTGTTAACAGCTGCCAAAAGGCTTTATTCATATGCACTTTGGTCAACTGACAACTGTTAACCGTAGATTAACAGCTTGTTAGTGTACGAGAAACCCGAGGTAGGCTGTACTTCGAGCGTATAATTGCTTTAAATTGACCGTATCAATGGATTGTCAACTGTACGCTTCAAATTAGCGAAGAAACCGAACAAAATTACATATCAAATGGGTCTGGGATCGCGATTATTTATTAGGTAAATCGTAATTACCTTGATTCCCGACGTTCTTAATTCGCGATTAGACCCGTTTAATCTGTAACTATGTATGGTGATAGCAAGTCATTAAGAATATACAGGGTGTCCCATTCAAATCGGTCAGTATGGGAAAGTCTGAAACTATAAGACATACGAAGATCTGTTCTGAGGAACCATGTCATCGATTTTAATAACAAGAAAAACTGCATTCATACATTTTAAAAAACATCTGTACTCCGTTCGGGAATCGAACCCGGTGGTTTTGAAAAAAAAAACCTACACTATTTCTATTTAGATATCGATTGTGTAGGTCTTAAGCAGTAAATGTCTGTATGAAACATGATGTCTAAAATGAATAAAATGCATTGTTTTCACATACTTTAATTTATTTTAGTAGGTGCTCGAAGTGACCGCCGCCTTTTTCAATACAATATTCAACACGTTTAGGTAACGATCTTATTTAAATAAGTATCTACATATTTATTTTAAGTGGGCTTTTCAAATGATTGTTAGTGTTTGATTAATAGAAGTTTTTTTTTTTTAAAACAACCGGGTTCGATTCCCGAACGGAGTACAGATGTTTTTTAAAATGTATGAATGCAGTTTTTTTTGTTATTAAAATCGATGACATGGTTCCTCAGAACAGATCTTCGTATGTCTTATAGTTTCAGACTTTCCCATACTGACCGATTTGAATGAGACACCCTGTATAAAACTGACAAGACGACCGTTATCAAAACTTAATGTATTAAATATGTCTTTTACATTTTTTTGCATTAAGATTAACTAATTCGCGGTTAGACCCGTTTCATGTATGAGCATCGCGAGTTATTAAGAAATACTATCGAAAACTAACAAGATCACCGTTATCAAAACTTGGTATATTTAGATAGATAAAGAACACTTTATCCTAGGTAAAAAAGGAAATATGACAAATATTTCTTTAACCTAGGAGCAGACGGAATAGAATAGAATAATTTATTTTATTTGAATAATTTATTTGCTAAAGCATGGTAATTACATATCATGTAAGTAGGTGGCAACTTAATAATTATTATGGTATACAAGCATGCTCTACCCATCAAGGTGCGCAAATATTACTTTGTAAAAACAAACAGCCTATCTATTTATTAGCCAAATTAGATTAATTAGATTAATTAGAACTAAATAAAAATATGTACACGAATCTCTGTAATACAACAAAAAAAAATTGTTAAGCTTATGATTAATTTGAGATGAATTGTGGATCATTTAAGAAGTCATTTACATTATAATACAGTTTTTCTATAAGAATTTTATACAATACTGCTTTAAATTTTGTAAGGGGTAAGTCTGCAATTTTTTGAGGCAAATGATTAAATATCTTTATTGCCATACAATACGAATTTCGTGAGTGTAATGCTAATGACTAAGCCGGAACATGTAGTTTGTTTTCATTTCTGCCACTACCGTTATATACTTGAGTGGCCGGTGAATATTTACTATATATTTTACAATTTTTTTGCATTAAGATTAACTCAAATTATGCGTATAACCCTAAATGCATTTCTCAAAAAATACCAAAGCTACCGAACAAACTCTGCCTAGAAACTATAGTCGTTACTAAGCAGTTACTATTAAAGTCACGCGTAATAAATCAAAGGAGTAGCAATGGCACAAATTACGTAAGTTTACGTTAACAACACTACGCTTATGCATACCACACGGCTGGATGTGCCTGGTGTTACAACTACCCATGACCTGGATAGGGCCAAGTATGCAGAAGCCATCTTTTAAGTAGGTAACATGCTTGCGAGATGGAACGGCGAAACAAAAGACAAAAGAATTCGCACTTCTTTTGAAATTGGAATGACTAAATCTCGGTTTCTCAAACTCTAACCAGCCGTTAATCTACTATTAAAGGGCTCCGTGCAGTGATTCTAGCGCCACCAATGAACAAAAAACGTATCCGTGGGTCCTATAAATCACTATGAACATGATTTAGTGTTTTACTGGACACTTTTTACAAAAGAAATCTGGAAAAACGTTTTTTCTATCAGCTGAACAACTTGCATAGGAAAAAAAAATTACAGATAAAAGTTTAACAGTGTACGAGAAACCAGGGGTTTCTTTTAACCACGTGTTTTATGTTCCCGGACCTCGAAAGTAAAAACAGAGTCCTTATACGTATGAGATCATTTTGTTGTCTGTCCGTCTGTTTTTTAACTGACGTCAAGAACGGATATAGGTTATAGCTATCTAATTGCAGATGTTAAAGCTAAGCTTACAATTTCTCTAATATTTTAAAAATTTAGCGGTAACTCGCTTGAATACGAAAACATTCATGAATTCGACATTCATGCCGCTAGTGGATACGAGCATTGGCGCTTGTCTAGATATTTTTCCAATTCTGCAAACGTTAGAGGTTTTTGTAAGAACTTTTAAGCCAGTGATAAATGTGAGCAGGTACTTCATAAGTATTTGAATGATTTTACACTCTAGCATCCAATATAAAATACATCTCATTAGACAGGATAATTATCTACGAGTGTATGATAATTATAATTAACCAATAAACTGGTAATAAAACTTGGCTTTTATAGAGGTACTTTTAAGTTTTTTCTCAGGCTCATTCTGTAATCACTTCATAGTCTGGATATTTTTATCCTTTGACCAGCAGTGTTTACACTACATAAAAGCGAATACATTGCTAATCACGGCATCCACTTATGCAAGTCGCCTAGCAATGAGGAAGGTTGGCAATCCGAGCGTATCTGGTTATTTAATGAGATGGCCGCCATTGTAACGTAAATTATTCAAATAAGGACGATATGCGATGACACTGGATGCCGACAAAAGCATACAATCAAACAGTTGAATTCCTTAAAACCATCATTATCAACTGCTGGGTATAGGCCGTTTCCCCCAAATGCCATCTCTCACGGTACCTTAAACTTACTATCTGCATCCAGGGACTCTCCGCCGGCTTAATTATATCGTCGGAGCAAATTCAAATAAAATCGAATTATTTTCAAGCAAATCACTAACAACTATAACTTCGACTATGCACACAATTTGTCCGGTTCTTTTAATAGTTATAAGGAAAACGATATGAAGATTCAGCAAGATAGGAATTGCAGACTCTTCGGACTATTTTCTTTTATAATTTTGTAATTAGAAAAGATAAGATTCGTACCAGTGACCTCTGTTTCGGTAGTCAAGGGCTGAACCAACGAGGCAGCCAACCTAACTAATACCAACCCTATTAGAGACGTGGAAATATAAATAGAACCATAATAAGTAGAACCACCTATACATGTACATGAAATAAACTCACGCAAGTATCCCGGTAGGGTAGGCAAATACTAAATTTAAAAAAATAGGTTCTAAAGAATGTTCTAATCTCATTAAAAAGTGAAGATTACTTTGCTAAATTCCACCAATACATAATGTTCTAATCTCTCCAAAACTTCTTAATCTAGTCTATATAGTATCTATATAGTAAAGTGTCTCCTTATATTCTGAGCTTCTTCGGAAACGACGTTTATCTTAACAGGACATAATATGAAGGTAAAGCGCAGAAAGAGTCGTGTGCTTGTGAGATGCATCGACGCACTTACAGGTGACCACTGCAGGTAAACATCAAAATCGAGAAATCCAGAAACCGCTCAAAAGAACGTTGGGAAATGAAACAACCTCGAAAAGTAACGAGTCACGTCCCTCAGCCCTAAGGATATGACGAAGAAGATTAAGAAAAGAATAATCTATCAAATGACGTAACGGATGAATCTTGTACCAAAACTTATTGGCCGGGAAACATTCAAATAAGTACAAAAACAAAACTGCACAGTCAGGCGAACCCATGTTCACGCTCGTTTAGCACTAATCTGTCGATTGCTTCTTTTTTGCGACCCAAACACCTTGAGACAAAGACGAAAGAGTGTAACATTACGCTTGAAATCGGCGATTTACAACGGGGTAACGTACTAAGCAGTCAATGTCAATTAATTTGGCAGCTTGGCTAAAAAACTTCCTTATACGAAGTTTTATGATACTGTAATTGTAGGTTGCACTAAAAACAGTCCAAATGTTTAGTATGCAAAGTTTTACGTCCATGCAACTAAACGTTGAATAGTGTCCTCATGGCAATACAGGCTGCAATATCAGTTTATGGGTAAGATCATATTTAGTAATCAAAATAAACATTATAATATGCAAAGTTTCGTGACCGTGCCATTAATAAATGGAGGAGTGATCTCTTAGTAGATAACCCTGACTGCAGGATCAGGTTACCTCTATCATTCTAGGGTATTGTCATCAGAATAAACAAGCATGAAATATTATTTTTAACATCGTATGTAAGCTTATAGAAAGTGTTGCAATGGCATGTAACGTTTAAACTATCAGGCATATGGGAATAAAAATGGCGCGGTCAGGTGCAGGATGGGTGACCGTCCCCTGAATACCGCCAGTGGCATTTTTCCGAGCGCTTCCGTGCTTCGCAAGGCACGTTAAGCCGTTGGTGCCGGCTGTCATGTAATGGCAGCCACTGTCTTACAATCCTCCACCAACCCGGACTTGACACCCGTGGTGGAGTATGGCCTAACCTTCCTGCGATGCAGGAAGAAACCCGTGCCCCAGCAGTGTGGACATTATAAGTGTTGCTATCGAAATAAAAATATTTTTGGTTGTATAACTTGAATTTGATCCTGGAGGGAAACATAGAAGGCCGCAGAAGACCTGGTCGTAGGAGAATTCACTGGCTGCAAAATCTGGCTGATTTGAGAGATGGCACCACAAGAAAAATAAAACTTGATTCTTGGAATAAGATTTATTGTGTAAGGTGAAACACACGCTAAGGACTTTTGTTTTTTGTATGTAGAGGAAATTGAAAACATTATTTTAAACATAATTCTCGCCATCGGAATGTAGCAAGCCATCCTTGTCGGCAAGACATCTAGGTATTCGAATTGAAGGAAGAAAGTACTTTATGCCCGCATGATACTCACCCGTCCTGTCTATACAAGATCTAAAATAAATCTCTATATCACGAAAAAATACCAGTTAGTGTTTTTTATGACTTGCGATGCTCATATATATGACTATATATATTAAAATAGGTCTAGTTAGTTAGACCTGAGATTTCCGCACTTAGCCTCATAGTTGGGCCATTGTACGTAGCAAGCGCTGAGGTACGCTAACACCTCAGACACTAGGGTTTCCTTACGATGTTTTCCTTCACCGTTAGCGAGTAGTATTGCTACTATAATTTCACAAACGTACATAACTTAGAAAACAAAGTCATTGGTACATGCCGGGGTTCGAACCCACGACCTCCCGATTGAGAATCCGACGTTCTACACCGCTCCGCTACCACCGCTCGGTGAAAACTAGGTCTAATCGAGATTCGTTATTAAGTAAAATTTAATTGGTATCAACCCTTTGTATGCCCCCACTGCTGGGGCACGGGTCTCTTCCTCCATCGCGGAAAAGTTAGGCCATACTCCACTACGACAAAAATTTAATTGCCTAATTTATAATCACGATTGGTCTTAAATATGCAACAAAAATATGAGCATTAAAATACGATTAAGTGGAGCTTAAATAATTTACGCAATTTATACAGCCTATTTTTAGGAGTTATGAAGTTCGTCTGTTGTTAAAGTTGTTTGTTTTGACAAATATATCACCGTTTTTTGGTATTTTAGTAGGAATTTAAGTAGATTCGATGGAAAATTATTTGATTTTTAGTAATAGTCAGAATCTATTACATTATATATCATATTTGCCCTATCGATGGCAAATAAGGTTCGCCAATGTAGGTAGTCAATTTTATGATGCACATTAAATATAATTAAAAATGAACTATGTATATCAACAAGCCATATCAACAAGGATGTATGTGCTTCTGCGCCGAAAATAATTATTTGCAGTCGGTTTTATATTGGACATCATTAATTAAGTTGGCTGGATGATTAATTAAATGTAAAGAAAAAAGGTAGAGTTTCTTATAGAAAAAAAGGTCCTACATACGGTGTCTTGTATCATTGTAATTAAAGTTTATCTTACCGTGATACTGGCAGTATTGAATTAAAGTAATGGCTTCGACACAGTACATTTCCTGGTCCCAAACTAGGATACTCTGTGCTAACTACCCAGTTGAACTTGCATTAGGTACGCGCGACTGGCATTGTCCTATTTTGACCTCGATTGCTATGAGGAATTTTATAACTGAGAAAACTAAACTTTTGCAACCTACTTCAATTACTTATGCGAGGACAATCACTAATTACTAGTAAACGTTAAAAGAGAAATAATAAACTTACGTCAAATTTGGTCCCATGTTGTCCACTCGATACAGACAATGTCAATAGAACAACAAAAGCCACCAAAAATTCATGCAGCAGGCAATCACAAATAACAAAACACGATTAAAAGAAAAATAATTTTCGAGTGCACTTTATTTATTTTTGAAATTTGAATTTCGAATGTCGGTTACAGGCGCCGCGTTCGCGAGCGCGCGCCGTCCTTACGAACGAGCTGACTCGAATGGTACTGGCAGGCTGGCGACTGAGCTTCAGCTTGGCAGCCGCCGTCGAGAGAGAAAGTTGCCAGTTATCAAACTTCGCTGTTACGTTCGCCGATGACGCCTGCCAACATTTAGCGATTGCGTAGTCGGTGGTGACAAAAATTTTCGTGTCCCCCCTCTCGGTTGGTTTTCGCACTAGTGACCCATTGAACTGTTTGCGGAAGTGCTACTTTCGATTATGTTTATTTTTGCAGAAATTTATCGTTATCACGTCAATCATGTTTATTTCAAATCTTAAAAGAGGTAACCAGAGGCCGCAGCTCATTGAATTAGTTAGGTAGTCAACCATTTCAACACATAAATTCAGAAATTAATAAAAATAGGTCAACTGCGAGTCAGACTTGCGTACTGAGATGCCGTATCTCTTAATATATTTATCTATTTCGTATCCTGTAGGCGCTCAGGTGCCCACATAGAATCCTAAAAAGGATTATACTTCATAGCCATAATCATAATAAAAATTTCGTCATTATTCAGAACCAAATTACAATAACCCTTTCATGAGCACTGTGCAGTGTACATACGGAAATATAATAGTTTGTGAAATGGTTCTCAGATGAAAACAGCAGTCACCCAATTAAACAAGGACGATCATGACCACCAAAAGGCTGGAAAACCAAAAGACATTGATCGGTCATTGCATAATCGCCTTAAAAATATTTACACGATTATAGCGGCAAGGCGACTTTCACTTCTCGGGCCGTAGTACCAAAGGGGCGTATGAAAAATTCACGTGACTCCGTAGAAATTGCAAAAGAACGAGGCCGAACAGTAAACACCGCCAGAAGAACGGCTTTGGATGATTTTACATACACTATGCGTGCATGGGGAACTTGTCATAAACTTACATTGAAGTGACATTGTGAAGTTAACGTGTTACTCACAGACTCACAAAAAGTAAAATATAAAACCTCAAAAAATATATATTTTTGGGTAAATAATGTTTCTTAAAAATATTAAACTGTTACGGATTTGTTATGGTTTCGAAAATATTTAATTTACTATCAATGCCTTTTGTAACGGAAGTAAAACGGACGATTTATACGACATTAGGGCTTAAAATATGTGAGAGCGGCAGCGGAAGACGTTTTAAAAATCAATTTATTTGAATGAAATATTTATTAATATTTTACAATAGATTATACTATTTTTATTTTTAATGCACTAACCCGTGCTAAGGACAATTTTAAAAACCTATTTAGAGGCTAAAAATTCCACCCATGCCGGGATTCGAACCCGCGACCTCTGGCTATCCGTGCCAGCGCTCTTTCCAACTGAGCTAATGGGCGACTCACCGGCACCAGTGAAATTTCGAACCTCTTTACACTATTCTCTGTGTTACGTACAGGCAGCGACATCTGGCTGAAGTAGATTGCATCACTTACAGCCCCGACTACCTACTTTGCAGTTAGGTTTTTACATCGGAATGATATCGCTGTCCCCACATGATTATACTATTTTTATTTTTAATGCACTAACCCGTGCTAAGGACAATTTTAAAAACCTATTTAGAGGCTAAAAATTCCATCCGTGCCGGGATTCGAACCCGCGACCTCTGGCTATTACAATAGGTTTTTGATACTAATTAGAACTGGTTAAAATTAAGGGTGGTCCCTTTTGTTCGATTGTGGAATGAGAAGAGGCCACGACACCGAGCTACCCTTTGGTTTTATGGGATATGTAACACTGGATTTCACAATACCACAGTGATTCACTTCACTGAGGGAAATAGGGCTGCTCCAAATATAACACGTACGACAAAGTATTTGGTATTTGGTAATGGTTTAAGCACGTGGCTGGTGTTTGTGTGACGGCCGATAGTACATTTAAGTACATACATTTATAAAAATACATTGTTTTATTAGGTACGTACGCAGCGTTATAATTTTATCTTAGCGGCTCTTCTGTGTTTTTTAGACTATGACGAGGCTGTGTGAGTTTTCTGGCGCGGATTGTAGGCCGATTGCGAAATGCCCCAAGCTTGGATCTCAGAGTCTCAAATTTTAATGGCACATTGTTTTCAGTATGTGTGAAGGTCAGGGACTGCCTATTGTTTTGCACGGGTTCTTCTCGCTAACTAGGCGATGTAGACGAAGAAGGTTAGTCTTGAAATATTTGATGTTACAAATTGTCTTCAGAGGTAGAGACACCCATTTATAGTGTTACGGAATTGAAAAATGATTCCATTAAAACTCCACTAGGGTGTCCTAGTTTGGGACCAGGATAAGTGTTTGTATTATATGGAAGTTATTAAAAAAAAGTCCATAAACTCAGTATCAATAGTTCATGTAGTGTTTACTATGTTGAGTTTCCAATACAGACGATATATATAATTATACTAGTATATATGGTGTTTCTTAAACGTTTTAAGTAATCATGTTTTTATAAAATGCGTCGGAAAACGAGATTAACTGAGGGCCGAGTGGATTTACGTGAGAAGGAAGAGGGCTTATTCATGAGCTGGATAGATAAAAGGAAATGTTTGATGGGACATATTCTTTCAGTTTTATTAGGCTAACCATGCCGGATGCCGCAGCTTCTTGTTAGTCGATCTTTTCTAGTGTGATCCTTATTGGTCGCCTTCTCTTTTGTCCCAATAAGGGAGAGAAAGTGAGCGCTTTTCTGGTAGTCAGTCATAGTTCATCTCAATGTAGAGAGTGGCTTGTCTTACGCCACTTTGCTAAAATACATGTAGATGCACGTCAATCAATGACATTCATGAAGTTCTACAATATGCGGTGTTTTAAAAATTCTCTTATCTTCTAAAAAGCAGTAGTTTTTTCAATACGAAGTACAGTATTGTGTAAGTATTTTAATATTATATTCGATATGAACTCTTGTTGTCCCCACTGCTACGGCACGGGTCTCTTCCTGCATCGCAGGATGGCCTTACTCCGTTGGTGGAGGATTGTAAGACAGTGGCGTGCCTTGTCAG
Source organism: Yponomeuta sedellus (assembly GCA_934045075.1). Taxonomy (NCBI): domain Eukaryota; kingdom Metazoa; phylum Arthropoda; class Insecta; order Lepidoptera; family Yponomeutidae; genus Yponomeuta; species Yponomeuta sedellus. Next base: position 14,156,671 of record OW203732.1, on the reverse strand, counting down.
AAGTTATCAAGTCGCTCATAAGGCCTCTGACCTGGCTTAACGACTGCCATTACATGACAGAAGGGCACCAACAGCTTAACGTGCCTTGCCATGCACGGAAGCGCTCGGAAAAATGCTACTAGTAGTAGTCGATGTAGGTATTGAAATGGAGATGTTTTACATGTAAGGTTCATTAAGTCGCAGTTTTTGCGCTACTTTTGACTTTAGCAGCTTTAAGGTAAGCCACGACTAACAATATCATACATGAGTATTTCTTAGTGATTCTCGATACTCGTACATAGTTATATATTAAACGGGTCTTCGTCGTAGTCGTTGTCAGGCTATACTAGTCCACTGCTGGACCTCCCCCAAAGAGCGCCAGGTTGTGCTCTAATCTAAACAGGTCTAATCGCGATTATTTTTTAGGTACAACTTATTTCCCGACGTTTCGGCAGCGTTACAGTGGCCGTGGTCTTGGGTAGAGTCTACCGTCGCCAGCGGCATAACGCTGCCGATGAGATCATAGATGAGAATGACGATGAAGAAACAGTAAAATAATTCTGTGCCGAGAAAGGTGGGGTAAATGTAACTGTGCGAAAAAACGTCCACAATTTATGTGTCCCCGATTCATTGCCCGCTGTGTAACAATGGGCGTTTTTTTGCCGCCTCCGACGAAACCGTGCGTTTAACTCACGATTACACTTGCTCGAACATGGGATTGTGAGTTTTGAAAGTTATGATTATTTTGATAGCAGTCGCTGTTGGAACGTCTGGTTCTATCGACTTTAATATAGTACACGTGCGTTTTTATTGATAACTAGCTGACCCAGCGAACTTCGTACCGCCTAACAGTCGATTCTTTATTATTATTTTTTTCTCTCCGTAAGAACCATCCTCGTACTTCAAGAAATATTCTAAAAAAAATTTGCAAAATCGGTTCAGCTGCTCTCGGGATTTGCGCTTACCAACACATTCTATATCTATAATCTATAATCAGCCCACATCAACACATTCTGCGATTCATTTTATATTATAGACATAACTATCTGTATTTTTACTGTAAAAGAACCCAGTTAGTATGAATGGCTTTGCTGAGGAATAATATACATGGTTAGTTTAAAAAATGCGTTTATTTGAAAATATCCCAGTTTATTACAGATGTGTTGTACAAAAATTATAGTTCAGTGAGTTTTGCTTAGGTTTATATTTTTCGAATATCAAGGCTTAAAAAATTTTATTACATTCGCGCTGCACGCGCTCTCAGCTTATGGTAAATCATTGCTTTTCATAGAATAACATTACATTTAATAAAATTACGTTTCTTCACTACAAAGATGTCATTGCAAATGGAAAATCTGATTAAAAAAATTTGAAATAAATTATCCTGTATGTCTTATGTATTTGAAACAAAGAGCCTGTGCATTACGGAAATAAAATGTTAAATCAAGAGCCTCTTGTTTCAAATTCCAGGTAATAGAAAGAGGAGGCGTCCCGCCTAAAAGAGCCATCTGACACCGATCTGTTACTTCAGAGGCGAAAATTCTTGGTTTGGAATTGGAAATGCTAGAAATAGCCACTCAAGTCCGCAGCAAGCAGAGATCGCTTATTAGGACACTACAGGATATAATGAGGGTCTACAGGATATAAGCAAAAAAAGTAAGAACCTCATAGAGCGGTTATAAGCTGTCTGTTTAATCTAAGATAACCCATGTAGTCTTATTATCCAATTGGACACAGATCTACTACTTGAAAATTGTAATCTTTTTGAATGCGTAGCGATTAACACACCTGAGTACCAAAATGGGTCTTGGGTCCGATTCCCACCGAAGGCCGACAACTCCTCCTTGATTTATTGTATGTAAAAATGGCCTCATTTTATATATATGTTTTCCACAGCCCAGAGTACACGTATCCTTGAATCAGGAGAAGTAATTGTATTGCGCGAAAGTTTTTATTACTCTCATAAATTCAGTTACTAAGAATATTATCGTCCACAACAGCAGTGCAACTAGTGAGGATTCGCTCTGAACTCACAAATCAACCTTTTACTGTCTGTGTGTATAAATTTTGTATGAATGGAAAAACACTGTGAAATATCGCTTCCACATAGCTAAATTTTTAATTATCTTGTAGTAATTTATATACAACATTTATTTATTACAGATTTTTACTCTCGTTCAGTTTCTATCTCGTTTTGTTTGTAACCTGTACGTTAAATCCAAGAGGTTATGTGACGGATAAATAAAGATTTTTTAGTAAATTTTTCATATGTCTAAATAGTAAATCATAAGAAAGACAAGTTGTTCAGCGTAGGCATTCAAGCGCCCCGAAACAGACAAACGCTATACATTGTAACCTACGAGTCAAAGGCAAAGTTTACCATAACGTGTAAGGAAAATTACACAAGGACATGTTCGGAAGCGTTATCTAACATTCCATTTGACAAGTGAAAGCGAAACACCGACCTGATGATCTCAGATGCACTTAAGAGACATAGGAAAGGTGAGTTCGGAACTGCAAATGATTACTCCACTTATTTCTGCATTGATGCAATTGACAAAGGAATTTTTGGAAGTAATTTTGACAAAAGAGTTTGCCATCATGCCTCAACTACTCTGCGGAAACTAAAAACCTAAGTTATCATCAATCCTGCTGGAGTTCTTGTTATCACATCACATTGTAATGCTGTATATCCTTTACAAATAATAAGAACTGGAATAACTTCAGGTGTTGTTTTATTTGTAGAATTTAGTAGTATAATACAACAGAAAAACTGGATAAAAACGGATAAGCAGGTAAAATAGTCAGATCTGGTGGAAGAGTAAATTAGTAGTGATGAAAAATGAGGGAAATCGAAGAATGTGTGACGTAATTTAAATATTTGAAAATGATAGATAGAAAAAGAAATGGAAATGGTGTAAAAAGGTTTGCACCGTTACAACATCACACTTTACGCTATAATCACACTAATATTATGAAGGCGAAAGTTTGTGAGTGTGAATGTTTGTTACTTCTTCAAGTCTAAGCGGCTGGAGCAATTATAACAAAATTTGTTATAGAATTAGCTGGCACCCTGGATTAACACATAGGCTACGTTTTACTGCAGGGAAATATCTTATTCCCAGGAGAAAATCGATAAACCGTGGGTAACACCGCGGTGCACAGTTAGTTACTTATGAGTGGCAAAGCCGATTTTACGCCTTCATTTCAAGCTCATCTATTGTCCCTATACTGGTCGTTTTATGAGCGTCTCTAGGACCGCTAAGTAGAAGTGATAGCACTTTAATGAATAAATAAATCGTATGATATAAATGCAATATATTTAGGTATTTTAACCAATTCAAGGAAGCGCTCGTGGCCTAGTCGATCGTTGGAATCAATCACTTTAGTTAAGCAACAACAGGCACGGTCCGGGGCAGGATGAGAGACCGGGGTAAAAATCACACTAGAAAATAACATCTTGTACCACTTTAAGAGGGCTTCCGTGCATTGCAAGGCAAGCTAAGCCGTTGGTGCCGGCTGTCATGTAAAAGCAGTCGTTGAGCCATGTCAGAGGCCTTAAGGGCGGCTTGATAACTTCTGACTTCTGTCAGTAAGGCCCGCCACTGTCTTATAATCCTCGACCAACCCGGGCTTGACCCCTGTGGTGGAGTATAGCATAACCTTTCTGCGATTCAGGAAAAGACTCGTGCCCCAGCAGTGGGGACATACAAGGGTTGATATCGAACCAATTAAGAAAAGAGGAGGTTTTCACTTTGTTCATTTTATATTTAGCTATTGAAATCTTATAAAGTAATAATCATTGAAAATACAGCTTTATCTATGTCACATCATAGGTCAAATTGATAAAATTTACTTTTTGGTACTTCGTCATTAGTGAATAACAATTTGTTGCTCTATTGTAATTTTTTATAATATTAATATGGAAGAAACACTGATGCTCTATACAACAGGCCCTGCCAAGTTTAAACCTCAGGCATTCATTATTAAGTGTAAGCCCTGGAACCTTATATCAAAAATATCTACATATGTTATTGTACCATAGCTGTGTAACTCTGATTTTGATGAATAAATAAATTATCTTATTATCTTAAATGTGTTCAGAGATATTTTTTTACCACAAAAGGTACTCAAAGATACCCATTTGAAGGTCGTACATATATGTAGCCAACGCCAGTTGATGAGGTGCATAAGACCTCTTTGTTTTTGCGCGTGTTTTTCTTGAAGTGCGATTTTTTATTAAAGCAGGTAAGGAAGTGACAAATCAGTGTCTGCGTAGGCAGCATAACATTGCAGCTTCTCTGGAAACCCTTCGAAGATATGAAAGTAAAAGTAGCAACGAGTAAACAAGTAAGAGGGACGCTCATTACTATGTTGATTCGGTCTAATAAAAGCTTTGACTTTCCATCAATTTGAAATTACGCTCTTTCGATGTAACAAAATATTTACTGCTTAGAAAACAAACGAATTACCTCTCTCTCTGGGAGAAGGTATGTTCTCTACACTGGTGCGTAGGCACAAACGAACGTTGGCAGAGATGTACTGAACTCACAGGAGAGTCTTATTTGCAACGACGTAAATTATACAATAATTGTATTAAAACTAGCTGACGCCAAACGTTGTTTCACCATATTAATTAAGCCCTGCGCAGACGAGGGACTATCCCCTGGGTAATTTTTTGTCCGTCGATATAGATCTCTTATAAATTGTATCGAATAACGCACATGAATGACTAAAAGTACAAAAAGTCCCTCTAGTTACCGAGGACATGAAGAGACCGGACTGGACAGAAGTTCGGCGTTTTATTTTAAAACGCCTTTTCTTTTTCAACTTCATGTAAATTACAACACAAAGTAATATCATAATATTTGCTTCCATAGCGTACTTCCATTACTCAATTTCTCAACACCGTAGGCGTTGAGTCTGCGACAAGTACTGGGAGGACATTTGTTACAGACTAGGGACTTTTGTCTCTTGGGAACAAAAGTCCCTCGTCTGCGCAGGCCTTTAGCCTACGAGCTATTCTCAGACCTACCAATATACATAATATTATACATGAAAATAAAAATAAAAAATTGATGAAGCCTTTTCAGAGGATTTCTTTAACAAACACACGAGTTTCTTATATAAAATATTAGGTATGATTGCACCAAACTGTAAATAGAGAAAGCAATGGAAATAAGCCGATAGCGTTACAAGCTTCCTAGTTATTTCTTAACGATTCGCGATACTCATTGCCACAAGGTTTGTCTAACTAGGAAGTTTATTTATATTAGGGGTTAAAGTATGTTCTTGTCTAAATTGAATAACAAAAACAATTGAAAGTCGATATTCAAATGTTTCACATTTTTTAAAAAAAGAACATCATAGAAACCATTTGAAAAAAGTTTCATTCGAAAACCTCAAACCATGAAGATTCTATGTCAATTCAAAGAACCTATTGCAATAAAACGTCAATTTCATACTTTAACCCCTATTATATTGGACGGGTCTAATCGCGATTATTTATTGGGTAAAACGTAATGTCTACCTGAGACCACGGCAACTGTAACGCTGCCGAAACGTCGGGATATAAGGTAATTATGTTTTACCTAATAAATAATCGCGATTAGACCCGTTCAATATATAACTACCTAAGTTTCATCTCGCTCTCACCTGCTACGTGAGCATTGGACGGGGTGGTTTTCTGTCTCTTTCTCACGCGTGACAGATAGAGGCATGCTATATACGCTTTACCTTAGAACATTCGCCAGTATCCTTCTGTAGACGTGTTTAGAGAGAAGGTTCATGACATGACATTGGGCTTCAATAGAGTTATCCAGTATCTATGTAGTATTATAGATAGATAGATAGATAGATATATAGATAGATAGATAGATAGATAGATAGATAGATAGATAGATAGATAGATAGATAGATAGATAGATAGATAGATAGATAGATAGATAGATAGATAGATAGATAGATGGATAGATAGATAGATAGATAGATAGATAGATAGATAGATAGATAGATAGATAGATAGATAGATAGATAGATAGATAGATAGATAGATAGATAGATAGATAGATAGATAGATAGATAGATAGATAGATAGATAGATAGATAGATAGATAGATAGATAGATAGATAGATAGATAGATAGATAGATAGATAGATAGATAGATAGATAGATAGATAGATAGATAGATAGATAGATAGATAGATAGATAGATAGATAGATAGATAGATAGATAGATAGATAGATAGATAGATAGATAGATAGATAGATAGATAGATAGATAGATAGATAGATAGATAGATAGATAGATAGATAGATAGATAGATAGATAGATAGATAGATAGATAGATAGATAGATAGATAGATAGATAGATAGATAGATAGATAGATAGATAGATAGAATATTCTTTATTGCACGTACACCAAGGATTACATAAGAGACTTATAAAATAACAGTACAGTACAAGTGGCGGCCTTATTACTAAAAGTAATTTCTTCCAGACAACCATTTATAGTATTATTATAGTATTGTATCTAAGTAATATTGATTATTAGTATGTAGGTATGTAGATTGCAGTAAATATGTATTTGAGTATAATTTTATATTTTTCGTGCTATTTTATATACTTATGTGTATTTAAATTATATTTGTAATATTTAGTTAACCTAGTTTATGTAATAAATCACTCCTATATTACATTGTTTACTGGCACTACCCATTCCACTATTTGCATTATCGTGGGTTAGCTGCAAGAAAATATTATCTAGTATTAAGCCCGCCTTTGGATAAATTTGTTTTTAGTGCAGAAAAGAATTTTCATTCATTCATTCATATTTAGTGCATCTTAAGTACAAAGAGAGTTTTACTACAAAATGGTCATTTTATTTTGTCGTCGATGGCTATTTACATGGAGAACATACATTGCGTAACTGTTAAAAAGTATGTAAGTGATCCGGCCAAGAATAAATATTGTCAAAAATTTCACTTTCGGCGCTGAGTACCGAGGGCGTGCACATGTTTTTTGAATGGACGAGGCTGATTCGTTAGGCTTTCCATGGGTTGTAGACAAAAGTGGACTTTCCTTTCAGATGTTTGCGCGCACGCAAATTAGCTTTGGATATTACGCTGAAAGGAGGTGCTAGTTGTGAGGCTACGACTATGTTTCGTTAGTTTTATTTATGTGTTGTAGAGTAAACTCCAGTAGAACGACAAAACTTTATCTCATTAATAATAAATAAATAAATTAATTAATTAATTAATATGACTAAATATTTATGGACATATTGCACAGATCTCGATATCAACCCTTGTATGTCCCCACTGTTGGGGCACGGGTCTCTTCCTGCATAGCAGGAAGGTTAGCTCATACTCCACCGATCTCGTTAGCCCCATATTAAGTACAACTAAATGATGTGTGTTGCAGGTGCTAACTCGACGGTAGATTTAATACAATAAATACATAGAGAACATCCAAGACCCGAGAAACACTAGAAAAGTTCGTTTCCTAGTTTGACTCGGCCGGGGATTGAACCCGAGACCTTCGGTTTTACAGTCAGCGTGCCAAACCGCTGCGCCCCACCGAGCTACCAATTGTCATTGCCGTTAGACGGTAACACACTTGACTACCAAGACAGAGGTTTTGGGCCTAATCCCCGTTGGTAGCACCCGTATAGACTTCAATACTAATCCCTTCGATAACATTATAGTTGTTAATGGGTTTTTAAATAAAAAAATGATGAAAAATAAAGGTAAAAATATGACGAAAAAAGAAAAGAAGAACGTAAGGGAAAAAAGATGGAGAAGGAAAGACGGACAAACATTTCAACCCATTAGAATGAGTTTATATTGGTACTTTTTATGTTTAATAATTAAATGATACAAAAATTATTTCTACTAACATAAACGTTGCCACAGTATAAATAGTGGCAGGACCTTTTTTAAAAAAAAAAATAGGACCGTCAATTGTTAACTTGAGTAACCAGTAATTTGCGTCACTGTAGAGGAGTTATGACGCCTATCCTATTCGTTTGATGCCTTAATGTGCAGTTCGTGGCTGCTCCGCCAGTGAAAGGATTCGAGTGGCTTATTGAATTAGTATCCCGAGGAAACCTTGGCGCGCCGAATTGTGTTTTCAAAATAAAGTATTGTTTCATAGGTAGAACAAGAGGTTTGACAGAAAAGGCATAAAAATGTTTGACATACGCTATGTGCCGGTAACTGCTATCACTCGCAGCGGAAGTGCAATAATTATAAAAAATAAATATACTACTGGGAATCAAACCGGACACCTCTTGATTGAGAAGCTCCTGGTTAGCTATTACGTCAACATCTCCCATTGAAGACTTGATAATCGATACGATTAAGCGCGTCAGGGTCACTGACCCACAGGTGAGAGAAGGGACAATAGCTCTTGGTCTATCAACGACTCTTCTGGTTTTATAATATTAGAGTAATTGGTATGGATTCAGGGGTCACCACTTCAAGCAGGTGATACATCAAGGATGCGCGTGAGACTCACGTCGTGACTCTGCGCTATCGCTTATTGTTACCCTGAGCCATCATATTTTAGTGAGCTTCGATAGCGTTGGTTAACCACAGTGTTTAAATCAAATTGCGATTTCAGATTGTAAACCCTTTAATTGTTTAACAGTGTATTAACGATGTAATAAGGTACAGATGATGATGACCTAGACACACAGTCTTACGTTATTTGTCTTTGATACTTCATTACTTTTATTTCTCTAATTTTATCTTGGATTTAGGAGGTCTCACTGGCAGCTTTTTAAAATCCTTGTGGAAATCTGGTATTGCGTAAGGTTCAATGTTATAAATGAATGTCTCATCTTCCATAGGTAATATAAAAATGAATCGCTGAATGTATTGGTAAGCGCAAATGTCGAGAGCAGCTGAACCGATTTTGCTAATCTTTTTTTTAGAGTATTTCTTGAAGTTCTTAGGGAGAGAACGAATTAAAAAAAATTAAGAATCGATGGTAGGCGGTACAAAGTTCGCTAGGTCAGCTAGTAATTTATAATTTGAATAATCATTGCGAGTCATTAAAAGTAAATTTAATATTTTAGCTAGTATAGCATTGTTTTACAGTAGCCTTAGACCAGTTAACTACACGCTAAGCTTTACTTATGTCGTATGCACACGCACACATGCTAAGGTTTATGTGGTACTGTGAAATTTTACAAGAATAATTATTAGTGGCGGTGACCCAGTGGGTAGAACAATGGACTCGGAAGCGAGAGACCCAGGTTCGATTCCCAGTGCGGGCATGTAAAGGTGAAGGAAAACATCGTGAGGGAACTTGAATACCTGAGGTGTTCAACTACGTCAGTGCTTGAAATTGCCAAACCGCGGTGGGCACGCGTGATAATTACGCCCATACTGTCGCGAATCATTTAGAAATACTACGCCCATATTATCTCTTTGAAAGAAGGCCTGTGCTCTGTGAACGACAGAGACGTTTAGAGACTTCATAAAAAATATTAGAATAAATTATATTATTATATTAAGCATCTTTACTGTATACGCTCTCTCATCTTATCTTTCTCTCTCTATTTATCTCTTTCGTCGTCGTCGTCGTCAGGCTATACTAGTCCACTGCTGGACATAGCCCTCCCCTAAAGAGCGCCACGTTGTGCTATCATAGGGGGTAATGCCCATAATATCTCTTTGTGAAAAAAATATACAATTTAACTTAAAAAATTTATCGTAGTTCAATGTAAAAATTGAACTCTCTTATTTTAATGATGAATTTGTAAAAAAGATGTACATTTCAGCCAGGCGATAATGCGAACAGTTTTCAAAATACTAAAAGTAGGTAGTAATTCACTACATAAAGAGTTAGTCAGCGATTTTCACCCAAACTAGCTTCACGATCAATCAATTTGGCAAAAATTACAGTAAATTGCCGTGCTTCGCAAGGCACGTTAAGCCGTTGGTGCCGGCTGTCATGTAAAGGCAGTCGTTAAGCCATGTCAGAGGCCTTAGGCTTGACAACTTCTCACAATAAGGCCCGCCACTGTCTTGCAATCTTCCACAAACCCGGACTTGGCCCCCGCGGTGGAGTAGGGCCTAACCTTCCTGTGATACAGGAAGAGACTCGTGCCCCAGCAGTGGGGGCATATAAAGGGTTGATAGCGACAGTAAATTCTTACGTCATTATATACTAATAGCATTAGTAACTAGGGATTGTAAGGCTACGATCAAAATCATTAGTAACTAGGGATTGTAAGGCTACGATCAAAATATTCATGGAATCAAATTGAAGGCTACGACTACAATTTGATTCCATGAAGAGGACAGTGAATTTCAAGATAGTCACCTGTCAACGGTCAGTCGAGCCGTGTGATGTGATGCCATTTACATCACCGGCGGTAAGATAAACACGCGGACCGGTCCGCTATAGCGATAAAATGCTCATATTATATAACTCTTGCATGTTAAGGGGATACAAAGATCGCAGAGCGAAAAGCGAAAAGGATACAAGAGGCAGCGGAGCGGTAGAACGCCGTCTTCTCAATCAGAAGGCGTGGGTTCAAAGCCCGTACCAATGACTTGGTTTTCTAAGATATGTACATTTGTGAAGTTATAGTAGTAATCCCACTCGCTGAAAGTGAAGGAAAGCAACATGAGTAAATCCTAATGTCCGCAGGCAAATACGAGAAGTAATTCTTATTAAATCGCGATAGTCATAGGTACAATGGTACATAGTAACCTATTAATCGGGTCTATTCGCAATGCCGTACTGTAACGCTGCCGAAACGTCGGGAAATAAGGTAATTACGTTTTACCCAATAAATAATCGCGATTAGACGTAATACATTCTAGTAACCGTGTACGAGAAGTAAATCACATTAGGCCACACTTTCCGGATTTTATTTTGTTACACTTTCCTAGAACCTAAAGTAAAAAAGAACCTTATTATTGCTAAACTTATACAGAACGGCCTCTTAATTCTGGGTATTTTAAAGTACACCAACTCTCGCGCAAGTTTAACAGCCTCGAGGATCCGGGAAAACTCGGATTCTGCGTGCTGCGATGAGCAAATACTTCCTGGAAAACATTTTGTTTTTTTAACTTATTATCATTACGATAACATGACGTGTGGGAAGATGCTTAATGGTGATTACAGGCAATAAGATGTTATCGATTGACTCGTTTATGAATGGAGAATTTAATTCAATGATGTTAACAGGATATCGTACATAGTGGTACTCGATAAATATTAATCATACGTAGTGTGAAGTATGATGAATGGTTACCGACACATTCCTAATACTGTTAGGTACATTAATGTTACGAATGAACTCCTCCGTGATTTCTTTCTTGTCTCCGTCTTTTTGTATAACAAAGTGTTCTTTATTTATCTATAGTAATGGTTTTATTGATAATGTTACATTTTAAACGTATCTAATCGTGATTATTTATTAGGTAAAACGTAAGTAACCTTATTCCCAATCATAAATATAAAAAAAAAATTATGTGCATCGCGCGTCATTAAAAGATACTAGTAATAAGTTTAACAAATAAAATATATTATATTGTTAGACATAAACAGAACTAAGGTACCTTTCCTTTAGTTTTGTTTATGTCATTTCCGTGTTCATTATCTGGAACGGAAGAGCCGAAGATCTAGCTTAGTGGCGTATCTTTGGAGCTACATCCAGCGGTGGACTGACTGATGATGAATTTCGGTGTACAATAAACAAAAATTTTGTTATTCTCAACTGATCCTAAATCAGATATCGGTCACGATACTTAAATTTAAAAACCTATTTAGAGGCTAAAAATTTCACCCATGCCGGGATTCGAACCCGCAACCTCTGGCTATCCGTACCAGCGCTCTACCAATTGAGCCAATGGGCGACTCACGGCATCAGTGAAATTTCGAACCTCTTTACAATATTCTCTGTATTACGTACAGGCAGCGACATCTGACTTAAGCAAATTGCATTACTTACAGCCCCGACTACCTACTTTGCAGTTAGGTTTAACATCGGAACGATATCACTGTACCCACATGATTACACTATTTTTATTTTTAATGCACTAACCCGTGCTAAGGAACAAATTTAAAAACCTATTTAGAGGCTAAAAATTTCACCCATGCCGGGATTCGAACCCGCAACCTCTGGCTATTCGTACCAGCGCTCTACCAATTGAGCCAATGGGCGACTCACGGCATCAGTGAAATTTCGAACCTCTTTACAATATTCTCTGTATTACGTACAGGCAGCGACATCTGACTTAAGCAAATTGCATTACTTACAGCCCCGACTACTTACTTTGCAGTTAGGTTTAACATCACGATACTTAAAGTTTACTAGATATAAGAATTACGAGGCTAGGTTTACCTACATATCAACTGAGACCTGTATTATTTGTAGAAATATATATTTTCTGGTTTTGCAGTAGCAACATGCGTGCAAGTTTTCAGAAGTGGAAAAGAATAAAGTTTTCTATCTATCTACCATAACATAACATACGTGGGACACTCGAAAAGTTTTGAGAAGCAAAAAAAACTAACTTCTATTAAGAAATAATTTTATTAACTCTTCTCAAAGAACTTTCCACGTATAGAGGCTATACGAGTTTCATGCGTCTGAGCCAATTTTCAAAACATTTTTTCCTGTCCTCCGCAGACACCTCTTCCACGGCCTTCTCAAACGCTGCTAGCGCGTCTTCCGGCGATGAAAACTGTATCCCTTTGAGCTGATTTTTAATTTTTAGAAATTTGAATTAGCTCTCAAAAAAAATGCGGAGAGAAATTTGAAATCGAACAGTAGTATTTTTACTTTTAAATAATCGACGTTTTCAAAACAATTACAAGTGGCGAGTGAATACACTCTGGCTGAAGTAATCAGTTGGGAGAGCGCTGGCACGGTTAGCCAGTGGTCGCGGGTTCGAGTCCCGGCATGGGTGGAATTTTTAACCTCTAAATAGGTTTTTAAAATGGTCCTTAGCACGAGTTAGTGCTACAAAAAGAATATAAGACCTTATTCGGATCATAAATATTAATTATCTCACTGGTTTCAAGTACTTTTTTTCTGGTCCTTCACTTATAAAAAGCATTATAAGGTTGACTATGTCTATCTCTTACTCTACCTCTTAAGACTATGTCTAGCTTTCTTACCCTAAAAAAGTTTCATTGGTAGACATGACAAACTTCGAATGCTCTGCTGCCTTGTCTCTCATATATGACAGTCGCCCCATTGTTAAATGTACGATGACGTCACCTTGTATATCAGCATCATAAGTATATTATCAGCATCATCGTCATTTGTGAATCAGCGTGGAAACAAAAAGCATTAATTTCAAGCTTCACCAAGCTAATGCTCTATCATTTAAAATTTGGTATGCTGCATCACAGTGACGGAATCAGGATTTTTTCGTTTAATTGCTTTTAAGATTCCGTAACTTGAATAAAAAATGCATATTTAAGGCTTCTTTTCTAAGATACTTTGTACTTTATAAAGACAAATGTGATCTGAGGCGTTGCTTTGAGACTTATGTGTGGAAATAATCTTTACGTAAGGACTAAATAAATCACTAATCGAAAATATACATACACTGAAATAAATTGTAGGAGACAAATATGTGCATCTGTGTTTTTATTGAAACTGCCCCTTAAAATAAATTTGTCATCATGACCGCTCAAGCCTCCTGTTGATGAACTCACTTTACTCCAAGGCCTTAATGACCGATTACACTATTATTATGAAGCGGAGCTGCCCTCCTTGGGCATGTGCTTAAATAATAATAGTTTTTGCGTCCTCAGCAATTCACGCAATAGGTTTGGTATGCGGTGTAGGCCCATTTACATTTACTCCCACCTTGTTACTACTATGTGTTAAGACATTGATGACGTATGTATGTTTACTAACCGAGTGATGACAGTGGAAGATATGCTTCGGTATAGGTATACTTTTATGTTAAAAATTTAATCAAATAGAGTAGAATAGAATAATCTTTGTTTGGCACATAAATACATTTATTCGCATACATCGTATAGTGTAGCCAAATCTTAATTTTATATAATTTGTCCTCTATGTACCTCTTTGCCTTTATGTAGCGCATCAAAACCAAGAAATCTAGATAGCAATTTATATATGAAATCTAGATAAAGATTCAAGATTCTAGTTTTTACTATTGTCTTTCAACCATTTCTGTGTCGCAGCGGATGTGGTGTGTCGTGGAGCTGTCAGTTTCATCTTTTATTAAAACAGCTACTACAGAAACGGCGAAGTAGTTTTCTAAATACTTCCATACAAGACTCCTTTAAAAAGTGTCTCCTCACGCGTCCTAACTTCAGTAGCAGTGGGCGTCATGTAAACAAGCACTATGTTTTATGAGCAATTTAGGACAATTTCCGAATCAAATCCGTCGGTTGCGGTGCTAACAGCGGCCAACACTTTATGCACGCTCGGGTAGTATCTCGTCTTCAGAACGCATCTTGTGGATTTACACCCATAGTTTTGTTATTATTCGAATGAAATATATTCTATTATCTATTGACCGTCTTGGTGGTCGTTTGTAAGACATTTGAAAACTATGCAAGACGTAGTAAGTTTTATTCTCGCTTGGGGCCGTCACTGTTATTTATTTGGCTCGTATTAAAATACTGATTAGGCCATATTTCACTACGGGGGCTAAGTCCGCGTTGGTGGAAGATTGTAAGACAGTGGCGAGCCTTACTGTCAGAAGTTATCAAGCCGCCCTTAAGGCCTCTGACAGCCGACACCAACGGCTTAACTTGCCTTGCGAAGCACGGAAGCGCTCGGAAAAAATGCCACTAGCGGCAGTCACGGGACGGTCACCCATCCTGCACCTGACCGTGCCTGTTGTTGCTTAACTCAAGTGATTGATTCCAATGACTCAGTTCAGCTAGGCCACGAGCGCTTCGCCACGAGTGAACTTATGAAACTTATTAATTGATAAAGCATTGGACTAAGAAAATCACACCCACATACAAAAGCCACTTTTTTAAATAAAAGCTAACCTTCCAAGAGGGGTACTTCAACGTTTAATAGACAAAAACAACCACTTTTTTGCACAATATTGACCGATGTCATTTTACCTCCTGAAATGTAATGTAAATGGAATTTTTACCTCCTCGTTAGGAGGTAAAAATTCCATCGGCCATTATTAAATCTGTATATATACTGTTCATAACTTTAAACACTTATTTAGAGGCTGTTCATAATATTGTCAGATGGTCGAAGTACACACAAAAAAAAACAACTGAGAGAACCGAACTGCAAAGTAGGTGATCGGGGTTGCAAGTGATGCAAATTACTTCAGCCAGATATCGCTGCCTGTACGTAATACAGAGATCATTGTAAAGAGGTTCGAAGTTTCACTGACGCCGGTAGTCGCCCATTAGCTCAGTTGGAAGAGCGCTGGTACGGTTAGTCAGAGGTCGCGGGTTCGAGTTCCGGCATAGGTGGAATTTTAGCCTCTAAATAGGTTTTTAAAAAATTGTCCTTAGCACGGGTTAGTGCAATAAAAAGAATATAACTGAGAGTAGATTAACAGATTGTTACTGTAAGAGAAACCGGAGATTGACCACGTTTACATTAAAGGCCTACAGCAAAAAAGTGAACGAAAATTTATAGAATTTATACAATTGTACTATGTATATTTGCAATTGTTTTGTATTTGTTGTTTTTCCAGTGTACAATTAAGAATATTCTTATCTTATCTTATAGACGAAACAGAGCAAACAACTAAGCCAGCACACGGAAGCCACTTGAAGAAAATCTCGTTCCTTCTTTCAACGGAGAAACGATCTAGATGCCTTTACAATAAAGTTTAGAAACGACCGCCGACAACGTTGGCACAGTATACAATACGACTCTCCGTCGAACAGTCACAGGATCGTCCTCCGCGAAATGTCAAGGCTGGGCCAATATCATGATACCCGGGTCAAACTGCCAATAGCTTTGTAAAGCTAGATTGTTAGCATACTTTGCATACACTAACTAGCACGAGCGATAAATTCTTTTGTCGGAATTCTGGAGGTTGAAGATTGCGCAAATACTAAACTGTATTGACCTATCAATGTATAAACTGAAATTGGTAGAAGAGCTGAGAAAATACTGTACGTAATACAGAGAATGTTGTTAAGAGGTCTGAAATTTCACTGATGCCGGTGAGTCGCCCATTAGCTCAGTTGGAAAGAGCGCTGGCACGGATAGCCAGAGGTCGCGGGTTCGAATCCCGGCATGGGTGAAATTTTTAGCCTCTAAATAGGTTTTTAAATAAGCTGAGGAAATGTAAGAAGGTTTTCGCATCCTTAAATTTAAGAAACAAAAATGTCATACCTTTGGACGCTTGCATGAAAAACATAAATAACAGAATTTAAAATCTGCTTCTGTTGATAAGGTTTTAGATAAAGTTGGGCGGAAATTCAACTGTGAGCTGCGATATTCCAGTATTAGACGTTAACTGCCGTAGCATTATAACAGACATGGTTAAATACTACGATTTGGCTATAAGAGCTGGAAGCATCAAGAGCTTTAAGGCTGCCTGGAAGAATTTTTTGTTCATAGTATAAGTTAGTCCTGTTTTTTAAGTTTTGTATTTAATGCAATAAAGTGTCAAAAACTAACAAACAAATAATAATATTTTTTCCTGAACCACCATATTAAAGTTCAATTTTTTTTTAAATTTCATGTCATTTCATGTCATGTCACAGTTTGTAAATATATTTTTTTAATTTCAAAAAATTATTTAATTGTACAGTGCTTTTACTGCTTATAAGAGATAAGAATCAGATCACTAAATCTAGTTTCTATGAGTTCAGGAAGGCTAAGCTTTAATTTCTTTTGGGCACTGCATATTCTAGTTTGAGACCCAGCGCCGGATTACGTAACGTTTCACTTCTTTAACTTTGTGCAAAAACGAAATATCTACTGGACGCGCAGGACAAGTAATTTTGTTGTGTGCAAGTTATGTCCATAATCCCCATGGGGATAATGCCCATAATCCCCATACAGGGGCGCTGCTGCCCACCCCCCGGTTTGTGTCCCTTAGTCGCCTTTTGCGAAGGAAGAATTCGGGTTGGTGCTATTCTCTAGGCCGACACCACACAGCAGGAAATAACTACGACTTCTGGAAATTATGTGTGGCAAATTTTAACGCGTCTTCGTAGTACGTAATTTGGAGGCAATGGTGTGACCCGATGTTATTCAATGGCTTATGACAACATTCGGTCACATGACATGTAGGTATCGAAATTCTTATTTACATAGCTCTACGAATTGTGTTCGCAGTGTAACATTCCGGAGGTTGCCGGATCTGCTAACATGTTTTGATTTATAATGTTTTTGTCAGTTTCTTTAGTCGTACGCGTGCAAGACAGAGAGGCTTTTCATAAATCCGGTTAATTTTATGTCACTAAGTGACATAAAATTTACCGGATGAAAAAACTATAAAGCCGAACTCGAGACAAAATTTGGAAAAATAAATAATTGATTATTATTATAACATAACATTACATACTGGCACTCACATTGCTTCTGGCCCCACACTAGGAAACCCTTTGTCGTGGGTACCAGAAACAGCTACTTCACAAACATGTAAACATACAAGACCTGGTTTTCTTTTGTCCTCAGCTGGGGATCGAACCCGTGACCTCTCGCATGGTAGGCAGAGCGCTACCTCTGTGCCTCAGATGCCGTCTTTTATAATTATCCTCTTTTGTATTAGTAAGCAATTATACAATTTGCACGCTCAATACTAATTAGCATTTTATTTATTTTAGTGTGTATATCGTAGTAAATAAGAAAATATAAATGAACATTAGTTACATTTAAAGGGGTTCTTTGTGCTTCGGAAGGCACGTGGATGTCAGCTGTCATGTAATGGCAGTCGTTAAACCATGTCAGAGGCCTATGGGCGCCTTGATAACTTCTGACAGTAAGGCCCGCCACTGTCTTACAAACCTGGACTTGGCCCCCGTGGTGGAGTATAGCTTAACCTTCCTGCAATGCAGGAAGAGACCCGTGCTTCAGCAGTGGGAACATACAGGGTTGCAATCGAAAGGGGTCTAATCTCAATTGATACTGGGTGAACTTAATTATCAAAACGCACGATCTTTTACTCGGAGTCTTAAAAAAAATACTCCTTTATTAAGCTTCTAAACTGATGTAAATAACGGTTTTTTCCTGCACTTAACTAATAAGTTAACCAATTAAAAAAAGCGATTTATTTATAATTTTTTGATTTTGCTTATTTTGTCGGTTAAAAAGTCGGAAAAGTGATAATATTTTTCTCTGTCACTAGAAATAAACACGCTGGCCGGAGCACCCTAAAACACATTTCCATTCTCTGATAATTATTACAACACGAATGAAGAGCACTATTTATCTCTATCATAACTTTGAGCTTTATATTTATTTATGCCTTACTATGTAGTGTATTATTTCTGGTTAGGTTATTGTTAAGGATTTTTGCAGTCTATGTATTTTATTTTGTACACGTATATAGACCCGTTTCTTACTGCTGCTCCGACTCTCCAAGGTTTGCTGGAAGACATCTCTTACAGAGATAAGCTCGCCTTTGTACATGTTCTATTTAATGTTTCGTGTGCAATAAAGTAAAACAATCATATTCATTTGTCTGAGCAAATTGTTTCAATTGTTGATCCTAGGTTCTAGACAGTAAGTTCTAAAAATAGTTGTCACAGTTGTTAAGATTTCTCGTGTTCACTTTTAGCTAAAAACGTACTATAATACAAGTAATGATTTTTATTCCATTGGTGGCGCTAGTAAGCACCCCGAACCACCTTAAAGCAAGAAATTTACTGAACTGACCGAACACGTTTTACAAAAATTCTTGTCCAAAACATTAAATACTCCCTTGACGTAAGAAAATCATTGGCGGTGGCGTTGTTGCTACACGTTTCGTTGCCCTGTGTTTTTGCAAAACATATTTTTTTCTTCGATTTATTCGTATTTGTATTGCTTCTCAAATTAGTACCTAGGCGTAAATGTCAAGGGTAGATATGTCGTTGTGTAGTGAAGAGGCGCATTCCTTAGCTGGATCCGCGGATCTTTACGTACGTTTTACGGTCGAGGACAAGCACCTTTTGTTAAGATACCGCATTCAAGTTAACTTTTATGTCTTGAAGTAAAACTTGAAATCACTTTGATTGGTTCTATAGTAGTTTAATTAAAATTTTGTACCAATTTTATTACAGACTAGCTGACACAGCGAACTTCGTACCGCCTAACAGTCGATTCTTTAATTTTTTAATTTTTCTCTCCGTAAGAACAATCCTCGTCCTTCAAGGAATATTCTAAAAAAAGAATTAGCGAAATCGGTCTCGAGATTTGCGCTTGCGTGGAGTAAGGCATAACCTTACTGTGATGCAGGAAGAGACCCGTGCTCAGGAGTAGGGACATACAAAGCGTTGATAACGATGTTAATGCTACATGGTTGTGATATTGTTCACACTTTTTGCAAAAGCGATCTCTAAAAAAACATATGATGTTTTTCCTCGGTGCCGTTAGTATAACTCTGTAGAGCCCATTAAGAGACGTCACGATTATAGCTAATGTAATTTCCAACCCTGTATGTCTCCACAGCTGGGGCACGGGTCTCTTCCTGCGTTGCAGGAAGGTTAGGCCATACTCCACCACGGGAGCCAAGTCCGGGTTGGTGGAGGGTTGTAAGACAGTGGCGGGACTTACTGTCACAAGTTATCAAGCCGATTCAAGTGATTGATTCCAATCACTCGGTACGACTAGGCCACGAGCACTTCGAGCTAATGTAATACGTAGCGCCATCTATAAATTTACAATGGAACAAGAGGAACTGATGAGGAATAAATAATGCTGTGATTTTTCTTTGAGTGAATTAGAAAGGCAGGTGTCCTGGGCAGCATAGAAAGGACGTGGGTCACGGGCGCGGAAAAGATGCGTCCTCTTTACAATTCAGTACTCAAGGCTCGGGATGAAACACACACAGAGAAGATGGGGGGAGGGCGCGAACTCCACTATCAACTCCGAACATTCACATAGGCCTAGTTTCAGAATTGAGAATTTCGCTAAGTAAATACTTAACTGTAGTGCTGTCTTTGGAAGCGCTCGTGGCCTAGTTAAACCGAGTGATTGGAATTAATCACTTCAGTTAAGCGACAACAGGCGCGGGTCGATGCAGGATGGGTGACCGTCCCGTGACTATTGCTAGTGGCATTTTTTCCGAGCGCTTCCGTGCTTCGCAAGGCACATTAAGCCGTTGGTCCCAGCTGTCGTGTAATACCAGTCGTTAAGCCACGTCAGAGGCCTTATGGGCGGCTTGACAACTTCTGACAGTAAGGTCCGCCACTCTCTTACAATCCTCCACCATCCTGGACTTGGCCCCCGTGGTGGAGTATAGCCTAACCTTCCTGCGATGCTGGAAGAGACTTATGCCCCAGCAGTGGGGACAAACAAGGGTTGATATCAAGTGCTGTCTCTTCGAATTTCTTAGAACCGAGCGTGACAGAACGTTACTTAAGTATTTACTTAGTGAAATTCTCAATTCAGAAACTTGTCCTTAGTCTATTTTAAGTTATTTTTGTTTTTTTTAATAATTATACCATTTTAAAATTTTAATACAAGGCGTCGCGTCTATTTAACGCCCTCGTACCACGTCTTTTCTGTGCATCCCAGGCCGAAGGCAGTGGCGTGCGCAAATGAATTTTTCGTCGAAAGTTCTCGTCATTGCCACTAGATGCCGCTAGCAGATAAAAAATATTGAAGTAAATCTTATTTCACAAGAAGTGCATTATTTTATGAGGAAATATTATCAAATATGTCAAAAGCCTTGAGTCAGTAATTTCACAATTTTCAATTACTGCATTTTTTCTGTAGCGATATCTGAACTTACACTCCACACGCACCGCGTTGATGTCTTTTGTAAGAACGCGAATGTCGCTAAGCCGTATGACGGTACTATTGGATTTTAAAACCACTATTTATCTTTTTAGGTTAAAATACCTGTGTAGTCATCATGATATTCGGATATTATAACAAATAGTTTTCTTTTTATGTTTAAATTGTCCATATACCTACATAAAAATTAAGTGAAAGTGTAATATTATAAATGCGAAAGTGTATTTGTTCTTCTTCCAGGCAGCAATTTTATGCATAGAGACAGCTTATGGGCGGTATTCAATCCAAATTTCACGAGCATGGATTCGTGGGCCCAAACAGTTATCATTTACACACAGGCATATACATTGCTTTTGGCCCTATACTAGGGTACCCTGTGTCGTGGGAACCAGAAACAACGACATCACAAACAGGTTAACATCCAAGACCTGAGGTTTTTTATTCCCAGTTAAAAGTTACAGGGCAGTAGGTACAAACGATTTTGTAAGCATCACTTTTTCATCATATCGAATAAATCTGTATTCGACATCTTAATTATTATATTCGACATCTTAATTCCTGGAAAAATGTATAGGATAAGTATTTCGTCCTGTATGTCTAGAATCCAATCCGGACTTGGCCCCCGTGGTGGAGTATGGTCTATACCTTCCTCAGGGAATAGACCCGTGCCCCTCGGTGGGGACATAATGAATGGGTTGATGATGATGTCTAGAAAATTGGAACTGTCGGTAGTTGTGTTGTCGGTAGATGAGTTTCGTGTGAATAGATCAGTTCAATACCTTACATGTTGTTTGATTGCGCTCACCTTCTTAACATGGCGCAGCCGGTACCAATCTGATCCTAAGGGATTTGATGATAGACTGTTTTTAATTTTTTTTGTGTTATCGTTCCACTGCAGGGACGTTCTTCTTCTCTCAGAGAGAGAGAGAGAGTATGGGCTCAATTGCCACGCGCCCCCGCGGATTGGCAATTCCAAGCGCAGAGGTATTTGAACATCTCAGACACTCTACGTGCGTGTGTGTGATGGAGGAATGCGGATTAGTAAGCAAATAAGTGTATTTAGGGCTGATTTTTCAATAGTCAGATAACTTTTATCTGAGGAATAAAAATGGCGGTTTGACATAAGTTTCATACATAAGCTGTCAAACCGCCATTTTTATTCCTCAGATAAAAATTATCTGACTATTGAAAAATCCGCCCTAATCAAGTAAATATATTAGCATTCTGTTTGTTGTCTGTCAATGTACAATATTGTGCTGCTTACTGGTTGAGCTTGTAGTGGTGAAAAAACTATTTCGTCGACCGGACAACCTAATACTTAGGTTCAGAAATGTCTGTGTAATTTCCATTTTTATGTACAATAAAGTGTTCTATATCTATCTATCTAGCTATTTATCTATCTATCTAATACAACCAGATGCCTCAGGTCCTCCTTGCGACGTTTTACCCCGTCGAAGCCCTAAGCGCATGCAAATGGGACCGTGGAACTGGATCACGGAGTCCTGGTGCCGGAAGTGAGAAGGCTCGCGATGAAAGTACCGGCGCGACCGGTCGCCAGCCCAACGGTGCCGCGCCACGCCCGCGCACCGATTCGATTCCGATCGACAAATCGATTGGTAAGATTCGAACTTGCACTCTGTATATTTATATATGTTGTAATAAAGAATCGATATTTACTCTTATACTCCCACTGCTGGGGCACGGGTCTCTTCCTGCATCGCAGAAAGGTTTGGCCATACTCCACCACGGGGGCCACGTCCGGGTTGGTGGAGGATTGTAAGACAGTGGCGGGCCTTACTTTCAGAAGTTATAAAGCCGCCCATAAGGCCTCTGACATGGCTTAACGACTGCCATTACGTGACAGCCGGCAACAACGACTTAACGTGCCTTGCGAAGCACGGAAGCGCTTGGAATAAAGAATATTCTTATCTTATGTTACATTTAGAGAACACGCGGGCGATTTCTTTTTTGAAAACCGAAATGTAATCACGGATATCAGTTTTAAGCCGAATTAATTCATTACTTTATATATATCTTTAATAAAAAACCCGGAACCTAGTATCACGGATCTAGGACTAGATGGTATTTATGCTAAAGCGGCCGTTTGTTATCTAGTCTTGGATTTTTTGCCTTAGGTTCACGGTCGTGTGTCCTAAAAATGTTATGTTGCCAATCTGAACAGAGGGCATAGTAAAGGTTACGCGATCGAGATACGTATAGGCCTAAACGTACATGGAAAAGAAAGACCAACAAGGCTCAAACTTACACAAAGATCGGGTGCTTGGCGGTGCTAACTAACGCTACCAATGGAAATCATAATTACCTTCTTTTATAACGCGTCTTTAGGAAAAGTTAACATCATAAATCTTAATAATTTATACAACCTACTGACAAAAATCTTGGGCCAAGAATAGAATAAAGATTGCTAGACGTACAAGAATACTAGAAATTTAAAGCAGTTATGTCAAAACCGGCCGTTTTTAGCGGAACTCGATTAAAGTCCTAGGTTACTTATCCTAGATTCTAGGTTTTACAAATACTTGGCACAGTTGTTAAGATTCTAAGGTTCACTTTTTGGAAAAAATGTAATATAAAACAACTTATGATTTTGAATCCATTGGTGGCGCTAGTTAGCACTGCCTACCGCCTTAATTTAACGCCTTAAAGTAGGGTAGGAGGCTCTCCGTATTCGGAGGGCGGGAGGAGGGTGGGATGACGTTCTGCAAAAACCTGCAGGCAGATGCTGGATGCGGCAAGCTGAAGATAGGGCGCTATGGCACTCATTAGGGGAGCACTATGTCCAGCAGTGGACTAGTACAGCCTGACAACGACGACGACGATCGCCTTAATTTTGGTTAGAACCCACCGCTGAACTAGTGCGGCAGTCTCTAGTTATGCAGTAAAAAAAATTGTGACTCGTGCGTACATGATATGATACGTGAACGAGTTTGATGTTGAATCGGGTACTTGTCTTGTCACAAAATTGGATGGCAACAGGCAGCGTCGTCCTGAAATAGAATTTCTCGAATTACATAAAGCAGTGCTACACTTTCTAAAACCTGTCATTGTTGATATCAAAAAAAATTTTTCGGAAATTACAATGAATGACGTAGACATTTTTCTTTACTTCTTTAGCATGTTCTTAAAAGCGTAACTTTACTTAGTACCGTTATGACGGTCCAATAAATTAACACTATACTGTAATATACCTAGAACTGTCACGAGGCACTCTTAACTTATTTACGGTATTTGGATTATTTTCACTACACTAGTACTTTGCTAAAACAGGATTTTTTTAAAAGGTTTTCATGGCAGAAGTGGTTACAAAGGTGGTTTGAATGTGCTGAATTTGGTATGTTTAACTGAAACGTAGTAAACTACTATATATTTTTGCAGTCAGCTATTAAAAACATCTGGATTGTATTAGGACAACGAAGAAGAGTTAGGTTACCAAGAAATTTATTAAATAGGACTGTCACAGCGACAGGAAATGCTTCAGCGCTTAGCCACTCTGTATGACAATGTTTATCTATGCTTATCCTGAAGTAGGGAGGTACTAATATTATGGAAGAAGAATTAAAGTAAAATGTGATGGCACAGAATTATCCTACACCTAGGTGCACTGGTCAGCTACTGTAGCTCTTGACTAGTTGATTAATGAGCTCCTTTTGTTTATTGTACACACCAGAAAACAAAATACATACATACATACATACATACATACATACATACATACATACATACATACATACATACATACATACATACATACATACATACATACATACATACATACATACATACATACATACATACATACATACATACATACATACATACATACATACATACATACATACATACATACATACATACATACATACATACATACATACATACATACATACATTTAGATTGAAGTAGCATTGCTTTTATACCTTAGAAGATATGGAAAGACTGATGATTTTTCTAAAAGTTAAACCTTATTTTTTTTTCTATATTCTGGTGTCACAAAAAATGCGAAAATCTAAAAAAAAATTATAACAAAAGAACATGATAGACGACGTTTTTAATTGAATTCTAATAGGTTTCGAAAAGGAGTGTAAATGCAGATAACCATTATTTGACGAGATAATTAGAAAATTATTAATTTGAATGCGGATCTACTTACTTGATTTTTTATCGGAAGAGGAAAACCATGTTTCATTCTGATTCGCCGAGCTTAATCATGGTGAGTAGATTCAATGAATAATGTCTAGTACTTACGAATGTTTTAGATCAAAAACTTGAATATTGTTAACAGATCCATATATTATGAGTCGTTTCTTTCAAGTTGTGACGTCATAGTTATATGCGATTTATACGACGCGTGTTTGTACCACGTGACTAGAATGACCTTTTGACAGATTACATTATGAAAAGTATTAGTCGTAGAGAAAAAAAAATACCACGTTTATTTAACTTTTGACATGGTTTTTCTGTTACGAGTATATATAAGAAATGTGCAAGGTCTCCAATCAAAGCTGCAATAAATTCACTTGTGGCCCGTCAGCAGAAATGCGGGTGCCGTACCAGGCGTTACAGAGAATGACTAACACCAATATCGGACGGAATTGTGTCGTGTTGCCAATACGTTGACCTTAGTATGACAAGTGCACGGTTGACGCGAGCTTGTGCGCGTTGCGGTGCAAATGGTAATGTGGTAAGCTTAGGAATTGCCTGGCTGAGTCGGCGACGAATAAACGTAGAGTTTTACGAGGTGTTAACGGTTTAGGAGTCTAAACGACGTTACCATGTGTAAAATAAGTTATAAGGTATGAAAGAGATGACGGATCTAAATAAGGTTACGAAAGAACTAAGTAAAAGGAGAATGATCAATTAACTATAGGAGTTAGTCTATTTTTGCGCCTTCTTGCGCATTGATGAAACCAACGGTAAACTATAAAAAATTAGCTCTGGATTATGCAAGAAAAATATTATGTAAATATTAGATGGGTGTTTCGAGAAATCTTAATTTTGAGCCCATGTTTTGAGGTTATGAAGACAGATTAAAAAGACTCAGTTATGACAATTTTGGTGGTTTGGTGTTTATGCCACAGATTATTTATGCCTTTAGCAAAGGACGTGTTAGGCATTTACATACTGCGACTTTTTGCAGATAGCGCATGTGATTATAGAAGGTTCCATCCGTCTTTTTTGACATCCGTGTTTAATACTCTTTGATTTTTGCAATAATTTAATCTAATCTGTATTTGTAATGTAATCTGTACTGAAGTTTTTTAGCTATTCACATGGATGTCGACGTGGTTATACAGTCAATACTGATATTTTTTAATTATTACTTTTAAACCCCTGCTTCTTTTATTTTATCAAATAAAACTATGAAATAATTTTTCAAAAGAAACATTTTGAGGGATAAATGTTTAAAGCGCAACATAGACTGTTTTTGGTCATTCTCCTTTGCACCTCAACAATTTTACCAACGCATCATACTAAATTATATATATTAATTACCGCTCCTGCAATCATAGACCAATAATTAAGCTAACAGATTATTAAATAATTATGGCGGCCTCGCAGAATTAGACAATTTTCAATATTTTTATACACTAGAAATTCCTTAAATTCTATTGAAATTTCCGAATCCGTTCGAAAATATTTTAACAGGCACAAAAAGAAATGTCACTTCAGGGCTTATACAAATCAATAGCAATAATATTTTCTTCTACAGAACCCAATTACTTGTACGTACTGGTTTCGAAGTGGGATACCCTGTGCTATTTGTAGCAAGTCACGGAAATCACAAACATGGAAACACACCCAGACCGAGGCCACTTGTAAAATTCAGTGAGAATAGAACCCACGACCTCTGTTTCGGTAGTCAAGTGTGCTAACCATTAAACCAACGCGGTAGAAAATAAAACTGTGGTACAGGTATTTTTTATTATATAATTAATATTTTTACCATGTGCAGTGACAATACAGACAATACAGGAAGGCCTTCGCATTTCTGGACAATATACTCCTCAAAACGATTTATTTTCAAGGCGGTCCCAGTTGTTCTTAACAAAATCCAGTTGTCAAGCAGCACCACTAGCAACAAAGTCAACACACTCGTACACTAACCTAATATACCTATATATTTGTAGTGAGCACACATTAGAGACCGGAGTCGGTGAAAGTCCTCGCGCCCATTCACAAGGCGCATACAAATATTTGTGACCGCCTACAGTACCGAAAACGTGTTTAGGCCAGAGTTGTAGACTCCCGCTGTTTCAGCAAGAGAAAGAGTTCGTGTGATCCCACCAACACATAAGTGTAAAAAAAACTGGCCAACTTCTCGTCTTCAGAAAATGCATGATTTTTAACTTTAACTTGCCAAGTTCCTTGCTCTGACAGAATTGATTGGTAAACAGGAAAAAAATTGTGTGACTTTCAAATTTACAGGCTTTCTTCTTTTCCTCTAGAAGACGTCGAATTAAAATAGTGGTACTAAATCTTGCCTAGTATATGGAAATTAAAAAGCGTCATGCGTTGTTTTCGTGTTGGCAAGTTTTTACACATAATTTAATCAATTGAGGGCTGATTTTTCAACAGTCATATAACTTTTATCTGAGGAATAAAAATGGCGGTTCGACATAATTTTCATACATAAGCTGTCAAACCGCCATTTTTATTCCTCAGATAAAAGTTATCTGACTATTGAAAAATCAGCCCTGAGACAAGTAGTTGGCTAGCTTTTTATGTATTGGTGAGATTTCACGACTTTTATTAAAAATAAAAAATATGTTAGCAAACTATACAGAGTCGTAATTTGAGACTTATGTACCTCAAACGTATCTACAAAGCCTTAGGTAGTTCCCCTTGTACGCTGTCTCAAATTAGAACTTTGTAAAACCTGGTAAATTTTATAAACCCACAGGACTAAAATAACCAAAAATTTCTCAGACCACACCTTCAACCTCATGAAAGAGCGGTTAAAACTGAGGCTACAATTTTCGCGTCGTCGTCGTCGTCGTCGTCGCCAGGCTGTACTAGTTCACTGCTGGACATAGCCCTCCCCTAATGAGCGCCATAGCGCCCTGTCTTCAGCTTGCCGCATCCATTATTGCCTGCAATCTTCGCGTGATCCATCAGAATATCGGCGGTTTAATTGACAAATCTCTGAATCGTTGAAAAGAGACCGTATTGAAGAGGCTATTGAAAAGAACAATGGTTCTAAAGTCTTTTACAGAGATCTGTTTATTGGCCAGAACCGATTCTCGAAGTTGAAGACCTAAGATAGTAGCATCGTCTCGTCAGGTCCAGATATTTTGAAGAAGGTCGAAAGATTCTATAGACTGTTATACACTTCCTCATAAACCTGTTATAAGCGTAGCCCAAAACTCACGAGTTAGACTGACGTGGAACTACATCGAGGATATTCCAGACAGAATGACGTGAGGCTAATAGGTCTTAACGATTTCTCCTCTGTGTAGTCACCCTTTTCCACCTGTGGTGAATGCCACATTGACTTCCCGCCATGCGTGTGGTATGTATTGGTGAGCCAGGCAGCATTTGAAGATGCTCACTAGTTGTGGCAGTATGTTTTTAATCCCGCATTGTAGAAGTGCCGGAAATATACAGTTCATTCCGGAAGACTGTAGACTGTACTTTATACGGCCCTTTGTACATTGTACAAGTCATCCCGTCAGAGTAGCAGCTCAAAAGGAGGGTAATATGTTTGGCTCGTATGTATGTAAGTTTAACCTCCTAAGCCCTGGAGGTAACAATTACTTCAAGTCTTCTAAAACTACGTAGATTTTGAAGAACTTTTTATTCTTGTGGTCCAAAAAATTATGAGAAAAATTTTGGACCTGGAACAGTATGTTTTCTGGACGTCCTACAAAATCATTGGGCTGACTGAGGCTATTTGTAACGTACAAATGTACGGCGGTTCCCACTGAGATTCGAATCCACTACCTCCAGAATGGTATTCAAACGTGATACCGCAAGACCAAAGAGGTAGGCATAGGGGTTCCCTATTTCATTCCGCAAATTCTTTGTTCGAAATACGGTTCACATACGAATGATACTTCGAACAATTAATTGTTCGACGCCTTTTTTATTCGATGTTTTTGTTGTCCGGTGCCTTGTTGCTTTGAAAACTGTTACACCGGTGCATTATATTAACGATGCTTGTTTTTTAAATGCTTCGTTGCTTCAAAAAACGTTTTACTGAGTGCTAGTTAGCAAAGTAGTATTTTTCGTCTCTGTGGGATAACATACATAATTTAAATAATCGCCGAATTTTTGAATGAATAGACATTCCTCACGACATCAGATTTAAAAACCTATTTAGAGGCTAAAAATTTCATCCATGCCGGGATTCAAACCCGCAACCTCTGGCTATCCGTACCAGCGCTCTACCAATTGAGCGCTTTTGACATCAGATTGCGAGGAAAATGTGAACTACTCTAGAGAATGCCAATGAAAAATTAAAAGGATTTAAGCATTAAAACTTCTACGTAGGTACTTTTACAATAATTCAGCACTAGATGATAATGATGTAACAAGGCACTGAACTAACAGCAATCGGTGCATTAACATTCGATAAAATTAACCGTCGCATTAAAAAGCATCGCAGTAAAGTTTTCGATGTAACGAGACATCGAACCAACAAGCAGTCGGTGTATAAACATTTGATTCAATAAGGCGTCGAACAATCAATCTTTCGAAGTCTCATTCGTAGGTGAACCGTATTTCGAATAAAGAATTTTCGGAATGAAATAGGGAACCCATATATAGATAGTAAGTCATAGACACTTTTAATTTTAATTATTCAGTTAACATACATGATTCTTATTCCTAATGGTCGCCAAATGTCAACAGCTATTTATAATTCTAAGTACATACTTAACTAATTAACACAGTTGAGTTATTAAGTACTAAGCAAGTAAAAAATGTGTTTTGATAATGACCATCATCATAATCAGCCGGTGTTAGTCCACTGCTGGAATAGGCCTCTGCCAGGACACGCCAATTTGACTGTCACAAAGTGTAAAATGCTCCTTTTTTAGGGTTCCGTTGTCAACAAAGAACCCTGATAGTTTCGACGTGTCCAGCCATCTGTCTGTCGGATAAATTCTTTCAAATATTTTTTATGGTACCTACTTTCCCTGTTTCTAATATTTTATTTAAATTTTAATTCATTCTCGCCTACACTATAGTGTAGGGTATTGTTGGATTCACACACACAATTACAAATTATTACGGCTAAGTAAGCTTTGCAAGTGAACAAGTAAAAAGCGATCAATTTTATGAAAAAGAAATTGTGCAAATTTCTTTGTAAATAACTTTGACAAAGTTGCAAAGCAGGTAAAATGTCCCTTCTTCTACGGAACGCTCCACTGCGTGTTGCCTGACACGCGCTTAGCCGGTTTTTTCTTAAACTGAGGAAGAATCTCCCAAGTCTACAATAAAGAAGATTATTGATGGATTACACAAGAGAGATAGTTGAAACCTAACTGGTCAAAAATATATTCAAACGACCTATGCAAAAACCCACAGCAGAATTCCGCAGAATTTTAAATTTCGAACGCCGAAAGAAGAAAAAGAAAACGGCCCCGATATTCTAGACGTCCGGCAGTGATAAGATTTTACGTCACGTTATCAATTACACATTTACATACATAACGTCCGAGTGAAAGTGTCTTACAAGGCTGGTCCCCATACTAATGTTAAAAATTGTTTAAGATTCCAAATTGACGCTTGCGCTTAGCTCACACTTTTCTCCGTTAGAGACTCGGCGTTGCGGCAAATAATCTAAATAAATTAATCATTTGAACCTAACCAACCCCTCTTCAATTGCCAAAGACTACGCAATCGCAGATGCGCCATGTCGTTTGAGATATCCTTTACCATTAATCCTCCACTCTCTTCCACTGTCTGCTATGCATTGAACCTTCTGTAAATCCGTTCAACATGAATCAAATTACAGACACCCCGTACAGCTGCTAGCCCGAAATATTACAAAAAAATTGTCCGAATCATGACAAAAACCTTCAACCAGCACCAATATCAAAACCAGTCTTTGACGGCGCTTCTGCGTTCCCTACTCTTTGGTTCGCCGCAGCGACCATCACTACTTTCCTTCCCAGCGCGTATGACGTAACTCTATAAAAGAGTGCGCCGGGTAGACCCCGCCGCTATACTGTTTCCGCACGCTCGGCCATCGCGTCCTCCACTCAAAGGGGCGCGAGCGGAATCACTTCCGCTAGGACACAGTGACTTCAAGTTCAACACACAAGGTGAATAGTGACAGTGAAGTGCAGTGGTGACCGAACGGACTGAGTGTTACAGCTGTGCTGGTTTTGGTCTCATCTTTATCGCAAATGCCCAATTAGAATAGACACGCTCGTGTTTTCAGCTCGAAGGAATGCAGCACAAAAAGCAGCACGCTCTGGATGCGATCGAGACGAGACTAAAGCCTGGAATGAATTTGTTACTCTTCGGTTATCATTATCATTTGAGTTCCTACGGTATCGATCTCGTCATCCTCACCACTCATAAAGGATCTTCCAACTTTCCTATTCGAAATATCTGGCTACGGTCGACGCGGTCAAGTGTAGTTAAACTTTTGTGTAATTAAATTCAACCAATGACTGATAATCTGAGGAATTGCAATAAGTTTATATTCTCTTCAAAACTATTTGGTACATTTAGTCAGGCACCTGCATTGTGATGCGAGCCTTTAAGTGCTATATAACAGGCTGTTTGTTTCAGATACAAGATGAGGTCGTTACTACTGTTAGCGGCTGTCTGCTGCTTAGTTATGTCGGTGGTCGCAGTGCCCGTGTTGAGGGTGGAAGAGGAGAAGGCGGTGGCGCGGCAAGCGGCACCCGCGGCGGCAGCGCCCGCGCCTGCGGCCTCCGATGACGATGATGACGATGACGACGATGACGACGACGATGACGTCGATCTCGACGAAGCGCTGGCAGGTACGGATTTGGGGCTTTTTGGTTTTGGGAGGACGGTTAATAAATTCGTATTTTTCAATTGGGTGGATCGCCGAGTTACAGGCTTGGTCTAGTTTGAAAACTTTTGGAATAGTTTGTGGTTTGGTTTTTCTATGTTAGGCTCTGCACCAATGCCTACAATAAATTTTAGTTAAATAATAAATCCATCAAAGTTTTATTTAGTAAATTAATATTTTCCTTTATTTTGTTAAAGAGGAAAGACAAATCCAACATAAAATCGTTTACCAACAGCTTTTTGGTGTACCTGGTGTTATAAACACTCGGAATGAGTAATATACGGAGATATGAGATATAGGATTAAGTAATAACTTAGAATTATAAAATTTCCATTTTGAGCTATTTCAAATTAATAATAAATTCCACACAACTCAATCACTCATCCTAGTGTCAAAGTAGGATACTCTGTGCTTTGTTGTAATCTAAGCATACTTTGACGAGGAATGCGACAATAAACCATTGAAATCTACGTAGCAGTTCCTGAAAGCTCTTTTAACTTCTGGAATTCAGCATAAAATTATTCATTTTAGCTAATTCAGTTTATTCAAAACAGCCGAGTAGAGTGACCTGTTGATAGGCGGTACCGTTTCAATGGCTGGCAACGGTACCGGCAGTTGTAACAAAGCATCTTAAGAGATCCACACCATTCATCGCGGGCTAGAATGTTTCCGCATCATCTAGACAGTGTTGTATAAACATCAGGAGATTATATAATAATAATTCCATATAACACAATCACTTAGCCTGGTCCCAAACTAGGATACCCTGTACTATGGTAACCGGGCAAGGACATCACAAACGAAATGGAAACACACCCAGACTGAGGCCATTTGTAAAAACGTACGGTGGCCGAAAGTGGAAATCGAACCCTCGACCTTTAGCATGGTAATCAGACGTAAGAATATTTTACTTGAAAAATTAGACTGGAGTTCTTACCTAATTGGTGATTATCTGTGTAACTCTTTGATAGAACAGTAATGAGGTACAACATGGATTTATTAGTTGGACATATAACATGAATTAACACTTTGCATGGATAAATGCCATAGCATGCTATTGTAAAAAAGGCGATTGATAAATCATTTCAGGGCTGAAGTGATCTATCTTTTGAACTAAATTTATTTACAAAGTTCTTGTAAATTAACAGAAAATACGAAATAATTACAGAACTAAAGCCAACCTTTCACAACAATCTCTCTAGCATTATCTTACATTAACCCATCAAGCCCATAGTTCTGAAATTATCTCTATTAACTAAGGATCATCTCAAGAAACAAACATAGCCTCGAATTTTAGTAACCATTATGTGTTATGAAATGATAACACGAATTGCGTTTAAAAATTTTATATTAAAATAGTAGCTTTTAATATATACGTGAAATTTGAGATGGTTTACGAGTAAACACTCGGATTATTCTGCACAGTATTAATCGTCATTACGAGAATTTGATAGTTTTGTGAACTCGACAAATACGTTATAAATTCTTTCATGATTGATTAGGCTGTAGGCAGATACTTATGTTTTTCTGAGACGTCTTAGCCATAACATCCCATTTAGAGATGAAATAGAAGTTTAATATTGGTAGTAAATCTTCGCGTTGAAAGCTTTCTCTTTTAAAGGATTTCTTGAGTGATAAAGACGGCATTCAATTATGATTAATGAATCATTAGTTTCTCTTTAAAACGGACTTTGAGTTATGAAGTCATTTATCATAAAGCCTACCTGTGAGACTTCATAAACATTTTTTACAAATTTCGTTTAGGTTCAACACGATTCTCAAAAGAATCTTTGGAATACCCGCATTTATTAGTTGCAGTTTCTGATACTTATTTAAGCTTGTTGAGTGGACTTGATTAAAGTTTGGATAAAATATTCAAGTGTTATTTGGTGTCTGAGGAGTTCACACAATTCTCTACAACTGAAATTACCAATCTGTTGTGGGCACGCGTGGTAATTAAACCCAAACACTCTCTCTGAGAGAAGATCTGCGCCCTGCAGTGGGACGTATATAAGCTACCCAAAATATCTGTGTCTGCTAAGCGGCAAATACGGCGTAAGAGTTAATTTAGTATAATTTCAATCAATCTGAAGTGTATTCCACTGCTTTCTTTCTGCAAGGCGCCTCATTCCATACAAAATAGGTACAAGCGGCTCGTTCCAAATTCTAGGTCGCGATGAAATTAATTAAAAGTCAAGTTTACGCCCGTGAAAGTGTTACGAGTGCGTTCCGTAAATAAATACATAATATTAAATTCTGACAAAAGCAGGATGCAGAATAGTATGCCTAGTGATGTCGGCTTGGGAATATTGCCAATACCACTTCCGGAAGACTTCCACTCCCATTTCGCCCGGCTTACTAAGCAAGTTAGCAATGTTAGTAAAAATCCCAGCTGACTTTTGGTTATTTTTTTGGTCACACAATTGTGTAGATGCTTAGTAAAACCATAGCGGCTATTAGTAGGGTTATTTGGAGAAGAGATATAAACATTATGTCAGGTTCATAAATTAAGATTTTCAGTTTTTATTCTTTTTTTATCTTTATTGTATGGAATTCAGTCGAAAAAATATGTTATTGCGCAGACGATTCCTTCTTCTCCTTATAGTACCATCTCCTATCAGAGGTCGGCTATCATTTTGGTCTCTGTAACCCGTGATGTGGCGACTCGGAACAAATTGTTGGTGCCTGTCTGAAACCATTCAGCCAAGCTTTGCAGCCAGTGAGTTCTTCTACGGCCTGGGGGCCGATTCTCGCCCATGCGAATTGAAAGCGTAGACGCAAAATAGTCGAAGGCTTAGACATTTGTCGCTTGAAAATGAGATAAGATAACTCGACATTTATCATTAGAGAGATAGATAGAGAACACTTTATTGTACATAAAAATTTAACATTTATAAAGACATATTTTTTTCATCCGAATCAATCTAGCATGGCGTTCAGAATACAGATTTTGGCTGTCGCTTGACTTTTTACGTAGAATTCCAAGACATAAGCCTTAGAGTAGTATACGCCCTTTTTGGTAATGAAGTGAGAATTAGCTCCCTGGTCTTCTGCAGCCCTGTATTTTACTAAGATAAGATCATTCCAGAAAAACAATAATACAAAGTAGATGTTTCCAGGCTGCTCCCATTACATTAAATTATTGAAATACCGATTGTACCGAACATTCGTGCTTTTCAGCTTTCGTTCTAATTAACAATCGACCTATCGTTGTCGATCAAATGTCTGTCTATGTATGGTCGTTCGATATTGTGTGTTAGGAACTCCACAAAATTGTAGTCTTCAATTACATGGAACTTCGTTGACATTTCGCTTTTAGGAAAAATATGTTATTCATACTTTTAGCTTTCACTTACTCTACCGCCGCTTTTCATTGTATAGGCTTGTTTAAATCCGAATTAAATATACAACAGAATTTGTTTGTCAGATTATCTGTCAAACACTGAGCGCTTTGGGAGCGAACGAATAATAGAATCAAACAAACATTTATTATACATTTGAAAGGTAAAGTAGTTAGGTACCGACTTGAGTATTTTTAACACGCTTTTACTAGCTGTACTTGTACTTGACTTAATAAGTCACTGTGTGATTAATACATGACAAAGTTAGAAATTCCGTTTTAAAACCAACTTCTGAAATTCAATAAATATATTGTGTTAGAGTATGGGTATCATTTAGCAGTTGTAGTTGATTACATTTAGGTCACGTTTACCTACTTAAAGATTTTTTTAACTATAATCTTATATTAAAAAAAATCAAAGCGTTGATGGCGGGACTATCTCTCAACTTTCTTTCCCGGATGGGAGATAACTGCTCAAGACATGGAGGTATGAAAGCCCATGGAGGCCTTTGCCCAGCAGTGGGACTAAAGACGGCTGACTAAAAAAAATTCCTTCCCTTCTGGCAATCATATCCATTTAGATCTTTGCAAATGCATGAAATTTAAATGTCAAACTATAATTTGGTATTATCGAACTAATCTGAAGATGGAGTCAGGAGTGGATAGTGGGATTCTTCAAACTCTACTGCGCCAACTATTCTTACACCCAGTTTCTGGCACACCCGAAATTTGCTAGTCTACTGTTACTAGCTGTTTATGACTTTAAAGCACTTTGGCCAACTGCACGCAGCTGGCCAACTGACAGCTGTCAACTACTTAGCTATAATGTCTTACGGGAGGATATATTCTTAAGATATATTATAAAATAGTTAAATACAGGAAGAAACGTGTTACTACCACATGCAGATCGATCCACAGTGTGACAGTTGATATCGTAATGGAACCTCTGTATACACTTGGCAAAAGATTTTGTGTCTACGTTACGAGTTTTTCCATTTCGTCATGATTTACGAGGTGCCGATAGACTTAACCCTGTAACGGTGCAAACCTCTTCATACCATTTTTATTTCTTTTTCCATCTATCATTTTCAAATATTTAAATTACGTCACACATTCTTCAATTTCTCTCATTTTTCATCACTACTACTTTACGCTTTGACCAGATCTGACTTTTTACCTGCTTCTCCGTTTATCCGTTTTTATCCAGTTTTCTGTTAATATGACTACAATATTATAACAAATAAAACCACACCTAAAGTCGTTCCAGAGTTTATTTATTATTATAAAATTATATACAACGTTACAACCCTACCCTATTTAGGAGTCCAGAGGATGATAAAGAGTTTAAAAGTAGTAAAAGCGTAACCATCGAGGTTGATAGTGTACTAGTTCAATATCATCACACTAATAATATAAAGGCGAAAGTTTGTGAATGTGTATTTCGTTACTTAGCTAAACGGTTGGAGAGATTTTAATAAAATTTGGTATGGAGTTAGCTGACACCCTGGATTAACACCTAGGCTACGGAAATATCTTATTCCTATGGGAAAATCGATAAACCGTGGGTAACACCGCGGGGCGCAGCTAGTAAGTACTTACTATCTAATGGTAGGCATTTAAGTTTCCTAGCTGTCTAATAGACAAAGGATGGTCAAGTCTCTTTTACAGTACTGGTATATGTGCCTTGTACAGATGTGCACCTTATTCAAATACCTCACGGGTTATTTTTGCAAATACGAAAAGAAAAGTCTAAGTTAAGCCGTTGGTACCGGCTGTCATATAAAGGCAGTCGTTAAGCCATGTCAGAGGCCTTATGGGCGGCTTGATAACTTCTGACAGTAAGGCCCGCCACTGTCTTACAATCTACACCAACCCGGACTTGGCACCCGTGGTGGAGTATGTATGGAGTATGGAGACTACGAGGGTTGATAACGAAGTAAACTTTACATCTAAAAATGAACTAATGCGCGTTTTGATATAAACAGACTTGACAACTGGAAACCCCGATCTAATTTACGAACGTATATGTGCGTACCACACAGTGTCATTCATAGGTTAACTTTAATATACTTGATTCTGTATATTATTTAGCCAAAAGCTGGTTTTCAATAGATTAGGCCGAGCCAGCTGGAGTCTGACGAGCCTACGAAATATAAAGTCAAATTCATATTTAACACACTTCATATTTAGTGCAGGAGAGCGTTATACGTTTCTGCCGGGGTAGTACGATGGCACGCGTCACGCGTTTTATGGCGGTAAAATGTCAGAATTTTACATTCAATGTACTGGAAAGTCGCGAAACGCCGCGCGTTTCAAATGTCGAAACATTTGAAACGCGCGGCTAGCCTCATCGTACTGCCCAGACTGCAGAGCATACGCCTCTTAGAAATAAGCAGACTATTGCTAAATGTGGATTGTGGATTATTACAAGCGCTGAAATCAGTGAGTACCTCGGAGATTTTCTCACGGTATTTTCCTTCAACGAGGCCCCGTATATATTATTTATAATTGATATAAAATCTCAAGTAGGTATACAGTTGACGGCGGAATGCGCCGCGGCATACGTCAGTCGTCGGGTAAGTTAATTAATGCAAACAGAACGGCTCAATCAGAGAAATTGGCGCTCCCCTGGCTTTCTAGTGTACTCGTGGAGGAAAGTCTTGCGGCCACGACACGCTACACTGGAGACTGATCGATTGAGCGCTCGGCTTCGTATCAGTTCCGACTGCATAGGTACAGTGGAACGATTAACAGGCTAATTATCTAATTAACTCACCATGCTGGACGATAGATGGTTTCCAAGTGTGTTAATTTTTTTTTTACAATTTTTACGACTGCGTTTGCATCAATAACCTGACTCTACGTTTCGATCGTATGTGCGTAGGTACTACCGTAAGGTTAAAAGCAGCAATGGTCACACTTTTGTGTAGTTATATCGTTACTCCTATATCGTTGCTACGAATGCATGAAGTAACGTGGTTTTCAACTCTCGACATAAGCACATTCTCAGATGTTTTTTCTTGAAATAAAATTGTTCTGCTCGCTCTATTTAGTACTCCGATTAAAGCTAATGCATTTCGCAAACCAATTATCTCATGGGAATTTGACTTGCAAAGGATTGCACGATAAAAATATGGCATGTTGTTGTCATGTGAAATGCCTATGTCGATACAATCAAATGTTGTGACAGCGTTAAGATGTCGTGATTAAGTTGAATTCAGTGAATTCACCTTTGGGGAAGGAAATAATTTATTGACAGTTTAACAATTTTTTGGGTAGGTACTATTTACAATAAAAGGGTCAGCTGATAAGCTTATGTTCCGTTGTTCTAGGTGACGATGACGACGATGATGACGACGACGACGATGACGACGAGGCCGACGATGACGAGGACGACGACTATCTTGAGAGATTCTTCGACGACATCCTTGGCGGTAAGTTTGGTTAATGGCAAAGTAATCCTGAAATTGTTATACCCTGCGTGTAAACACGGGGCTTATGTTCGCGTTTTATGTCCAGGTGAAGAAGACGATGATGATGATGATGATGCGTCACCCGCAGCCGTGCAGCCTGTAGTCGCACCCGCCGACACCGTGGCCGCTGCCTCTGCCCCCGCCCCCGCGGCCGCTGCCGCCTCCTCCGAAGACGTCGCCGCCGCCGCCGCAAACGCCGCCGAAGAAGGCGAAGCTGCTGAAGCAGAAGCTGACGCTGAGGCTGATGAGCCAGAGGCACAGAAGGAACCCGCCAGCGCAGAAGTCGAGGCCGCTCCCGCAGCAATCTCAGAAGCCGCCGCCGCCGCAGAAACTGAAGATGACGATGATGAGGAAGACGACATCGCCGACGCGCTCGACCCCGAGGACGACGACGACGATGACGACGACGAAGACGAGGATGAAGACGACGACGATGACGACGATGACGTCGACGACGTCCTCGGCAGGAACACCGCCAAGCACTCACGTGAGTCAAAAAAGTTGAAAGCGGGCGTCGTGCACGCAAAAAAGTCTGGGAAAAAAGCGAACCACACCGCCAAAGTAAAGAAAACCAAAGCGACATCCGCCGCGGCAGCCGTCCCCGAGCACAAAAAGTTCAGATAGTTCAGTGAGTAGACCCGCGGGAGCATTGTCCACCTGAGAGACCCTCGCGGTCCCCTCCTTTAGCTTAGCTATTTATTGACTATTTATTTATTCTATCTAATTTATTTTATTTATTAAGTGAGTGTGTCTGATGTGTGCAAGTGTATGATAAAGAGAGTTGAATTTAAATTGATGTCTAGATCATGTCACACTGGTCTCGTGGCAATTTATTGGAAATAAATCTGTTGTTCTTAATTTACTGTTGTGTGAATTTTACGTAGACCTTTTGATTGATTTGTGCGTTTTCGCTCGCCTTGCTGGCGACTACTGTAAAGTCAGTTTCACACGATATCGGTCAAAACTCTAGTTGGCTAAAGTTTCAGTCATTCTCTGTCGGTTAATCGAGTGACATTATCTAGTCATATTAATTTAATTTTTGTTTGTTACAATAAACGTATACTAGTCAATAATCTCATGTATTTATAAATTATCCTCATAAACCCCTCATCCATAACTATTACGTATATGCAGAGGCCATATGTATCCATATTGTGCATATATGATATCTAAATATTATTACACTTCCTATTGCTCCCTCAAAGGGAGATATATAATTTATTACAGTTTATGTAAAGACTAGCATTTTGACCGATTTATCTAAATATGTAATTATAACGCACAAGCCAATTATTTCCTATCCTGTCCTTGATGGTCCGAGAGCTGATGACCGAAGAGAGATGCCGTTAAAAGTATCGGTGGATGGACTCGATGCGATAGCGGTCTAGAAACGAGCAGGTCCCCCGCGGCGGATGCTCGAAGGAGGAACTAGTTCCATCGATGTGTGTTAAGGGGTCGCCAGAGCCCCGCCGCACCAGTGGTATGTGTCCGCTTACTTTCCCGGCCGTCCGTCCGATGAACCCGATTTCTTCTACAGCCTTGACACTTTCTTTGACCTTGCCGGACGAATTCGGATTACGGATCAGTGTAGAGTTTAGCTTTTGAGGGCCTCGTCTTAGAATACAACCGACATGATTGGTAATCCATTATAACCACCACAAACTAGCTGAGTAGATAATCAAATTGACGTTTCCGCTGACCTTGAAGCCCGATCTCACTGAAACGCCCCGCCGATAGAAAGTAAACAGCATTTGTTTACTCTCGCTGCGACAAATTTTCAACGGCGAAATTTGCATTACGATTCTCCGTATAAGTGAAAACGGACGTAATGAGATGCGAGAAGAGAAATTTCAAAATGTTTGCCGTCGTGAAACGCGGGGAGAGCCGAGGAGCCACACATGACCCAAATAAAACTCGTTCTCACCTGTTTGACTTCGAATGTGGACCCGACTTCCGTTTACCTTCTTAGCTATTTCTCGAAGCGACAGAGATTTCGCATTTCTCATAAGGAATACCGCAGCCATTTTGAGCAACGCGGTTCAGGCAGAAGTTTCTACAAATTATGTAATGCACAGTTATGACAATCACGAATGACACCGCAATCATGAATAATTGTAGGTACCCGTTTGCCTTGAAAATGTAAACAGAAAGTCGCACAAAAGCCCTAAATGCAAGTAACAAACTAACAGTTTCAAAGCCTAGCTTGGAATCGATGCCGCATTTAGATTTCGTCGAGCACGAATCGGCATGCGGTTTCTTTTACGTGTGGAAAATAGAAAATCCACCGTTGAGTGGTCGTATTAATTGGAACCGGCTCTATTAGAATTCAAGTGGGGCTAGCTGATACCGATATACTGTTAGGCGGTCGCGTGCGGACACAGTGCGATGCGAACGGCTTCCAAGAGCATGCATTATGCGCCGCCCGCATTGGCGACGTGCGTGCCATCATGAAACTGAAAACTCAACAAAACCAAATATTTAATTAAGCGTCGGGGACGTCATTGCCGATTGCAGGTTTGGTTGAAAGAGAAATTACATATTTGCGCTGGAGAAAGTTTCCCCTGCTGTGATGCAATAAGGATTTTTAAACGGACGATTTACTTCACGAACTTAATTCGCATTGTAAACAGCGTCAACACGAGTATGGTTCATTCAACTTTCTTTTGGAAATGAAGTCGTAACTCTTATTTAGAAACGGGGTCGGCAATTAGGATAATGAAAGTTGTTGCGAAATGCCCAAGATTAGTTATACTTTCTATAAGAATTTGCATCAGTGGAAACAGTTTAAAGATTACGTAATCATAGTCATCGGTGAAAATAGTGAGAGTTCCTTTTAGATTAATATCCAAGCAATAATAGTTATCAATGAGGATGAATATTAATTCGTTGATATAGAAGGTGAATTGAATACGTAACACTATCATTATATTCTGTATGGTTAAGTAGAGCCAGTTTGAGTATAATTAGCTTATTCGATTTGATATCAACCCTTGTATGCCCCCACTGCTGGGGCACGGGTCTCGTCAAGGTTAGGCCATACTCCACCACGGAGGCCAAGTGGGTGGAATTTAGTATATTAGCTTATTCATTTCATAACAATATACTTGAATGTTGGACTTTATATAGGTACATACATATAAATATACATAGAGGTTGAAGTAATTTATATGCAAACACATAAAGATGCTGAGACGTTTAGTAGTTGCGCACAAAATAGAATAATTCCTTTTTTGTGTACACTATACTGTCTATCAACTTACAAAACTACGAACTGCAACGGAATTCAGGTAGTAAGCAAAGCTAACAGTAAGAACAATAAAACTTTAGTACACACAAAAACAAAACAAATTTCACTCCTCTAGGTGCCCTTGAAGAATCACCAACCACAAAGAAACCCGCCGTTCCAGCCGTCTACATAGTAAAGTACAACCGATTCGTCGACAATATTTTGGAGAAAATGAACGACATCCTGAGGAAATCCTACGATCCCGTCAGCGTGAAACTGCAGCCAATTGACGCGACCAAAAAAAGCACGAAACCGAAGAAAAATAAGACCAAATCGAACAAAAGGTAAGATTTAAGAAAAAAAAAATGTTTAAGTTAATATGAGGAATGGCAATAATATTGACCCTTGAAATTGATGGGAGACATTGAAAAATGTTATTCAGAAAAGAAATCGTTAACATCAAAGTGGTTAATGTTTTCCAGTACGTACTTTACATTATTCGTACAGTCGAAAAAAAACGATATACTTAATAATTACAACATACAAAACGATAAAGACATGATTTACTAAGTTAATAATGTGTAGTGCTTATGAAGGTTAATGTTTTAAATTACAAAACCTTTATTCGCAGGAAAACCTCCACGAAGAAGAAGAATTCGGCCCGTGCTGGCGCAGAAAACAAAAATAAGACTAAAATCCCCCAAGTGGAGCCCAAGAAAGAAATCAAACCAGAAGACACTCCTCCTAAAGACGAGAAAAATGTTACCATGGAACAGATCGTCAAACCAGAGGCCGCATCCAGGGCACTCAAGGAGAAATCAGAAAATGCTAAGGCTAAGCCAACTGTCAAGCCTAAGCCTTCAAAGACGCCGACCAAAGCACCAGTGAAGGCCCCAGCTAAGCCTACCAAAGCTACTCCGACTAAGACTAAGCCACCTGTAAAGAGCACGACTAAGAAACCAGCGGTGACCAAAAACAAGGTGAAGACGACGCCGGAGAAGAGCAAGCCTAGGGCGAAGGGGACCCTATATGGTTTGTCATCATTGAGACGAAATGGAGATGTGGCGGTGAATATAATGTCCGACCATACAACAGTGAAAGGCAACTTTGCCGTAGGACCGCTTATTTTAAGAGTGGAAAAAGAGGTAAGAGAATTGTTTTTAATGTTTAGATCTAATCTTGAAAGTTAAAAACACCAAAAAAGCCATTGTTAAAATTGATACACTCCGTGGCTCGTGACCAAGTCGTAACACGAAGTTAACAAATTATGTGAAGTAGCGCATGATGTAGAATAGAGCTCTTTGCATGTTCAATACGAAAACAAGAACATGATATACAGTAGGTACCCACGTAAGAAAATAAGACAAGCCGTCTCATTTATCTGACCACGCGTAGAGCGAAAAGGCGTAACTGATATCACTGTATCGTGTAAGCACATTTTGCCAATTAGAAACGCATCTGGTCTACTCCGTGACTTTTCAAGCTTTTCCATACTCCTCTTTTCAGTATACTTTTCAAACTAATTTCGCCCTTTCAGGTTGGCAGAGGCGGCAAGAAGGAGGTGAAATCCGCGACAGCAACCACGGCCGAAATGGTTGGCAAGCTAACACTCAGAGTCAACAATCAAGGCGTGGCGACCTTGCATTCTATCAAAGTTTTACAGCCTAAACAGGTACGGAAATCTAGGCTTTGGGTTAGAAATACTTTCTAGATTTTCGCTTTTGATAAGATGTTTTAGCAACATGATTTTGGCAAGTATTGCTATCAATAATTTGGACAGGCTATGCCCGCGCCTTCGTTCGCGTTGGGTTCCAATAAAAGTACCCGTTTTTTTCGAGGATATGCTGGGCAACCGTTGATGTGTGATTACATTAGAATCACCAACATACAAAAAGTACAAACTTCGACAATTTAACTTTTGCGAGTTGAACACATTAGAATATTTTCGGGGAATATTTTCGACAATTTAAATGGGACATACAGTGTTCGTTTATCCACTCTTCATTTCATACCACGGAGACGGAGATATTTTGGAAATGTTATATTTTACAAAAGTTCAAGAGTTAATCTAGACTATGTTTAATTTGAAAGATACTAAGGCCCGGTGTCTGAATTGAGAATTTCACTGAGTCAATACTTAAGTAACGTTCTGATACGCTCTTTGCTAAAATCGTAGAGATCGTAGAGAAAACAGTAGAGACAGCATTTAGTAAATACAGTTAAGTATTTACTAAACTCAATTAAGAAACTGGTCCTAACACAATCACGGACAACTAGCACTGACAGCGGATGCGTTAACGTAACTGTTTCGTTAACGTAGACAACCAATTAGTATCTACAACATTGTTTACTTTTAACACTAACGAACTTTTTGTGCCGGATTTTTTTTCTTCACAATTAATTATTTCTTTTTTCATTCCCAAGGTGCGTGTGGACAGCAATCATGAACGTACAAGGGAGCTGGTCTGGCAGCGAAGCGCACGGATCGCACAAGTGGTGTCCCAAAAGCTGATCTCAGCGTCCAAACCTATGTTCAGTCACCATGCCGTTGCTAAGTAAAGGTGGAGGTAGCGTAGCCAACCTATAAGAGATAGTTTTGTTAAGAATAAAGTGATATGACTGAA
Source organism: Yponomeuta sedellus (assembly GCA_934045075.1). Classification (NCBI taxonomy): domain Eukaryota; kingdom Metazoa; phylum Arthropoda; class Insecta; order Lepidoptera; family Yponomeutidae; genus Yponomeuta; species Yponomeuta sedellus. The sequence continues at coordinate 14,112,122 of OW203732.1, read as the reverse complement.
CAATGATAGTAGACCTCCAGAACGAGATCCTTGGAAAATCTAAGGGTGCCTATTTATCATAACATAACATTTACATACTGGCACATACATTGCTTCTAGCCCCACACTAGGATACCCTGTGTCGTGGGTACCAGAAACAGCGACAAACAAATTGCCTCCAGCCGGGGTTCGAACCCGGGACCTCTCGCATGGTAGGGAGGTGCGCCACCGCTGCGCCACAGAGGTCGACACCAGACTACAGATTTCCAGACACGAAAATGACATGTTATTATAACTATTATTCAGACACGTAAAAAGCGGTACAATATCTTATGCTATAAGGGTATCCCAGCCAGGGTCAAAGTTACTGAACATTACAATGTTTTCTATTCAATTTATTTACATAGCGAAATTATTTGTGTCTTTCTAAAGTAACATTCTTTGACACTGATGCGCTGAACATTAACTCAGATTCGTGAGACAAAATTATCATTGTTCTGCTATACCACTGTTGTAGTTATAACGCCTTATTTATTAGAGCGTGTTAACACAACTAGACGTCTCTCCAAATTACGAACTTTGTTTATCTTTGTCCTTGTTGCACGTAGGTACGATTTGCAAGTGGAACAAAGGTGAAAGAGGTTAAGGGTGTACTTACTTTATGTAGCGTTTTGTCTATGTGTGTTAAAAAGCTCGTGGTAGAAAATAAAAAGTTGAATATTGGTGCTAATTATTTAAGTGTGAAACGTCTAGAACATGTTACTGTTGTGTTCGACCTATGAGTTATTTAGAAATCCAGTCTTTAAAATAATATATATGATACTCATTAAGGTAATAGTCATACGTTGCATTTATTTTTTAATTTGTTGGTGCTAAGATATGACTGTAATGCATTTATTAGGTTTAAGAATGTATGTATTATTTATTGAAAATATATTTGAATTTTATAATAAATACTTGTGCAGTTTATTTTACGAGATACGAAAAGAAGACAGTCCCGTACCGGGAGCATTCATTTTTAATGTAAATGTTCGGATTCAAGCATTCATACAAGATATGGGCATACAGTGCGCCACTATTTATACGATTTGTAATATCCGTTACTGTAACACATAGACCCAACATTGTAAAAGCATCTGGTTCTACTGCATGCGAAATGCTCTAAATGTGGGTACTTAAAATTGGATTGTTATATTACAGGCAAACGTTCAGTTAGAGGCAAAATTGTAACCTAGTACCGAAGGTGGCGAGGTTGGTCGCGGCGCCTCACGCCAGTTCACACGAGGGGACGGAAAGCGGACTTTGGACACCCGCTTTGCCACAATGATCGTGGCAAGTGGCAGTCCCTGGTCTCTGCCTACCTCTCTGTGATACAGGCGTGAGGTTATGTATGTAACCTAGTCTTCAATATTAAATCTTAGGTTGTTACATTACAGGTGAATGATGCCATTAAGAGACTGCTCTAAAACTGACAAACAGAATTATACAAGGTGTCTTGTTACGCCCTGAATGATTTGCCATACCCATATATACGGAAATGGGGGACTCTACTTATCAATACGAACAACTATGGAAAAACTTTTAAAAGAGAATCAATAAAAAAAATTAAGGAAAACATCGTAATCTGTTAAAATTGCCAATCCGCGGTGGGCACGCGTGTTAATTAAGCCCATGCTATTAAATATTCTCTGAGAGAAGGCCTGTGACATGCAGTAGGAGGTATATAGGCTAAATAAGGAAAGAAGAGTTCGACGCTTTTCTTATGCAACACCAGATCTTGACTTAATAATGTTTTTGTGTAAATTCTGTTAAAAATATAAGGAACAGCTGTATTTTTTTGCGATTTTGAGTGGTTCGGGTTGAATAGTATAAATTAATAAAATAAAAAAGTCTTTTATTTCCTATTACATTTTAAAAAACAACATTACTCATTTGATACATTGCATTAATATATTACGTAGTATATAATCATTAGAAAAAAATCATCACAAAAATACATGCATGCATGCAATTATATATTATTACTATTTTTCAATATAATAAGAACCCCTATTTAAAGGGTGAAGACCTCCTCCATCTCTTTCCATTTCTCTCGATCTTCCGCTACTTGTATCCAATTTTCTCCTGCGATACTGGTAATGTCGTCGCTCCAGCGGGCGTATGGTCTGCCTAATTTGCGCTTTCCTGCTGGCCCAGGCCATCTAGTGGCCGTCAAAGTCCATCTACCATCTTCTAGTCTCGGGTTGAATAGTAGTACCCTCAATTTTAGGATGGAAGTGTGTATTTTAAAAACCTATTAAGAGGCTAAAAAATCCACCCATTCCGGGATTCGAACCCGCGACCTCTGGCTATCCAACTGAGCTAATGGGCAACTCACCGGCATCAGTGAAACTTCAAACCTCTTTACAATACTCTGTATTACGTACCGGCAGCAACATCTGGCTAAAGTAAACTTGCAGCCCCGAGTACCTACTTTGCAGTTAGGTTTTTGTAACACCCTGCATACTAAATTGGAAGGCAAAATGGATGATAATAATAATAACCACACACAATTTTCGCGTGCCCTGGTCAAAATAATGGGATACCCTGCGCAATAGTGTTATAACCAGGCGTGGAAATGGTAGAAACCAGGCGTGGAAATGGTAGAGGCACTGTTCAGACATTTATTCCAGAGTTAAAATATCTGAGCCACCTTCAGCGGCAAACTGTACCTAGTGGAGAAGAAGGCAGCGAACAAACTCCACTCTAACCATCTTGTCTCAAATTACTCGTATTACAACTTAATTAATCTAATATTCCAAGATTATTTACAAACCTAAACTTCACCATTTGTATCTCTATCCCTGTCCTAAAGAAACGCGGCAACTTTTGGCTTCGTTCAAAAACAATCTTTACGATGCGTTCATAAATTTATATCATTACTTGTCAATGACAATCGGCAAATTATAGGAAACATGTTTTAGGTAGGATATCACTAGGCTTCACATGGCTACATAGATAGAATGATAACCTCAGAAGATAAAATTCTTACAATAGTAACCAGACAAGGACATCACAAGCTTGGAGATACACCCAGTCTGAGGCCATTTGTACAAATGTACAGCGGCCCCCATTGGGAATCGAATCCACGACGTCCGGCATAGTAATGAGACGCGACACCGATAGGCAACAAGGCGTATGAAGACGAAAGACAGTTCTAGCAAAGAATGGGTGATAGTAAGTCTTTTGTGGTCATTTGTGCAAGTTCTTTATTTCTTTTTCAATAAATATTATACATCAATCCAGAACACTTTCCTATTATAGCTAAACACATACATACTGGTAACATGTAACGCGAGCAACACATGAGAAATACAATACATAATAAATAAATAGTACATTAAAAAGCCCGCCTTATTTCACTGGCTAAACAAGTCATGGTACCGCGGTAAGTCTATGCATATAGTAAGACACTGTTTTCCGATCTCTGGTTGTATCTCCTAAATTTATTATAAATCGGTCTGAATGATGTCGGAATGAAACTTAAGAGGGTTTTTTTCCTATCGCATAGTGCCAACATACTACATTCATCTAGTAACGCCATAGAGTTTAGTTCTATTTTCAAAATTTTCTAATTGAAAGTAACGTGTAACGATGGAAAAATCAACCCTTAACACTGGTAATTCATACTTAGTCCTGACCTTCAAAATAACAACAAAAATCTAACGTTTCTGAGGAAGTTAAATAAAGGGACAAGTATTGGCCCCTCACTCACACAAAATTGTCCTTCAAACCGTGTGAGCGAGACGGGCATAGTTATTTGACTTCTTTAATTAACCGAGCTACATGATCATGAGAACAGTCTACCCCAAAGAATTTGTAAGGGCAACACAAACCAATATAATTATTGAGAGGGAAACACTATTCGTGGAAGATTTTGACACACATCTGAAATAATATAGCCCTCTTCTGGTATCCCCTCTGTCAATTGCACAGTTTAGTGTGACTGTAGCCGTAGTTTTTGAATCACTTTGGGATGCCATAACATTTTCTTAAACTACTATGTTGAAGCTCTGATGTAAGCTTTAGGACTCTCTATATCTGTTACGGTCGAACAGCTGCGTACAAACCTGTTTAAGTGTATTAATGATATCTTCTACACTAATATTGCCTAAGCTGCTTCTCAGCTGTGCCATTAGTTATTCGCCTGAATATTTAATACATGGTTTTGTCATTAGGTATATGGCAAATCTGCGAGAGCACGCATATTATAATTACATATCACAACTAAGTCGAAGAGAGAAATAACTGGAAAAAATATACAATCACATAATTATAGGGTCTAGGAATCACAGGTCTATTATCAAAAAGTAAGTTTTGAATGTTTGAGCACAGAGCAGTCTGAGCGGAAATAGGTATAAAACACAGTTTTGCCGTTAGTTTGGCACCCAGAACGTCTTACCCGTAGCTACAAGGCTTACTATCAACAAAAGACCACATAAGACTTGTAGTCTACGGCAATATAGTGCAATTAGATCTTTGGCTTTACTTCACTAGAGTTAACTAAAGTTTGCCTCTCCTGTAGGCAATGACGGCAGTAATGCAAATAAGATAACCTTTACTACTTTGTAAAATGGCACCTTACATCTTAGACATGGTGAGCAAATTTGAGTGTCTGAGGTGTCTCTGCGCCTGAAATGTCAACACGCGGTGGGCACGCGTAGAAATTAAGCCCATATTATTACTCTGAAAGAAGGTTTGTGCCCTACAGTGGAACGAATATTATGCTGTAAAGAAGAAACGGCATCCTTTGCTTTGAATTATATAAGTTGATTGATTCGAAACTATATAGTCAAGTATTCAATGACTACCATTAGTGACATTTTTTCCGCGCGCTTCCGTGCTTCGCAAGGCACCTTCAGCAGTCTGTCAATTACTGGTAGTCGTTACGGTATATCAGGGGCCTTATGGGCGGCTTGATAATTTCTGACTGTAAGGCCCGCCACTGTCTTGCAACCCTCCACCAACCCGGACCTGGTTCCGTGGTGGAGTATGGCCTAACCTTCCTGCGACGCAGGAAGAGACCAGTGCCCCAGCAGTCGCGACGTACATAAGACTTGATATCAAGTATTCAGTGTTAAACATACAAAAGCTTGATTTTGGGTGATTAATGTACACGATAATATTTTATTTTAACTCCCTCAGTAGTGAGTACCAGTACCTTGAAAATAACAACAGAAATTAATTTTTTGTATTAACTTCTTTGATCTTCCAACTATGGGCAAGGCCCGACCCTCTGGCACAGTAAAGTCCGTTTTTTAATTCGATGCAAAAAAAAGAGGCTGTGATACCACAACAAAATATATAGTTGGCCCAGGTAGATTTTTTTAAAACCAAAAATAATAGACGTGTGTAAACAAAAACCTTATGACATCAAATACATTTATATTTTAATACTCACTAAAGGGAAGTATTAAAAAAAACATCAACGTAGCAAACACACAATATTTTCTTGGAAGTAAAATGGAAGTATTTGTTTTTTACGTAATGACAACACTTCTGTGTTGACAACCTTAGGTTGACACATCAAGAAGACGTCATTCATTCCGTTTCTCTTGGTTACGCGAATGCAAACGAACGTATCTTCTTCTTTTCGTGTCGACATTTCAAATCTTGTTGACATATTTATGATTTACGACCCCATGCACATGTCAAAATTACAGTTTTTTTTGCATCGAATTAAAAAACGGACTTTAGATCATATAGAAGTAGTATAGGTTATTTCATTAAGTGTTAGGTAACTATGTTGCAATATTATCTACGGTAATAATAATATTAGAAGAAATACTTATGAATAGTTGTATTGTAAGTAGCTGCAAGACATTAAATATAAAAGACACGTTTTAGGACTGATTTTTCAATACTCGTATAAAACTTATCCGTCGAATAAAGTATTACACAATAACATAAAAATGTCATCGTGAAATAACAAAAGAAAAGCAATCACAAGACATTTTTGAAATGGTCGTTTTAAAAATGATTCGTCGAATATAGTATTCGACGAATCATTTTTATTCGAGAATTGAAAAATCAGCCCATAGTTTAAAACTCAGATTCACTTAATAAATTCATATGTAACTAACAGCGAAAATTTAAGAAATCAAGACTTTGTCCATGTTTACTTAGAAGTAGTCAGCCGATTATTATTTAACAGCTCAGATAATACAATTGTGTATGTGTTAGCGCCAGGTCCATTATTATATTTCTGATATGTAAAAACGGTGCTAAGTAAATTCTTAGGTAAGTGCTAAGTGGATTTCTTTCTAGTTTCTTAACTTGAGAGAACTAACTATAACTGTACAGTAATACAGAGAATAGTGTAAAGAGGTTCGAAATTTCACTGATGCCGGTGAGTCGCCCATTAGCTCAGTTGGAAAGAGCGCTGGCACGGATAGCCAGAGGTCGCGGGTTCGAATCCCGGCATGGTTGGAATTTTTAGCCTCTAAATAGGTTTTTATAACTATAAGTAGTTCAAAAATATTTTGGGATTAGATTTGGCAGATTTTAGATTTTGGCAGAAGGTATATTTAATTCATTAAAAAGCTAGTCTGGGTCTTTAGCTGATAGAAGAATAACAATCTTCGAATATTCGAGTGCATTTGATTTATCTAAAATCTACAGGAACAGTGATGCTCAAATACTAGAAACAAAATTGTTGCCGCCATTTTTTCAACATGACTGACCGAGTGAACAAATTTCCTTATATTCATTGAAAATTACACAAAGTAAATACTAAAGTATCTGTGTTGTTTACGTTTTTAAATCTGAAGATACGGAGCTATTTTCAAGTATTTAAATCTTGAAATTCTTTATCCGCCAAGTCTCGAAGTACAAAAAGAGTTAAGCCCTTCCACGGAATTTTGTGGCGTAGCGGATCATTTCCTTCGGTGAACACGGGCCTTACACGTATTTAGAGTGAATTGGAACTTTCCATACACTTTGTTCAGGACACACTAGACTATGTTACTTACTACCTACTAATTACCGTGGATCAATACTAACTACACGAGGACTGTCAATCTACAATTTTTATGAGACGTACTTTTGAAAACAAAATGTTCAGATACTATCTAATGCTGCGTTCCGAATTTGGCTGTCCCAAAATATCTCGTACGAAATAGGGTTTTTGTGCCTCTGCCTGCACTTATATGGATTCGCACTCTAATCGATTTCATCGCATCTCGAAACGCAGGGTAACAATGTCATTGTAGGAGCTTAACCGCTGTAGGAGTAGAGGACTGTAAAACATAACTTGCAAACTTAGGTTCGTTTCGCTGACTGATTTTGTGGATACAATGTTTTTTGCCGTGTAAATATTCGATTTTGCTTTCGGCAGTGAGGTAAGTTGTCGAATAGTTAGTTGAATAGTTGAGAGCTCAAGGTCAAACGTAGACAATACTTATAAGTTATAGCTTGTATAGGGAAGAGCGGGTGATCGTGCTCTTCCACTATAAAGGGAAATTTCCCGCGCCAGGCAGATCGTATGCCTGGGGACGGCCGGTCCAACTATTGTTAGTCGGACGTTATATTTATGGCATGTCATTGAAACACTTTGATTGCGCGACGCAGGAATGTTGGAGTTTGTAGTGCGCGCGTAGAGTTGACATGTGCTCGCCACACTTGTAGTCTCCTTAACGTTCACTGTAGGTAGACTGATAGTATCACAGTCCTCTTGCATAAAGGTCCACTCTATATTACACTAACGTACCACCACTGTTGCTGTCACGAGTTACTGACATCTCTTCCGGCACCGTTCATCACGATTCCTCTATTCGTACCATTAAGTAGGGGAGTGGAGTTCTGATCGTCGGGGATGACTACCTCGATGACGTCATCGTCTAAGGTGCGCAGAGAGTTGTAGGACGGTGGCGGGGTGACGTTCTTCTTTGGTTCGCCGTTGCTTAGCAACGGCAAAGCTACTTGCCCGGTGAGATCTGAGGAAGGAGGGCTTTGGTTTAGATACAAGTTTAGATACGGTTGGTTGATTGATTATATTACAGGTTGCTGTAATATAATAGCAGTCTCCGGTCTCTGCCTACCCTCTGGAATACAGACTTGAGTTTATGTTATGTTTAAGAATTACAAGTTGTCTAAATCCATAGTAAAGTACTGCAGCGTTTTTAGTGTTAAAAAAATCATGGTATAGTACCATGCAACCTACTAATAATCTCACTGTGGACCCTTTAAAAACAAAAATTATTCGGAAAAATCAAAACATCGCAAAGAATAAAAAAAAAACCTTAACAGATATAAACACAGTATAATCACTTGTACTGCTCCCTGACATACCCTGCGTTCTCTTTCATGTCGCTGATGTTATTTTGTAGCACTACCTCAAATTCACCAAAATTTACATACTTAAAGCAGCATTGAGACCTGAAATTTTTTGTTGCATTAAACGTGTTCATTTCTTATTGGACACAACTATAACATAGTTATATATTAAACGGGTCAAATCGCGATTATTTATTAGGTAAAACGTAATTACCTTATTTCCCGACGTTTCGGCAGCGTAAGCAGTAGCCGTGGTCTCGGATAGATTTACCCGTTTAATATATAATTCTGTATGAGTATCATTAAGAAATACCACAACTACAACGTTGGACACAGCATTGGACTCAGTCTGTGTACTTTTACACGATGTTTTCGGTCCAAGCTACTAATGAATAAAATCGAGTTCATTGTGCTAGGCCCGTTTAAAAGTGCGACATTACCTTGTAAAGTGTTGTCTAGTTCACTAGACGCTCTAACAACCACGACGCTGGATCCAGCGCCAGTGAACACGGTCGCGACGCTTTCACGAGTCGCTAACAACACCAGAGGCTGCGCCCGCGCCGACAGCGAACTGCTTAACGCGCACAGGCCTTTTGCTGCTGTGAAGTCTGCGCCTGGAATAGATAGGGCATTAATGGGTATTGTCCTACATGAAATTAAGTTCTGTTTTTATATTTATTTCGAGAAAATAAGAAACTTGATTAGAGTAGCTTGGGTGGAATATTTCAATTAGGCTTTAATTAATTTTAAAAATTTATCATCAATCTCTGCGATCTTTTCCTGCGATGCAGGAACACCTTACCACCAGGAGACTCGTGCCCCAGCTTGGGGACATACAAGCTCAGGGAGCCAAATCTCACTTCATCAGCAAATAAGTCGTATACGACTCGAGGGCTTAGAATTCTATGTAAAAAGTCGAGCGACAACCAGAATCTGTATCCTGAACGCCATGCTAGATTGAATTTCAATGAGAAAATAATTGTCTAATGACTCAGTATCTTATTTTTATGCTACAAATGTCCTAAGCCTTTGAACATTTTGCGTCTACAAGAATCGGCCCCCAGGCTTTCAAAATTACCTATTTTCTCGAGAAAAAAGAAATTAACAACAATTCTTTTATAGGGCAATGCCCATTATACTTTTGATCCAAACTGCTATTTAATAGAGTGCATAAAGAGTTAACTATCTAACGCAGTTTATCAGCAAGCTCTTGGTGACAATTCCTTACATTTAATCACAACCAGCAGTATCAACAGTAGTTTGTAAGTCTTAAAAATAAGATGGGTCTGCAAACTTCCTACCGAGTACGTAGCGACAGTCGATGACAACGGGTACCCCAGCGGGCTGCCGCTTGGCGGCGCGCTCAACGAACTGCCGGATGAACTCCACGCCGGGGAAGTAGAGGCTGTTGCCGACCGTCACTAAGAGGTAGCTTGAGCCGGATGGGTTCTGTAGGGGTGGACATAAGGGTGATTATGCATTAGCATGAATACAATTAAGAAATTTTGTTAACTCCAGGAAAGCGAGTGTTTAAAATGCATAGTCATATTAGTCTAGTAACGGTCGTTTCATTTACACTATCGGTTGTCCAGTAACCAATCGCATTGTATTGGTATAACCCGCCCTACGTTATTATGTGCCTCGCCCGATTCGTTCTTCTTCGCGAGAGATGCCTATTTAATTTGCGCGGGTTATACCGCTGGAATGACTTTGTACTGCTATTGCTTTGTAGACTACCAAATTGAAGCAACTAACAACCATTGTCGTGCTTACATATTGAAAAACAATGTATTAGAATCTAGGGCCAGGTGATTAGCAGGGTCTAATTAGAACGAACCCCAGGCCGGAGAAGTACAAGTGGGGCTGCGCATTCTTGTAGAGCAGAACATTGGCGGCGACGATCATTTGCAGTAGTACCATTCTCCCGACAGGATTCTCATCTCCAGCTGCAAGAAGGCCTATGCTTCTCTCAAAGAAACTCTTTGAGAAGGCTCTGAAGGCTTGTGGTGTTGTAAAGCGTTGAAAATAATAAAACTGGAACGACTTAAACTTTGTGCTTTATTTATGTTTTTGCTTATTTTATTTAGAATGTAATCAGATAACTGGATAAAAACAGAATAAGCAGGAAAATTGGTCAGGTCTAGTCGAAATGTGAAGTGAAGGAAATCTCAAAAATGGGTGACGTAATCTTAAAGTTTGATAATGATAGAAAGAATTAAAGAAATATAAAAAAGGTGTAAACAGGTTTGCACCGTGTCAGGCTTATGCTTCTCCTTCTGAGACTATAGACCATGCGTCTGTCGTAGAGAAGGCTATTCCCTCTGTAAGAGGGCCTACGCTTCTGTCTCCGAGTGAAGAGACTTCATTAATATTCAACCCAGAAGCAACCTAGTGGGCAATCCACACTTATTATCATGAGTAAACAGGAAAGAATCTCATCGTGACAAGTTCCGAGTCCAAACGGCCGTGCACTGGAGTAGAGCAGCAGTAGAATATTGACCGCGACTCCGGCCAGGATGCCCAGGTATTTTTCCCGCCTTATGTAAGTACGTACCTATGTACCTCAGCGTTTGAAATCGATAATCCGCGGTGGGCACGGGTGATGATTAAGTGCACACTCTCTCTTTGATCGAAAGCCCGCGCTTCTCTCTGATAGAACGCCTGTGTAAAGTATGTAAACATAAATCTTACCGTGACAAGTCCCGAGTCTAAGTGCGGCCGTGCACTGGGGTAGAGCAGCAGTAGAACATTGACCTCGACTTCGGCCAGGATGCCAGGTCCAGGACGACGGTCAGACAGAGGGGGGATATTTTTTTTGCAATAAGTATGTACCTATGTGCCTCAACGTTTGAAATCGCCAATCCGCGGTGGGCACGAGTTAAGTCCACACTCTCTCTCTCTCTCTCTGATCGAAGGCCTGCGCTGCTCTCTGATAGAACGCCTGTGTCGTCGTCAGACTATACTAGTCCACTGCTGGACATAGCCATCCCCTGAAGAGCGCCACGTTGTGCTATCATAGGGGGTAATGCCCATAATCCCCACGCTGGGCATGCGGGGGGGAACGCCTGTGTAAAGTATGTAAACATAAATCTTACCGTGACAAGTTCCGAGTCTAAGTGCGGCCGTGCACTGGGGTAGAGCAGCAGTAGAACATTGACCGCGACTCCTGCCAGGATGCCCAGCTCCACGCCCACGGTCAGACAGAGGGCGAATGTCGCGAAAGCTGGCACCAAGTCCGCTCGGCGCGACCGCCACATCGGTTTTACAACCTGTTGGGAGAAAAGCATATTGGCCCTCAGTTATGGCGTGCATACTACGTGGGAACGTTATGTTTTCATGTAACAACTATACGTCTCACTGCAGGTCACAGGCCTTCTCTGAGAGGGAATATGAGCTATGTTGCCAGGCTTGCCCACCGCGGATTGGTAATTTTAAGTGCTGAGGTATGTGAACGTCTCAGACACTTGGGTTTCCACACGATATAAGGATTTAATTTGCAAAATAAATATTTGATACATACACTCCAGATTGATACACGCCATCTAGATTTAAGCTGCTTAATGGGCGTTTTTCCTCACAGATAAATTCTGTAGCAATAACTGTCAAATTCGGTCTATTATCTGTGGTTTCCTTATAAACCATAGAGCAGTGCACGGAGATTGACAGTGGTTCCAACTATATTTGACATAAGGAAAAATACCCATTACGACGCGTTTTTGGGTATACATGTATTGTACCCTTTGTATGCCCCCACTGCTGGGGTCCTTCCTGACTCTTTCAATTACCACGCGTGCCTATTGCGAATTAGCAATGTCAAGCGCTGAGATGTGTGAGCACCTCAGACACTCAGGTTCCCTCAGGACGTTCCCTATTCTCAATGTTACTCTCTCTCTCTCTGAGAGAAGCCCTATGCCATAAGGTGGGACGTATATAGGCTCCATAAGAAAATAAAAAGGGAATAAGGGGCATGCAGTAACGTGTGTCAAGGTCTGCGAGGAAGCTCGGCAGTACAATATTTAAGGCTTTGCAGAAGAGTAGTCTTACTTGCATAGGTGATTGCTTCTGTATCTGCCGACCTGGGTTTTTAGCTTTCCACGTGACTACTATAATAAGCTTATAATAATACTGAACGTAACTCACCTCATATTCTATCATAAATATCACAGCACAAATGATGACGGCCGCCAAGGCAGCCTTTGGAATGTAGTAGAAGCATGGCGTCAGTAGACTCAGTGCTAATACGACGAGAACACCTGAAACAAATACGGTGTGTTTTTTCAAGGCCAGAGCGAATACGATTGGTTAAGGATAATAAATCATTCCGGTTTGTACAGGTGTGAAGGAGACATGGAGGGGTGACTACGGTTCTTTAAAATTTAAAACCAATATTAAAGAAAAATAAATTAGTTCTTGATTGTAACCATAGCTTCACGCTGACGTCACAGTAAGAGTAAGCGAAGGTTTTAATTACACACGTTTATGTGCAGTTCTTTACCTAGAAGATAGAATATTATTTATTTTAAGTACACGCTCGTTACAAATAAAAAGAGTACCTAGTCTTTGTGAACTCATTCAGAGAACAACAGAAAATGTCTGTTTCACTGACGGAAGTTAACACAAATCATATTTTTTTATAATACCATTTTTTTTCAAAAAGTAAACGCCAAAAATCTTAATATCAGTGATAACAATTTTTAGAACATACAGCCTAGAACGTAGTGTCAATATCCTAGGACCTTAAGCGAATTCCGCTAAAAACCGCCGTTTTTGGCAGAAATCGATTAAACTCCTAGGTTGTTGATCCTAGGTTCTTCTTCTTCAGGCTATATTAGTCCACTGCTAGACACAGCCCTCCCCTAATGAGCGCAAGGTTGTGCCGTCATTAGGGGGTAATGCCCATAATCCCCACGCTGGGCATGCGGGTTTGGGATCGCAGTTCGGTGGAATTGTACTGCAGGGGGCGCTGCTGCCCACCCTCCGGTTCGAGTCCCTTAGTCGCACGACTGCCAGTACATGACAGCCGGCAGCAAGCAGCGGCTTAACGTGCCTTGCGAAGCACATAAGCCCTTGGAATAAACGCCACTTGAGTGCTAGTCACGGGACGGTAACCCATCCAGCACCTGACCGCGCCTGTTGTTGCCTAACTCAAGTGATTGATTCCAATCACTCGGTTCGATAACATCCATTAGTAGCGGCATGCACGCACGCCCTTTTCGGGCAATTTTTATCTTGCCCTTCGCCAATACATTCTGTATTTGGTCAAAATTTTGTTACTAACCTGTATAAATGCTACCGAATTGTGTTGCAACTCCACTCGCGTGATTCACCGCACTGCGCGAGAAAGAGCCAGTGATAGGCATCGCACTCACGAAGGAACCCAGTATGTTGGAAAGGGACAGCGTTACTAGCTCCTGTGTTGCGTCTACGGATTCACCGCTGGCTGAAAATAAAAAAGAAATGAAACCAAAATTGGAATGGTAGCGTTTCAAAGAGGTTGAGGTTTATAGATAGACGTCGTGACTTGACGTAGCTAGATGGCTAGAAGTCGTGATAAACGCAGACGTAAAGTCGTATGCTCTTTGCACGACATAAAGGTTGTAAATAAAACATCTAGTATTTCCTATGTCTCATGAAATACCACTATTACTTCCGAGATGAGCAACAAGTTCAGTGTAAAGTAAAATGTGTTTTTAGTTAATTCTAAATGAAACCGGTCTAATCGCGATTACTTATTAGGTAATTACGTTTTACCTAATAAATAATCGCGATTACCGTAATTACGTTATATGCTCTGTGGTTTCAACAAATAAATAATCGCGATTAGATCCGTTTAATGCATAACTCTGTATGAGAATCGCGAGTCATTAAAAATACTGTTACTTATTTCTTCGAATGTTTATAGATTTTTTACTTTTTTTTTTGATTTTTAGGTTTGGACCCTAAGGACTTTGTGAGATGAGAGATGGAATTTCGGGGGAAACGCCTATACCGAGCAGTGGCAGCGATTGGCTGTTGTAGATGAAAGAGTATGTATAAAAATCATGATTGGTAACGTTTGTATCAAGAAAAAAAGAGAAACATTTTTTGCACCAACAGTGACACACATAAAAGAAATACAAAACAGAATAAAGGGAAAACATCGAAATAAAATGTACACTTATATAAACACAATTTATGCATAATTAAAACTGTTTTTATACGGATTTATGCTCGTTTATTACATTTTTACAATTTTCCAACGTTTCGGCACTTTTTCAGGTGCCGTGGTTCCGGATGACGGCACCTGAAAAAGTGCCGAAACGTTGGAAAATTGTAAAAATGTAATAAACGAGCATAAATCCGTATAAAAACAGTTTTAATTATGTCTACAGCTCGTGTTAACCTTAGAAAATACTATACAATTTATGCAGTTTTGTCTCGGTGAGTTACCGTGACAAAACTGCATAAAACCGCTGCCAAAGGCAACTAAGTGAGCATTTTGCTGAGGGTCTTAGTGTCAGTGCGTGGTACAGTATGTAGCAAACTAAACGATAACAATAACAAGTATGTATATTGTATAGAATCAGGCGTTACTTTGCGGAAATCCATAATAGCATTAAAAAGTGAAGATTACTTTGCTAAATTCCGCCAATAATCCCACAAGCACCATGCGGTTAGTCAATGCACCGCCCTCCCTCCCACTTTTCCAAGCAGAAGCAAGACAGGAACACACCACCACCGACACCAACACTTGTGTGAGAAAACACGCCACGCGTTTCGCCTCTAACACGAGGCATCCTCAGGCTCCCAAATGCAACTTGCATTTAGCAAAGTAATCTTCACTTTTTAATGCAAGTATGTATATAATAAACCCGATAACATTAATGTACCATAATGATGCGAAGCAAATATTAAGAAGCTGGCGAGTTTGTCTTCAGATTGACTCACCAAAAGCCTTAGCTATGGCCACGTTGCCCAGCACACCGATGATCGGTACCAGCACGATGGAGGAGCCAAGGTCTGAGCACATCTCCAGGAATGTGACGTTTCTGTCCCCCAGTACTGTCCCGAAAGGAGGCAGCTGGAACGCCGGGAGGCCTGCTCTGATAGGAAATGGTAACAGTCAGTTGTTAAGGTTTCCTACTCAAATGGTGCTAACAGCTTGCTAGTAATAAGGAGCTGTTGAACTGGCACCCTTTGACGCCGTTGGCAGCCTGCGCCGAAGAAGTGCACAATACGTGTAATTACACACACTTTTTGTACACTCTTTGACGTATGAAAGTCATAGGAAATATTTTTGTTTTAATTTCCAATACTTCTATAGTACATCTTATAGCCTTCGAAGATGACTGTGTGTCCAATTCAACAACTTGTCGAAATTTGTATGTAAATGTCCAAGTAAAAAGAAGTATTTCTAACTTTTCTAGCACTTCTCAGTATTTTAGTTCCCTAAAGACTTTTTAACCCTATCGGCAGCGGTATCCAAAGGTACCAAGATGAAAAAATTACACTCTTCTTAGTATTTTCTAAGGTTAACACGAGCAGTAGACATAATTAAAACTGTTTTTATACGGATTTATGCTCGTTTATTACATTTTTACACTTTTCCAACGTTTCGGCACTTTTTCAGGTGCCGTGGTCCCGGATGACGTTGGAAAATTGTAAAAATGTAATAAACGAGCATAAATCCGTATAAAAACAGTTTTATTACACTCTTCTTGCCAAAATCTGTATATGGAGCTATGGAGTTTGTACCTGTTCTAAAAGTTATATGTAAACAAAAGTTTCCCAGAGTTAAGATAGTTCCCATTGCTGCCCCATCTCATATTACTGAACTGCGTAAGCGCTTCAATACTGTTCCATTTACCTATAATACACTTATTTGATAGAATAGTGGTTCATTTACGGCGAAAGCGTGTCCGGAATGGAAACTATATTGCACCGACCTTACTGAACCAGTCAGTTTGAATGCCGAGCCGTTTTCGTCCTCCAAGAGAAACGCGGTCAGCGAGCACAGCACGACAACGATGGCGTTCCTTGAGGTAGAGAGCAACCACAGGGCCTTCTTCAGACCCTTCTGGCTCGCCGGCAGTCTTATGTCTTTAAGTTTCTGTGGACAGAAAAAAATATACCTGCATTTCAAGTTATTGTGGCAATCAGGCAAAATTATCATAAACAGTCTATTCATTCTTACTTATTCTACCCGTAAACTGTAACTTTTTAGTCCAAAACTGCCATATTTCCATAAATGAAGTGACTTGGGACACTCTTTTAGATAACACGCTGCCAATTTTATAAACACAGTTCATGATAGTCATGAATTTGCGAGAAATTGTCTAGTTTAGGCATCTAATCTCAATTTTAAGGTTAAAATCTTGTTTACTAAATTGGACAAGTAAGAATAAATAGACTACGTAGTAAGTTAGTAACTGATGTCTAATGACGATGATAACTGATGAAAGATGGTCTGAGCGGAGTTTTTTTTTTCGACTGCCTTTTTCTCCACTACCTACACTATGGCCCGAAGCCAGCGGCTTACATTTTACATTCAGCAAACATAATGTCAAATATAATGTCTATGACTTAAGCTAGTGGCATTTTTCCGAGTGGTTCCGTGCTTCGCAAGGCACGTTAAGCAGTTGGTGCCGGCTGCCGTCGATACTAGTACATGGAAGTCGTTAAGCCAAGTCAGAGGCCTTAGGGCGGCTTGAAAACTTCTGGCAGTAAGACCAGCCTCTAGTCTCGCAAGCCGATCACCAATCCGGACTTGGCCCCATGGTGGAGTAAGGCCTATAACTTCCTTAGGGAAGAAACCTTTTTTTTTAATGCACCAACCCGTGCTAAGGAAAATTTTTAAACCCTATTTAGAGGCTAAAAAATTCCCCCATGCCGGGACTCGAACCCGCGACCTCTGGCTATCCGTGCCAGCGCTCTCCCAACTGACCTAATGGGCTGAGTGATGAGTAAACAGAATGTAGGTACGTATGTTTCTTATCGTTGAAATAAAAAATATGTATATTTCGTCTAGACCACCGGAATATTTATGCCTTTCAGTTCAACTTGCACCCAACACAATTACTTGTCCTGGAAAGGCAAGGGCATCGCAGACATGGAAAACGGTCGTCAGTGGCAGTTAAAACTTTCACCGCTAGCCCGACATTCTTTGACGATCTGTCGTAAATTACGATATACCTCACAGTGTAGGTTCATTGTTTCATTTTTTCCATATTATCTAGCATCGCTCACCAAACATCCCACAGGCACAGGCCTTCTCTCTGAGAGAGAGAGAGATTGGAGCGGATTGGCAATTTCAAGCGTTGAGGTATTTAACCACCTCACAGTCAGGTTTCCTCACGATGATTTCCTTCACATTTAGCGAGTGGCATTGCCACTAACAACTACTATGAAACCTTATTAAAACAACGATACTTCGGACCGTAATGTCGATTTGTGCCTACGCTCCAGTCGCCATATATTCGGAACTGATGTAATAAAAATAATTGCACAGCTATATCAACAATTTGTTTCGTGTCTCGTACCTTGTCGTTACACATTGTTGCGAACATGCTATGCAAACTTTTCTTAAGTTTTGCCTGTTTGCATAGTGATTTTTATATGCTGCCAGTAGCATAATACCAGTATACACAGGCGAATCACCAGTTAGTACGACGCGGTACCTAACTAATTCAATTAAATTGGAGTTGGAATCGAATCCAGGTTGGAGAAAAAGATTTGTGTTGCCGAGCAGCGGTATTTGTCACGGACGTGAAACGAATGTATACGAGTGTTTTTGGTATAAGGGTGAACTAGTTTTCCGATTAGCCGTTGTATACTGTTTCCGTCGGACACTGTGAGCGGTTTATTTACTCCGGAAGGTACATTAGTTTCCGATTATTATTGAGTTTCGCAGCTCAACACAGGTGTGGTCGTATGGTTGTACTTTGAATAAGACTACTCGACAGGACTTTACATATTTCTACAACATACATACATAACCTCACGCCTGTATCCCAGAGGGGTAGGCAGAGTCCAGGGACTGCTACTTGCCACGATCCTGATAGATCACCTTCGCTTCATCAACGTTCATAAGTCGTTGCATGCACGCACGCCGGTTCCGGGTACTTTTTATCTTTCCCTTTGCTAATACATCCCCTATTTGGTCGATGTAAGTCCGTCTGGGACGTCCCTTACCAGCCCTTCCACTCACATTCGCAATATATATTTGTTTCGTCAATCTTTCTTCCTTCATCCTCTACACATATTTCTACAAAACCATCCGTAACCTAAGTAAGGAACGGCCGATGCGCTGTCGACTAGACATGTACAATTTTCGATGATTGCTATATCAAAACGGGTATAATCGCGATTATTTATTAGACAATATTTTATTACCAGAAGTTCCCGACGTTACGGAAACGTTAGAGCTGCCGTGGTCACGGGTAGAATATTTTACCTAATAAATAATCGCGAGTAGACGAATAGACCGTTGTAATAATATAATTGTGTGTAAGCATCCATACCGACCCGACTCCGGGCTCTTAGTTTATCTGTCCTAAATGCAGTAGGTCCTGCCGCTTTCGGATCGGACTTTTTACTAACTCAAAAAAGTGCCAAACTCTCAGGCACTGCTTAAGTCGTCCGTAACAGACGCCAACGCCTATGATGATGATAATAATGAATCATCGCGAGTCATTAAAAAAAACTTTCGAAGAATCATAAGTATATAGAGTCAGGACCTACTTGCGGCTAAACTACTATCGCCTTATTATAAAAACCTGAATAAGTCCTGGTTTAAACCAAGACTAAAAGATCTAGGATTGTTACGGTATCAAAGTTAGACCCAGATCAAATGTGTTTCGTTATTACAAATAGAAGACTATTCGAGGATCAGTTAAACCAGAGATCAGCCATGGTTCAAATAAAATTCACTGATTCGTTCATTCAGCTTTCATTCAATGCTGCGTTCCGTTTCACTAAATGGATATTATCTTCACATTTTAAACGCAAAAATATTCATTATTGCGTTTAAAATACCTATACATCGTAAACTGTTCTTTGTTTAGGTTCCAATGTAACTAAAATGAGCACAATTAATTATTATATTGGTATTGGAGCGATTTTATAATCAAATGGCTACTTTCGTGTGAAATGGAGTGAAATATTCGAGCGCGCGCGCCAATCCGAGACGTCAAAAATTTTCTGATAGTTTCATACTGGGAATAGGTATTATTAATTTTTAAACTTTGGGCGGTTTCGTTGTTGATTACTATAATAATAAAATGGAACATTTGAAGAAAAACGTGAACCTATATTTGTATCGAAAATCTTCGTCACTTAATTTGAAGGGATTCACACGATGACGAAGTCCAAATCATGTCCCAATCGTCCAAATCATCAAAATCCATCATATCAATGGCATCCATAATATCAATTATTTATTGCAATCTATCACACACACAAAATCAAACAAATTCAAACGTCAATTTGGAGGTTAGTCCATAGATAAACTAGGGGTATCAGAAGTTTAACTTTAGTACCATAGATAGTCCATGAAGTAGCGATAAACTTCGTTTTGTAATAACATTTTACTTGGTCTATGGTTTAAACCTCGTAACAATCCCAGTACTAAATTTAGACCGCGTTTTGGAATAAGGCTGCAGAAGTTTAACTTTAGTACCATAGATAGTCCATGACGTAGCGATAAACTTCGTTTTGTAATAACATTTTACTTGGTCTATGGTTTAAGCCTGGTAACAATCCCAGTACTAAATTTAGACCGCGTTTTGGAATAAGGCTGCTACAGTCTATTTATTCTTACTTGTCCAATTTTTTAAACAAGATTCTACCCGTAAACTGTAACTTTTTAGTCCAAAACTGCCATATTTCCATAAATCAAGTAACTTGGAACACTCTTTTAGATAACACGCTGCCAATTTTATAAACATAGTTCATGATAGTTTATGAATTTGCGAGAAAATGTCTAGTTTAGGCATCTGGTCACGCCAAACTTGTAGATAGTTATTTCTTCGATTAAGTGGACTGTATTTTTGGTACGTACAATTGAACAAGGGGATGAGGAATATAGGGATGAGAAAGGGAACACGCAGCACATACCTCGCAAAGCGGCATCCAGGGGACGTGATCTCTCCAGCTAAGGCGGCAGCTGCCGCGGCGGGCCCACCGTCCACACAAACAGTGATTGAAGATTTTTCACAATCAAATCCTTCTCAATGGCACTCGCGGAGGGCGCGACACACTTCACAGGGGTGGTCAAATACCAAAAAGCGTCAATTAAGCGGTTAACAACGATTTTAGCGAATTCGCTAGAACCGCGGCGGTTGAGGTCCAAATGTGAACTAACTGCAGTCGTTCGCCGCCAGGTGGCGCTGGCAGCGCATAGCAACGATGTCATGCATGCGTGTTTAAGGTGCAGGAAAAAAGATAGAAAGGAACGTACCATTGAATATTTAATAGTTTATGATAGACTAAGTAATTTGGCGTTACCAGCATCTAATCTCAATTTTAAGGTTAGAATCTTGTATACTGAATTGGACAAGTAAGAATAAATAAACTGTACACAGATAAGTGATGATTACCCCGACGCTGCAGCAGGCGATACTAAAGTGGTCGGTAGAATGGTAACCTCACAATTAATAGTTCTTGGGTTTGAATCTGGCATGTACTAATGACATTTGGTTGCTAAGTTACGTACATAAGATGAATTTGTAGTAGCAATACCGGATTAGTATAGGTAGTATAATATAACGACAAGATGGTAAGCAACAAGTGACAGTGTTTGCATCAACTCAGATAAGCACTACATGTCACGCTAGGCGGCAAATGATTAGCCTAGTTACAGTGTTTTGCAATTCAACTTACCCGCATGAGCAATAAAATAACGATGCAGGATATACCAAGACAGCTATCCGCCGCCTTCGCATTTGGTATGTTCGTCACAACCTGAAACAAACAGACAAAATTAGGAGTAAAATAGAAGTTTTCACAGCCACTAACACGTCTCTGAATCAAACTTTTTTTTTTCCTAAATTAATATGTTGACTGTAGCATGATTAAGTTATAGTTGTCTAAATTATTTCAGGTTTGATTACAAACAATTTGTTCATTAAAAATATGGTTTGGAAATGGTAAAAAACACGCCCTAAAAGTAAAAAACAAATTACAAAATTTCGTGATGTTCAGTGACTAAAAATGCCTTATGTTCAGTGATAAAATTTATATGAAGTCGGACTTACAAAAACACTCTTACACCGGAGTTCAGTCGGTTTATAAGAGGAATAGCCATTATAAACCGGCTTTACTCGGTCTTACACTAGTGTTGTAGTGGAATCGTTATTTAACAATAAGACTGTTATGCCCGGTTTCTGACGTTCACAGTTAATGGTTCGTTAGCTATAGAATCAATAAAGTTATCAGTTCAATAAACGTCAGTTAACTGTCAATGCGTTTCTGAATACACGCAGGACGGTCGTATAGTTATCGAACCGATAAGTAGTTCACCATTCCGCCACTAGATGGAACTATTTTGAAGCCTACTCTTAACATACGCATTTCATCTGTATTCTACTGCAGATTCAGGTTTTGCATACATAAAATAATTAAAATAATAGTTTTAAATAAACTTACAGTAAGATTTTTTTTATAGATGAGAAATCTTTTTCACAACCTAAACCAATAATGTATCTTTACCACTGTCAAGAAAAAAAAAGTCAGATGTTGGCGACAGACCTTTTTTTATTGTCTTGACTTTTTGTACATATTATTGTCTTTTTTTACTTGTGTCAGTTTTTAAATTTAGTTCGCTGTCTGTTCTTGTAAAAAGTTGTCTTGAAAATATTATTGATTAAACTCTGATTTATAAATAAATTATTAACCTATTATTAAAACAGAATGGTAGGGCATCATACGGTGCTTAACAGTTAGTTTTGTGCGGCAATTTTGTTTATCAGTTCCTACTTGTCCAAACTTCACATAATTGTGTGTTAATCTATTCTTCCTTCTTTCTGTACCTATCTATTGTTCTAATGGAACCTACAAAGGATGCCGGAAAACGGAGCAAGAACTATAAAAACGAGAAAAGTTATTGCTTATTGAAATAGCTAAAGAGTTTGTTTTGATCATTGATAATAAAAAAACTGATGGAACGACAGTAGAAGGCAAGAAAAAAGCTTGGGCTGCACTCACTTATAAATATAGTGCCACCTGTGGAAGTGGCCCTAGAAGTGAGAAACAATTGCATGCGTTTTATGACAAGCTGAAGAAGAAGGCTCGAAGAAACTTAAGTGACGACAAAGTATGTAGGTTTTCTTTTACTCTTTCATTTAATATTTTACAAGTTAAGTAGCTACATACTTTGAAACATAAAACCTAAGTACATTTTATACTCAAGTGCATACGTTGAAAAATATAATAAAGTTTTCTGTAATTACAAACTAGGAACACCCACGCAAAAAGCTTTTTTTAAATCGAATACATAGGTAGTTTCAGAGTTTAGCTGACCCCATAAGAATCTTTTATAATAATACTTATTGTACTTTAATTTCAATCTTACTATTTTAGGCTGAAATGTACAAGACAGGACAGTATCCTTATTGAAACAATATCTTGCTTGGAATTCCTCATCCGAGAACATTTCAAACGGATTTCTTCGGGACCTCAAGTTTCTCGGTACAGAAATATGTGCAACAAGCTCCATCACTTCCAAATCCGAATCTGATGAACTAGTGTACTCCATACTTACAAACTATTATTTAGAATGAAAATATAGTGATAACAAGATAAAAATAACAAGACTCTGGTTGTTTTTCACAAGAGAAATACAATTTATGTAAAATAACCTAAACTGTCTAATGTCACTTAAAACGTCAAATAAAGTTATAGATTCGATAAACGACCAAATCCGGGTGGTTAAGTTGAACGAAGTTTAAACCAAGTTTACCTTTTGCATAGGTGTTCAGAAACGTAAAATGTCAAGTTATTGAATCAATAGCGTTATGGAATAGATAAACTAGGTTTAAATGGACCTCAGAAACCGGGCATTAGTTTGTTAAACAAGTAAAGCCAATACAAAAACATATAAAAATCGTTCGTAACTGTTTTTTTTTAAAACTATAAATGCCTTTTAAACTCAATGGCCATTTTTTAACGCTTCTTTTGCAACAAGGCCAGTCTTTACGTCAGTCAGACCTTTACGGTGCGTAACTGATGAATAGTAACACCGCCTGTCACTAGCCTAATTCGACTGCGGAGCTCAATAGGAGGTTAATGTGTTCGAAAATTAATAAAAAAACAAACACGTACAGTAGAAAACACACACAACTAAAACATGACTAAGAAAATAAGCTGGCCGGGACATATCCGACGCAAAGGTCCCGTAACACCGCCCTCCACCGGTTTAATTCGACTGCGGCGGCGACTGCAGTCCAAGCCTTGGTTAATGTGCTCTAAAATTAATACAAAACACGCACATCAGAAAACACAACCAAGGAAAACACGACTAAGAAAATACCCGCGATACATCCGACACAAAGGTCTTCTAATGCCGTACGCCACCGGGTTAATTCGACTGCGGAACCCAGTAGAAGATAAATGTACGTGAAAATTAATATAAAACACGCACAGACGAAAACACAACCAAGGAAAACAAAGGATAAGATAAGCTGCTCGGGCGGGACACATCCGATGTAGAGGTCTCCTAAACCCGCTTGACGACGGGATAATTCGACTGCGGTGGCGTCTGCAGAGCCCAAGAGGAAGTTAGTGTTCACAAAAATTGATACAAAACACGCATAAACGAAAGCACACACAAGGAAAATACGACTCTAAGAAAAAATCCGCCCGGGACACATCTGACGCAGCATCGCCCGCCATCGGGTTAATTCATCGGGTTCGACTACAGAACAAATCAAAGCCTAGGAGTTAATGTAAAAAAATTCACAAAACACGCACAGAAGAAAATACACGCAAGGAAAACAGGATTCTAAGAAAATAAGCCGCCCGGGACACATCTACGATGGCGGCGTCACCTCGCTGCACCGGAGATTTTTCTTTATTGGTACTGCTAGTAAATACTTTAGAAAGTCACTTAAATATGTTCTTTTTGTTGCACTAACCCGTGCTGAGAACAATTTTAGAAACCCATTTTAGAGGCTAAAAATTCCGCCCTTGCCGGGACTCGAACCCGCGACCTCTGGCTAACCGTACCAGCGTTCCCCAACTGAGCTAATGGGCAAGTGCCGGCATCAGCGAAATTTCGAACTTCTTTACAATATTCTCTGTATTATTATTACTTAAGACAAGTGGTTCCTACTTAGTTGGACATTAGAACATAGTTGTATTTTTTTATGACTCGTGATGCTCATAACTACATAGTACCTATACTCACATATTAAATGTGTCCAATCGCGACTATTTATTAGGTAATACGTAATTAACTTAATTCCCGACATTTCGGCAGCGTGGCAGTTGCCGTGGTTACGCGACATTATAAATAAACGCGATTAGACCTGTTTAACATATAACTATGCTAGAACTCAGTTGACGACAACGGAAATGAGTACTGTTAAGTATACTACTTGTATGTAGGGCAGCGTTTCGGTCGCTGTAGCCGACAGCTGTATACTAGACAAGGTTTCTGTCCTAATCAAATGGAAGGCTTTGTTCGAACACGGCCTTAAACGATAGACTCGACGTAAATGAACGTGAAGACAGTTCGAAACAAAGGGATTGTTAAAAGATACAGCTGCTATTTCCCCAAGTACACTTGCCTTCACAGAAATCGTACGTTTTGAAGAAATATGTAATCGATGTTACCTGATAAGTTTATGTTTACGGTAAATTTTTACTTTTAACTTTAAGAGTCCCTATAGATCACTATAGATCTATCATAGAAAAAACTTTTTGGTTAAAAACCGACTTCAAGAAAAATAAGCACGAAATATTAAAATCAAATTCAAAATATTATACGAACAGACGGACTGACAGACGGGCACTGTCCGTCAGTCCGTCCGAACTTTAATAGGCTCTATCTTTAAAACCTTAATAGGTAGCCAGTGAAGCTTTTATAAAATACTAGCTGACCCAGCGAACTTCGTACCGCCTAACAGTCTGTTCTTTATTTTTTTTTTATTTTTCTCTCCGTAGGAACCATCCTCGTACTTCAAGGAATATTCTAAAAAAAGAATTAGCGATCGGTTCAACTGCTCTCGAGATTTGCGCTTACCAACACATTCAGCGATTCATTTTTATATTATATATGTGTTATTACGGTAGAAAATATATAAAATAAAATAAAAAATATAATAAAAACTAAGTAGGGCAGCAAACGTGTTTTATCGCCGTTTTTTTGTTTATGCTCTAGCGTAAATACTTACTATTCTTTTAAATGTTTACAAAGTAAGGTAGTAGTCGGTGCGCGATTCCAACACGCACTTTATTTTAATGACAATAATAGTTGGACACCGTTAAAACCATACCAGTGCGAGAAGAACTAGCACACGGGTTCCGTACAAAATTTGTAGGTGCATATGATTACAACATGGATAAAATGGACATCGACGCGTCGGACCAAGGAGAATATGGCCTAAATGCATTCTTGCCGGGAAGTGGCTGGAGACAGGGAGAGATGGAAAAAGACGGGAGATCTTTGCCCAATGGTAGGAAAGAGGGTAAGTAAAAAAAAACTTGCAGTTATTTCTGATCTTTTTCTGACCTTCAAAGGCAATTTTTTATGGCTGAACTATAAATGTATAGCTTTCAGATTTTTCTGTGTACTCGTAGTAAAAAACGATATAACTTGCGATGATGCTATGCCGATCCCCTTGAGTGTCATTATGCGCCATAAACGGCCCTATCTACGACCGTATTTACGTTAACTTAGAAGTTTGATTTTTTTAACAGCTTCAACGGACTGTAGCCCTGAGAGTGTGGATATAATTTCAATCGATCGACGGACAGTAGGACGAATAACAAAGTGATCCTATAAGTTTCATTTCCTCCTTTTGGGGTACGGAACCCTAAATAAATATCCCACCTTTCGGATAGTGTCCATGAAACCACCTGAAGTGAACTGCAAGCCCAGCAGCCCCTTGAGCTGCGACACA
Source organism: Yponomeuta sedellus (assembly GCA_934045075.1). NCBI lineage: Eukaryota > Metazoa > Arthropoda > Insecta > Lepidoptera > Yponomeutidae > Yponomeuta > Yponomeuta sedellus. The sequence goes on along the minus strand of OW203732.1, from coordinate 14,085,732 downwards.
GCGATAATGACCGATGTTGCCGACGTGAACCCGACCGTCACGGGCACCGATATGAAGTCTATGAGGACGCCTGAGGAGAGAGAAGGAGATCAGCTGGACACTTTAAAGAACACGTAAAACTCGATGGAAATTTGATAATGATGGCCTCTGTGGCGCAGCGGTAGCGCATCTGCCTACCATCCAAGAGGTCCCGGGTTCGATCCCCGGCTGGGCGCAAATTAAACCCCAGGTCTTGGATGTTAACATGTTTGTGATGTCGTTGTTTCTGGTTCCCACGACACAGGGTACAGTGTGGGGCCAGAAGCAATGTATGTGCCTGTATGTAAATGTTAAGTTATTTTAATTCAGACTGCCTCGTTGGTCTACAGGTATCACATCTGCTAAATAATTGTATTTCTTCTTCTTTACATCTGATGATCATGCCAGAGTTCGTGGACTTAATTTCCACTGAAGACCGCCGTACATTTGTACAGTCGCGTGCACTATCATGTAAACACCTTAAAAAAATCACTTTAACCTCTTTTAGTTTTGATGAGTAGAATAACCCTCAGAAGTTTCACTGGACCTCTCTGAAGCACCCTGTATATACAAAGTGATTTCTATGGATTTTTAATTAATGAACATAAATCATCTCCTTCATAATCATATTTAACTGCATGAACTAAAGAATAATAACGAAGCACGCCCTCAACATAGGCATTATCAATAATATGGCCATTAACATAAACGAGTCGTCCGTTATATTACTGCAAACGGTCATTGCATACGATAAAGCTTTCTAAGTATCCTCATAAAGTCGACGGCTTAATCTGAATAACTACATCTCTCAACTATACTTCACTGCCTGAAACGAAAAAATAGAATGTGGCTGTGTCAGGTTACACACCGTTAGTCTAATATGAGACTACTATAAGTAAGGGTTAATTTTTAGCTCACACTGCGCAATGTGTTACGCAACGCTGGCGCCATCTAGCGGCACGAGTCAAGAGGATCTGAGTAATGGCTACTTTGCTCTACTCAAAGATACACAAATGAATTTCACACGATACGTATTACAGAGTAACAGCCCTTGCCGAGGCGACAGTTTTCGTTGCAGGCGGTTTTAGTAAATAACCTCTATAGATTGGCAATTTTTTTTTATTTATTAAGAATGAAACGAATAATATGTGTTTTTTAAAACACAAACAATTAAAAAATAAAAACCCAAAAAAAATCCATTTTCCGTTAGTTAAGAGACGAAAAAATACCACTCACCCAAATGCAGCAGCCCCATAAGCAACTGCACCACGCCAGTCAAGAAACAGAGTAGCACAGCGTAGTCTGTGTTCCGTCCCTGGATCTGCTGATAGGTCATCAGTGCCAGCAACGCTGTGGGGCCAAGGGTTATGTCCTTGCACGATCCGAACACGATGTAGATGAAGCACCCCATGAACGATGAGTAAAGGCCATACTGCAGACAAGGAAAACAGTAGTAAGAGATCGTCCATTAACCATGTAAGACTCGAAAAGGGCAGAGGGGTTGAGCAAAGGTCACGAAGTACCTGAAGGGAGGGGGGGGGGGGGTCATAGTGGCATATATATCTTCCCACTGCAGAGCACAAGCCTTCTCTCGGAAAGAGAGTGTTTGCTTAATTACCACGCGTGCCTACCGCGGATTGACCATTTTAAGCGTTGACGTTTTTTACCACTTCAGACACTCAGGTTTCCGCACGATGTTTTCCTTTACAGTTAACGAGTGACATTGCTACTACACATAGGACTAACGCTAGTGGTATTTTTCCGAGCGGTTCTGTGCTTCGCAAGGCACGTTAAGCAGTTGGTGCCGGCTGCCGTCGATAGATGGCAGTCGATAAGCCAAGGCAAAGAGCTTAGGGCAGCTTGAAAACTTCTGACCGTAAGATCAGCCACTAGTCTCGCAAGCCTCCACCAATCCGGACATGGCTCCCGTGGTGGATTGTGGCCTATAATACCTTCTTTGCGGAAGAGACACGTGACCCTCGGTGGGGACATAATGGGTTGATGACGATGACGATCACGACGAAATAGTGACATATCAAATGTTTATTTTTTCTTTGAACGGTCGATTTCTAAGCTGAATCAATCATAATAAGAATAAGCCGGTTTCTTCTAAAAACATACTTTGTATCCACCAGGGGTGACGGGGGTTTGAAAAGTTGTACGTTATCTGTCGATAGGCTAATCTACCGAATAGGCATTCCTACCGTTGCGCACCTAAAAGGTGGGTTATATTCGGAATTATTTTATGGTCAAAAAATTTAAGAACAAAAATTAAGACAGTTAAAACAAATTTGTAGAACAAACTTTGTATATACGTGTTTCAGGTATTTCGCATTTCCGAAATAACCCTGAATAGCTGCGGCTTCCATACTATGACTCTTATCGCACCCAGAATAGTCGCGATTAACGTACAAAATGACTATCTCCGAGTGCAGTTGACCGTAGTAACTTGAGCAACATTTAAATTATACAAAGGTACTCGTAGCATGAATTAGCCATCAAGGCAATCCCATTCTGACTTCTCGTCTGCCTAACTGGGCCCGTCATTTCACAGTAACTTTAGCAGGTAATGAATATGCATAGGTATAGCTTATCTTCACGAACTCCCTTCTGCACAAAATAATATCCACTGAAGAAGTGTAACTAAGTTCAAACAAAAATCATTTTATTCATTTGATAGTACATTCAGTTTGAAGTACGTGACAAGATATTACTTGCTCTGTAGTAGATAAAATGTCGGTTTTCTGCATAATAAATTATTTTAGGGAAATGGCTGATGCATTAAGATAAAGTACATTTTTCAATAGCAAACCGATTCGTTCAGTGGTTTTAATGAGTTTAGAGTCCACGTTAGTTTGTTATTTGGTGAGAAATGCCTACAATTGAAATAATTTTTGGTTTAACTCCAAAAGTGTGTTGCATGATTTATTTATTAATAAAATTTGCATATTGATTTTGATTATTTTTCTAAACCTTTGTTCACTAAATAACTTATAAATAGGAAACACCAACCCGGACCCTGGCCCCCGTGGTAGAGTATGGCCTAACCTTCCTGCGATGCAGAAAGAGACCAGTGCCCCAACAGTGGGGACATACAAGGGTTGATATCGTATATCGTAGGAAACACCAGAGGAGAAGCGGGGCTAACTGTAACATAGGCCTCAGCTTAGTAATGGCCTCCGACGAAATTTTGTAATTTGATATTGTTTAATGAATGAATGAATGAATGAATGAATGAATGAATGAATGAATGCATGTATGAATGAATGAATGAATTAAATGTGCCAACTTAGCCCATAGCCCTGGCCCAATGAGCACCTTAGCGCCCTGTCTTCAGCTTGCCGCATCCGGCATCTGCCTGCAATTTTTTGCAGATCGTCATCCCTGCTAGTCGGAGGGCGTCCTACAATAATTTGCCGAGTCGCGGTCTCCACTCAAGAACACGTTTACTCCAACGGTTGTCGGTTGTACCATAATATACCTTGTCTTTTACCATAATCGATCGAGTAAGTCACTCCATACTGATTACGAAGCTTTGTCACATCGGCATTCACGGGTCTCTACTTAGGTGGATAGAATCATATCTCCATAACCGTAGCCAGTTTGTCGCAGTTTATGGATACAGATCGCAGCCATTTTCGGCGTGTTCTGGAGTTCCACAAGTTCCAATTTAGGGCCGCTACTTTTTATCATATTTTTATACGATCTCTTACTTAAACTAAAATGCAAGTGTCTAGCATATGCAGATGACATTAAAATTTTTGAATCTATTGCCTGTGTGGAAGACTGTCTTAGGCTTCAGAATGATTTGGATACTATACAAAATTGGTGCTTAACCAACGATATGTCCCTCAATGTTAAAAAGTGCCAGTTTATTACATTCACTAAAATTAATAAATATATCGACTACAAATACACCATCAGCAGTATTCCTCTTGATCGTGTACATGTGATTAGGGATTTAGGCGTGTTATTTGATTCACAAATGTCTTTTAGGCCTCATATTAACGCCATGGTTCGTAAGGCCAACAGCACATTAGCTTTCGTGCTGCGCATGACCAAACCCTTTAAACAAATTTCCAGCAAGGTCATTCTGTACAAGTCACTGGTCAGATCTATTCTCGAATACTGCTCGTCCATTTGGTCACCATACTATGCTTGTCACATAAAAAAAATCGAATCAATCCAATGCCGTTTCATTAGGCACTTATCTGCGATGACAGGCAAACGGCGTGTGCTCCCTGAATACACTCAGCGCTTGGATCACTTCGATTTTCAGAGCCTCGAGTCCAGAAGACATTCAGCTGACCTTATGCTGCTGCATAAACTCATAAACGGATCGCTTGACACCAATGGGATATCACTCTTTAACCTTAGAGCCAGCAACCGCCCTCAAAGATTCTTTCGCTTATTCCAAGTTCCAACATCTAACAATAATGTGTCTTACAATGGACCCATCTCTCGAATGTGTCGTTTCTACAATGATCTGAGCAATGACTTTGACATTACCCATCAAACATTCCAAGCTTTCAAAAAATTGGTATATGCAAAGGCAGTTTAGTTGATCTGTCATTTATTTAATTATCATTTCTGTAACATTAACTCTTTAACGTTGTAAGCTTAATTTATATAAATGCTGTGCTTACCTATAAGTGGTGTACATACACGTAATTTTATCTTCCTGTAACTCTTTTGTACCATGTTCTGTATGTATGCTGTTGGTGTGCCTAATAAATAAAATAAAATAAAATAATATAGTATATAGTAAAAAAAGGCGTAGAAGTGAGATAGATGAATGACCAGATATAATTTCAACAAATACGATGGGAGCAAGGAGCTCCAAGCCCACTATGAAATCTGAAATAAACAAAAACTTCAGGTGTCCCGATTCGTAAGGCTTTTCGCGCTAAATTTCGAGTTAAACTTCAGCATTGAATATTCGCCATCGGTTAAAGCCACGCGGTTGTTAATAGTTATGATTTTCGAAGTCGAGAGATACTAGATGTTGGTTCAAGTGTGGGTCGAGTGTTTGCCTTGACGGAACTTGCGGAATGCTAATACAGCTTGAACTAATTGCCCGTACCCAGGATTGTTAAAATAAACGTTAAATTGAAGGTCTGTTTATGCTCCAGCGTTGTAGAAAGGCCCACTATTTCAGGTCAGGTCCAGGGAGCCTATTCTCACTTCATTAGCGAATAATTCGTATACGACTCTAAGGCGTATGTCTTGAATTCTACATAAAAAGTCGAACGACAGTCTATTATGATTCTGATTATGACACCTCAAAGTTAGCGAAATTTATTAGAAAATTTGCGCACAATTTGTGAGAGTATCTGGAAGCCGATTCTCGCACATGCGAATAGAAAGCGCAGACGCAAAATATTGTAAGGGTGCAAACCTTTTTACATCATTTTTATTTCTTTTTCTATGTAGCATTTTCAAATATTTACATTACGTCACACATTTTTCGATTTCCCTCATTTTCCATCATATACTCTTTGATTACTACTTTACCGAGATCTGATTATTTTACCTGCTTATCCGTTTTTATCCAGTTTTTCTGTTTTATTATATTACTAATCTACAAATAAAAACAACACCTGAAGTCGTTCCAGCTCTATTATTTGTAAAGGATATACAGCATTTCAATATTCGAATGCTTAGACATTTGTCGCATAAAAATAAGAAGAAAGAGTCATTAGAATCATTTATTTCCTCATTCGAATTCAATCTAGCATGGCGTTCAACATACAGATTTTGGCTATCGCTCGACTGTAGAATTGAAGTCATAAGCCGTATACTTATTATTTGCTAATGAAGTGGGAACCGGCTCCTAGAAACTGATTTTTACGCGACAAATGTCTAATCCTTCGAATATTTTGCGGTCTAATCCTTCGAATATTTTGCGAACATGGGCAAGAATCGGCTCCCAGTACGGAGAGGGAAACACGTATACGACTGGCTTTGCCGCAGTGTTGATAATTATGATGGATACACTATTCGTCTGGAAATATTGAAGAGTTGCTTGGTGATAATAGTTTATTATCTTACTAATATTAAAAACGTGAAAATTTGTACGTATGTATGGACGTTTGTTACTAAATCACGTTAGAACAGCTGTACAGATTGGGACGGGATAAAATTGCACACAGATATATTGTAGTCTTTAAAAGCACATTTTTATCCCGGAAGAAATACATATAAAAGTGGCAGTGGGCATGAGCTGGTAGGGATATATAACAGGAAGAAGACAGGAAGAAAAGATATGAAGTACCAGACAAAAAATTAACGTGGCTCGAGAAAGGCTTCTGCCCACCAGCAGCCGACGAATAAGGACTGATAATAATAATAACTATTCATGGACATGTTACACAGATCTATAGCCCCATACAAAGTACAACTCAATGAGTTGTGTTACAGGTGCTAACTCAACGATAGATTTGATACAATATCGTCGTCGTCGTCACTAGTATAGCCTGACGGCTATACTAGTCCACTGCTGGACAAAGCCCTCGCCTAAAGAGCGCCACGTTGTGCTATCATAGGGTGTAATGCCCATAATCCCCACGCTGGGCATGCGGGTTGGGGATCGCAGTTTGGTGGAATTGTACTGCAGGGGGCGCTGCTGTCCATCCCCCGGTTTGTGTCCCTTAGTCGCCTGTCACGACACCCGCGGGAAGAATTGGGTTGGTGCTTTTCTCTAGGCCGACACCGCACAGCAAGCAAGAAGTTATCTATGTATACATGTATATGATAAATAGATAACTTCATAGGTAACTACATAGATAACTTCCAGGACCCGATACAATTAGAAAAGTTCGTTATCTAGTTTGACCCGGCCGGCGATCGAACCCGAAACCTACGGTTTTACGAGGGCTGCTACTTATGTATGCGGAATAGAAAAAATAAACAAATAAGGCCAGATATGCTTTTATTGTTTTTCAAAGTATTCTCCACTATGATCGATGCACTTTTGCATTCGATGAAACCAATTTGTAAAACACTTTTTCCACTCTGATTGAGGTATCTCCAAAACGTGCTATTTGAACGCATCTACGGCATCTTCACGGGTTGAAAATCGTTGACCACGTAATTTATTCTTTACATTTGGGAATAAATAGAAATCAGGGCTGTACGGTGGATGACCCATCAATTCTATTTTTTGACCATCCAAAAATGTTGTTGTTTCCTGAGATGTATGACAGCTGGCATTGTCATGGTGAAGTATGATTCTGCGTCGCTGGTTGTTTTGGCGTATTTCTTCAAATACTTCCGGCAAACAAATGGTCGTGTACCACTCCGAATTAACCGTTCTGCGATTCTCCAGTGGTATTGTAGCTACATGGCCATTAATACCAAAAAAGCAGGCCACCATTTGCTTTACAGTGCTTTTTGCACGAGCCACTTTCGTAGGGTTCGGCTCATTTTGAAACACCCAAACTGTTGATTGTTGTTTAGTTTCGGGATCGTACGCGTAGATCCAGGATTCGTCACCTGTGTAGATATTATAAACAGATTTTGAGTCGCCTCCGTTGAATTTTTTTAAGGTTTTCTTGCACCATTCGACGCGAGCATCTTTTTGATCCCGAGTTAAGTTGTGCGGGATCCAACGCGAACAAATTTTTTTTTACAGACAAATTTTCATGTAATATCCTATGAATGCTTGTCATACATATGCCCAGAATAGCCTCTATCTCGCGATACGTAACATGGCGGTCTTGCATTATTAGTTTCCGCACAGCTTCAATATTTTGTGGCACAACCACCGATTTCGGGCGACCTTCTTTAACTTCGTCCGTGAGCTTACTGCGCCCGCGATTAAACTCACTAAACCAGTGATACACAGTCGTTTTTGATGGAGCTTCACCACCAAAAGTCGAAGTTAATTGATCTACGCACTGTTGTTGCGTTAAACCACGTCGAAAATCGTAATAAATCATAGCACGAATATTTTCACGAGTGAGTTCCATTTTTTCAGCAATATGACATTTTAAACCCAACAAAAACAAAACACTAACGTATATAAGAGAAAAATATTAGCGGCCAGTATTTAAAAAAAGAACGAATTTGACCATGGAGGTCAGACATTGTGTTTAAAATTATTGGAATCCCAGATTCCGCATACATAAGTAGCAGCCTATGTACAGTCAGAGTGCCAAACCGCTGCGACAGCGAGGCCGTCGATTGGCCGCTGATAAATTTATTATAGCTAAAAAACGGCGCCCGGTAAGTTATTTGATGCAGGTTATATGCCGACATAATGTTATGTTGATTGCCACAATACTTGCCACGTGAACTGTATATTGTTTATCTAAAACCCATGTACGTAGAAACCTCCAAGGTATTTGTATTGATGTTAAATAAATGCATAAATGATGACCATCTAAAGTACAATATGGCCTTGCTTTAACACTCGTAGGTATATGCAATTAATAACTGGGCGGAGCGAAAGCGATGTAGCGTTGTTGGTAGCAAATAAATTACACTTGCAAGACTACAGTTCAACTGGACACGCCAATTATTGTCTATTCGAAATAATTATTTACGTAAAAATACGCCTTTGAATGTTCTGGAGCTATAATCTGTTATTTGTTGTAGCAAATTGTATCTCTATTTAGAAGACAATCATTCTTTAAAGTTATATAAACTTGACACAATTGCACAAAAAAAAAATTGAATTCAGTGCATTTTTGGAGGTGCAAGAGTAACAAACTTCTTTGATTGAAACCATGTGATAATAATATTATCTGTATTATATCTGAAATATACCTCAATAATTATCATAGCCATTCCGCGACAAGCAGTTGTAGTGATTTATTGTTGGATTCTTCATAAATGCTCATGTAATACAATGTACCTATATTCGTAAACACAATCTTGATTGTCTAAGAAGGGATTGTCTTTGTCTCTCCCCTTTCATTTTTACGTGCTCAATGTCAACTGTTCTCTGAAATTAAATCCAAGTTTGTCTGAACAATCGTGCCTAATTCTTCATTATATCCCTTCAGGTTATGGGCCCAGTACAGTTTCCGCGATATTATTAAAGAATTAGTTTCGCGTATTTCGGCATATTTCAGGATATTTCAGGTTTCGACAATTAACCTCAAAGTCACACCGGCCGGTAGCATGGCGAATTCCTACCAGCAAAGTAACACCATCGAGAAACTCAAAGGTATTGAGAATTACAGCACTTGGAAATTTCTCATGAAGATGTTACTGATCCATGAGGATCTTTGGGAGGCTGTTGAGAGTGTGGAAATCAAAGACGAAAAGAAATCCCAAAAGGCATTGGCACGGATCAGTCTGTCTGTGCAACCGGCAGCGTTTCCACATATTAGAAATGCGAAAGGAGCACGCGAGGCGTGGCAGAACCTCGCTAAGGCATACGAAGACCAAGGTCTATGCAGGCGACTCAGCCTATTGAGGCTATTATTCGGTACAAAACTCACCGAATGTGAGGACATGCAATGTTATCTGAGCAAAATAACAAACCTGACGCAGCAACTGCAAGATATAGGTTCACCAGTTGATGATGAATTTGTAGCAATAATAATGCTGAGTGGATTGCCGTCCCACTTTGATCCTCTAATAATGGCGCTTGAGAATTCCAGTCTCAAACTTACAAGCGATGTTGTTAGCGGCAAACTTCTACAAGAATCAAGCCGGAGGAATGACAAGGACCAGGAAGGGACTGCATTAGTAGCAAAGAAAGGCCCTAAGTGCTACAAATGCAAGAAATTAGGCCACTTTACCAAAGACTGCTACAGCCGTACCAAGAAGACACCAAAGGATGCGACAAAAGCTTTATTAGCCGCGCTATCAGCAGGTATAAAAAGTGATGTCTGGTATGTAGACAGCGGAGCTACTAATCACATGTGCAACAATAAAAGTATTATGTGCAATTTCAGTGTTGAAAAGTCAATTAGTGTCAGTGTAGCAAACGGTGAAAAACTTGAAACAGCAGGACACGGTGATGTCAAAGTTCAACTGAAAGACTGTTTAAGGACAATAAGCAATGTTTACTTTGTTCCTAACCTTTCAGCAAACCTTTTGTCGGTAAGCTCTTTAGTGAGAAAGGGATATAAAGTCATATTTGACAACAAAAGATGTTATGTCAGAGATGGGCAAGAAATCTTGGCCACTGCAACTCTCTGTAATGGTGTGTATCAACTGGATACTGTAGGTAAGCCTCTGTGTTTAGAGACGGGAAATAGTTCCTACAGGGCAGTGACATCAGCACCCGAGGTGGACAATGCGGCGGCCATGACTGCATCATCGGCTGAATCCCAAGAGATCTGGCATAAACGGCTGGGTCATCTCAACTCTAGAAGTATGGCTCTACTTAAAGCAGGTATGGCAGATGGTATTAATTATAAAACTGATAGTTTTAACCCATGTAATGCATGTGTAGAAGGAAAACAGCCTAGATTGCCTTTTCCTAAAAAGTCATACAACAGAGCAACCGAAGTGCTAGGGCTCATTCATACAGACTTATGCGGCCCTATGCCAACTGCTTCTTTCAGCGGTTCAAGATATTTCTTAACCTTCATCGATGACTATAGTAGAAAAACATTTGTCTATTTTTTGCAATCAAAAGACCAAGTCTTTGAATTTTTTAAGCAATTTAAGGCAATGGTGGAAAATGAAACAAATGCTAAAATTAAAATAGTTAGAAGTGATAATGGGGGTGAATATGTCAACACAAAAATGCAGGAATTCCTGAAACAACATGGTATTAAGCATCATACTACAGTTCCCCATTCTCCTCAGCAGAACGGTGTAGCCGAGCGTGCAAACCGGACCATAGTGGAAAAGACAAGGTGTATGCTCCGGGATGCTCAACTCAGCAACAAGTTTTGGGCAGAAGCTGTCAACACGGCTGTTTACTTGAAAAACAGATCCCCAACTAAAGCTGTGGCTGGACTTGTGCCAGAAGAGAAATGGAGCAACAAAAAGGTAAATTTAAATAATTTACACATTTTCGGATGCATAGCCCATGCAGTGATCAAGAATCGAACCAAATTAGATTCAAAAACAAAGCAGTACATATTTGTAGGCTACTGTGAGGATACAAAAGGATTCCGGCTGCTTGACCCACACAAATCATACAAATGCATTAAAGCCAGGGATGTAATATTTATGGAAAATTGTTTCAATGAAAATAGGTCACATGATGATAAAGAGATTTATATAAACTTTGATCTCGATTCCCCACAATCCGGGAATGTAGTGTCTGATGAAACAGTCACAACTCAAACGACTGATCATCAGCCACAGCCCCAAAGGCTAACCGAGACATCCACTGTGAGTTCACAAATTTCTGATGACCAATCAACAAGAAGACTCAGTACAATCACAGTGAATGACTCGGATAGTGATCAAAGTATCATAACAAATGCTGCTTCGGATTCAACTTACGTTCCAGGACACTCCACACCGGCAGAAACTTCAGATTCTTCATTTGAGTCGTCATCTGAAGCTATACTAATGGTGCAAAAGTTATGCAACAATGACAATGATCCTGAGACAGTGAAGGAAGCCTTAAGCAGCCCGTTAGCAGCGCAGTGGAAGCGTGCGATGATAGATGAGTATAATTCATTCATTCACAACAAATGTTTTACTCTGGTAGAAAGACCAGAAGCCCAGAAGGCTATAAAATGCAAATGGGTATTTAAAACAAAGACAGGCTCAAATGGAGCGCTTTTAAAATACAAGGCTCGACTTGTTGCAAAAGGATACACACAAAAATATGGTGTTGATTATTCAGAAACATTTTCACCAGTGGTCAGACATTCAACTATACGAATGTTACTAGCAATAGCAGCAGAGAATGATTTAAATATCGAACATTTGGATGTAAAAACTGCATTCTTGAATGGTGACCTTGATGAAACTGTGTTTATGGAACAACCAGAAGGGTTTGTACAAAAAGGCAAAGAGCATATGGTTTGTAAATTGAATAAAGCCATATACGGCCTCAAACAAGCTTCAAAAATGTGGTATGCTAAAATAAATGAAGTTTTATTGAAGAAAATGAACTTCAACAGAACCACATCAGAACCGTGTGTGTATTTCAAAGACATAAATGATGAAATAATAATAATAGCATTATATGTCGATGACATATTGTTGTTTTCCAGCAAAAATTCTATAAATAAAGAAGAAATTAAGAATTCTCTAATGACAGAATTTGAAATGAGAGACTAAGGTCCTGTGCATCAAATACTAGGAATGCGGGTCTGCAGACAAGGTGACAAAATAACCTTGGATCAGTCCGGGTACATAATGAAAGTCTTAGACAGATTTCGCATGAATGATTGTAAATCTGCAAATACACCAATGGAAAAAGGAATTAAGTTGACTGCAAGTGAAGAAAAAGAAGAAAATTCTAATTATAGGAACTTAATTGGCTGTCTCATGTATATTTCAGTTTGCAGTAGACCGGACATTGCTCATGCAGTAAGTGTTTTCAGCCAGTTCAACAACTCACATGCAGAGACTCACTGGAAAGCGGCCAAGCGTGTGCTGCGGTATCTTAAAGGTACATCCGATTTTCATTTGATTTTCCAAAAGGGTGGGCTTGATGTCACTGCTTATGTTGATGCAGACTGGGCAGCAAATGAAATCGACCGCAAATCCTACACGGGGTTTGTATTTAAACTAGGATGTTCAATTATTTCCTGGGAAAGTCGCAAACAAAGAACTGTTGCTCTCTCTAGCACAGAGGCAGAATACATGGCCTTGTCAGATGCCTGTAAGGAGGCTTTATTTATTAAAAGTTTTCTAAACGAATTGTTACATAAACAAACTAAAATATTGATTTATAATGATAATCAATCAGCTCAAAAACTGACTGCTAACAGTAGGTATGTATCACAGTAGGACTAAACACATTGATGTACGTCATCACTTTATCAGAGAAACCATTAGAAATAATTTAATAACTGTAAAATATTTACCTACAGATGTAATGATAGCAGATGTTTTGACTAAACCATTAACAAGAGAAAAACATAATGAGTTTGTGAAAGGTTTATGCCTTTGCTAAAATTTGTTTAAATTCATAACTGTATTTTTTATTTCTTTTGTAATGTAAGGAAATATTTTTGTATTGGAAATAGAGACAAGTAAATAAATATGTATTTATTTCTAAATACATTTGTAAGATTCTGTGACTGTGTACTACGAGTACTAACACTATACATATTACTTGTTTATAAAACTTAAGAGTAATATTATACATATATTTTTCTCTTTGTTTCAAGTACATAGTAGTTATAATGCATAGTTATTATATCTGTTTTACCAGATTGGTTTAAGGGGCAGTGTTGGATTCTTCATAAATGCTCATGTAATACAATGTACCTATATTCGTAAACACAATCTTGATTGTCTAAGAAGGGATTGTCTTTGTCTCTCCCCTTTCATTTTTACGTGCTCAATGTCAACTGTTCTCTGAAATTAAATCCAAGTTTGTCTGAACAATCGTGCCTAATTCTTCATCATATCCCTTCATTTATCCTTTAATCTCTCAGAAAAATACTCTGTGCCCTGCAGTGGCAAGTATGTGCGTTGCGCAGTCTGTTTCTGTCTGTTACTTACTCGTACCTGGGGTTCAAAACCAGCTGGTGTCACATAAGTCGCGGCCTGAGCTTAGAATTTACAATCAACAGAAGGATAATTGCTTACCTGGCGTTACAGGGCATGTACCAATGTCTTGGTTTTTTTTTAAGTTACGTACACTAGTGAATTGTACAAGCAGTACCACTCGCTAACGGTGTAGGAAAACAACGTGAGCAAAGGAATTAATTTAGACCTCGGAGCTTTCTAAGTAAAATTACCCAAGAACTAGGCTAAGTGTGGAAATTTCAATTGTAACTAATTAACTAACCTGGGGTTCCAAGCCAGCTAGCGTCGCGTACGCCAAGGCCTGAGGAATGACAGTGAGTCCCACAGTCACACCAGCTATGAGATCCGCCAACGCCTTCTCCGTGTTATACTCGGGCAGCCATCTTGTGATCGGCACCCGTTTTCGGAGGAACCTCCGGTACCAGTGCTGCGTCTTGAGTCTATGTTTGGACGGCGATGACATTCTGCTGGATCACCTGTGAGCAAGGGAGATGAGAGATAAGCACACTGTCTGACTTTTGTCTGGTAGAACAGTGCTGTACCTAAGCTGACTGCGGTCCTTCTGGAGGTATTTATTATCAAGATCAAGGTGGTAATTGGAAAGCTTCCGAGTGCTCCCAGTCCGCACAGAATACACACAGTCAGTAACTGAGATAACATGCCTACGGTTTTGTGCCTAACTTTGAATAGTCAACTACAAGTTAGGTCAATTACAAGGCCACTGTCTATCTTAGTGGTATAGGACGTGAACTGCCGACAATAGATCATTGCACAGAGCGGTTTATTACCTCTATACATTTGCAATATTAGATGTAGCGTTAACGAAAGCTATCGCAACGACCGTATCGGAATTTCGTACAGGTACTTTCGCCGCGATATTGCGTCTCTAGAACCGAGGACGACAGGCAGGCCAATCTAAATACCTCGCACAATAAAGCCATTTAAGCGATTGAATTCAATTTCGATTCACTGACCGCACGAGCTGACCGCACCAGTTAACGACACGCCGGCGACAGCGCCACTTGAACCGAAAAGAAAATAAACCATCGGTGACTCTGATTGAGAGTAACACAAAAGTGGACGACATATACAATATCAAAGTTATAACTTCCAGAAAACATGACTCAACAATAAATTACGCGACAACAGTTCACCAACATTTCCGACGTTTCTTTATTTCCGCTTTAGTTTGGAAAGCGAACTTTTATTTTTCCAACGAAATGAGCGGGCGAGTTTTGAAATAAGTTCTCCTAGTTAATTTGCCCGGATATGAACAGCGATCTGCTCAAAGTTTCATAACAAAGAAACGTGTTCCTTGTAGTAATGTCGACGAATGCGATTGTGATGCCGGGGGTCAGTTACGGTAATACGACATTTGTGTGCTGGCGGCCCATAACCAGCCGATATGGAGCCGTTTGGGGGGACGCTGGTCCAAGTAATGCGGGCCACCTTCTCGTTGCGGCCTACAAAGCTCCTGGAGGGAATATTGGAGCGGTTGATTTAATTTAAGGTCCTTTGTGTCGCACACTTCCAATTTCCTAATAAACGGTCTGCCACTAAACACGACGGCCGGAGAACAAAGGCCTGGCCAATCCCAGCAGAATGAAAGGGCCACAATAATCGATGCTCGTCCTGTATGTTTTATTGTTCTACGATAAATGTGACCCGTTTATTACGGTGCTCACTACGCCCATTATTTATTAAAAGCCCCGCGAAACAATAGGAATGCTTAATTATAAATGAAATGAAGTTCGACTTCAGTCTGTGTAGGGCTTGGAGCGATATTTATGTTTCTCTAATAAAAATAAACATTCAGTACAGGCAGACATACAGACACAGATTGAGATTGACAAAATCCAATCACGGCTGCCTTGTCAGAGGAAAATTGTCGGTCCGACACAATAGAAATCCTATTAGATTTTTTTCTCGCTGTGCGAATGAAATTCGCCGCGTGGGGGCAATTAGGAGGAACAAATCAATTACTGTCAAATCTTCCCTTCCTCTCGGAATATCAGTATTGGAGGAAAATAACCAATCAAGGTGGAGTACGCTTCGGCAAACAAGTCCTTCGATCAGGCCCTCGACTATGTTGTGGTCGGGTGTTAATTTGGGATGGCCCCAGTAACATTCGCTGATTGCTTATAAACCTCAGCCCAACAATGTCGAGGTGGTTTGTGTAGGATACCAATACAGCGCTATTACTGGACGTATATTTGTTATCCTTGCTGCCCCTAATTTATAGGGGTTTGTAGATTGCTGTTTCGGCTATCGCAAATGATACACGTGTTCGAATTTATGATATTTGACTGAAAGCACCCTCTCCGGTCGGTTAAAAGAATCGCTAATGCGAAAATGGCATTTAAATGTGCTTAAGAATTCTTTCAAATTTATATCTCAATCCAGCCAAAACATAAACGTGAAAAAACGGCCAAGCGTGTGTTAGGCCACGAGCCATATAGGACCCGCAGGTCTTCTTGATCAGGGATCACCGTATATGGAAGCCGCAGGTCTTCTTCTTCAAGTAAAAAAACAAGCGTTTTGAACTCGCAACTGAGCGAACTGAATTTATTGTATTTATTTTCAAATTGTAGCCAAAAAGTAGGAAAATCTTGGAATTTAGCAATAAAAGCAGGGATTTTTTATTTGCTTTACAGAACTAACAACTTCGTCGAAGTAGTTTTCAATGGAATTTGTAGAAAGTTTTCTTTTTACAAGTTGGTCGACTGTTACTCGTTAACTTGTACCCATGATAGTTTCAATTGAGTTCATTATATGTCTACTGCCCTAAATATTTACACGTTTCTACAATCAACCGCTTAGCCGGGACAAGGAGGAGGACGTTCCTAATTTTGGTGGATGGATAGAGAAAATTTTATTATATAAAAAAAGCCAATTCAGATAATTCCTAACCTAAAAGTATAGACGGTGGCGGCTTTAAAAGGTGCAGGGGACATAACTTTTTAAGATTTTAATCTACCGGTTTGTCGGCGTGATTAATATTTTATGCTAAATTTCAGCTTTCTAGCACTTATCGTCTTTGCTATGGACAGACGAACAGAGAGTCGGTGGTTAGACATGGCGAACCTATAAGAGTTCTTGTTGACTACGGAACATCAAAAAGGGGTCTTGCACCCTAATAAGATAATGCAAAACGACCAATTTTGGCATATATTTATCTGGTCCCAGGTCCGTGATCCAAGGTTCTGGGTCGTGGGTCCTACAAATCACTATATATTAGAATATTGGTATGACACATTTTTAAAAACTTATTTAGAGGCTAAAAATTCTACCCATGCCGGGATTCGAACCCGCGACCTCTGGCTATCCGTGCCAGCGCTCTTTCCAACTGAGCTAATGGGCGACTCACCGGCATCAGTGAAATTTCGAACCTCTTTACACTATTCTCTGTATTACGTACAAGGCAGCGACATCTGGCTTAAGTGAATTGCATCACTTACAGCCCCGACTACCTACTTTGCAGTTAGGTTTTTACATCGGAATGATATCAATAATATAGCCTGAAGAAGAAGGGCCAGAGATCAAGTAAATATATGTTCAGCCAAAGTCTAAGTCTTCCACTTTATTTTTAGTTCAAAACAACACGTAAAACAAACCCGCTATAAATACATCGTAGCGAGTTTGTTTTTGTAATGAATATAATCAGTGTCCAATTAATTATAAAATAAACATAACACAATGACAAGACAATCTTATAAAAACCGGCCAAGTGCGTGTCGGACCACGCTCAGTGTTGGGTTCCGTAGACAGAGGAGGGTATATCCGCTTTACAGAACTAACAATTTCAATTGATTTATCGTAGGACAGACAGACATGGCGAAACTATAAGGGTTCCTTTTGGACTACGGAACCCTAAAAAGCTTAAAGCCTTACAGTCTATTTATTCTTACTTGTCCAATTTAGTAAACAAGATTCTACCCTTAAACTGTGACTTTTTAGTCCAAAACTGCCATATTTCCATAAATGAAGTAACTTGGAACACTCTTTTAGATAACACGCTGCCAATTTTATAAACATTGTTCATGATAGTTCATGAATTTGCGAGAAAATGTCTAGTTTAGGCATCTAATCCCAATTTTAAGGTTAGAATCTTGTTTACTAAATTGGACAAGTAAGAATAAATAGACTGTAGTGCCTTTTCACATGCACCCGGCCGCCGGCGCCGTCCGGCCGCCGGGCCGGGTAAAGTAAGGTATGAGCTCCGGTCGCTGGCCGGTCGTTGTGAAAGCTCTCATTGGAGCTCATACATTACTACTTGGCAACCGGATGGCGGCCGGGTGCATGTGAAAAGGCACTTACCGTCTTATATATAAAAAAACAGGATTCCTCCAAAGCACTCCTTAGAGACAATTTACCAATTTAATCTGTGGTTACGTTTTTTCCGTTTAAAACATTGACCACAGACTATTTTAGACACCGTTTTTGGTGAGTTTCAAGGGACTGTTTTTATAAGGCCGTTAGCCTTGAAATTACTAAGTAAATACATATATTTTGTTCGTAGTAATAGGTCGTATAGTACATTCAAACCTGATAGTAATAATATATTGGTAACGCACCGGTGTCCATGACCCAAGTCAGCTAACGTGATAAACGATTAGTGTAGGTAACTTATGTATGAGTTAGTGTTATTGATCAATTGAATTGCTGAACGGTTACAACTTATTCAAGCAAATAAATACCATTAAGACAGTCGATTTAGATTACTTTACAGCTTTGTTATACGAGTACTTAATTTGCGTTAGATAATAATTGGATTGCACAATTGAATACTTCACTTCATCATCATCAACCCATTACATCCCCACCCAGGGGCTCGGGTCTCTTCCCCTAGGAAGGTAGGTATAGGCCATACTCCACCAAAGGGCTCAAATCCGGATTGGTAAAGGATTGCAAGACTAGTGGCCGGTCTTACTGTCAGAAGTTTTCAAGCCGCCCTAAGGCGGCATCTGTCAACGCAGCAGGCACCAACTGCAACATGCCTTGCGAAACACGGAACCGCTTGGAAAAAATGCCACTAGCGTTATTCATAAACTATTATCAATCCATGCACTGAACGCTTCCTTTGTTGCTTAACCTTTGTGATCGTTTAAGATCAATCAGGTAGCCGTTGCGACGAGCGATTCTTCGGTATCAACCCTTGTATGTCCCCACTGCTGGGGCTCGGGTTTCTTCCTGCATCGCAGGAAGGTTAGGCCATACTCCACCACGGGGGCCAAGTCCGGGTTGGTGGAAGAGCGATTCTTATTAGAACTTAATACTAAATAGTTTACTTAATAGAACTTAATACAAGTGAATAGAACATTAAAGTTAGCGATTTTGTTATACTTCATTTGCGTTAGACAATTGGATTACAGAACTGAATAGATAAACTTTTTATTGCAGACTTCGACACTCATATTTACTTGGAGAAGGTACATAATATCTACCTAAATTCTACATATTATACAATCGGCGGTGTTATCGCCAAAAACGATCTTTCCAGATAAACTTAGGATTAGAATACTATTGAATGAAAGAACAGTGTTGATACGAGGGCTGCTACTTATGTATGCGGAATAGAAAAAATAAACAAATGTATATGGCTAAATATGCTTTTATTGTTTTTCAAAGTATTCTCCGCTATGATCGATGCACTTTTGCATTCGATGAAACCAATTTGTAAAACAATTTTTCCACTCTGATTGAGGTATCTCCAAAACGTGCTGTTTGAACGCATCTACGGCATCTTCACGGGTCGAAAATCGTTGACCACGTAATTTATTCTTTACATTTGGGAATAAATAGAAATCATTGGGTGCCAAATCAGGGCTGTACGGTGGATGACCCATCAATTCTATTTTTTGACCATCCAAAAATGTTGTTGTTTCCTGAGATGTATGACAGCTGGCATTGTCATGGTGAAGTATGATTCTGCGTCGCTGGTTGTTTTGGCGTGTTTCTTCAAATACTTCCGGCAAACAAATGGTCGTGTACCACTCCGAATTAACCATTCTGCGATTCTCCAGTAGTATTGTAGCCACATGGCCATTAATACCAAAAAAGCAGGCCACCATTTGCTTTACAGTGCTTTTTGCACGAGCCACTTTCGTAGGGTTCGGCTCATTTTGAAACACCCAAACTGTTCATTGTTGTTTAGTTTCGGGATCGTACGATTGAGATTCAGGATTCGTCACCTGTGTAGATATTATAAACAGATTTTGAGTCGCCTCCGTTGAATTTTTTTAAGGTTTTCTTGCACCATTTGACGCGAGCATCTTTTTGATCCTGAGTTAAGTTGTGCGGGATCCAACGCGAACAAATTTTTTTTACAGACAAATGTTCATGTAATATCCGATGAATGCTCGTCATACATATGCCCAGAATAGCCTCTATCTCGCGATACGTAACATGGCGGTCTTGCATTACTAGTTTTCGCACAGCTTCAATATTTTGTGGCACAACCACCGATTTCGGGCGACCTTCTTTAACTTCGTCCGTGAGCTTACTGCGCCCGCGATTAAACTCACTAAACCAGTGATACACAGTCGTTTTTGATGGAGCTTCCCCACCAAAAGTCGAAGTTAATTGATCTACGCACTGTTGTTGCGTTAAACCACGTCGAAAATCGTAATAAATCATAGCACGAATATTTTCACGAGTGAGTTCCATTTTTTCAGCGATATGACATTTTAAACCCAACAAAAACAAAACACTAACGTATATAAGAGAAAAACATTAGCGACCAGTATTTAAAAAAAGAACGAATTTGACCATGGAGGTCAGACATTGCGTTAAAAATTATTGGAATCCCAGATTCCGCATACCTAAGTAGCAGCCTGTAACGGACCAAGGTCCATACAAGTGCTCACGATCGTTAATATAAATTTGAATTGTGTTCTGTGCGAGTTTGGTTCGAGATAGGTTACGTAGTAAAATCGCGGAAACACTATTTAACGAGATTGATTAGGTAGGTTTATGAGTAAATTTCCTAGGGATGAAGACCGGTAAGTATTTCTGGCTACAGTTTTTGTCATCTTGCACAAGAGCAAGATCATAAATTATGTTATATAACGTAATTAATACCTATGTTATGAGAAAAATATTGAGTTGTTTCAATGTCATAGTGATGTGCCATACACATGTTCAATATCGATAAAAAATAGCTGATGAGTACCTTGGTCAGAATTACTACTCTGTGTACGACGGGTGAATTGCTATAAGCCATAACAATGTTTCAACGATGCACAATTAGTGGCTGCATTGAATGTGTTTTTTTTTGAGATGCAGACAATGGGTGAAAATTGTGGAAGATCTTGCGTATATCCCCATTAAAAAACTCCACCAACATAAATATGTATGTGGAGATCATTTCAGGCCGAAAGATTTTAACAAAAAAGGAAGCCGATTAAAGAAATGGTGAGTTGTGTTATAAATTTATAATGTAACACTACATTTCATGAACAATTTATTATTTTATAATAAACAAAATACGCCTTGCTTTACGTCAAACATTTGAATGTATTTTGCTCCGTCATTTAGAACGCAATATTATTATTACGTCTTAATACATAAATGACATTACTTAGATAAACATTTTTTTACAGGGCTGTACCTTCTCTACTTATAAATGCGCCTCCTGTTCCTGATTACTTACTAGCTGAGTTTCCTTACCACGTAGCCACGTCGCATCACTTGAAACTGGTTAGTGATTGGAATTTCTAAAATGTTTTTTTGTACTAATTTTAACTCAAAATCTTTTTTTATAAAAATGTATTTATACAATTTTTATTTTTAATGCACTAACCCGTGCTAAGGACAATTTTAAAAACCTATTTAGAGGCTAAAAATTCCACCTATGCCGGGATTCGAACCCGCGACCTCTGGCTATCCGTGCCAGCGCTCTATCCAACTGAGCCAATGGGCGACTCACCGGCATCTATTCTCTGTATTACGTACAGGCAGCGACATCTGGCTGAAGTAGATTGCATCACTTACAGCCCCGACTACCTACTTTGCAGAGTGCTTAGTGCGAGTTTTTTAACTACTCGATCGCGTAAACGTTAACTCGTACTTCTATGGCATCGAGGAAGCGCGACCTAGCGACGAGTATGGAAATTAATATTGCTGAGTGCGAGTTGTAATGGTTTACGTTGAGAAGTGAACACGTTTACCAGCCAAAACACGAATAAACGCGAGTGCGAGTTGTACTGTGACAGCGTTTTACCAGTTCGAACGGTTAACTTACTCGTACTCACTACTCAATGCTCGATTAACGCGGTAGTAAAGTAATTCGATTGGATCTGTCAAACTCGCACTAAGCACTCAGTTAGGTTTTACATCGGAATGATATCGCTGTACCCATATGATTATACTATTTTTATTTTTAATGCACTAACCCGTGCTAAGGATAGTATAATAATTTATTAATCATAGTATTTGATAGTTACCTATTGACTATGTAACTGTATTATGAAGGTAAGTGGTAAACAGGAACAAACTATTTAATTTTCTTCGGACTATTCTTGCAATTGTTTATTTTCAGATTCAGCTATACAAAAACATATTAGTTGTCGAGCTTCACAAAACAACTCTGGTACGTAGACTTTTCATGTATCGCTGAAGTTTTTTGTAACTAGAGTTTGTTTACTTTGATAAATTACAAAGTGTTATCATTTTCAGCACCTTGTACAGCAGCCAAAATATCAGCTGTTGCTATTGGTCCAGTTGGGTTTGACCACAATTATTGTGGCCTGGAATCTCAGCATAATTATCTTAACTATGCCGGTAAGTAGCATAGTTTACCAACAAATTAATAACGACTCAACTTAACTTTTTTTGACGATTTCAGCACCTGAATCCAAACCACCGATTGATGAAGTTTGCTCAGATTGTACACATCTAAAGAAAAACCAAATAGCTGCTGAAATAAATTCAATAGGCCTTGACCACAATTATTGTGATTTGATAATAAATAATAAAATACTAATTTAATTTGTCGTTTTATTGAAAACATTGATTTTTATTAATTTTATTAGGCTAACTGCGGAGCCCCTGGATGAAAATTTATCGATATCGATAAATGTAGTACCAATGTAAGTGGACGTCCCTAATGCACAGACAAGTTGTTATGTTGGTAGCACTTTTGACATTGCATTTTTGCTCTATTGGTTGGTATTGCTAACGGGGCTAAACTCATTACAAAAGCATATAGGGAGGTCCCGTCTCTTGTTTATATACTCTTTGACTAATAGACTATCGATTGGAAAAAACTCGTCCGCTACCTATCACTTGTGACACGGCATTTCATCCTAACAGATAGATGGCGCTATCGGCGGCTGGGAAGTAGATTCCCTTCAACGGCTTTCAAATCAAATGTTAATTGCTATCACTATTAAAATAGTAGATTATAAGTACAAATTTCAATATCTTTGTTGTTTTTGCACGCGCTTGTAGATTTTAAAAGCATTTATTTACCTAGTAGTTAAGTATGTAAAATTCCGTGTTGAGGTAATGTTATGGTTATCAAAGTATACTGAGTTATTCACAGCGATTTTATGTTAGTGATTTGAAGACAGAAAACCATACACTAAAGATATAAATAAGAATAATCTCTAAAACATTTAATTTAGCCCCTACCTAGGAGAGAATAGAATCACTAAACGATAATTATTGTTACGTTTAAACTCTGTAGTATGTCGATAATACATATTGTTATGAAGGGAAACTAATTTATAATACACCGATGTAACATCAGAGACTTGGTAAAAGTATTAAACAATAAAAATTACTAAAACTTATAATCAATCAAATAACTACTAACTCCATCTAGGTGAGAATGGGTTCACTAAACTTTATTTAATCCTACTTTCAATTTCTTTAAAAAGCTTTTAATATGTCTTGTCATGAAAGAAAACTAATGTATAACGCACCGATGTAATATTAGAGACTTTGTAAAAGTAATATATTCACTTAAACAATTAATTTAATAAAACTCAATAAATCAAAATAACTACTAGCTCCATCTAGCCGAGACTGAGATCACTAAATGTTCTTTACGGCTACATTCAGAGGTTATTAATGTGTCTTGTCGTGAAAGGAAACTAATTTAGAACATATTGATGTAATATTACAAGTCTCTGTAAAAAAAATGGTCTATTCACAAAAACAAAATAAATAAAGCTCATAATTAATCAATCAAAGAACATCTACTTTCTTTTGAGAATGGATATTAACCTATCTAGGCTAGTGTTGGGGTTGAATGATTTAAACAAAAGAAAAGGAACTCCAATGATTCCCTTCATATCCCTTTTAATATCTAGATCACCTAAACGTAATCTCGTATAATAATCAATCATAAACTTAATGTCTATAAAAGAACGTGAGAGTAGGTGTACCACATGGTCTCATTCCGTTCCGCGTTAGTAACCGGCGGCGCCGTCTGCCGAGACACGTACCTACAGTTAGGCGAGTGACGCACGTATTTGGTAGGTATAGTGCGGAGATCGGACGATACGTGGGTTCGATTCCGTTCAACTTTTTTTAAAACAACCATGCACGTCGCTTGGGACAGTATGGGACTAATGTTATGTATGTTTGTGTTGTATAAGAGTTATTATTCTTAACATAGTTTGTCCAAGGTAGGAATTTCAATTTTGATTGTTTATTGATTTTCTTTCATGGCTCTATGCCTTCGATAGTCTTGTCACGTTATTTATTTCAATAAAATCAAAATTTCAAAGTATATTAACTTAATACCATAATATTTGCGAATGGTGTAATTATTTATAATTGTTGCTAGAGGGATAGCTAAAGTTGTTACTCGTAAATAGGAATGAAACATGACACGTAATATATTTAGTCACGAACTGCTAAGAGCTATTTATTCAATGTTCGGGAAAGGAATTGAATCATTCATCACTTTTGAAATGTAGCATTTAGGGCATCCCTAATAATTAAATATTGTTGAACGCAGCTTCTTCTCGTATTCATACAGGGTTGCGTGTGTGAGTTTAGAGTATTGCTGTATTGGTGGATTGTAGTTCTCCGATTAGCCGATTCCGGTTTGGGCGCCACTGGTTGCCGCGGCGCCTACTAAAATGATTATAACGTTTCAATTCGCAATTGTAGCCTAAGTAGAGTATTTCTAGGTAAATCTGTACTAAATTGAAAGGATGTTTTAACACAAACATTACGCTAAACCTTTATATTAACAGAAGTTAGTTGTCCGTAAGCATTGTGCCGCAGGTCAGTAGTGTGTTGGAATAAATTGTTAAGAAGAAATTATTGTAGACAAATCAATTAAACAGGAAATATCGAGATAAATAAATAGAAAATAAATAATGTATTACATTAAGACACAGGAAATTAATTTACAAAATATCAAAACATTAAATTTCTGAAACGAGATGGAGGTGGATTTCGGCTGGCCAATCGGGTGTCATTAGGTTTCATGATGGGTTAGACAAAGCGGAATTGGTAGCGGAGCCATTTTGGACGCGCGGGGTTGTTTCGCGAGGCTATAAAAAGGCCGAGGCGCCAGCGCAGCGGCGCGGACGCATTTTGGACCAGGAAATTCAATACTACGTACACCTATTCCGCTCGTAGGAAAATTCGCCATTTTGTGTGAATTTATTAGAACTGGGGAGTTTCGATTGCATTTAAATTCGGTAATAGGAAAGTGGCTTTGGATTTGTGACCTAGCATCATCTGTGGGCATTGCGTTTTAGTATATCAGCCCTGGTGTGAAGTCTCAGGTTTAGAGGTACTTTCGGAGCTAGGGAATTAGATTTGAAAGTAAAAAGTGTAAATGTTAGGAACGGTTTTGGTGAGTATTCCGTACAATTAGCTAGAAGGTTTCCGCGTAAAATATGGTTTTCAGCATTAGTGATTAGTGTAGCTTCCGCGAAATAAATTGTGAACTAACCCTTTTTTCTCCACAGTACAGCGTTTTTGGGGAAATAAATGTGTGCAAAACAAAACTCTCGGTGGCAAGGGCATGTTAGGGATAGGCCGTGTGGCTAGCCTTTGTCGAATACCTACTCGACTCGATGTAGGCACACGAGGTTATCAATGACATGTCTGCGCCATAGCTTTCAGAGGTTTGCATCATATTTAATTCCGCATACAAACGTGTGAATTTAGAGCGAATTCACTTGGTAGCCTTATACAGTTGATTTGACAGACTAAATGAGGAATTCCAAAATCTAGCTCTGCTTACTATGCTACGGCTGAATCTGAGTCTGCTTTGGTTGAAAGGTTTAAAGAATCCCTTCACCGGAGGTGTGCCCAATTAAATTTATTTGTAAAACAATTTTCCTATATATTTACATGTCATAATTAATTACTTAATTGATATAATTTCATATTAATTATCTAGCTTGAAAATTGGGTTAAAATGCTTCTTGTGAATGTGGTGTTAGATCTCCTTCCACTAGCATTTGTGGTATAGCAATTTTCCCCCTGCTATTTCCCTGCGTGACAGACGATTCCAGCCCTCTGGCACTTTGCACCCATAACATATCTATGTATTATATTCCGTATATTCTTACCCTGTAAGTGGTACCGATCCCATAAACCACTTACGCATACACACCCTAGGCTACACACTCTGGCCGGCCAGAAAGTCTGAAAGGTAACTGCGTCAAGTCAGTCCTTAGCACGAGTTAGTGCATTAAAAGAAATTAATGACTTGAAACAGGTTTTCCGGAGTTAGGGAGGATAGCGATAGGTAATAGCTGTGACTAGGGAAACACCATAGGCACTCACACATACACACGATTAAATATAAATGGGGTTTGCTTTGCTGAAACAATTTGTTGGTGGTTAAATTCATTAGCTTACTGGGTTGGGAATGTTAGGTAGGCTCCCCCTTTTCTTTCAGGGTATCCAGAGTTGTATGATGAGAGTAAGTATTTCCCCAGCTCCCCACATATGCGGTCATTATTCGTCTGTTAGGATCATTTTAAATTGTCAAATAAGTGAATTTGTGTCTCCTCAATGTTTCCTATCGAAGCTATTAAATCAGGTAGATAAAAGCGTTACGTTTAATGTCTCGATTCAATTAGGGTAAGGTAGGTAAATCTGTCTAAACCCGTTAGAAAATTATAGCATTTTAATTCTGATTTAGTACCTACTAAACGTATTGTTTACAACTTCTGTCAATATTTAATATCAATGATTGTTAGATAACACTAAGTGTGAGATTCTGTGCGTATTAACCTAACAGTGTCATTTCAATCGAACTAAGGAATAGGTTTAGAGCGATGCGGTACCTATATAATAGCTGTCTAACTCGTGACCTTCGGGTCATTCAACTCTTGTGTTTATGTAGGTAGGTGCGTACTTTTCTCGACCGAAGTTATGTAGGTATGTTACGTTTGTAATAGATCATATAGGTACTTAGTACTGAATGGGTACACATAGGCGGAATATATGCAATATAGGGTGTCCAGTATATAGGGTGGCCAATTACAGTTTATATTATGTTACGTTTGTTAGTAGATTATAATTATACTATATAGGAACGCATAGTCAGAATATAGTCGCGATATAGGGTGTCCAATATATAGGGTTATCAAATTACGGATTATGATAGGCAATGAAAGGACGTTATGGGACGTTAGTGAGTAGTTAGAAGCCACTACCTATAGGCTTTTTAATAGTAAGGCTTAATAGTAGGTATATTGGCTTAATTCTTGGCATTATTTCATGGTTGCGTGGGTTCGGCTGAGATGTTTCAGTTTGGTCAGCTTCGATGGAGTTGTTCCAAAGTACTTTGTGCATTGGTCTACCTACCTCTCTCACACTCTTCTGTCAATGCATTGTACTACTGAACATCCCTTTGCCGTTTCTTACGTTAATTGTGTGTAATGACCTGGGTCTTAAGACTTTTATACCTAATTATGCTTATTGTGCGTTTATTATATTTATTTCCTTCTGATGACTTGTGCTTTAGTATCATTCATAGTTGCGTTGGTTTGGCCAGATTGTTTCAGTGTTGGTAGGCTTCGATGAAGTCTTTCCCAACGTACTTTGTGCATTTGGTTACCTACCTCTCTCTCACTCTTCTGCCAATGCATTGTACTGCTGGACGTCTCTTTGCCAATTCCTGCGTTAATTGTGTGTGATACTTAAGGCATATACGTAGTTAGGTTATTATATTTATTTTGGGAATATGTACAGATTTTATCGTTAGTATTTTCTTTAGTTGATTGATTTTTCCTATAGTGGCATTTCATGGTTGCGTGAGTTTGGCCAGATTGTTTCAGTGTTGGTAAGCTTCGGTGAAGTCTTTTCCAACGTACTTTGTGCATTTGGTTACCTACCTACCTCTCTCACTTTCGTCAATTGCCAATGCATTGTACTGCTGAACGTCACTTTGCCAATTCTCGCGTAATTATGTATGTTTACTTGAGGAATAGACTCGGGATAATGAATCACTGTACCTATTCTTATTTCTGTCTGTCATAGTTTATTATTTATAAGTATATATTAACAGTATAACGTAGTGGTGGCCATACCCCATCCAGGGTAGATATAATTAGCTCTATCGACTAGTAGATAACCGAGTATTGTACTCATTTCATATTAATCCATTCTTATCTACCTAGTTGGCTAATAATGTCTGTCTTAACCGGCCTTTTTGGTAGGGGACGTTATACTATAACACTAACGTGTTTGCTGTATGACATTTGGTTTATTTGGTACTTTTATATTTTATTTATTTAGAAGTAGTTTTGTAAGAGTTACATATTTCATCCTAGTTTTATTTCTTTCAACTTAATTTCAGCTTAACCTATTATCTATTTAATTTATTCTAAATCATATCTTGCTTTCGCTTATTTCATTCGCTTGATTGCTGTTTTCATTTATATTTATTTGCTTTAAGCTTAACTTTGGTTTCGGTTCATTCCTTTAAATTCTGCTTTTGTATTTGAACGGATCTCTAACACACTCTCGTTACTCAATCTCATATCCTAAAAGAGCTTAGGTTACTAATACGTTCACAACGAAGGGTTCTCATTAGACTAGACGATCACAGTTGGCCATTAGAGTGTTTTGCATCATAGCTTCTTTTAGCAGGTTAATTATTATTGCACGTATTTTCTTCTTAAGTGGGTTAAAGTCTTTTTTACGCGGGGTGGGGTGTTACAAGCCTATGTATTAAACAGTTCTATAATGGAAATGGGCCCAGTATCATGTGTTAGTAAATTTATTTTTTTATATGTAACCTAGAGAGAGAGAAAGAGAGAGAGGAGAGTAGAGGCTTAATTACCACGCGTGCCCACCGCGGATTGGCAATTTCATGCGCTGCGATATTTAAAAAAAAAAA
The DNA here is from genome assembly GCA_934045075.1 of Yponomeuta sedellus. NCBI lineage: Eukaryota > Metazoa > Arthropoda > Insecta > Lepidoptera > Yponomeutidae > Yponomeuta > Yponomeuta sedellus. Next base: position 14,056,757 of record OW203732.1, on the reverse strand, counting down.
CCGCAGGTCTTGGATATTTACATGTTTGCGATGTCGTTGTTTCTGGTTTCCACGACACAGGGTATTCTAGTGTGGGGCCAGAGGCAATGTATGTGCCTGTATGTAAATGTTATGTTGTTATTATTATTACCTCAGACACTCAAGTTTCTTCACGATTATTTCCTTCACAGTTAGCGAGGTGTAATGCTACTAGTAAAATTTTCCGAAATATATATTTTATACATTATTTCTCTAAAGCCCTGTCTGTACCTTTAAAACTCCCTAATTTTCTAAGTGTACCTTAAACACGCAAAGTTTGCGGAAAAATCTGCGGCTCACTGCTTCAGAGGTCTCCAATTTGTTCCCTGTGACGTTATACAGTAATTCGGAGCACATGCGGCTTCAACTTTTCGTCTGACACAAAAGAGCGAACGCATAAACTCGATTACCCTTAGAAAAGTCAGTAGCAACGCGTATCTATCATTTTGAAGTTACACGAAGTAATGCTGCGTATAGATAGATAAAAACAAGAGTACTATAATCAATCTTGATACTTTAGCCCTCCACCAGGCAGTGGTACAATAGTATTTCTTAATGATTCGCGATACTCATACGTAGTAATATATATATATATATAGTAATTATATATATAGTATATAATATATATATATATATATAATCCAGTGCTAATTGTAAAAACAAGTCACGCACCTTATCACCGGACCTGTCCGTCGGCGTAGTGATTGTTATGTATCGGCCAATGCAAAAAAATAAAAATTAATAGTTACTACCTACAATAATTGACTGTACTCGCCACTTCAGTCTACCCAAGACCACGGCAACTGTAACGCTGCCAAAACGTCGGGAAATTACGTTTTACCTAATAAATAATCGCGAGTAGACCAGTTACAATATAATATTTCACTGATGCCGGTGAGTCGCCCATTAGCTCAGTTGGAAAGAGCGCTGGCACGGATAGCCAGAGGTCGCGGGTTGGAATCCCGGCATGGGTGGAATTTTTAGCCACTAAAAAGTTTTTTAAATTGTCCCTAGCACGGGTTAGTGCATTAAAGAGAGTACCTACCTATATCTACTTTTTTATCGAATTTATTGTCTGTGAAACACAGACAAACATTTGTCTGTGAAATACTTTCTCCGTTTCTATGACATGTCAGAAGTTGTGTTATTACACGTACAGAGTTTGGTGACCCGGTCAAGGGATTTTTGGTTAGTAAAAAAATCTTATTTTATGTGCATGTCATGTCGGAGTCATTTTGAGAATAATTTATACATCACCAATCATTAACAGAAAAAACTCTGTGCAAAACGGGTGCACCAGGGTGTGTGTAATTGTATACATTGAATTTTTTAAAGACTTTAAAGTAAGTAATGGTTCCCAAACTAGTTAGAGCCTGCCCTGTGGGGGCCGCGATTAAAAACTTAAATGGCAAACCAAACTTACGTAGACGGCAAGTGTAATATAAATATTCTCCAAGAATCTACCCCTTTTTTTCCTGAGCGTAACGCTACGATCAATCCTGTCGCCGGCAAGTTAACCGATCATTCAATGTCCTAATATCAGACGTGAGGTTCAAAGTGACAGCAACAAAATTCGACAGAAACATTCGTCTATTTAGAGTCTCTGATACATCGAGGTATCGAGGGTTTTCCGTAGAGAATTGAACAGGCAACAAATGCGAGCTTAGTATTAATCAATATTAAGCCAAAGGCATATTTAAATGTGTATAAACTTTAAAACAGGGGTATCTAACTTTTTCTTATAATCTTTAAAATAAATAGTTTGCGTATAACTTTGCGGATCGCGAGTTGTTTAAGTTAATTAATTTAAGTAGCAACTTCAAAATTGCTACTCATAACTAAAACATTTCTATTCATATCAAGATCTGGACGCAATACCTTCGAGCTACTAAGACATGAGACTGTAATTAGGCAACACGTTCTGCTGTTAATGAAATGAAATGATAAGGTTTTATTCAAAGTAGCGCAGAAACTGCGTCTTAATGAACGTAACAATTCAAACTAGGTGTCCATTTCAAAATCTAGATAATTTTGAAGAAAAAATGGCCAAAAAAACTCTAAACTTTTCAAAGTTCTTAACAAAGCGTGATTAAATATTGAAACTGATAGTAGAAACTATCTACAGTCTGTTAGCTTTTAGAATATATCTCGGCTACTATCGGATATATTCGTGTAAGAGAAGTAATATGACACTAAGATCTGTTATAACTTTTCAAAATAGTGAAGAAAAGTTTTATACAGAGCAGGAAGTAGTATTAAACTCGTGTGCTTTCGGCGAAAACCGAAGCCTACTCTAGAGCCCGAGGTATATTCTAAAAGCTAACAGACTGTAATTCAAAGCTGTTTATTGATTTAATTTATAGCGACGGAATATGCCTGATAGTCTGAATTAATTTTGATATTTTGGGTGCCTTTAAAAGTAGAGTTAACCGGCATTTTACTTCGCTTACCATCCAGGCGTGACTGGGGTCAAGTGTAGCCTGTCCTACTGTTTTACGTCCTGTCCTGTCATGCCCTAAAAAAATATAATGCAAACCTACAAACAAACGTCCCACTGAACCACTGAAAAGCAGACCATTTGAAATGCAGAAAAGTATGTATAATTTTTTTTATATTAAAAATAACACATAAGCAGTTACTTTATGAACGTTACAAGTTAAAGGAGGTGTGAAATGAAATGAACAATATAAAATGTAAAGGAAACAATCATAAAATAACAGATTAAGAATATATTTTGGGGATAGCTTTTGTACGAATGTGTTGTCTTTCTCTTATTTCTCGTGAATTTTCTAGTGAATTTCTTTCTTTAATTTTTAGAGGGTTTATAGTTAATACTAATGCCGAGCGCAAAGCAAATGAATTTCCTTTAAAATAAGAGTTGTATAATTTTATATTTTTTTTTACAATTTTATCGTCTTAAGCCTTCTGTTGAATTTTTGAGAGAGACTAGCTTGCACGCCACAGGGAATTCTAGTGTGCCAATTAGTGTAACGAAGTAACAAAGCTGTTTAATTTAAATATTAAGATACATCCATACATACATAACCTCACGCCTGTATCCCAGAGGGGTAGGCAGAAACCAGGGACTGCCACAGACTGCCATATTAAGATACCATAATGTTACTTAAGTGCTAAACCCTACTTATCTATAATATAAAAATGAATCTTTGAATGTGTTGGTAAGCGCAAATTTTGAGAGCAGCTGAACCAATTTCACTAATTCGTTTTTTAGAATATTCCTTGATGTACGAGGATGGTTCTTACGGAGAGAATTTTTTTTTTTTAAAGAATCGACTGTTAGGCGATACGAAGTTCGCTGGGTCAGCTAGTTGATAATAAATCCTTTTTAACTTTAACTTTTAACTATAGTGATCAATGAAGCTCGCTACTGATTCGTTCACTTTGCACCCGGGGTAATAATAAGAAGTTCGATGTTGTTTACTAGCGCCACCATAGGAACAAAATTCATCATTATTATTTTAACAAAAATCGGCCAAGTGCAAGTCAAATTAAATAAATAATAAATGAATAAATAAATATTCATGGACATATTACATGATCTCGTTAGCCCTATACTTAGTACAACTAAATGACTTGTGTTATAGGTGCTTACTCAATGATAGTGTCGCGACAAGCGCGAAACGGAACGACCTCAGTAGCTGGCAACACCAGCCAGCGCCATCTTAACCTGTCTATAGTGAGCAACTTATATTAATCTAACTGTCACTGACTGACATTGATGATGTGGCGCGAAAGGTGAACAGAGTACAGTGTGAAAAAAGTGTCCTGTGTCCAGAGAATATGAAAGCTAAGTACCTGCCTAAGTAACTACCTAAGTATCTAAGCGCATAGGGTCTAAATACCCAAGTGTTTGTGTATTCCATTCCTCTAGGTATCGAGGAAGATCGTCTCATACGAGGTAAGTGAAGGGTATGAGTGGGTAGGCGAGTACCCAGGTCGTAGGACCTGGGTGTGAAGACCCGAGGCCTGGACAGAAGATGTCTGGGAACCACACGGCCTGTGCAAAGAGTGCAGGCATACTCGTACAGTCGACTGTAAGGGTGAAGGCCCAAGTGAATGCTCGTTGTACCGCAATCACATGGCGGCGCCTTTAGGGTGGACAAAAACGGCTATCATCGGCTGTACCGAACTTCCATGGCGGCGCCTTTAGGGTGGACAAAAACAACCTAGTGTACATTACTATACTAACATATGCCTTCCTTATATGTAATGAGACAATGTCCCTCGGATGGTAGGTACTGTGGATCTTGGTGCCCATGACACTGAGGTCATCGGTGTCATGGGACCCTATCATTAACAGGAGGTGGACGGTGCCAGCAAACGCGTGGACGTCACCTGCCAGCACTCGAGAAACAGCGAAGCAGAGCAAAGAGCTAGGAGCTCGTGAAGGGACTGCAGGAAGTGGATACCGGAGATACAACAGGTATGTGATACGATTGACTCACAATCGAGACGCCCATTTGTACCCCCCGATTGCTCATACAAAGGAAATGGGGCGTCCCGACAGATAGATTTAATACAATAAATACATAGATAACATCCAAGACCCGAGACAAACTAGAAAATTTCGTTTCCTAGTTTGACCCGGCCGGCCGGGCAAAAGAAAGATAAACAGTTATCGATTGATACATATTTTATTTGTATTTATTTATTATTATACATTAAGAATTGGTGTTGGTATTGGTCACGTTTTTTATTGGAATATTGTTTTACCAGTATTATATAAATCATGTTCCTACGGCTATTTTAAGATCTCCGTGGAATCTTTGTTAATGGAATGTGGTAGTATTTTGTAATTTAAATCGACATATTTATTAAACTTGATATAACCTTAAGGTTGTATAATTCGGGGTCAAGTTTTTTGGAGACCGATGTGCCATAGACTTTTTCAACACAGAATCATTCACAGAATTGAGTGTAGATTTCTTCGAAATTGTACTTGGTGAAGTGCCGAATATAAGTTGATGTAAATAAAATACGGGTAGCCCATGCAGTGTAAAGTGCTTAAGTGAGGTAAAGAACTTAGAAGGAGAAACTAAATTGCGTGGGAATTTGATGGTTATTTCAATCAATAATACTAAAATCGGCCATTGTCAAGAAAAACAAATTACTATTCAAAAAGCACGCTCGCTCGTGGCCTAGTGGAACCGAGTGATTGGAACCAATCACTTGGGTTAAGCATCAGGAGGCGCGAATTAAACAAAATAAACACAACTTCACTTCGGTACAGTAATAATATTTTTGGCGCTAAGGTATCAGTTCCAGCGGAATTTAGTCGCGTGTGAGAGAAAACAGTAATATACACCGCAGAAAATTATAGTATAGTCTGTGTTAAATTACATACAAATTCATTTATTTGTGAAACATGCGTGTACCTGAAAGTTCTTAATAAAGTTTCAGCCGTAGGCTTAGGCTAGGCTCGTAAAGTTTGGCCGTATACTTACGCATACACAAGGTCAACATTTAAGTATAATTACTTACAGAGTTGCAGAACTTATGATTCTTTATTAGTAAGTTAGAATGGTATTGCATAATGAGATAAGGAACCACAACAGACATTAATAAATTGATTGGCGGTTAATTCAAATAGTCATTTAATTTACAGCAATATTTTTTGATGAGTATTAGTTTTACCTGTCTTTTAAACACATTGTCGTTATTCATTTCTCTAATAATTGTTGGCAGCTTATGAAATATATTCTTGAACCCATGCATAAAATACGTCAGCTCGTGAAAACAATATTTGATATTCATGTTACTCAAGTGTGTGCCCCACGTTGGGCGCCATTGTAGTGTTGTAGAACTTTTATAAATAATAACACTGGAACGATTTTAACTTTGTGCTTTATTTGTACTGTTTTATTTATTTTATATTTATAATAAAAACAGAAAAGTAATAAATAAAAACGGAATACGCAGTTAAAAATAGTCAGGTCTAATCAAGATGTAAAGTAGTAATGGTGAAAATGAGGGAAATCTCGAAAATGAGTGACATAATTTTAAATATTTGAAAATAATAGATAGAAAAAGAAATATAAAAAAATGGTGTAAACAGGTTTGCACCGGTACAAAGTTACCTGCACAGTATTTCCTCCTGAGATGCGTGGGAAGGGAACAGAACAGGATTTTTCTAACAAACCTTGGTGCTTCTAATACAAAGTGAGATGGAAATGTAAATACATTATATAGTTATATATCAAACGGGTCTAATCGCGATTATTTATTAGGTAAAACGTAATTACCTTATTTCCCGACGTTTCGGCAGCGTTACAGTTGCCGTGGTCTCGGGTAGACTGAAGTGGCCCGTTAGACCCGTTTAATTAATATAACTATGTATGAGAATCGCGAATCATTAAGAAATACATTATAAGATAAGAATATTCTTTATTGTATACCGGAAAAATAGTTACAGAAACGGCAGATACAAAAGATCAAATACAATTGGCGGCCTTATTGCTAATAGCAATTTCTTCCAGGCACCCTCAAATTGGAGAATTTGCCGAGTGGAAATAGATACGGGTAGCCGGTGCAAATACGAATATTAATAGACAAAAGTACGTATACGTACCTATTAATATACATACACAGATCATACTTAAAACTCTAAATAAATATCTACATATACTTACATAAATAGTGTCTTATAACAAGTGTATTATATGAACAAGAAAAAGGTTATATACCTACATATATATGTAAAGAGAAGTAACAGCAAAGGAATTCCATTACTCTAACTTTAAATATAGCCGGAGATGGGGAGCGCCTTATTATATAGTATTTCTTAAAATAGGTTTTGATATGATTCAGTAGGTTTTAAACTGCTGCTGCAAATACTGCTCGCAAAAAAAAAATCTGCACTAGGTACTGGGACTTGTTTGGAATGCCATATCTCAAAACAGATTCCACAAGACTATTCTATCAATAATGTATTTAAGTAAATAAAAGTTTATAGAGTAGGAATGCCGATTTACATTAAGCGCTTCACTGTGCTAACTAGCGCAATCATACATACATACATAACCTCACGCTTGTATCCCAAAGGGGTAGGTAGAGACCAGGGACTGCCACTCATCCTGGTAGTGAAGGTGATCTGTCACGATCCTGACAGATCACCTTCGTTTCATCAACGTTCATAAGTCGTTGCATGCACGCACGCCGGTTCCGGGTACTTTTTATCTTTCCCTTTGCTAATACATCCCCTATCTGGTCGATGTATGTCCGCCTGGGACGTCCCTTACCAGCCCTTCCACTCACATTCGCAATATATATTTGTTTCGTCAATCTTTCTTCCTTCATCCTCTCGATATGTCCAAACCAACGCAACATTGTCTTTCTCAATTCTAGTCACTACATTCTCTTTCAATCAATGGAGAAAATCATATCTCCTTTTATAATGCGTCTTTCAAACAAGTGATTTCAAAAACTTGAAAAATAAATATATAGTAGCCCTTTTTAGAACCTACTGACATGAACCGAGCAGAAATGCGCTTCAAAAAATCTCTAGCACATTTAGTGAAAAACATTAAGCATTATTTAAATAACAAAGATATCGGGCATTAAAGGCAGCCAGTAATTCTGTCCATTTTCTCTACAAATCGATCTAGATCTTAATAATGGACACCTGTGTTTGACTTTAACGTTCATTATATGGTAGTTTCTGGCCTACTATGAATAAAAACATTTCGACTTTATCTTGACCTTCATACATGAGTTAACTAATTAATTTGTCTGCACCTGTTTCAGTATTATTGAGTGATGGTGTGCCGATAGTAGGTATATCATAAGTAGCTGCATTGTTATTAATGGTACGTTCCTACGACATTTTCGAATTTCTTGAGGCTAAGGACAAAATATATGTGTGATCGTATCTCTTTACCAAATTATATCTAAATCTATTTTGCACTTTAGGCGTGACCACGTGAATTGGTAACCAACTTACTTGCTCCTGTGTTGAAAAATTTCAGACAATCCAAACAAGAAAAAAAACATGTCTAAGCAGTGTATTTGACAGGTTTCTAAAAACCTACTCAGATTTCTCGTAAATGTTTAATAAGTGCTCAGAAAGTGTTTTTTTTTTTAATTTTTCGTCTATTTTTTCTAAAGAAAATCATTTTAAAATAAGCCGCTAAAACGCTATATTTTGAGCAATATGGCGTCGCACAGGACTTTGTAACGTCACTGGTCAGTAAACAAAAAAACATCAAGTCAAATCTCGAGTTCTCGTATAGCTATATTTACAGACCTGTGACGTCATTATAGATTCGACCAATCCTGGCCGTTTTCTATGAAATTGCTACAAATACAAAATTATCAGGTTTTATCTAATTTTTGGAAAAATTGTTTTTTTCGTTGTTAAATCGGTAAAACTCATAACGGATGAAAATGTTTATAAAAATACTTTTTTTCACACTGTCTATTGTGATCGAGAACGTTTACGTATTTTATTTCTCCGTCGGCGTGTCGGGTCGAACACGTTCCAGTCGTTAATACTCTCCGCGCAAGACTAACATGCTCAACACGCGATTTACAAGTCCATCCATACAGGGAAAGGGAGAAAAACTTACGGCCCAGCCCCGAAATGTATTATGGATGGCCAACTCAACGTTCAAAGGAGCAATCACTCGGAAAAAGATCTAAGTAGGTACGAGGTTCAAATCGTATATGAAGTCCAAATTGAGCGTACGTAACGCATGAGAGGGAATTTTCTTCGAAACTCTTGACAAGGTTCAGAAAATTCATTCCTTTCCGCAAGAGCCTCTAGCCAATTGTAAATGTTTTTTAGGGTTCTCGTTTGTACCCGAAGGGTGGAAACCAGGCCTTTGCAGTGCCCTACATGTTGAGTGTAGAGTTCCGTAGAAGGAGGTGTTTACCTGCTATACAGAACTAACATATGTTTACTGTATTTGATAGGCCGAGAAACACACGATACTGTTTCTTATAGAAAACTTACTATTACTGTATAATTTTTTGCATGTTAAGCGCTCTATCAATGTTGTGGGCTCAAGTAAATCATTTTCCTATATAAAAAATGCACTTCCGTTGAACATATGATCCATCAATTAGCGCTACCAACTTTACACTTAAAACGCATAACAATATATTTGAAATGGAAAATGGAACAAAAACTATAAAAACTTGTAGAACAAAAATTGTGCTGTATGACCAATTATAGGTACTTGACATTTTATAGGAATTGCGCATTTCAGCCGTTACCCTGTAAAGCCTAGGTATATAGGTAACTTAAAAGCTTGTAATATTGGTCTCCTCGCTCGGGTAACCAAAGACGGTCGAACGCTAAATCCGAGGGCCGTAAAAAGCACAAATATTATCATTCAAAACTCCGACCAATAAAGCGCCGTCTAACAATCACAATCAGCGATGCAAATCGGCGCGCGCTACGCGCTCCCCGGGACGGTTCGCGGACAAATCGCGGGATCCGTGTTATTTCGCCGATTACAAGTCGAAGATTAATCAAGAGGCTACCCGAGGCCCCGCACGTACTAGCGCCATCAATTCACCCCGTCCGGGCGCCATCCGTCAACGCTATCGGCGCCACCAGCCTTAGCATCAACGCCGATATTAATTCCGTGCCTCCGGGCAAGGTCTCGCCGGGATTAGAGGTAGAGGGCGAATTCTTCAAAACTAGAATCAAACTATAAATAAGCAATCCCGCGGCAATATACGATGCGACACCAGTCGTAAATTCGTGATAGTTTTTGGTGAAATCCGTCGGTAGATTGCGTCGAACGACACCCGAGCGTATTGGGCATTTCATCTACGTAAGGGTCTTTGCACACTTTAAAACTGCAGCAACCTATGATCTTCGAGAGTTAGGGATGGGTCTATTTAATGAGAGAAATAGATCAAACAATACAAGACATACGTCTTGTATTGTTTGAATGAGTAGGATCCCGCGGGATTCGTTTAGCGCTGTTGCCGTCCATTGCTTAGTTCGATACTTTATGAGTTAATTATCTTTCGTGTCACTCTTACATTGTACAGTTTATGGCTTCAAGCAGCGATCCCTGTGAAAATAGGAAGCGTCTTGTAGCTCGAAGCAATCTTCGCCCGACTTTGATTGCATTTCCTATTTCGCATGCGTTACTTTGTACGCCCGACTTTGTCATTGGGAGTTACCAAGGAGTTTCTTGTTACAGAATATTTTTCTTGTTAGACAATATCTGACACGTTGTAGTCGCAAATTCTGCTGCTTGTCGGTAGCTGTCACAGCTATGTAAAACAGGGACATTGAATGTTCTTATGATAACTAACCAAATGAGTCAATAAACCGTCTAAAGCAAAATAGTAGAGTGCACACTTAAAAACAGTAGTACGCGATACGAGGGGCTGCATAGGTAGTAAGTACAACGAACGCCAATCCCGCGTTTTGAACGTTAAAAGTCACGACTTTCCACTACTAACTGAAATTGACATCATTTGCCAATTCTGATATTTGAGCAGCACAAAACGCGTGACTCGTGCCGTCGTACTACAAGGGTTGAGGCCTTATTATGCGCACCAAATCCTGTCGAAATGACGTTTGCCATAGCATAGCAATCAGTATGGAAACTGACAGTTGAATAACTGGAATCGCTCAGGATTTGATATAGGGGCAGGAGGTCCCTAAGCTGGGTGTAGACCCAAGTCAGCCGAAGCAAGTATTTTGTACTCATGGGTTTCTCAGACGACTGGACGTGCGGTATCACACGAACGATGATTTTTATCGTGCCCTGCGACACGATAAAAATTGTGAAATTGTAAAAATTGTATTGGGCAAAATGTAATCTAACTACTAACTACGATTACATAAAGTAGTTGAAGTTGATAATCACGATTACAAGCTACATGAAGTAATCGGAATAAGTAGGTAGTTAAACATTTTGATTACTAACCGCAAATTGTAGTTGCAATCACGATTACGAGATTACTTTTTGTAACTGCATTTTTAAATAAACTTGCGTATAAAAAACAAAGGCGTGGCGCGCGTGTCGTTCATGTATCGACTTGTCGTTTGCTACGTAGGTAGTTAGAGCGCACTATCTACTCCCTGCATGTCGGGTACATGTGTTTTTTTTTTGTGCGACGCATGCAAGGTAGTGTATTTATTGTGTCTGACAGTGTAAACATCCGTTTGCTACTATTGTGACGAACGAACGGAAATATAAGTTTTTACAACTCAGCTAATCAGTAATCATAAGTAGTTATGATTACAGCAATTACAGCAATCAAATTAACAACTACTTAATGTAGTTTGATTACTGTAGTTAACTACATGTAACCATAACTACATGTAGTTAACTACTTTTAATCGTAGTTAGTAATCTGGTTACAAAAAAGTAGTCAACTACGCCCAACACTGCCCTGCGAGCTCACCTTTCGGAAGCACATTTCGATTGGGCACTCGGTGCGTGTGTGGAGGTACCAATCAGGCATGAGTGTGATTCGGTTGGTGGTGTTTTTGTGTTTTCAATTCTTGTCTATAAGAGAGCTATCTGCATAAGAGAACGCACCTTTTACGGGGCTCTATGCACTTTGAACCAAGTTGCAGAGATTACTGATTTATAATTCACTTAGAATTCACAAAAGTCACAATTTTTGTGTCGTATTATACTTAGGACTATTTTGCGTGTCTATGTAGATTAGGCTTCTTTAAGTTACATCTAGCTTGTTAACAAAATAGGGAATCCCTATAAAAACCGCTGTAAAAGGCAATGTTGCCTTTAAGCTTTTTCGCAAGTACCTAATTAAGTAATTGGAGGTTGTCAGTTGAGTGTTTCTATTTTATGCATAACCGTCATATATTTCTTACTCCACGCCTTACTATTATTCCACACCCTTCGAACAACTACTCGTTTATGTCATAAAGTAATATCAATGTAGTTTAAGTCCTTGAATTCTAGCTCCTTTTCATCTCATCACCATCAGCCTACCTCTGCCCACTGCTTTGCACTGCTTTTTCTCATCACACCATCCATCGCAATCTCTCGCCATTCGCATCCACGGCTCCCTTCGCAGCTCCCTTTCGCTGTTTGATAATGCGCATTTTTCTTTAGCCTGTCTTTCTCGAAGTACGGTGCCAAAATTAAAGGTGCCGGTTTTCATCCGCAGCCAAGTTAGACAGAAAAGTTTAAAAGCGTCTTCACAAGTCCCTCACGTTCAAACCATCTTATTACGCTGGGCGCAGTGTGCAGCAGCCTTAACACGTTTTGCGGAACTCGTAAAACAGGCTGAGTGACTGGCGGGTGCCTGTCGCCTCAAACACAAAACAAACACCAAAGAAGAACCGGGATGCGCACAGTAACTATGTACGGTTACGAAATCATGTTGGCATCTTAATTTCAATCATCATCATCAACCCATTTCGTCCCCACCGATGGGGCAAGGGTCTCTTGGCCATACTCCACCACGGGGGCCAAGTCCGGATTGGTGGAGGCTTGCAAGACTAGTGGCTAGTCTTACTGTTAGAAGTTTTCAAGCCGCCCTAAGGCCTCTGACTTGGCTTAACGACTGCCATCTGTCGACGGCACCCGGCACCAACTGCTTAACGTGCTTTGCGAAGCACGGAACCGCTCGAAAAATGCCACTAGCGTTAGTCATAGACGGTCACCCATCCATGCACTGAATGCGTCCTATGTTGCTACCTTTGTTCGTTTAAGATCACTCAAATAGCCGGGAATACAAGCGACTCAATATTTTTTCTATTAGTTATTACATTAATTATTTGACAATATTTGACATTTAACTGCTGTCTTCCATAATTCCATGTCCGGGTGAAAGAGGTGCTTATTTGATAAAGAGGCCGTATCGAATGGATTCGACAGTAAGTCTGAGGTAGCTGGAGGTCTATGTCCCCGATAAGCAGTACGAAAACATCATTATCATCTTGTACGAGTGTTAAAACTTCCATTTTTGCACTTCAATTATGGACTTGACAGTCAGTCTGTATGGGGCTATTAGATTATGATTACTTAAATTGAATTCACAAAGTATATTATATTCTTTTTTTTAATGCGCTAACCCTGCTAAGGACAATTTTTAAAAACCTATTTAGTCCCGGCATGGGTGGAATTTTTAGCCTCTAAATAGGTTTTTTAAAAAGTAAGTACCTATATGTCTTAGAATACAGAAAGAGCCTGAACACATCACAAGGAAAGGTCATATTGATGTGATCAGATTACATTATCGATTGCTACTGATGAATTATGATTATGAGTAAGAAACATTTAAAACTCATTAGTATAGACATCGCAGTTAACATGAACATAATAATTAAAACTGTTTTTATACGGATTTATGCTCGTTTATTACATTTTTACAATTTTCCAACGTCAGTCATCCGGGACCACGGCACCTGAAAAAGTGCCGAAATGTTGGAAAATTGTAAAAATGTATTAAACGAGCATAAATCCGTATAAAAACAGTTTTAATTATGTCTACTGCTCGTGTTAACCTTAGAAAATACTATGAACATAATAGTGACTTACATTATGTTTAACACAAACTTAATATTAAGTATACATTGACTGATATTAAAATTGACAAATATTTTCTTATATAACAGATTACACTAACACTATAAAGAATTAAATAACAATAGACATAACACACATTTAAGAAACATGAAGTTATAAACGAACTGGGGGAGTCTCTAAAATGCATAGAATCAATAGCGTCATAACAGTACTGTAATAGTTGCTTCATTGATACTATTCGTAGTCTAAATACCAACCGCATTTCAATGGTATTAAGCACGCATTTGTACTAAATATTATGTGTTACCAGTATATCACCCTCAAAACGAAAGAGGCCTAAGTCAAAACATAGTGAAATTGAGTTACACTCATAGAGAGACATAAAAAGGTATGCTCTATCCGATGAATAATAGTAATAATAGTAAAACAAAGGCACTTATTGTAAAAAAAGAGCATAGCGAATCTTCCGTCCACGGCATACCTTTTTATGTCTCTCTATGATTGTAACTCAATTTCACTATTTTTTGACTTAGGCCTCTTTCGTTCTGAGGGTGCATTTACTTATGTAAGCAAACTGGTACCTACTAGAAATCACTAAAATTCTAAAAGCACCTAATGTGTATCAACATGTTTGTTCGTTATGGGTCATTTATGAATCTCATTAATTAAAAAAAATATCAATATCTTGACTTTGATAGTATTTCGATAAATGGTTTCCGGAAAATGTCGAATGAATTTATTATAAGTGAGATTCTTCATTATGCACTAAGAAAACAAGAAAAAGTTACAGATAGATAGGTATATAGAAGTGGAATCGGCGATGAAGATTGCATAGAACGTGGATTCTATAACCTATGTTCTGTATTTTTATGATAAACCTACCTTGTAGGCAGGAGTTGTTGTTGAATTGTTTCGTAGGTACTTCTGTTAAATACTAATTCTAGTATCGTTAACCGTCTTGGAGAGTTCATATGACTCGATTAAGAAAGTTATATCACGTTACCAATTTTTATTACGCCCTGCAGACCGCTGCGGGTGTTTTAGGGATCCGTATACCTACATGAAGTCGGCCTGCCTGACATATTCAGGGCTTCATGGTAGTGTTTCTTAAAGAGTCTTGATGCTCATACATAGTTATATATGAAACGGGTCTAGTCGCGATTATCTATAACTTAATCGTAATTTCCTTAATTCCCGACGTTTCGGCCCCTGCGAAAAACTAAAAGCTACCTAAAAAAATTACTGTATCCGCCACTTCAGTCTACCCGTGACCACGGCAACGCTTCCGACACGTCGGGAATGAAGGTAATTACGTAATGCCTAATAAATAATTGCAATTAGAATTATATAATCTATCATGTAATGGCAGTCGTTAAGCCATGTCAGAGGCTTTATGGGCGGCTTGATAACTTCTGTAGGTAAGGCCCGTCACTGTTTTACAATCCTCCACCAACCTGGACATGGACCCCGTGCCCCAGCGGTGGGGAAATACAAAGGTTTGATATAATTATGTACGGTAATAGGCAGTCAATTGACATTTTCACAGTATACGTTGTTATAGAGGGTTTCGTAGTTAGTTCTCTAGGGATTTTAAGGAAATGTAAAAAATTCAAATGTATTTCGCATCGAAACTGACATGGGAAAAGAAAAGGATCGAGTCACGCGGCGACAAATGGCAAACTAAAAAAAAAGGAGTCAATATAAACAAAAGGTGTTTTAATGTGTTTTTTTGTTATTGCTCAATCATAAAGGCTGTAATATATTCAATCACTCGCCGAATTTTGTGTGATTGTAGTGCAGTCAGTACCGTACAACAATGAAAACTGGTGAAATAAGAATTCGACTCCGGCTATTGCTATCGAAACGAATGAAAGGAAACTCATAATTAAGAAAAATATACCAACTATTATGTGGTGGTACGGAACCAGCAAGTCCGTCTCGCACTTGACAGGTTGTTTTCTTTTCTTACCTGTGGTAGTTTTATCTCAGACTGTAATATCTGTATGGAAATATCACTAGAATATACAAACGTACTCTGTTATTGTAGTTTCTGTGTACAAAAAAGAATATTCTAGCACGCGTTCGGTACGTTCTACGTACCGAGCGCGTGCTATTAAGTCTTAGGGTCCATTTAGAATGGTTCTTGAGCTCGCTAATGCGACTATTACCGGGTTTTTCGTACACCAACACTCTTTTAATATACTGTTAACATCGGTCAGTCCTTTTTTTGTATGAACTTTGGCTAACAGTAGATTGATGATACAGGGGAAATCAGGTTGCAGTGTCTAAACACACTATCTACGCCGAAGATTAGGCTGATATCCCGACGTAGAGTCACCACTAATGTGACTTAAAGACATTTTCGTCCTTATTTCAATGCAAATAAGGGTCTCTTCGTGAGACATGAGTATTGGCGAGCACATTAATCGGTTGACATCAATTACTCGCGATGTAATTTACGTTCATGCTGATTGGGCATCGTTATCATAGTTTCAGTGCGGCGATAGTCTTCTCGTCCTCCAACCCGGCCTTGGCCCCTGTGTGGAGTATGGCCTAACCTTCCTGCGATATCGGAAGCGACCCATGCCCCAGCAGGGGGCATACAAGGGTTGATATCCATAGTCTTCTCGTGGTGTGTCGTGTCGAAGAATTAGATCTAGCATCAATCTTTTTGCGATAGAAGCAATTGCAGCGAGTTTAGAAGAGGCAAAACACAAGAAAGTTTTTCTGCTTTTGTCCCCAAAAGAACGAAGAACACAGCGGCCGCACATATGAACGAAGTTTCCATCGCATTATGATGAGTCGTGTCGTTTTCCATACAAAATGCATTGAATGCTTCGTTACCTAACATCTACCCGACGACGACGTTCAGCTGTGCATACGCCAAAACGCGGCAATTTCGGCAAATGTGTTGCTATTCATTTAAATAACATAGCAGACATAATCACGCCGAACCGACGCTTATCTTCGGCATAGTGTGTTTAGAGACTTGGGGACTGGGCAAACCGTGGTGAATGGGTGCAATCTACTCATTCGCGTTTGAGACTTTGCAACGAAAGGATTTTGCCCTGATGGGTCTTTGAAAACAAAAGCGTTTGTTAGAAATGAAATAAAAAAAATTAAAATTATATTTTTTCTCAGCAGACACCCACAGACCACAGTACAGGCTGCGAGTGCACCAATGTGATCTTTTATCAAATTTAAAGCAACAACGAATTATTTTTGGCGGTCTCAGGGTTTTTTCAATAACAGTCGTTAAGTCGCAATAAAGAGCTGAACAAATATTTCTTTACACTATTTTTATTTTTAATGCACTAACCCGTGCTAAGGAACAAATTTAAAATTAAAATTGGTAGAGCGCTGGCACGGATAGCCAGAGGTTGCGGGTTCGAATCCCGGCATGGGTGAAATTTTTAGCCTCTAAATAGGTTTTTAAATTTGTTCCTTAGCACGGGTTAGTGCATTAAAAATAAAAATATTGTAATCATGTGGGTACAGTGATATCGTTCCGATGTAAAACCTAACTGCAAAGTAGGTACTCGGGGCTGTAAGTGATGCAATTTGCTTAAGTCAGATGTCGCTGCCTGTACGTCATACAGAGAATAGTGTAAAGAGGTTCTAAATTTCACTGATGCCGTGAGTCGCCCATTGGCTCAATTGGTAGAGCGCTGGCACGGATAGCCAGAGGTTGCGGGTTCGAATCCCGGCATGGTTGAAATTTTTAGCCTCTAAATAGGTTTTTAAATATTTCTTTCTTCAAGACCATACTAAAGCGTTCCGTATACTCGATTCACGCGCTTAGTCTTGATACGTATGTCGGTTCTATTGGTCCAGGTTGGTTAGCGGGTGTCTACCATTTAAGTTTCAATCTTATTTTACTACTGCAGCTATGACCGCGTAGGAAATTATTTCATGGGAACGCATTACCGATAAAACCACCAATTGTATAACATTACTTAGATTTAAGAATTTTAAGTTGTATTTTTTTTCTGGTTGTGCAAGTGTTCTCTATCTATCTATTACCGAAAAATCAACCATTCCATGTCACAATTCAGACTTTTGCCTATCTATACACCAAGTTTCAAGTAAATGAGTTACAAACATCCCAACATCTTGACAAACTTTCAAATCTATATAAATAAAATTCAAAGTCCTGACTGACTGACTCACTCATCAACGCCTAGCCGTTGGACCTAGGAAGCTGAAATTTTGCACAGAGGGTCTATATAATGTAGGCAACGAATAAGACTGGATTTTTTGAAATTCAACCCCTAAAGGGGGCGAAAAGGGTTGCTAAAAATTGTATGGGAGGTATAAGGAATGTTGTCTAATTTTCTTAAAACTTAAAGTATACTCTTCAACAGAATTGATTAAACACGTATTTCACAGTTTTTTTTTATTTAACCCTTAAGCGAGTGAACGGGGTTGCGAAATTTTGTTCCTTGAATCATTTCCACGCGGACGGAGTCGCGGGTAAAAGCCAGTTTATAATATTAGTAGTATTATAAATGCATAAGTTTGGATGGATGGATGTTTGCGACTGTATCACGCCAAGACCCCCAAACGGTTCTGGATGAAATATATCACAGAGTGAGACAATCTGGAATGGCACATAGATACTTTTTATTCCGGAAGAATACACATTAAAATTTCCACGCGAATGAAGTAGCGGTCAACTGTTAGATAATGCATAAATATAGGGCCACAGCAAAGTAAAACCATGTACGGTAGGTAGTACCTATGTCACAGACAAGCTAGCAATTTGCCATTTAGAATGACGCTACTGAAACATAATTGGATTACCTAATCCATGCTTTTTATGAGGTCAACTAAGGAATGTACCACAATGGAGGATTAATAGCAGTGAAGGTTATTTTAGATTACATTACATTAATACTCTTTATTGCATACCATACATAATTTAGTCGGTTAATATTAACTTCCACACAATACCATCACTTGACCTGGCCCCAAACTAGGATACCATGTGCTATGGTAACCAGGCAAGGACATCACAAACATGAAAATACACCCAGACTGGGAAGCGACCCCACGACCTCTGTCTTGATAGCTAAGCCCCTTAACGTCTAGACCGACGAGGCAGTCGATTATAAGCATTTAATAAGAGGCTACCATAGATTAGACACCAACTAGAGGTTGATGCAGTCAACACAACATCAATATAATAATTTGATTAATTTTGCATTGTTTGTCTGTTTATGTTAATGTCGATTTTCTTCTTTTTCGTGGTGTTATTTTTATTTAACTTGCTGTATTAGGTGAAAAACCTGTAAGGGCGGAGTTTATAATGAAATAAATAAATAAAATAAATTTCTTTCTCGATTCCGTCTATGGTTTCTTTCAGTCAATCATAGACGGTATCTAGAAAGAAATTGGAGACAGGTAGTCGGTGAGTTTAAAAAGTATTGTAATGATTTAGCTTATAATATATTAGAAAAAGCAATATTACAGTGCATAAACTCACGCCTGACTGCCAAAGGGGTAGGTAGAGTATAAAAGATAAATAAAAATATATTAAGATGATAAACAGTACCTATTTCAAATGGCAGAGACAGTTAAGTATTGCGAAACATATTGCAAAATATATTAAGTTAATTTATAATCAATTAATTGAATTTACTTTATCAACAGGGTTCAACAGCCGGTCGATCACCCAAAACTAACTGATGTAGGTATTCCGCTTTTTAACCGACTGCGAAAGAACAAAAGGGGTTATGTGGTCGCGCAAATATATGTTAGTACCTATGTACCGTGTGTCTTTATGAGCACGCAAAAATCGGTCCGATCGACCGACGTGCTGATTTTGACAAATTATGCGTCATATGTGTGCTGTTCCTGGTTTCGACGACACAGGGTATCCTAGTGTGGGGCCAGAAGCAATGTATGTGCCTGTATGTAAATGTTATGTTATATTAAAGGTGTCGATGATGTGAGCTATATGAAAAAAGAGCTAATATCACTGTCATATTGTTAACTTAGTAAATAACACAAAAAAATCTGATAGGTGTTACATAAAATTTATTAAAAAACTGCAAACCAAAAGTCTTACTTATAAAATCACGATTTCAATAAAACACTCATATACCTAGTTTCTCGTACACTAACAATCTTTTAATCTACTGTTAACAGATGTCAAATGTTTTTTCTGTATGTATTAACAGTAGATTAACGGCTTGTTAGTGTCTCAGAAAGTAGGGGTTAGGGGCGTGTTATTTAATCTGTAGTTAAGTCTTTTCATTGTGTACTGTGCACAACAAATGCGTCCCTAGTTACATATTAAACGGTCTAATCGCGATTATTACTTAGGTAAAACGTAGTTACCACTGCCGAAATACCGGGATTAAGGTAATTACGTTTTACCTAATAAATAATCGCGATAAGACCCGTTTAATATATAACTATGCATGAGCATCGCAAATCATTAAGAAATTCTATAGCAAAATGCGTTAATAAAATTGAAATTTTAACTATGGAGTTGCCCATTAGCTCAGTTGGAAAGAGCGCTGGCACGGATAGCCAGAGGTCGCGGGTTTGAATCCCGGCATGGGTGGATTTTTTAGCCTCTAAAAAGGTTTTTAAAATATGGAGTTAAATTTTTGAACTAAAACTTTCGTAAGCACAACACATTGTAGACTTTTAGTCCGGATCTACTTACTTACTCTGCGAATCGGAGCGAAACCTGGTCGGACTTTTCCGATATAACAACACCCGTAAGTAGATCCGGACTAAAAGTCTACAATATGGAGTTAAAGTTGTGAGATATGGGACCAAACTAATCAGTAAGAAATCGAAGTTCCGCTCGCTAAGGTTAAAACTGCGATTTGGGTTTTTTGTTATTATAATAAGTTTTTTTTTCCGGAATGGGCTGCCGTGTGACCTCCGATAGCACATTACTATCAGACCAGTTTTGTTAGACAATTGGTGAGGTCATCGAACCACGCCAGTAGCTTCCGAATGTGGTTTATGTAATTAAATTCACAGTTTAATGTTCATTGAACTGTACGTCTATTCCTTCGTAATTTGACAAATAAGATGCTTTGTATGTTTAAAGCGTTACTGGAAAACTGTTTATCAATGTGCCACCAACACGAGTACCGCCCCTGTATTACGCGCACCAATTCCTAAACGGTTTCAATCGTCTAACTGTCAAATCAGAAGCGCTCGTGGCCTAATGGAACCGAGTGATTGGAATCAATTGGATTAAGCTACAACAGGCGCCATCAGGTGCTAGATCGACCATCAGACCATCCCGGACTGCCTCTAGCGGCATTTTTCCATACGCTTCCGTGCTTCGCAAGGCACGTTAAGCCGTTGGTGCCGGCTGTTACGTAATAAAAAAAAGCCATGGCAGAGGCTTTATGTGCGGCTTGATAACTTCTGACAGTAATGCCCGCCACTGTCTTACAATACTCCACCAACCCAGACTTTGCCCCCGTGGTGGAGTATGGCATAACCATCTTGCAATGCAGGATGAGACCCGTGCCCCAGCAGTAGGGACATACAAGGGTTGATATTGATGATTTGTAACTTGTTGACACGATGGGGATTTTTTTGTTTCGTTACATCGTTATCAACCCTTGTATGTCCCCACTGCTGGGGCACGGGTCTCTTCCTGCATCGTGGGAAGGTTAGGCCATACTCCACCACGGGGGTCAAGTTTTGTTTAATATTTTGTATTTCAATCTCTGACATATTTGAACACCTCAGATACTTAGGTTTCGTCGTGATGTTTTCCTTTACTAACATAACTATCAATGTCTGAATTAGAAACATAATAACATAGGCAGAGTTCTGCAACCGTGAGTGCATCCAAATCCGACAATTTTTTTTTATGAAGCGAACAGTCTCTCAGGATCGTGGCATGTGGCAAACTCTGGTCTCTGTCTACCACTCCGGGCACAGGCGTGAGTTTGTGATGTTATGTAATGTGGAACCGATTCTGGTCTTCCTGAGTTAAAATGTCAAAAAATTGTCACTCAAACTAAGCCTAAATCATAAGTACTATACGGCTATCAGTAGAGGATCTATAGGTTTTGCTCTTTCTAAGCTTAAAAAACACTATATTCGTTAGGGATCTGAATCGGAGAATAATGTCCTGTACTATTCAGTATTGTTTGGCAATTTTGGGTGTATTGCGTAGTACAATTCCTCTTTATTTAGATTATTACTAATTTGATTCTAAGTAATAAAAAATTCAGGCAGTATTGTGAGTATTACCATTTGTCAGATTTACAAATTGTGTGTCGTCATGACCGACTGACGTCATGACCATGTAGAATAGCTTTGGCGGTTCAAATTAAAGATACAGTCTGTTAACTTTAAGAATATACCTCGGGCTCTAGAGTAGGCTTCGGTTTTCGCCGAAAGCAGACGAGTGTACCTACTCGTAATACTACTTCCTGCTCTGTTTTGACTATTTTAAACGTTTGACTTCACAATTTTGAAAAGTTATGCAAAGTTAAGTGTAATATTAGTTCAGATATTACTATTACACGAATATATCTGATACTATCCGATAGTAGCCGAGGTATATTCTAAAAGCTAACAGACTGTACTCCGTCTTACCACAAAAAAATTACACAGGTGTTGAGCAAGTGTTTCAAAATATATTTACCACAATACTGTGTTTTATGATGGGTAAGACCTAGACACGGCTTAGACATGGTCTATATTTATACACTCGAAAACTCTTGTTTAGCAAATACATCTTAAATATAGTTATATATTAAACGGGTCAAATCGCGATTATTTATTAGGTAAAACGTAATTCAGATCCCTAACGAATATAGTGTTTTTTAAGCTTAGAAAGAGCAAAACCTATAGATCCTCTACTGATAGCCGTATAGTACTTATGATTTAGGCTTAGTTTGAGTGACAATTTTTTGACATTTTAACTCAGGAAGACCAGAATCGGTTCCACATTACATAACATCACAAACTCACGCCTGTGCCCGGAGTGGTAGACAGAGACCAGAGTTTGCCACATGCCACGATCCTGAGAGACTGTTCGCTTCATAAAAAAAAATTGTCGGATTTGGATGCACTCACGGTTGCAGAACTCTGCCTATGTTATTATGTTTCTAATTCAGACATTGATAGTTATGTTAGTAAAGGAAAACATCACGACGAAACCTAAGTATCTGAGGTGTTCAAATATGTCAGAGATTGAAATACAAAATATTAAACAAAACTTGACCCCCGTGGTGGAGTATGGCCTAACCTTCCCACGATGCAGGAAGAGACCCGTGCCCCAGCAGTGGGGACATACAAGGGTTGATAACGATGTAACGAAACAAAAAAATCCCCATCGTGTCAACAAGTTACAAATCATCAATATCAACCCTTGTATGTCCCTACTGCTGGGGCACGGGTCTCATCCTGCATTGCAAGATGGTTATGCCATACTCCACCACGGGGGCAAAGTCTGGGTTGGTGGTTTAATATATAACTATGATGAGTATCGCGAATCATTAAGAAATACTATAGCTTAAATGCCTATACTTGTATCGTGGTACACATATTTTGAAACACTTGCTTAACACCTGTCTAATTTTTTTGTGGAGAGACAGTATGTATTTAGCCAGTATTAGTCTTTGTGTATCGAATGGATACATTTTCGTTAAGCCAAATGAATATCATGAGAAACAACATACTCTGTTAAATTTCGATATGATAGTTGTTTCGTCATATAAAAATTTAAAACTCGTGTTGGGTAAAACAAATACCAAAGTACGTAAAAACACTGTAGATAAAAACAACGTATTCGGCTTCAGCAAATTGTTGTTAAAAGAAAGCAGAAATTGAGGCAAATACTCTTTGAAAAAATTGTCATTTATATTCATAGACACATACGCACAAACACGAGCTTGATTAAAAGGGGTTAACTTTTTCGATCGTGAAAGTGTTGCTTTTTGGAATTCAATGCAAACAAACGCTTCATCCAACGAAAGTAATGTACTGGCGGGAACATAGGGAAAATTGAACCAACATCGATAACGATTCGACAAAAGGTAACAACTTATTTATATGGATAGATTCTTATTTATAAAACGTCGATTACCTTAAAACGAGAATCGCTCGTAGCCATTTGGCTGCCTGAGTGATCTTAAACGATTTACGAAGGTGAAGCAACATAGGGCGCGTTCAGAGCATGGATGGGTGACCGTCTATGATTCACGCTAGTGGCATTTCCGAGCGGTTCCGTGCATCGCAAGGCACGTTAGACAGTTGGTGCCGGCTGCCTTCGATAGATGGCAGTCGTAAAGCCAAGTCAGAGGCCTTAGGACGACTTGAAAACTTCTGACAGTAAGGCTGACATTCAGAGACGAATCCCAAGTTCACGCTTAGAGCAGTCTTAGCAAAGTAAACAAAAGTCATGCTTAGTAAAGCGCCCAAATTTTCGTATTCACATTCGATCGGGAGCCGGAGTTAAGCATAAGCTAAGAGAAGAACTGTCTTAAGAAAGTCATCTATATTGTCTATTATTTTTTAGTGATGTAGTTCTTACCGGTTTTTTAAATATTATATCGCTACACGAGAGCTGGACAACATCATACAAGTTTATCTATGTGTGAGAGTGAAATAAAAAGCTCACAGATAATGCTCGTAGAACATCAGTGAAATGACGTTTGGAGTCGTCTGTGAACGAAAAATTTTTTTACATTCTTTGGTTGGCGGTTGGCGCGAGTTTTATAAGTTGGCGAAAATTGTACCTATTCTCATTGTACCAATTCTGTAAATTATTTAGTTTCGTTAATTTTTCATAGACTGTCACAGAAAATGACTTCTTCTAAAAAGTTTATAACTTCAAAGCGATTAGTAAACACAATGCTAATCACAAACTCCAACCAAAACAATACGACAAAAAGGTAACCTCAAAGTGAAGAGAACCAAACGACAGATGACAGTTCTATCTAAGTTCACGTAAAGTCACCAATATTGGCTACTTACACTTAGCTAAGTACCATTTCATACTCAACTTGATAAGATTCGATTCTGAATACGAAATATTTCTAAGGACGTTATTTTGACATTTCTGAGACCGGTCTTAGCTTAGTTTTCGTCTCTGAATGTCAGCCTAAGACCAGCTACCAGTCTTGCTAGTGGTGGAGTATGGCTTAACCTTCCTGCGATGCAGGAAGAGACCCGTGCCCCAGCAGTGGGAACATACAAGGGTTGACATCGACTTTTTTCTCGACGGAATTAAAACCATTGAAATTTAAGTAGAGAAGTACTTACTTAAAATTCAATGGTTAAAACCGCTTTATGAAACGAGTTTCTGTGTAAGCCAACTTTAACTAGTTTATAAAGTTTATGTTAATTTTTATTTTTTTACGGACCAAAAAGTGATCTCCATCTATCTTATATTTGCCAAATACGAGTCGCCAAGCGAATCGCCGGTATTATTCATTGCTGCCGATAGCTAACTACTACTACTACTATCTTATCTACTACCAAAGTTTATCATTCCCGGAAAGAATTAATAAAAATGTATAATATTTAAAAACCTATTTAGAGGCTAAAAATTTCACCCATGCCGGGATTCGAACCCGCAACCTCTGGCTATCCGTACCAGCGCTCTACCAATTGAGCCAATGGGCGACTCACGGCATCAGTGAAATTTCGAACCTCTTTACAATATTCTCTGTATTACGTACAGGCAGCGACATCTGACTTAAGCAAATTGCATTACTTACAGCCCCGACTACCTACTTTGCAGTTAGGTTTAACATCGGAACGATATCACTGTACCCACATGATTACACTATTTTTATTTTTAATGCACTAACCCGTGCTAAGGAACAAATTTAAAAACCTATTTAGAGGCTAAAAATTTCACCCATGCCGGGATTCGAACCCGCAACCTCTGGCTATCCGTACCAGCGCTCTACCAATTGAGCCAATGGGCGACTCACGGCATCAGTGAAATTTCGAACCTCTTTACAATATTCTCTGTATTGTATCTGAATATTGTAAAGAGGTTCGAAATTTCACTGATGCCGTGAGTCGCCCATTGGCTCAATTGGTAGAGCGCTGGTACGGATAGCCAGAGGTTGCGGGTTCGAATCCCGGCATGGGTGAAATTTTTAGCCTCTAAATAGGTTTTTAAATTTGTTCCTTAGCACGGGTTAGTGCATTAAAAATAAAAATAGTGTAATCATGTGGGTACAGTGATATCGTTCCGATGTTAAACCTAACTGCAAAGTAGGTAGTCGGGGCTGTAAGTAATGCAATTTGCTTAAGTCAGATGTCGCTGCCTGTACGTAATACAGAGAATATTGTAAAGAGGTTCGAAATTTCACTGATGCCGTGAGTCGCCCATTGGCTCAATTGGTAGAGCGCTGGTACGGATAGCCAGAGGTTGCGGGTTCGAATCCCGGCATGGGTGAAATTTTTAGCCTCTAAATAGGTTTTTAAATTTGTTCCTTAGCACGGGTTAGTGCATTAAAAATAAAAATAGTGTAATGTATAATATTATAAAAACACGATTCCTTAAAACACAGTCCTCAAAGGCAGTTCTAATAGTCTGTGGTTCTAATAGTTCGAATAGTAAAACTTAACCACATTTTTTAAACTGCCCCAGAGGGGTGTTTTAGAAGAGTCTGATTGGTAAAAACACGCCTTAGAGTTAGTTTATCTAATTTATGGTTACGTTTTTTCCTTGTAAAATCTCCACCACAGACTATTTTAGGGAACGTCTCTGGAGTGTTTTGAGGAATTTTGCCTTTTGATGGTAAAAAACAAAAAAACATACTGTTTATTAGCATTTCAAATAGGGGTAGAGGTAGTAAAGGAGGAGTAGGGGTAGTAAAGGAGAAGATAAAAAGTACCCGAAAGGACATGAAACGTCGTGCGTGCATGCAACGACTAATCAACCTTGATGAAGTGAAGGTGATCTACCAGGATCGTGGCAAGTGCCGTGGCAAGGCGTGAGGTCATGTCATGTCATGTCATGTCATGTCATGTCATGTCATGTCATGTCATGTCATGTCATGTCATGTCATGTCATGTCATGTCATGTCATGTCATGTCATGTCATGTCATGTCATGTCATGTCATGTCATGTCATGTCATGTCATGTCATGTCATGTCATGTCATGTCATGTCATGTCATGTCATGTCATGTCATGTCATGTCATGTCAGTCATGTCAGTCATGTCAGTCATGTCAGTCATGTCATGTCATGTCATCATGTCATGTCATGTCATGTCATGTCATGTCATGTCATGTCATGTCATGTCATGTCATATCATGCCATACCATGTCATGTCATATCATGTTACGTTGTAAGCATTCAACAGCAATGCTGTTCATAATTGTAGTGACACTGACCGGCACGGTGATCGCTATGACTCGCATACCTTGTTCACGATGAATGCATAATACTATATCTTAGGCTTATCTCCTTGGCCTTGATAAAGTATCTTTTGATTTGACACATATCTGTGTGCAAAAGTGGAGTATTTATTTGGCTGTGCCATAGGTATATATTTTTTAAGTAGCCTATATACGTCATACTCTAGGGAACAGGCTCTCTCTCGGAGAGAGAGTGAGAGTTTGTATGGACTTAATTGAAGCGGATTGGCAATTTCGAGATCAGACATTTTTGCACCTAAGACACTCATACTCCAGGTTTCTCACGATGTTTTTCTTTACATTAGCGCCTGTTACACTGTCACATACGTGTAACTAACTTTGGCCCTTCCATCTACGTATTGAATTGTTTTATACAGCGCCCAGTGACGTCCAGTGGCACCTTCACTCACACTAGATGGGTGAAGGGACCACTCGGACGCTACAGTGCCTGGGACATTGTATATGGAGAACATTCTTCCAATGATTTTAAACGATCTACCCACCGAACTTGTTGAAAAAATCCTGTGTGAACCAAAAAAGTGCCGACATGCCCTAAAACAACACTTCTTAAGTTAGAAAAAGAGTAACTCACCTCACAGATAAACCTGTACAGGTTTTGAGAGAAGGTTTTTTTTTTGTATTTAAATAGTATTCTGTAAATGTCTTGAATAAATAATAATAATAATAGTGTATATAGGTGTATTTTAATACAGAAGCAATATGTAACTCACAAGTAACATGCATCTTGGGCGTGACATTTATATCGTGCAATAGATGAAATTTCATTTTCACACACACATGTAGGTTGAAGGTACGAGTATCAAGGCGCTTGTGAATAAAAAATATAATAAAGTACTAATTGATCGATAAAATCATTGATAAGGCGCGCGATGGTTTTGATTTTTTCTGGGACCTGTTTCATAGGACAACAATTCATGGTTTACCGTGACAATTCGATGAAATAAAATTACATGAAATGAAAAGGTTTTATTCAAAGTGGCGCAGAAACTGCGGCTTAATGAACGTTACAATTCGAACTAGGTGTCCATTTCAAAATCTAGATCATTTTGGAGAAAAAATGGACAAAAAAAACTCCAAACTTAGTCTTTTCAAAGTCCTTAATTAAGATAGTTTACATAATTATTATAAAACATAGAACTCATGCATTGTACTGGCTTTAATTCCAGACATCATTCTGTCATCTAAATAATCCTTTATGTTATTATAATAGCCCTTTTTGGCACAAAGCGTACTTAACACAGTTTTTGAACCGCGTTTCAGGCAAGCTTAATATAATTATCTTAAAGATGTAAATTGCAAAGGCGGTTAAGTATACAAGTAGATTCTGCTACACAATGTACCTCGAATTGTCATAATAAACTAGGATTTGAAGTTTTGTGAAACCCGGCTGTGATACCAGCAGTAATTGTAGAAGATTGTAAAAGTAATTGGCGTTCTTTACCTTTGCATTTCCCCGATGCAGAAAGAAAAGAAATTATTTTATTATATGTTACTAAACATAAAATAAAATAATTTTAAAAAGTATTTATATCATATTACAGTCTTGCAGAGTGAATGATAATGTTAGTTGGTTTTACTTAAAAAAAATCAAAAAGGTTTTATTCAAAGTAGCACAGAAACTGCGACTTGATGAACGTTACAAGTTACACAAGGGGTTAATTTCAAAATGGTCTACCATAAACTTTTTTTTCTTAAGATTAAAACCGAGTGGGCGGGCGCCACGAGACCGGGAAGTTTGGAAACCCATGATTGAGGCTTTTGTCCTGCAGTCCTGCGTCTAATGGTTGATGATGAAGATTAAAAACTATTTTGATATTTAATAGGGGGAAATATAGTGCTAGACTGCTTAGGCACTAAAAGGCTAAAACCAGAACTGCATGTAAACAAAAACACCAAAACAATATTTTGTTGGCTAGATGAATGTATCAGCATCGAGAGTGAATTTATGAAAAATATAATCAAATTGGTGTTATACCTTGCCTGGTTACTATTGCACGAGGTATCCTAGTTTGGGACCAGCCCTTCTATTACGTAGTGTTCCACACTATCGAGTGAAGCATTTAGACAACTCCAAAAGTATCAAAAAATGTTTGCATTTGACAGCCGGAGGAGCTTAAAAAAAGTAAAAATCGACGTCACTCAAATCAGTGGATACTTACATAATAATGCCCCAGGACTAGTGGATATTATATATTTATACATTGTGTTTAAAATGAAATAATTACAATGGCATTCAAAAATAAATAAATACATACCGCAAATTTATACCGTTTCTACACTACTAAAATTTGCTAAATCTAGTCCACAAATCTAGTAACTAATTAAATCGCTAAAATGGATAAAGCTACCAATTCATTTATTTCATTTGTTTGGTAAGCACATAAAGTACATTTCTAGTAACTAGGCGGTTAAATACTGGGTCTTTTTAACTATGTCACAATATCTAATATTAAACTCACCGTGTGAACTAAAAGACAAACTTGCAAACTGAATGTAACAGGCAACTCCGAGCTTTATTTTCTGAGGGCTACGGAATATATTTCTTTAGTATGCGGTTACTGGCGATACAAGTGTCACATGAAGCGACCGCGGGTCGACTGCGTGCGCGCAGTTTACGCCATGGACTCCATTAAATTAATCGAATACAAACATTTTTCAACTTGGAACGAATAGTATCTCTATCGCAAGACAATAACGGCGCTGTTAGCATAAAAAAGTCGTTTGTGAATCTCTTTAACTCGACAAACACGCGGTCTGTTTATTTCAATAAACATAGTATTATTATAAGGTATAGAATGGCAGTCCGAGCTTTCAAAGCGAGTCAACAAATTGTTAGCCAAATTGGCATGGCGCTTGTCAGTGTGCACTATTGATGCTAAAGTGTGTGTGTATGCGACCGTCGCTTACTACAATCCGCTTTGGCACACACAAGTTACGTTGATGTGTGCGTGTGGTATCGCTTTTGCGCCCATAGTTTTGTTCGACACACGCTGTCTAACCGTGGTATGTCTATGATTTCAACGCTAAGCGACCCCACGGAGCTTTACACGTGATGGTTTTAATGGGCTGTAGATTTGGTTGGTCTCGTGTATATACTTTG
This sequence comes from Yponomeuta sedellus, assembly GCA_934045075.1. Classification (NCBI taxonomy): domain Eukaryota; kingdom Metazoa; phylum Arthropoda; class Insecta; order Lepidoptera; family Yponomeutidae; genus Yponomeuta; species Yponomeuta sedellus. The sequence continues at coordinate 14,026,748 of OW203732.1, read as the reverse complement.
AAGTTTTGACCTGTTTCAAAGTGATATTTTTGATGATGCTCACACAGAGTTCTCATTAAGTTAATTTTAACTGACAAACAAATCAAGTCGCGTTGGGACTCATGCTTGCTTATCATGTATCTATCTTAATGACAATATCGTCAACCGCAGCTGAAGGGACACTCTATGTTTCTATTAATTATATCGTCAAAGGAGTAATGAGACGCATTCGATTTCGGTAGATCAAGTGGCAAGGCAACTGTGGCCGTTATCTCGCCGTTGCCCTTGTCTCCCAAAAGTAAACTTTTTAGACTTTGATTCCAAGCATCAAATAATCACTCTAACTTCGATATTTATTACTGTTTAGTTACGTATAAGTATGTTTAGCAAAACAAAAACTTAAAAGGCCTTTAAAGCTTTTAAAATTCTAAAAAGGATCCTCAAGAAAATTTAAAAAAGTTTATTAAAATTCCACCATAGCTTGGGCATATTAATTTGCAACAATGTAAACTGGCTACCTATTACGATTCAAGGCAGCCCTTTAAGGTGATTCGGGGTGCTATGGAAAAAAAATCATAACTTGTTTTAAATACTAAGTTTTTATCTAAAGTGAACATGAGGAATCTTAACAACTGTGACAACTATTTTCAGAAGCTACAGTCTAGAACCTAGAATCAACAACCAAGGACTTTAATCACTTTCCGTCAAAAACGGCCGTTATTAGCGGAAATCGATTTGATTCTAGGTTCTAAAAACGGTTTTCACACTTGTTAAGATTTCTCATGTTCACTGTTAAGCACCGTATGGTGCCCTACTTTTCTGTTTTCGTGTCCGTGATTTTTCAACCATATTTTCACAAGACATCTTATATAGCTTAGACAGAACCAAAACAGCAACTAAATTTAAAACTGACAAAAGTAAAAAAGACGGCCGCGGTAGCGCAGCGGTTTGGCACGCGCTGACTGTTAAACCGAAGGTCTCGGGTTCGATCCCCGGCTGGGTCAAACTAGGAAACGAACTTTTCTAGTTTGTCTCGGGTCTTGGATGTTCTCTATGTATTTTGTTGTATTAAATCTATCAATTCTGAATGTCAACTGTCAACCAGTGCAAATCATGTGCTCTCATAGTTAGAGTTTTTGTGCGTCAAAACAGTGTTAAAGCTACTTAACTGTAATTGAAAGTGATAGTTAACACCTGAGGACCCTGTGATAGTGTTATCTACGCGTGAAACAGTTAGCATAACGAGATATTTGTGCAAAAACCAGTGCGTGTGACAACTAAATCTTAAAGAATTTTTGAAACACCCTCAATATTTTTACTTTTGAGAAGAGTCAAAATGACGTCTACCTTTAGTGTTGCTAGTGCAAAAACATAAAAAGTGCCGAATTCCTATAAAATGAGTGAAAATAACCAAAAAGTACTCACTCAACAAATATTTCACAAAGGTCTCTTTATGAACCGTACCCGATCTAACTCATGTAGTGACTCAAACCAAAAATCACCGTCAGCTGAGGTATCCCTCCAAGCACCAGTAGAAAATGTCGTAGCAGTCCCTGATGATAGCGATCAAAACTGGACGGAAGTTTCCAGCCGTAAGAGGCAACGTGAAAGCCCAGATAAACTTGGTGGTATTCCAAAGCAAAATAAGACCAACGACTACTGGCTTAGTGCCCCTGTCTCAACTTCAAATCGTTTCTCTGAACTACAAAATGAGGATGCTATTAGAACCAATCAAACCACACCAAAAGAAAGTAAACCTCCTCCAATTTACGTCGATAAAGTGAGTAATATTGAACCTCTTAGAAAGTTGCTAATTCAAGTAGCAGACAACCAATACAAGATGAAAGTGCTCAAAGATGACCAAGTAAGGATACAACCATTTAGCTCAGAAGTATATACGGAAATAGTCAAAGAATTAAAAGCTAGGAACACAGAGTTTCACACGTACAAGCTCAAACAAGAACGTAGTTTTCGCGTCGTCCTTAAGAACGTCCACCCCTCCACAAATACTGAGGAACTAAAAATTGCTATAGAAGAACATGGACATTATGTCACCAATATTTGGAATATTAAAAAATCCAAGACTAAAACTCCACTCCCTTTTTTCTTTGTTGATTTGAAACCGAATTCGAACAACAAAGACATATATAACATTAAAGGATTGCTCCACTTCCGTGTTAATTTTGAGGCACCAAGGCAGAGGAGAGAGATTGCCCAATGTGCTAATTGTCAAAGATACGGACACACTCGAAAATTCTGTTTCCGCCAGCCTAGGTGCGTAAAGTGCGCTGCCGATCACCCTACATCCAACTGCCCTAGGAAGGAACGTTCAGACGATGTAAAATGCATCCTATGTGATGGTAACCACCCTGCCAACTACAAGGGCTGCATTGTATATAAAGAGCTACAAACAACAAAAATTCCTGCTCTCAGGAAAGTACAAATAAAACCTCATATCAGTCAACCCCAAGATATACCTACAGCACCCACTGCCAACACCTACGCTAAAACATACGCCGATATTACAAGCAAAGGTCGCCAACAACCCAACAAAAACATTCTAAATCCAACGGACCTACAGAACGATGACGTCAAAGACCTCCTTCGAGCACTAATGAACCAAATGTCAGCAATAACATCTATGCTCGCTGAATTAATGACCAAACTAATGTCAAATTCAATATCTTAAAACTATGTTTATGGAACGCCAATGGGCTGCCACACCACAGGGAAGAAGTCATATTCTTTCTGCGTAATTATAACATTGATATAATGCTGGTCTCCGAAACACATGTTACAGAAAAAAACCTCCTTACGATTCCCAATTATTCTGTATATCACACAATGCACCCAGACGGTAAAGCACATGGGGGAACAGCTATCATAATTAAAAATAAAATCAGACATCATCAATCAGTGAGTTGGAAAACGGCTGAGCTTCAGGCCACTTCAATAGTCGTGCAGGATTGGCACAGCGATATAATTGTATCTGCAATTTATTGTCCACCTAGGCATAAAATCACCAAAGAACAGTTTTCTGACTTCTTCAACACACTTGGACATCGTTTCATTGCTGGGGGAGATTACAATGCAAAGCACACCCAATGGGGTTCTCGATTAATCACACCTCGAGGGAGGGAACTTAAAAAGGCAATAGACGCCCAAAAGCTCCAGACAGCTTCTTCGCGTGAACCTACTTTCTGGCCGGGGGATAGGAAGAAAATACCTGATCTACTAGACTTTTTTATCTTCAATGGAATCTCTAACAAATATATGGAGGTGGAATCCTGTGCTGACTTATCCAGTGATCACTCTCCTGTATTCATGAATCTAAATAAAAACATAGTTACCGTGTCGCACCCATGCAAGCTTCACAACTCAAACACCAACTGGGAGGATTTTAGAGACATTTTGGCCTCGTCTCTAAATACCAACATACCCTTGAAGACTGAGACGGACATAGAAACCGCCGTTGAATCATTTAACAGAACAGTGCAAAATGCGGCTTGGGCTAGCACCCCTATATCGTCCCCGTAGGGCGGAAACTCACCAACTCGAAAAACACCGTTTCGAGAAATCGACGTTCAAAGTTTTGAAAACGAAAAAAAAATCTAGCGTCTGTTACACAAGAGATATTTTGAATGTTATTGTCTTAATGCATTTTACCTACAACAATGCACTGTTTGATTTGACTTATAGGTATAAATTTTCATCAATTTAAAAGTTATGATGGATAAACAGTTTTTCCCTTTAAAATTTTGATCTTAATCCCGAGTTAGTGATTTTCTACCTAAAGTTAGTTAATTTCTACCCAGATTTGACTATTATAAGCAGAAATACCTCGTTTTAGTGAATTTACAACTAGTCTCTGGAAATGCATAACAGTCTCCGACATAACTAACTAAATTTGTTTTTTTGCGAACCAAAGAAGAAAACACTACAAAAAACTTTCAAAACTTTATTTAAAAAGGAAAAAGAACAAAAAGTGTCCTAAATGACCATAACAAGGAACAATAGCTAAATGTCTTCTTCATCGTCTTCATTAACATCGGGCTCGGCGAGTCTATCAATGGTGAATTTAACAGTAGGAAGAGAAGCAAAATGAAATGAAAAGGTTTTATTAAAAGTAGCGCAGAAACTGCGGCTTAATGAACGTTACAATTTAAACTGGGTGTCATTTCAAAATCTAGATCATTTTGAAGAAAAAATGATCAGAAACCTACAAACTTAGTCTTTTCAAAGTTCTTAATTAACAAAGTTTACTATGGATGAGCATGAGCAAGCATGAGCACTAATGCATGAGTTCTATGTTTAATTATAAAACATAGAACTCATGCATTATCTTTAATTCCAGACATCATTGTCATCTAAATAATCGTTTATGCTATAGAAGCCCTTTTGGCACAAAGTTTGCTTAACATATTTTGAACCGCGTTTCAGGTAAGCTTAATATATCTTCAGGGATTTTATTATAGAAGCGTATACAATGCCCCATGAAGGATGTATTAACCTTTGCCAGCCTAAATAGTGGGAACGAAAGTTTATGTTTATTTCTAGTATTTACATTATGTTGGCTACCCAAAGTTTTAAAGTTACTGATATTTTTCCTGACGTACATAATGTTTTCATAATTATACTGACTGGCAACTGTCAGGATGTTAGTTTCTTTAAAGAAATCTCTTAACGAATCTATACTGCCTAGCTTATAAATGAATCTGATCGCTCTCTTCTGGAAGACGAAGATGGTCTCAATGTCTGCTGCCCGTCCCCACAGAAGTATGCCATAGGACATAACACTATGGAAGTTACTAAAATAAACAAGCCTTGCAGTTGCGACGTCAGTAAGTTCCCTAAATCTTTTAACTGAATATGCTTCTGAACTAAGCCTATTTGCATTTTTTCTATATGTGGACCACATTGAAGCTTTGTTCCGTTGTGATACCTAGAAATACAGTTTCATTCACAAGCTCTAATTTTTCATTCCCCATTATAACATTGCTATCAACCGTTTTGACATTTGAAAGAGTGAACTTTATACATTTTATATATTTTTTTTATTTAACAGTAATTTATTAGAAGTAAACCAATTTAGCACTCGAGAGAGAGCATTATTTGTATTGTCGAAGTTGTTTTCTTGTCTCTTAATTTTAAAAATAAGTAATGTGTCATCTGCAAATAACACTATCTCTGACACATTTTGAACTATGAACGGCAAATCATTTACATATACGAGGAAGAGGAACGGCCCTAATATCGATCCTGTGGCCATCTCTGACCCTGAAGATTTAGTTCTATTTATTTATATCAGCTCTTTGAACTCTCCCTTCTAAATATGATGTCATAAGTTTTATCTAAAACCATAGACCAAAAAGGTATTTTTGGTCTATGCCAAAACTAACTAAAGTGGCTTAGGTGACGACGAGACTGTACTTTGGGTAGGCGTAAAATAATTAAATACATTTAATTAATTGTTCCTTTCAATGTGGCTGTAAAAAATTGTAATTAGTTAGTTTTTGAAGTTTTTAAATTTGGAACTATGGCTCCTATGAAAAAACTGGTTAGACAGAAATGTAGAGAAAAAAAATGCGATTTTAATGCTACTAAACGCTCATTTTCTCCTTAAGTCGACTTGGTGAGTTTCCGCTCTACGGGGACGATATCTAAGTTGGATAAGCAAGAAATTATCTACCACCAAACAATTATTAATGAAGTTTCAGAGAAAAGAAGGTTACGGAGACTATGGCAAAAATTTAGGTGTCCTAAACTAAAAACATGTTTGAACAGACAGAATAAAAATCTGAAAGTCTTGCTAGATCGTGATAGAAATGACTCCATCCAAAATTATCTCATTAACTTGGATGCAACAATGGCCACAAACTACTCACTTTGGAAAGCGACAAGGAAACTGAAACAGCCAGCGAAAGTTACTCCACCACTTAGAAACAGAAATAGCAATTGGGCGCGTAGTGATTCTGAGAAAGCAGATGTCTTTGCTGACCACCTTTATAATGTTTTTAGCCCTCATCCTTATGAAGGTCCTATGGAACACTTGACACAGGTCGAAAAACACGTAGAAGCAGAAATTACAAGTACTGAATTACCAGATGTGAAAAAGATCACCAGGAAGGAACTTTTATCTATGAGAAGAAAAATACCCTGCAACAAAGCACCGGGGTACGGCCTCATCACAAGTAGAGTCATCCGTGAGTTACCCGAGAATGGCATAACGTACCTCACTCTGTTGTACAATGCCATGTTGAGACTTAATTTCATTCCCACCCAGTGGAAGGTTTCCGTGGTCGTCATGATACACAAAACTGGAAAGCCAGCGGAGGATCCAAAATCGTACAGGCCAATAAGCCTTCTTTCTGTTCCCTCCAAATTATTTGAAAAATGTCTACTCTCTCGTCTCTACCCAGTGATAAATAAACATAAATTATTACCTGACCATCAATTCGGATTCAGATTCAATCACGGAACAATAGAACAGGTTCACAGGCTAGTCAACAGAATACACCAGGCGTTTGAAGAAAAAGAATATTGTGCGGCTACATACTTGGACATCTCACAAGCTTTTGACAGAGTCTGGCATGAGGGCTTGCTAAGTAAAATAAAGTTAAGCTTCCCCACAAAGCTTTATCTTATCATCAAATCTTACTTGACGGAGAGAAAATTCATGGTAAAAGTTGGTGAAGAGCTCTCAAGTCTGCGCGTGATCAGAGCGGGGGTGCCCCAGGGAAGTGTGCTTGGACCAACATTACACCTACTCTTTACAGCAGATCTTCCAACTAACGATCAAGCTACGTTCGGGACTTTCGCTGATGACACAGCTATCCTGGCAACACACGTCAACCCACAAATGGCATCTAACCTACTCCAACATTGCCTCGATAATATATCTTTATGGCTTAAAAAGTGGAGAATTAAAGCTAACGAAACCAAATCTGTAAATGTCACATTCACCACACGTAGAAACACGTGTCCGTCAGTTAAATTAAATAACATAGAGATACCACAAGAAGACCACGTGAGATATCTAGGAATACATCTGGATAGACGACTGACCTGGCGCAAACACATATCAACAAAAAGGAAGCAACTGGGCCTTACACTACACAACATGTACTGGATGCTTGGACATAACTCACAGATGAGCCTCGACAACAAAGTACTTCTGTACAAGGCAATCAGAAAACCAATATGGACCTACGGCATACAGCTGTGGGGTACGGCGGCAAACTCAAACATTGAAATCCTTCAAAGATTCCAATCAAAAATGCTCCGTGTTATCACAAATGCACCATGGTTTGTCACCAATGAGTCACTACATAAGGACTTACAGATCCCAACTATCAAGGAAGAAACCACACAAAGACTTGACGCTTATAGAGATAGAATCTTCAACCATCCAAATAAACTGGCAATCAATCTTTTGGATTCAAAAACTACTAAGCGGCGGCTGAAACGGAAAATTCCTCAGGACTTGCTAAATAGTCAATAAAACATAAGAGTTGAATTTGATGAAGCAGCTAGGCCACTGGGCTTACACTGCACACGCCACAGACAACACATACACAAATTGCTGAATGCCTTTAAAAGGCAGATTGCAAATGAAACCGGAGATAAAAAAAAAATCTATCGTCGAGTTAACACCTATAACACAAGTCATTTAGTTGTACTCAGTATAGGGCTAACGAGATCTGTGTAATATGTCCAAGAATATTTATTTATTTTATTTTTTATTTTAGGTATATCCATAAAAAGGTAAAGTAAACAATAAGAAGGTCTGTCGTCAAGATTCACTTTTAGATAAAAACATATAAAACAAGTTATGATGTTTTTCTATTGGCGGCGCTAGTCAGCAACCCGAAGTGCTTTAAAGGTCAGACAGACAGGCACCATGGGCATAATTTATTATGAAAAAAAAAAAATATTTAAAAAAATAATAGAACCCGACTGCAATGATAAATCAACTGAAAGGGAAAAAATAAGATAATTTTATTTTCAAATGCTAATGTCGAATCAGAAGAGTTCATGCTGCTTTACTTGAGGGACCAAATAATATAACTTTATAAGCATTATTTGCTCAAACTGTTGCATTTATTATTTTATATAAAATGTTGCAGTCGGGACCCATTACTGTTTGTTTAAAGTCCTCTAATGGGTCCCGACTGCATCATTTTATATAAAATAATAAATGCAACAGTTTGAGCAAATAATGCTTATAAAGTTATATTATTTGGTCCCTCAAGTAAAGCAGCATGAACTCTTCTGATTCGACATTAGCATTTGAAAATAAAATTATCTTATTTTTTCCCTTTCAGTTGATTTATCACTGCAGTCGGGTTCTATTATTTTTTTAAATATTTTTTTTATTTTTGACCTTTTAGTGACTCAGTAAAACGATAAAATTTAAAGGTCCATCTGTTCTGTTTACATGCTTTAAATCGTTATATTATTTTATTTCCTAAATGAATTTTAGTTTATTGCTTTATTTTCTTTGGTTCGACAATGGACATGTCTCGGCAAATCATAAATATTTTTACTGATATACTTGTTTGATATAGTCTTAGGTACCACCTGCCTGCATTAAAAATTTATGTCGTACGATATTTTTTAGCTAGTATAATGAATATGGTCTAATGGTGTAAAACTATCTAGAATATTTGCAAAGGAAACGACAGATTTTTTTCTTTATTATCCTTACATAAATTGTCTGTTTTTTATGTAGCCTAAAAACGCTCCACTGCACCTAGTTATTTAATGTTAACGATTGTAGGTGGGGACTGGAATAGTCACGAATTATCTCTTCGACCTGAAAGGCGCTCAGCTTTCGACATCTCCAGAGTAGAATTCTTCGTGCTTGCATTGCTGGGCCCAGTCTTCGGTCTCGCTAATTATTTAGAATAAGGACTTTTAAATGGGAACATAAATGGTCTGAGCCTTCAGCCGCGGCCTGTACAAAGGCGCGACAGGTTTCCTCCTAACAGCAACTTTAAGTAACTGTCGCGGCCTTTGGCCGCGCTAATAGTCTCTCTATTTGGCATCAGCGTAAATAGAGCTCAGCATTTGGAATCGCCGTGGGAGTATTCCTCTAGCCCGCTTCACATCCTTCGGCCGTGCCGCGACCTGTATTGAGCTCGGCCTTCAACCTCGTCGCGGCAAGTTTCCTCGCACCCGCATGATGGGGCTCGGCCTTCGGCCTGGCGTAGTTATTTAGAGTTGTGGCATGGGCGTGGAGACATACAAAATCTTGGTTTTCTGAATGCCTAAATATTACCGGTATTAAAATGAAACTATAACAAATTCATCTTGAGGTGGCCCCCTAAAGCATTGAAAAATTTTACTGAATATTTAGGTGTAGATAAACAATCTTTGGTCTCACAAGTGAACAGGAAACCTAACACAAAATCATAATCTTATTTTCGGAGGAAACGAGATAAAATTCGTTAAGATGAATAGAGCTACAATTTTTTAAAATTTCATGGGTCCTACGATACGAGGTCACGGAGGATCCGTCTTCGGTTACCAGCGAGAGCGTTCAAATATTTTTTTATCATTTATTGTTTCTTCTTTGAACCCAGCTTGTCTGACTATGACCGCACAGGGGAAAAGGAGGTACATGCTAAACTTTATATATTTTGTTCAGTTAGTTTTGGTCTAAGTGTCAGTAGGAAATTAATATCAGTGTTAAGAAATTAATTATTTTTTCTCAAACATGCTCGGAAATGTTTGTGTTATTACCATGAAATAAAGCCACAAAGTTTCTCTTTTATGGCTCCCGCCTCACTTTATGGCCTAAGCCAGTAAAGTAAGTCTGAAAATCCATTACCGTCCGCTGCTCTAACTTTTTAAATTTACTTACTAAAATTAAACTGACCTAGGAAAAATTACATACAGCCAACCACCTACTAAGTTATGTAAGCATACTTGCAATATTAAAAAAAAACAATCTATGGTATTGGTTTTTGTGCGGTTAAATATGGTGCTCAAATATGTTAGTGTATTTAAAAAATAAAAAAGGCGGCAAACTAAACTATTATTTCTTAATTACCTAGTAATTATTTTAATATTAATATTTCCTCGCATTGTTTGAGAAAAGCATTATACAATCCTCGGCCGGAACAGGGATTGCAGGACTCGTTCTAGACGGCCTCGTCTACGACTCTGCCGTCTATCCCAAACTCGTCCAGCAATTCCTTACTTCTCGGCCTCTGCAGTAATGTATTATTACCCCCTATGAGGTTGATATTTCTTAAATTAATGAGATAAACGAATGGCGTAGAAAGAAATAAACACTTTATAGGCATTATTTCTTTCAGCTCTTATACCGTTTCTATGGACGGTTTGTTTACATGTAGAGCAAAGCTGATATTATGTAAATTTATACATGTACTAGAATAAATATATGCCAGCGCCATCTAGTGGCTAAAAGTGGTACTGTAGGACAGGGTTTCAGCAGACAAGAAGAGAAACGTTGTTTCAGCACGACAGCACGTACTTAGGGATCTATTTATTGAAGCAATATGAAACTTACTAAGGATTACGGATTAGTAACTGTACTACTCGCACCACAGCGCAAAGCGAGGTATATTACCTACGTCACTAGTCGTGCCAATTATTAGTGGTCAGTCAGTATTGGTCGAAGTGATTGGTCGAGTGCTCAAATACTATCCAATTTTGTTTAATATTATGTAGGGCCTTCGGACAAAACCATACCGCAATTTAGAACTCCAACAGCGCCATCTGTGGTTGGGTAGAGGAACTAAAGCTACAGTACTTTAATTACTTAGAAGTGAATATTATTTGTGTTGCGTTTGTTCTCTATTAATGCTGATTTTATGTAATCAACGACACCCGCAAAATTCTCTTTTAAATACTTTGCACGTGTTAGGCGTAGTTAAACAAAATTATATTTTTTTATTAAATGAATGATCACTTTATAGGAATTATTTCTTTCCGCATTTGTACCGATTCTATAAATGGTTTGTTTACATGTAGACCAAAGCCGAAATTATGTATACACATGTATTAGAATAAATAAAATATAGCAGCGCTATCAAGTGGCTAAAAGTGGTACTTTAATTGCTTAGAAGTAAATGTTATTTTTTGTTCCGTTGGTTCTCTATTAATGCTGATTTTATGTAACCTACGTCATCAGCAAAATTCTGTTTTAAATATTTCACACCTGTTAGGGGTAGTTCAATAAAATTAGTATTCGAATTCAATAAACTAAATATAACAGCGCCATCTAGTAGCTCCTAGCTGTACTTTAACGAAGCTTCTTAACGAATTTTATTTTTTGTCACGGTTCTGATCGCATAATTATGATTTTATATAGCCTATGACACCCGCGCAAGGATGGCGAATCGAATGACACCTTGTTTAACAAAATCTGACCATTGGTTAAGGAGTTATGAGGGAACATAGAATCGGACATACTTACATACATACATACGCACTAAACACATTACCCTCCTTTTGGGCTTCGCTGCAGTCGGGTAATAAGTACTAAAGAACGTATGTAATTATTAATTTGTCAAATAGCAAAGAGTTTTTCACGTTACAGGCAAGGCCTAGTGTGGAAACCATGAACATCACAGAAATATTACTATCCATATTATATTTAATAATAAGTAGGTACTTATTAACATTTCAGATATACTTTTTAAAAAAACCTATTTAGAGGTTAAAAATTCCACCCATGCCGCAAAATAGTATAATCATGTGGGTACAGTGATATCATTCCGATGTAAAAACCTAACTGCAAAGTAGGTAGTCGGGGCTGTAAGTGATGCAATTTACTTAAGCTAGATGTCGCTGCCTGTACGTAATACAGAGAATAGTGTAAAGAGGTTCGAAATTTCACTGATGCCTTGGCTCAATTGGAAGAGTGCTGGCACGGATAGCCAGAGGTCGCGGGTTCGAATCCCGGCATGGGTGGAATTTTTAGCCTCAAAATAGGTTTTTTAAAATTGTCCTTGGCACGGGTTAGTGCATTAAAAATAAAAATAGTATTTCAGATATTTATTTGTCTACACTCTCTTTCTATTTAAATTATTTATGTAAGCTATTATTAAGTTGAACGGCATCCACAACACAGGCTAAGCCTAGTGTGGGAGTCAACAAACTAACATATTCGTAATTTTTTTTCTATTAATAAATACTTTTTACTTTTTTTTATATAAAATATGGTCCTGTTTGGAACCCTTTAAGTATAGGACCCTAAGAATGACCTTATAATGTTTCGTTTGCATGTACAATGTACATGCCTGAGTGGCCATTGTCTAATGATAGACAATTTATTCCATGGAGCATGATTATTTATCTGTCAGTATTACATTATGTGTTTACCATCAATTCCATAATCAAGTAAAGAGGCAAGTTTACCTTGAAGGAATGAATATTAGTTTTTTTTTTATTGAATTGTTTTCATCTTTCAACTATGTACCTACAATGAAAGGAATGGCACTGACTAAATTCCGTTCATTCAGGTTTGTTCTGCGTGTGTACATTTTGTTTTCAAATATCTACTATCAAAGTCAAGAATTTGATAATAGGGATTAGGAAATGATCTAATCTCACACTGGGCATAAGTTGAACTTGATGGTATGTGAAGGCAAGGTCTAAGCCAGCAGCCATACTGAAGGAGCTCGAAAAAGACACACGAACGATTTTTTACACTAAATGTACTGAAGGGCAGGACGAAGTCCACACTGGCTTTTTTTACTCTGATTTTTTATTCTGTAGAATGCTGACAGCAATAATTTCTTGACTTTTGTAGGTAAAAAATTAAATAATATCTGTCACTTTATTTCTTTTTGACCTCAAATGGGTCCATATTTCTCTTTTTCGGAGGAGAGCTTTTTTAATAATAATGATAATACTACCACACAAGTTGAGACAGCACAATCACTTAATAGCAACACTTATGAAATGTCAGAATTCTACGGAATAAAAAATCAGAGTATACATGCTTGCGATAACACAGGAACACTAAAAATCACTTGGCGGTATCTTTCTCCATTGGGTATCTTTCTCCATTGGGTTACAAGATGCAGCATAGGTCACCAGGCTACCATAGGCTACCACCAGCTAAGGGAGCTCAAGATTAAAGCTTTATCCCACTATTAGGCAGTGGCAATGTGAGCATCTCGATTTATGCCGTGAAATAAAGCAAGATGGTGCTAGCCTATTTTTAGATAAAAGTTTTATTGTGGTGTTGTGCTCCCAAAGCAGGAGCACCTTATGAAACTAAAATTATGAACATAGTTTATTTTAAACATTCAGTAGCAGAAGCTTCCATCTTGTTAATCTGTGGGTTAATCAACTATGCAAAGTATGTCTAGTAAATTAAATGTGAATTGTAGTAATATAAAATGTGAATTGTAGCACTGTTATCAGAGTTGGTAATAAAATAATTGTAAAGAAATGTGCTGTGTGGTGTCGGCCTAGAGAATAGCACCAACCCAAATTCTTCCCGCGGGTGTCGTAAAAGGCGACTAAGGGACACAAACCGGGGGGTGGGCAGCAGTGCCCCTGCAGTACAATTCCACCAAACTGCGACCCCCAACCCGCATGCCTAGCATGGGGATTATGGGCATTACCCCCCAATGATGGCACAACCTAGCGCTATGGTGCTATTTTAGGGGAGGGCTATGTCCAGCAGTGAACTAATATAGCCTGAAGAAGAAGAAGAAAGCAATCTTCACATCACAATATTTTTTATTTGAGTCAGTTTTTTATAAAAATACATGTTGATAATAATTTGTTACTGTTCCATATTGGTGGTTTTGTAGACATAGCAGTGGATAATGAATATGTGTGTGTGTCCTTAGTATTGACAGGGGATGTCTTAGCTTTTTAGCTGATTTGTTGCAAATAATACTATTATTTGCAACAAGGATTTAAGATATGGAAGACACGGACCTCAATACAAACCAGTCAAGGTTTTAGGAGGTCCGAATCCACTTAATCTGTACCTCTTTTATGTAAACCTAAAAAATAAAAAAAAATCCCAAACACTCGAAAACCGCTCACTAACACTCCATGGTGGAAATTTTACAAGGAAGTGATGGAACCACAGGTTCAATTACAAACACCTCTTACGAGGGTTTTTATATATAAGACCATTATATTTCTAACTTAGACTTTTCAAAGTACATTATTAAAACTGCTATTGTAACGTAGTTGAGTTCTATATTTATTCCGGTGTACGGTTCATCCAAATTTAAAATTGAACTCAGTTAGGTAACTGCTCGACCTAGTTAGCAACTCAACATAGGCAAGAAACATAGCAACTGTTACTGCTAAATGGGTAACCCATGTCTATGCTCATAATAAATATTCTTATTCTAAGTACCCGACATCTCGACTAATTGCGATGTAAAGAATGTATATCTTAATTATAATAATTCGTCAAAAGGCAAGTTCTCGCGAACTTTCGTTGAACAATAAACTCTTTTCTATATGAGTAAACCTGAAGCGAAAATTGGATAGAAAATTACTCACCAATACTGAAATATGCTACTGCTATGGCGTCCACTATTTGAAGCGTCGACGTTGCATAATTTTATGCTGCTGTACTGATAACATTGACTGCACTATTTATTGGAGAAAGTGAAATAAACGATCCCAACCAATACACAACAAATCGTACCTTGACTTGAATCCTGTGTCAAAAATCACTGACATTTCATAGTATCTTTAAGTAGTCTGTGCACTTGTCATAATTATCTCGGCGCGTTTCAAAATTATCTGCTATGTTTTATATAAAAGGTGCGCTCAGACAACAAACGCTTTCGCGCGCCCGCTCCGAGTATGTTCTACCACAAATGAACGCTACTTCTTTAGTCGACATCACATCAAAAACATCTGTGCACTGGTGCAGTTTACGTTACTAGTGACTTTCACAGTAAAATCATATGATAACTGTTATTATGAATTATAGCGAAAGCGAGAGACCCGGGTTCGAATTCGAGGGCATGTACCAATGTCTTTGTTTTCTAAGGGCTGATTTTTCAATAGTCAGATAACTTTTATCTGAGGAATAAAAATGGCGGTTTGACAGCTTATGTATGAAAATTATGTCAAACCGCCATTTTTATTCCTCAGATAAAAGTTATTTGACTAATGAAAAATCAGCCCTTACTTATATATATTTGTCTAGTTATATACTACCTAGTAGCAACACCACTCGCTAATGGAAAACATCGTGAGGAAACCAGAAAACTGAGGTGCACAAAAACCTCAGCGCTTGAAATTGCCAATCCCGGGTGGGCACGCGTGGTAACTAAGCCCGTACTCTCTCTCTCTCCCTGAGAGAAGGCCTGTGCCCTTCAATGGGACGTTAATAGGCTACGTAAAAAATAAATTATTTTGCCTACACCGTTTTCGTTGGATTGTATTTAAAAATATTGTGAGTGTAGGAAGACCACTTTTCGTTTTGGACTTCCGTTTCCGAAATAAGTTACAAAGCGCCAATTTCTGTCAGAGAGAGTAGGTCGTTTGTTTGAGAGTTTATTTTTTGTTACTTGCCGTTCTTTTAAACAAAAAAAAAACATACCTACCACCTATTACCTACGTCAAACATACAGACGTCGCTAATATGGTCTCGTTTTGCATCCTTACGGTAAGAAACCCTAAAAACCGACCAAGACAAGTTGAGCTTTCTCCATCATTCATGCGCCCGCATCATGCGGACTGATGCATGATTGATGCGATGAAGCCCATCGAATCGTCATGTCTGTGCGAGTACCTACCTACCTATATTTTTTTTACCACCACTTTTGTACCGGACGATTCTTTGAAAAAATTCTACGTTGTATAAAATAGTCGGTTGTTACGTCTTAACCTCTATCATCACACACTATCTGTTTGTATAAACAATTCTAGTAGAATTGTATATACCTAATTGATGCACACAATGGTCGCTATTTATTTAAAAAAAACTACAATATGAGCTTACAGTTTCCCAAAGCGTCCTTATTGCTAAATACATTTCAAACCTTATTAGTTACTTAAGTAAGTATAATATACGCTGAACGTTGATGAAGTGAAGGTGATCTGTCTGTATCGTGGCAAGTGGCAGTCCCTGGTTTCTGCCTACCCCTCTGGGATACAGGCGTGAGGTTATGTATGTGTATGTATGTATAAGTATAATCTTAATTCGAACGCTATGGCACGTTTTGAGTTAGTCGTAGCTTACCTATAGGTAGTTTATTAACGCTAGGTACTTTTTCATGTAGACCCTCCCTCACTCCTATCTCCCTAGGTAAGATTTAGTGAGATGTGGAAGGATTCTCCCTTCCTCTCGCGTGAGATTTCGTCCTCCATATTTATTTCCAATGACAAAAATTTAAAAAAAAACTGAATGGTGTTCTATTCAGACTCGCGAACCGAGGATTCCGTACAAATTTGTAGGTAGGTAGGTAGGTACAATAACAATAAATTGTTTAGGAAACGAGTCTCGCATTTTTTTCCCAGCTTTTTCCTGAACTTGACAGAAATTTCTATTATGATGTTCATACAAATGTAGAGTTTCTTTCCTGTATTTTTAGCGTAACACGATGTTTTACTTGCCGAACCACATTTCATAATATTCAAATGTCTAGGTCACCGGGAAGTACCCCATGAATGTTGATTCCCTTGAGTCTTAGAATGTACGTTTTTTTGCGGCATAAACGGCCGCGTTTTTTGTGTTAACGTAATTTTTAATGAGTAGAAATAGATAAATTTTTCACAACTTATAGGCATCATAGACCTGAGTATACGGTTTTAAAATTAACTCGATACCTTCACGCGTTTCCTGATCTTGCTAGACATACAGACGGACGGACAACAAAGTCATCTCATCGGTGTTCCGTTTTCCCTTTTAGGACACGGAACCCTAAAAACTGCTAAACATAGGTACGCTTGTTTTATGGAGACCACGCCCCCTATGATTTAAATTTTATTATTAGAAAGCGCTCGTAGACTAGTCGCACCTTGTTTGGGATCAATTACTTAAGTTAAGCAACATCAGGCGCGGTGCAGGATGGCTGATCGTCCCGTGGTGACTACCGCGTCGGGCGGGCTCTTTCGGGCGGGCCTTTTTTCTCTCGGGCGGACGGACGGACGGACGGACGGACGGACGGACAGAGGAGACAGAGTAATATGCTCCCGTTTGGCACGCTTCGGGTACGAAACTCTGAAACTAATTAAGAACTTGATATTTTATAGGTAGGTAGATAACTTTGGTAGGTAATTTATTAGGTGAGTAAATTTTGGCAGGGTACATATTATGAATGAAAAAGATAACGTGATATTTTCATTTACCTTCATACCTTTCAATGAGGCTTTTTAGGTAGATTGTCTACCTTATGCACAAAGATCCTGTAGTTACATAGTTGTCTATGCTTACATAGTTGTCTATGCTTACAGTTAGTGAGTCGTTGCTAAGTTTAATAACAAGGCGTTTATTTTGTCTTATTGTTTATTGGAAAACCAACAGCTTATATTAGAGATATATTTACAAAATCGAGATGAATTAGATTTAAAGCCAATAAAAGCTTTTCACTGATAATCAAAAGACAATTTGGAATTATCATAACATCTAAAAGGAATAGAGTAGGTACGTAGGGTAGGTAAGTAGATAGGTACCTACTCCACATACGAGTCCACGCGAAAAAAACCGAAAAGCGGGTCACTACCCCGCTGCGGTCACCCATTCGTTGAAATACATCGGCGGACTCGCCAACATACATATATGTATGGGTTCCCCCATCTCATGCAGGATAAATCACGGCAGCGGGCGTTATGCACATAACTCATGGACTTTCGGACTCGTCTGACATTAGCAAGGTCTTGTCATTTATTCCGCTGACTTTATAAGGTTAAAAACGTAACAGAATCGCCAGGCGTAATTTTCCTTACCACCGCAGTACGAGCTTCCTCGCACGTTTTCACAGACGTAGGAAGTGGGCCGACTGACAAAAACCCTGCGTGATACGTTACCAAATTTGCAACTCATATGCATGGATGGTTTCTATGTGAGCTACTAAAAAATCTGCATGGTTACGAGTGACCATCATGATTAAGAATACTAATATTTATTTGCTAAAGCGGGCCAGTTACAAATTAATCGAATTATGTAGGCGGAAACTTAGTTTTATGGTACAGGCATGCCCTACACAAGGATTTTTAGAAGCTGATTCGCATTATGTATAAGCTTGTGATACGATTTAAATTTTGCATTTCGTTTACCAGCTATCTCAAGAGGTTGCAGGTAAGTGTCTGTAAGGGTGATTTCTCTTGGCCGATGTAGGCGTCTGCCCCTATATCGCCCTATAGAAATTGAAAGAAAAGGGCCGAACGAGGTAACTCTGCATCGTTCGTTTGGAACGTTGGGTAACTTTTATAATAATAAATAAACTCTGGAACGACTTCAGGTGTGGTTTTATTTGTAGATTTAGTATAATATTTTAACAAAACAGAAAAAAAACTGGATAAAAACGGATAAGCAGGTAAAAAGTCAGATCTGGTCAAAGGGTAAAGTAGTAGTGGTGAAAAATGAGGGAAATCGAAGAATGTATGACGTACATAATTTAAATATTTGAAAATGATAGGTAGAAAAGAAATACAAATAAATGGTGTGAAGAGGTTTGCACCGTTACACGTTGTTGGTTGCAATCACTAGGCTGGAGGATTTTTACGTCAGCTAACAAAAAGGTCTACATCGTCAGGCGTAGGAACAATGGTTCTCGTTAATGTAATGCCAGGATCTTTTAAACTTTTCAAAAGGCATATTTAATTTAAAATGAAACTTACACCACATTTACTTCACTTTTTTACAGTTACGAGTATACAGGACGTTTCATGTTCGAGACTGGCAACCCTTTAGATGGCATATTGTTCCAAGTACACAACCCCAATCTCCAATTTTACGCCACTATCAATTTGTTAATCTACAGTCTAGTTGCATTTTTTATTTCTACTTTGGACAATTAAGAGCTGGTACCAGCAGATAAACATAATCAAATACAACACGCTAATTGTCAAGGAAAAAATATGGCGGAAACCCGCGGCTTGGTTGGCTCCGCACGTGACCAGTTTTTTCTGTGGGCTAGGCCGACTAAGCTGCCAGGATGGTATAGGTACGTGATGGGCAAGCCTATTTCATCTAAAAAAAGCAATGTCCCCGGCACAGCAGCGTCCGAGTGGTCCCTTCACCCATCTAGTGTGAGTGAAGGTACCACTGGATGGTACCATTATATGCATAAATCTCATCTCAGAGATGCAAAGAGTAGGTACGAGAACCAGAGGGTACTGGTCTCATTTTCGTAACGTTTGACGTAGCGTTAACGACGGCCGGCTCCAGACTTATTATGGTTTCGCACTGTTGAGATCCATTGTATTTTGGGTGAATTAGCCTGTCTCGTGTCATCCCCGTCCCAAAACCGAGATTGGCCTGGGCGAGAGGTTATCAACGGGACCTAATTTAATTCATTATGCTCGCTGTCTTGCTCGACCCTTTCGTGGACCAAAATGTCTGTCTATGCTAAGTCCTTACGCACCCGAGGGCAATATTTTCTGTCTGGTTTGCAGATTTTTAGCTGTAGATACGAGTTGGTACCTACTGAAACGGGTTTTGTGTTTTGCGCTCAGCTGAGTGTAATTGTTATACAAGTATGATAAAACATTTTTAAACCCTATTTACCCTTGATAAACGCTTCATCAACTATAAGGCGTGACGGAGTGATATCATAGTGGGAGGCTGATTTCTGGTTTAGTGTTTAATACCACGTCACTACGTTAACATTTCGACTGGTTATATTATTAATCCGGACTTGGCCCTGTGGTGGAGTATGGCCTAACTTTAATGCGATGCAGGAAGAGATTCGTGACCCAGCAGTGGGGATATGCAAAGTTGATATCATCATCATATTCTAAAAAGTATTAGTTGTAGAGATTAGTCTCTACAACTAATAATTTTTAGAATATGATTAGTAATACCAAGTATATTCAACTTTTTAACGCGTCTTCTCCTGTTGTATTAAAATATTTTTAGTAGGTTCAGTAGGTAGTAGGTTCTCCTTTGACTTTTCATAATGACGTAAGAGTGTTATTGTTTAAAGTTACTATCCGTAAAAAGATAGAGTTAACTATTTATTATAAAGAATATGTTTCGGAAACCTCTATTTTAAAGTATATATATTATTTAAATAGTTAATCGTTGATGACGCGAAAGTGATGTGTGAGGATCGTGGCAGGTGGCAGTCCCTGGTCTCTGCCTACCCCTCTGGGATACGGGCTTGAGGTTATGCTATGTTTACTTTTATGCAGGCTATAAATGTTCCTCTGTTGAGCTCAGGTCTTCTCTCAGAGAGAGAATTGGCTTAATTACCAGTTACCACACGTACCTAACGCAGATTGAAATTGAAAAAAAAAATAAATTGAAAAATGGTTTAATTATCGCAAAAAAGTACGAAAATCAACTTAAAATAGACTAAGTTAATTACATACTTAGTTACTTAGTTACTCAGCACGGGTTAGTGCATTAAAAATAAAAATACTATAATCATGTGGGTACAGTGATATCGTTCCGATGTTAAACCTTACTGCAAAGTAGGTAGACGGGGCTGTAAGTAATGCAATTTGCTTAAGTCAGATGTCGCTGCCTGTACGTAATATAGAGAATAGTGTAAAGAGGTTCGAAATTTCACTGATGCCGTGAGTCGCCCATTGGCTCAACTGGTAGAGCGCTGGCACGGATAGCCAGAGGTTGCGGGTTCGAATCCCGGCATGGGTTAAATTTTTAGCCTCTAAATAGGTTTTTAAATTTGTTCCTCAGCACGGGTTAGTGCATTAAAAATAAAAATACTATAATACTTAGTTACTTTAGTGAATACTTAGTTAAATAACACTATGCGATAATAAGGATATGCTCAGCTAAATGCTGCGTGTGCGAACATCAAGGCAACGCTGATTTTCAGCACATCCCGAGTATTTGCTAGCAATTGACACGTTGGTAGCTAGACATGCAACTAGCCAATATTAGAAATAAAAAAATACTTTATACAGAATAGGTCTAAAAAAGACTGCATACACACATGAGATATTGCGCAAATTAAGCACAATTAAGCAAGTAGGCACTATGATTGTTAAGAATAATAATAAGACTGTAAGTAGCATGTAGGTGGCACCACTGGAATCGGAAAATCCCTGAGGAGAGGAAAAATACAAAATTGTGACAGGCACCCAAGTGGTTAAAAAGACAGTTTTCATGTCGGATATTTACATAAGGTGCAGATTTTAGGGGTTATTGACATGTTTATCCAGAAGTAACTTTTTTAATGCGTTTTTAAACGTAATTGGCATCATATAGTTTCGAAGGGGTGGTGGTAAATCATAAATCACAATTCTTTATTGCAAACGAAACATTAAATAGGACACTACATAAGAAATAAGATGTACAAAAACGGATCTGTATACGTGTACAAAATAAACTACATAGACTACAAAAACCCTTTACAATAACCTACGCAGAAATAATACACTACATAAACTAAATACCTGTAAATATAAATAAATAAAATACATAGAAAATAATAAAAAAATATATAGCTCAAAGTTATGCTAAAGATAAATAGTGCTCTTTCAACTGTTTCTGCCACAATGGTGGTAAATCAAGATTGGCAATTTTAAGAGCTGCGGTATTTGAATGCCTTAGATACTAAGGATTCCTCACGATGTTTTTATTCACCGATAGCGAATTGTATTGCTAGTATAACTTCAAAAATGTTCATAACTTAGAAAACAAAGTCATTGGTACATGCCCGTACTGGGAATGGAACCTGGATTTCCGCTTCCCAGTCCACTGTTGTAAATCCCACTTTTAAATAGATCTACGCCTAAAACATAATTAAAGATTGGAACCTAAAGCTTTTTCTAAATTATATTAATTATCTACAAATTAGTTTAACTGTGCTTCGTAATTTTAACACATTTTAACGGTGATGCGGCTGTGGTGTACACGTGAAAATATTCCTGTAGAAGAATTGTACACAACAGAAAAACATATCAGCATGATCACAGTAAGCATCACGATGACATGTAAAAATATGTTATATATAACCCGACTAAGTGAAACATTTTAAATATTAAACTGTTTTAATCTTACTTGTTAAATGAACAGAAAAGATGGTCATTTAAATTTTCTTTTGTTTTGAATGATTCATGGTTCAAAGTGTTCGCAAAAACGTCCGCAGCCGGTGGCATCCAATACATTAATTGTGATAATATTTACATAAATAAATACATACATACATACATACATACATACATACATACATACATACATACATACATACATACATACATACATACATACATACATACATACATACATACATACATACATACGTACGTACGTACGTACGTACGTACGTACGTACATACATACATACATACATACATACATACATACATACATACATACATACATACATACATACATACATACATACATACATACATACATACATACATACATACATACATACATACATACATACATACATACATACATACATACATACATACATACATACATACATACATACATACATACATACATACATACATGCATGCATGCATGCATGCATGTATGTATGTAAGTTCAAGGTGATTTCTTTAAATACTTCGTAGCGCAATAATGTTTCATTAGCTACAATCAATTTATCCTTACTGGTCTAATTTAGTAAACAATATTTAAGAACCTTGTTTACTAAATTGGACCAGTAAGGATAAAAGGTAAGGATCTCATTTTGGCATGAAATGTCAAATTTGAGGTAAGCCTGAAAATTGACATTTGATGTCAAAATTAGGTATTCTCTAGCAAGTTCATGTTCTTTATCTATAAAATTGGCAGCGTGATATCTAAAATGGTGTCCCAGGTAACTTAGTTTATGGAAATCTGGCAAATTTTGACTAATCAGTTATACTTTACCGGTTGAATCTAGTTTAATAGAATGGACAAGTGAGGATAAACCGACTGTAAGTACTCGTACTACATTGAATATGAACAATGTAGTACCTACCTATTGAACACAGGTCTTAATTGAAAGCAAAATATAACCAGATGTTTCTGAAAAATGTATTTTGAAAAGGTCGATGTGCTGTCGACAGTGCCTATAGACGAATTTTGTCTATAGTTATCATATAATTTTTATTTATTTAAAAGAAAAATGTCACATGCACAATCTGACAAAGTTAACTTAAACTAAACAAATCCACAATCGTCTCGAAATAACTATACAATAATATTATTATTACATAAAGAATGTCATTAATAAAATATAAAATGTCAATTAAACAGACCACCCAGCCAAAATGAGGACCTTCAGGTCAGAGATCCCAGAGTCCCCATTTTGGCTAGAAAATATCGCTTATATTGTGGCCACCAACTGCACATAGAAAATCGTTATAAATATCACTTTAATTTTCTCTTTTATGTCCATTTATCTAACTATCTATAGTTGTCTGCTACACATACCATCACAGCCACTAATTTTGAGCAACATTACTATTAATCAACCAACCCGTCTTGTTATTTGACTACAAGAAAAACATCATATCAGTGGCCACTTGACGCGTTACGTTAATATTTCGTACAAAGTGACCTTGGCATTGAACCTCTGAATTAGAAAGCTTTATCGCTTGACCAAGAGAATCAGAAAACCACAAGAATTATTGAGTGTGAGTTGCAACTTGACGCGTTACGTTAATGTTTCGTACAAAGTGACCTTCGCATTGAACCTCTGGATTATTTACCGCTGGATCAAGAGACTCAGAAAACCTCAAGAATTATTGAGCGAAGTTAAAACAGTCCATCTGTCTATATTTGTTCATCCCCCAGTGGTTTTACCATTAAACCTCACAGCTAATAGGCTTTTGGTTGCCACCGTCACTTCCATCAAGCGCTTAAAATACACGCTAGCTACTGGCATAGGTAAATGCATGCCATTTACATGTAATACTAGCAACTATTATTGTGCTCACCGCTAGGACGCCAGTAGAAACTGCTAGAACGTCAGTAAAAAGCATGCTCACGATTTCAGACGAGATTAGATTTTTTCCCTAGCGGCGAAGGGGAGAGGAAGTGCAATTGTGCAGATTTGCGTAGTTCTTTTTTGTAAAACATAAAATAAATGTAAAAAAACGTAAAATAAACGAGCAAAATCCGTCTAAAAACAGTTTTTGTTATGTCTAGTGCTTGTGTTAACCTTAGAAAATACTACAGTTCTTTTTTTTATCAATAAATGAATCATGGTGGGCCAGTGAAACTTTCGAATTGTGTCACTTATTTCTTCATAAATATGTATCAATTTTGTAAAAAACTTCTTGAAACTGGCATGTTAGGGAAGAGGAGATGCCAGCTAGAAGCACGCAAAACACGGATGCTATTAAATAAATTTCTGTCAAAATATTTTGACTGTAAATATCAAACGTGGTGGACCGGAAAAAACTTTAAGATTTCTTATACGTACATATACGAAGGTATCCATTATTCAGCCATCGTTTTAGAAACTGACATGGTAGACGTTGAAATGGGTATAATTATGAAACAGATTGCCAGTACATCGGACGCGTTTCATAAAACTAAAATACATATTTTGTTACGATAATTCAATGCACATTGCGTAAACTTGGAATTCCAAAGTCCATTTCACTGGTTTCCTGCACACGGTATCCTAGGGAGGGGACCAGGGCTGCACCTAATGATACGGGTTGAACTTAGAAGGCCACTAACTCTAATATCAAGGATTCTCCTTCTTAAAAACCTATTTAGAGGCTAAAAATTCCCGGCATGGGTGGAATTTTTAGCCTCTAAATAGGTTTTTAAAATTGTCCTTAGCACGGGTTAGTGCATTAAAAATAAAAATAGTATAATCTCCTTCTTGTAATTCCAGTTTTTTTAGGCTTAGTTTGTAACCCTGTATTTACTAAAAGGCAAATAAATGAATTTCTACTTATTTTTCTGTGGATTTGCTTGAATGGTCATAGTAAACCATGAATTGTTCCTGAAATAGGCCCTGACATGCTGGCATACTAGCTCCTAGCACACCACCTACTGCCAAGTGTATCAAGGGCTTTATACCTCTCTTGTCACAACACATGAGGCGTCGCCGACATAAAGCGATGTTCGCGGACGCCCGACAGAGACGCTTCTCGACCACTTAGATAGTTTGCGGACTGATAAAGAGCGATGAGACAAAAGTGCTGCTGCTGTAGTCGAGAAGAGTAGGTATACAGGGCACATACTGCCGCCTTTCGCTTGTCTTCCCGGAAACTGTTAATGTTAGCCGTCAAAAACTTTACTACTTTACATTAGGTACTAAAAATCAACTGTTCGATTTGTATGTACGAGTAAATCTAACAAGCTAGCCCAAAAACTGTGTTTGAATTTGGAAAAGAAAATTCTGTCGGTAGTTACATTTTCTGTAGGTACCCTATTTTTTTTTAATTTTTCGTGCGTTTTACCATTTTCAGTAAATTATTATCCAAATTTATTATTTATTTTTATGCTATCTTGATACTCGACTCGATAAATTTGTTTGAGTATAATTACGATACTGAGATTTACTGGTACTGATAAACGGTTTTCAGGTTAACCAGTCTTAATACCGCATTCTCTACCTATGCAGATGTAAAACAATGATTTACAATGACTGCAACATGAATATTATACAGTAAGCGCGAATTTAAATAAATTAAAGCCCCTGACGTTTTGACTAAGTCAATCTAAAAAAAACTCGTGCTTACACTATTTTTATTTTTAATGCACTAACCCGTGCTAAGGAACAAATTTAAAAACCTATTTAGAGGCTAAAAATTTCACCCATGCCGGGATTCGAACCCGCAACCTCTGGCTATCCGTACCAGCGCTCTACCAATTGAGCCAATGGGCGACTCACGGCATCAGTGAAATTTCGAACCTCTTTACAATATTCTCTGTATTACGTACAGGCAGCGACATCTGACTTAAGCGAATTGCATAACTTACAGCCCCGACTACCTACTTTGCAGTTAGGTTTAACATCGGAACGATATCACTGTACCCACATGATTACACTATTTTTATTTTTAATGCACTAACCCGTGCTAAGGAACAAATTTAAAAACCTATTTAGAGGCTAAAAATTTCACCCATGCCGGGATTCGAACCCGCAACCTCTGGCTATCCGTACCAGCGCTCTACCAATTGAGCCAATGGGCGACTCACGGCATCAGTGAAATTTCGAACCTCTTTACAATATTCTCTGTATTACGTACAGGCAGCGACATCGGGTTCGAATCCCGGCATGGGTGAAATTTTTAGCCTCTAAATAGGTTTTTAAATTTGTTCCTTAGCACGGGTTAGTGCATTAAAAATAAAAATAGTGTAATCATGTGGGTACAGTGATATCGTTCCGATGTTAAACCTAACTGCAAAGTAGGTAGTCGGGGCTGTAAGTTATGCAATTCGCTTAAGTCAGATGTCGCTGCCTGTACGTAATACAGAGAATATTGTAAAGAGGTTCGAAATTTCACTGATGCCGTGAGTCGCCCATTGGCTCAATTGGTAGAGCGCTGGTACGGATAGCCAGAGGTTGCGGGTTCGAATCCCGGCATGGGTGAAATTTTTAGCCTCTAAATAGGTTTTTAAATTTGTTCCTTAGCACGGGTTAGTGCATTAAAAATAAAAATAGTGTAATCATGTGGGTACAGTGATATCGTTCCGATGTTAAACCTAACTGCAAAGTAGGTAGTCGGGGCTGTAAGTTATGCAATTCGCTTAAGTCAGATGGCGCTGCCTGTACGTAATACAGAGAATATTGTAAAGAGGTTCGAAATTTCACTGATGCCGTGAGTCGCCCATTGGCTCAATTGGTAGAGCGCTGGTACGGATAGCCAGAGGTTGCGGGTTCGAATCCCGGCATGGGTGAAATTTTTAGCCTCTAAATAGGTTTTTAAACTCGTGCTATAAAAATTTTTGTAAAATACAATTTCTAAATTAAGCATGGTGCACTTTAGAGGTTACTTTGCATATAGATTTTTTTAGAAATGGGAGAAGTACAGATTTGCTCATATAATAAAAGTAATAAAAAACCAATAAAATGTTTAAATTTATTCAAATTTTCTTACAGTTAACCACCTTATTTTGCTCTATCAAACCGAGCATCATTATCACTTAGTATAATCGATATCATGTGAACATGCATGAATAAGCATTCACCCTTCTCAAGATTTAAGAAGCAACCTTGTAAAATTGAGCTTTTAAAAATGCTACAGGTGCTTAGTTTTATAAAAATACCATAAAACTTACTAGATTAAATTTAAAAATTTATTCAAATCATTTTACAGTTTTTTTTAATAAAGATCTTACAGTTAAGCATCTTATTTTGCTTCATAAAAGCGATCATCTTTGATGAAGATCTTCTTCCTTACGTAACGGATAGCTTTGCAATGAAATGCTTGTCAGCATGCAACAGTACCTACGCACAAATATCTTACGATAGTGGAACAATAAAAACAGAGGTAGCTATTACAAATTGCCAAATTCTTCATCACTCAGGTCTGCAAACATATTGATACCAAACGTGGCAGTATTACCTGCAGCATTTATTTTGTTGATATCCTCAAGATTTTTAACAAAATTCAAGTAGCGCTTCTGGAATTCGGCCTCATCTTTGTATTCCTTGTTGTAGTCCTTAATAAACTGACGAAAAAGTTCTGGAGCCTGGTTGAGGTCGTACGGCGCAGGTTTTTCTACGGAACGTTTCCCGATCTGATGTTTCTCATTAGATTCTTTTGAATGAGTTTTAAAGTATTCTTCAGAACTGTCCCATCCGTCAAAGCTATGGGGATAGCCGTGGTAATAGCTGGGTCCGGGGTGGCCATGATGGTAGTAGGCATGGTATTGGCCATTGTTCTGAGCCCCATGATGATAGTCTGGAAACCCATGGTGGTAGCCATGATATTGAGGATTATGAGGATAAGAGCCTTTGTGTCCATGATGATAGTCATCTCCATGATGGTGATAGTAATCATGGTATTGCCCGTCATCACATTCGTGATCGTGATGTCCGTGATGCCAATCTTTGTGTTCAGGTTTCTGGTTCGTTTTTATTACTTCTTTTTTCTTCTCTTGGATAACTGGCGTCACAGTAGGTGACTGGACTTGGGCTACGGCCTCTTCTTGAACCACCGTGATATCTCCTCCACCAATTTCTTTAATAACTTCTTCGTGAGCAGGCGTTACAGATATTTTAGTCACTTCTGCGATTTCTTTTACATGATCTAGTTTAACTTCACCACTACCTACTTCTCCTACATGTTCATCACAGTGCTCGTCCTTAACAGGTTTATTTACATGTATTACTGTATCTTCATGCAAAACAGTGACTCCACCCCCACCTACTTCTTTTACCTCTTCTTGTACAGTAGGAGTTACAATAGGAGATTCAATTCCAGCTATTGCACCTTGGTTTTCAATTGTTACATGGCCTCCACCAGATTCATTGATATCTTCATGCATAATTATTTTGTCTTCTTCGTGATGAACTTCGGGTATTATGGGCTTATGTTCAATTTTGTATTTTCCACCATTCTCTTCATCAACAGTTAAGTGGCAACCATGTTTAGCACCGTGATCAAAGCCTTCTTTAGCACCTTTGTGGTATCCATCTTTAAATCCTTCGTTGTACCCTTTTTCATAGTCAGCTTTCATTTCTTTGTTATATTTTAAACCATTATTATCAGTTCCAATTTTCAAAGGTACTGCTTCTTTTCCTGAATTTGGAGTTATTTGTGACACACTGTCAATATTAACTAAACTTATTCCAGCAAAACCTGTCTCTTCATTATTAGTTTCACCAACTGGTGCCTGTTCTGTACTGATAAATGCAGGCACACTTGCTTGATTGACTTGTAGAGCATTACCACCTTCCTTCACTTGTTCAATAAGAGTAGGAAACACATCGATGTTTTTATCTTGCTCACTGACTTTAACTTCTTGTGGAGATGTTACAGGAGCTTCAGAGATCGTCCATGTTGATCCTTGTTCACTGCCCATACTAAGTGCACCACCATTCTCTTCATTTAAGGGTGTTGGAATAACGCTACTTGAAAATCCTTCATTTTGATTGAACTTTACATTTACACCATCAATTTCTATACTTTCAGTAGGTGCTTGGCGGCGAAATCGTTGCTGTTGACTTCCATCTTGCTGTCCAAAGCCTGGAAATAGCTGAGGACTTCTACTGCCTTGTATCAAACTTAAAGACAATCCATCACCCTCTTGTTCCGTAACTTTGGCTACATTATTTTCTGGAATAGGTAGCTGCACATTAAGGTTGCGTTTCACCCCTAAGTTTTGGTTGACTTTCGAGTCACCTCCGCTAGTACCAAACACTTCTCTTAAATTTTGCTGAAACATCGAATCTTCTACTTTTTCATATACAGGTTTGACTTCATCAACTGCAGGTTTAGTGTAATGCCACTGTACTCCTTTGTCTTGTTCAACTTTGAGGGTATTACTATCTGATTGTTTTATCTCCTTCCCATCATACCCACGGTGATGATGTCCTTCATAACTTGGGTAATGATGACCATCGTCAAAGCCATATTTCACTTCGTCACTATCGTATTCTTCATCCGAATGGTCAAAATAATGATCTTGATACTCGTAACAACTAGAAAATCCGACCCAAGTAGTCACAAAAAATAATATCAAGCACGGATTCTTCATAATTGAGAATAGAATCTGTAAACACGATGTACTCGAGTGATAAACTGGATGTCTGTCGAAGTTATTATTCTGGTCGGCACATCTGACCTCGTATAACAAGTTCCAAAATATCGGAGATTACTTAATACCAAGTTATAGGTGCACTTTGTGAGTTGAACTGTCAATCACGCATTTTGATAAATTGCAGAAGTGTCTGTTTAGTTACTTGGCTGCCGTCCGTGTTCTCGAGCCGCGGTTTAATTTAGCACTAAACCAGAAACAGCTCCTCTTCGA
Source organism: Yponomeuta sedellus (assembly GCA_934045075.1). NCBI lineage: Eukaryota > Metazoa > Arthropoda > Insecta > Lepidoptera > Yponomeutidae > Yponomeuta > Yponomeuta sedellus. The sequence continues at coordinate 13,996,726 of OW203732.1, read as the reverse complement.
CTTTATATGTACACAAGGAAAAAACCCCACGACCTGCTGGGTTATACCAGTTATGCGGGAAATACATTTAATAAGCTCTACCCGACGCATCCCATAGCAGCCAAACAGGTTAGAGCAAAATTCCTTACAACAATCAAGTAGATCGAGTGGATGCCTTTGTGCTACAATATTATTCTCTCTATCATTTATTATACTAACTTCTATGGATATAGGTCAAACAAGGAACAATGGGTGGACCTTTGTTTTAATCTAGATACCCAACCCCTTCTTTCAAAAGTTAAACCGCGGAAAATTGTAACATTAATCTCAACATTAAGCAGATGTCAAGTGGAAAAGGCAATTGTTATTTCGGCCCGGGTTTGCCGGGATGTTTTTAATTTAGAACTGCGAGGCTGGCATCGGGCGAGATAAGCAGACAACAAAGCTTTATCTGCTCTACAACTGTAGGCACGTAGTTGTGCAGAGAATGGGTCCAATTCCATTAACTTTGCCTCTCTTCGCGACCTCTGTTACCTACCGGTTACCTCTTATTTACTGCGACGTTCGCAGCGCTCTCGGTTACGTCTTTAAGACTGGGAAAAACGTTAAAATAAATTCCTTTTCATTGCGTTTCCTGCTATAAGGGGTTAGCAAAATGAGGGTCCAGTTGAATTACGTTGCGGCGTCGTGGCAGGGCTCGCCTTGGCTCGGTCTTATCTGTCAACAAAACAGCCACCTGAAACGAACACCTTTGCTTGCCTACAGGGTGCTATTTCACCTGAAAAGGGGAGTAACAATATATTCCCAAACATTTCCGTGGAAGTGCGGCCAGTGTTTTGATTGTCATTTGTTTATTCGATATTTGAATGCTCGTTGTTGATTCATGAATTATGAAAGGGTGGCTGATTGCTTAGGGCCTAAGCCTTAGGCCTACGTTTGCGTACTATGCTTTCCAGGTCTTTGAAATACATTTCTAAATATTTATACAAAAAATTTATCATGTCATTAGTATTTAGATATTAGAAACTAGATAGAACAATTTTGTACGGGCATGTACAACTACAAAATTGGTTGAAAGTAAATGTTTTTGGTAAACCTTGCCTTTCCCAACGCATCCCGTACATGCACTGAAAACACACTGTGCAGTTGTACCCTTAATTATATTACCTAAAGGTACTATACAGGGATTGTGAAAAGGAGATGTAAAAATAAATCAGCTTTTTCCTCATGATTAGTCATAATACATACACACGGAATATTTTCGGCCACGTTCGTACGTTTGTTCAAGGGACTACCTGGCGTTAGCTTGCGCGAAAAATGAAAAAAAAAGCTCTCGAGCATAAAATATTCATAATAGCCACAGCTATTTTTAGAACCTACTCCTGAACCAGGTACCAAGCATCAAGGACTTTGACCTGTGCAATTTTATCGGTAACGATCGAATCGAAAAACATATGAAGAAGACATTTATGTCCATTTTATCTCAGAAATTATGTAGATTTTGTAATGAACACCTAATTTTACTTTTACGTTCACTAAGCCGCCGTTTCTGTGGTACTTTGAATAAAACCTTTTTGATTGATTGATTTTTGTATATTTTCAAGGTCAATACCTATAACTACCGACAATACCTACGTAACAAGCATTTTTGCCTATAACAGCCGTTTTCTGCGGAAAATGATTAAGTCTTATGTCATTGACTTTAAGGTCTAAATACCCTACATTTAGAACCTATTGTTTATGGCCCAGGAATAGATAGACAAATAAAAAATAGTTTTTTAGATTTTGCAAAAACGTTATGCAAAAGAATATTTTTTTAAGATATTATTTTTGCCACATTGCGTCGCCGCTTAAGCTTTGCAAAGGGTAAATCTGGGGTCGTAACGGATACTTGTAAAGCCTTGTTCTTAAGCGCCCCAAGAAACTATCTCACCGGCTCCAGGAAGAGTTTAACCTATTTTTATCCTACTACAAAAGTAATATATGGTTATGTTTGTATATAAGTAAATGCGTATGTAAACGAGGCCAAACGGCTGGACCAATTTTGAAAAACGAGGTGTCATATAAAAGATGAAAACAACGAGAGCGTCTTTGTTGGTAACAAATCATGAAATATAAAACGGTTTCATACTAAATTCTAACGCATACTGCTTTTAAACTAGACCTATCCGAAACCATTATTCAATCTCTTAATTATTCCAAGAATATTCATCGCCTGTGCCATCGTATTCTTATTACATTGGAGCGTATTATATGTCTATATAATTGTTATATAATGACGAAAATTCATAATTTGCAATGCGCATGTTACAATAAGATCCGTATAATAAAACCATACACTTGACCATAAAATAATACTGTCGCAAAAAAATTATAGACAGAGAACACTTTAATACACAAAAATGGAAATTACACATTTATTTACTAATCTAAGAGTACAAACGGCTGCCTTATCACTGAAAGTGATCTCTTTCAGACAACCTTTTAACAGCTCTAAGGTCCATTATGGAATAAAACTTCACGGTTTTTTACTTTATTGCAAAAAACACAAAATAAAGCACTTATACAGACCAAATTAACTTACATTAAGATCACAGGGGGACTTATTTCTAAAGAAATTTCTTACAGTCAGTCCTAATGTTTGGAATAATAAACACGCAAGTACGCAAATAATAAACGGGCAAGTAAAGCTAAAACAAAAAATAATGACTGCTTAATTGCTACATTAATTGTAAGCACGAAACAAATATATGTTTATATATAACCAGTGTCAGCTTAGATACCTAATAAAATAAAGGAAAATTATTCTCTAATTTAAACATACATTTAGTACCGTCATTTTTTAAAAACGTGATTCTTCTCATTCAGTTCTTCTTCTCGGCAGTTTGAATAATCTGTGGTTACGTCTTTTTCATCAGTACAGACAATTTTATTAAACTTTAAAATTAATCAGAAGAGAATCGTCCCAGGAGATATGTTCGGGTAGAGAAAAGTCAAAACAAAAAAATATATACCAAGTAGAATGTTACTAGTATAGGTACCAAGTAGATTCAACTCTTTTCTTGTTGGCATGTCTAGGATAACGCATAGTTCACATTAAGGCACATGGGGCAGCAGCGTCCTTCTATACTATAGCTCAAGTTGACAAATAAATTACACAGCCTCTCTCGTGCCCGGAGATAAGTGGAAAAGACAAAGGATTACCTAGTTTCGGGACAGTCGCGGCGGAAACTCGCCGAATAAATCTTCCAGCTCCTTATTTCACTTATTGCTATCGGGCCGGCGCCGCGTGTTGAATCCCAACTATCTTGCTCTATTTTATGGTTTAGAAGAGGACGGACGCTGTGTATCGAGTACTAGGGTGGGAGTCCTTCAACAGTGGAGACACGTAGCTAGCACCCGGTCACGTCAGCTTGTCCACACAAAATTAAGTTGAGCTGGCTGTGTAGCGTTGAAAAAACTACATAACGACCTACTGTCCCTCGACTGGCAGCTGTTATCGAGGGTATGAATTATATATTAGTTCGATGCCCAAGAAAATGTTTGCTAAGAGAGATTTTGAACAGATCACGAAGAGAGATGTCCAGTGGAAAAAGTTTTCGTTTCATTTGTCCTCATTTTACTTGCGTCTAGCTAGGGAATCGTCGTTCGTGAGAGCTCGTCTAATATTCAGTGTACCTATAGTTCCTCTATTGAAAGAGTATTCAACTTACACAGGTCCAATTCAATTTGCTATCTCTAGAAAATGTAGTTGCACTGAGTCGATTTAACAATTTTGCAGAGGTATCTAGTTTGTAAATTAAATTCTAGCCAGTCTGCAATCCGGTGCAGTGTCATTGTCTCAGCGGAATATTTGATTATCTTGTAAGAAGTTTTGCTGCTATGTACCCAGCCACTATGGGCATCTAAGGATTGGAAAATAAATACAAGAGGTGTAAGTAGTTTTCCTCTAAGGGGTGCTAGTTTCTTCTGGCGTGCGAACGTATGAAAATTACTTTAAAGTAGTGCTGTTAAATAGTGCTCTGCAAAGGCGGTGGATGGGATTGATAGGGCGGTTGAGAACAACTTTTCTTTATTTAAATCTAGCCTGTAAACGTTACTTGTGACGTGACCCGCTTATTTATCTCGTAGACCTATAATGTGGTGCGATGTAACAAATTGTACATTTTGTTCCGCAATCAAAAATCTAATGCTAAATTTTGAAAAAAAAAGTGCCTACCTAGTAAAGTAAAATGTACATTTAATGTTCTTTAGTTAGAGGTGAGTGAGGAATTACTTACTACCGGACTGTGGAAGCAAAATAGGTTTTAAAAAATAACTCGGTGTGTGCAACTTAACTTTATCGCGATGCCGTGTGGCTCTCTCTCTCTCTCTCTCTTTTACAAAGAGTTAAAGAGTAAAATCGTCTCCAGTGATATATATGCAACTTTGGGTACATTATATAGTTGCTGCTTGCTGCAAGAAGGTCTAGCCTCCTAAGCCCTGGCGTCCTAGAAATAGGACGTCACGAATAACTTTCTTAATTCACACCCAATAATTTAGTAGGAAGTCCGGAAAACTTACTTTTCAAGGTCCAATATTTTCCCCATCATTAATTTGACTACAAGAAGAAAAAGTTCTTCAAAACCTACATAGTTTTAGAAGAGTTGAAGTAACTGTTACCTCCAGGGCTTTGGAGGCTAGATTGTCTGGTGCTGAATGGTTCGAGCTCGTAAGTTGTTTCAGAGTTAATGTTAACTTAATTATTTCTTATACGTATTGATCGATAGATTCATCTTAATATCTTATCTATCAGGAAAAAAATCGTGGTAAAACCTGAGTGCCTAAGTTGTTTAAATACATTAGTGTAGTGGTCCGTCGCCAAACGACGGTGGGTAAGCATGGTGATTAACTCCCACACTTCCACTTCCGCACAATACACGACCATTTGTAGTGGTCCTAATCTAGAATACCCTGAGCTATGGTAACCAGGCAAGGACGAACATGTAAATACAACCAGATTGAGGCCACTTGTACAATGTACGGCGGCCCCTATGGGAATCGAGCTCACAACCTCCGGCATGGTAATCAGATTTGATTCCGCTGGACCAATTCTCTATCTTTCTCAGAGAATATATGTGTCCTGCAGTGGCAAGCATGTTGTATTTACTGCTTTCTAGTGTTATTCAGAGAGATGTACCGACAAAGAGACTCACACTAGCGTAGCGTCCGCAAGTAAACAAAACATATATTGAGTGACAAACGTCTCGTCTTCCACTTTATCCGGGGTCATCCTTGAACCGAATAAATTGCGAGCAATTTTCGGGGTCGTTTACCACGCTCCGGGACGCCAATGATACGCTTCTCGAACTTCCCTGCGTTTCCCAAGTTGTATTACACCCTTTAATACACAACTTCTTCCGCGCCTCCGCCCAGCGTTGCGACGACTTAAAATTCCGTTTTAATTCAGAGACAGATCGGTCGTGTAATCACGGTTGTAATTCTCGGTGGGCCTGTAGTGTTTTCGTCAACATCCACGTCCCGTCGGTTGGTTAATCATGAATGACACGTTTACGTATTCAGGAGGATCGCTCCTCCCGCTAACGAGAAGACGAGATAAGTTAACAAATGTCGTCGTCTTGAATTCCCGACGGCATTCAGTCCCCGCGTTGATTGTCCGGGATTTGAAATTAACATAACAGAAACGTTCCGCTCCTTGTTCGGTTGGCTGTAGATACGTCTGTAAGACGGTGTACGTGTTTGTTTGTGTAGAGGATTGAGCTGTGATGTCTTCCTCTCACGGCAGCCTCATAAACAATGGGTGTCTTGTCTCGCTCCGCGCGATTGTTGTTTGCGTTCCAAGCGGGAACGCTGTAGAAGCTTGCGTGCCGCAGCGCGCGCTGCTTCATTAACATTAAAGCCTTCGTTATCCTTCAAAAATGTTGTGAAAGTAGAGGAACGAAACTGCACCCACTTAGAAGTTATCCCAATCCAGTTCTCGTTAGCTGAATCTGCTATTATACTCGTATTAAAGCTACATTGCCTTGTTTTGCATCTAGGCACTGCTAACACTTTATAAAAAAATGTTATGTTAGAAGAAATATCAGCAATTTCGAAAACATTGGTAGCCATCATAATGTCGATACTTGCATTATGTACGAGTAAACAAACATTATTTAGTTATTTCCATGATTGAGACGTGCATACAATTCTTTTATGGGGCACGGTTCGGATCTATACCGCGTTAGATCGTTGGTTCTAGAATATGATTCTTCAAGATATATTAACACCTTTGACGTTCATTAAGTAATTTTATTTTGTAGTGAATAACATTTTTAAGTTTGAGATTTGAATGGAAAGCAAAAAGTGGACTTTTGACGGAAAGATTAAAACATCTTAATCTTCAAGCTAAAAGTATGCGCGAGGACTTGTGCCCTTGAGAGTAGGTCAATTTACGTCAATGTTTACTCTAATCCCACTTGGTGACCTTCATCAATATCACTGGCTTTGGAGGGCGTGTGTATCGTAATTTTATCATTCGCAACAAATTGTATACCCACCGTAGAGGCACAGCGTCAAGGCGGGCAAATGAATCATTAGTCCTAAACTAATATTAACCCTGTGTTGCGCAAACAGGGTGTTTCGGTGTAACACCCGCAGTGGCCTGAGGCGGGGGGCGGGGTGCCGGCTCTCTTGTTTCGTGTAGCAAACATTCTTTCATTTTCTAATGGATCTCTGAAGAAATACTTGTGGGCAAACTTTCGCCGAACACATATATTTACATAAGAAAGAAAAGGGGTAAGGGATTCCCAGTGTCCCTGAAATGTGTATTCTTGTCAGGAACACGGGTTTTGCAAAAGGATTTGTCGGTCAATTTCGCGTCAGTACGTTTTTCTCGTACCAAATCTCTTGCATAATCAGCCTAAGTAGGCGCTTGCGCCCTCAATCTCTTTCTTCAAAAACCCTAAGGTTTTTACAGGGAAACTTTTCACTAGAAATGTTGTGAGTAGCTAAACTAGGACTACTGTGAAGTAGGTACCTACTTTTGTTTTATTCATTACTACCTTTTGTTTGTTATTGTTTTAATTAAGTTTCTCGCTTTAGTTTGTAGCACTCTTAATTAAAGCATGTTCAAAGGTACAACCTACTTAAGTATATTCTCAGATAGTTTTACAAATTGTTTCACGTTCTACCAACAATTCACGTCGGAATCCGGCTTAGTTCGCCTTGTTCGCGAATAAATTAAAACATCACGAGAACGATTTTGCTACTTTCATGTTCTATGGGGGCTGTATAGTGAAGAGGTATACTGCCCCCGATAGTTGAAAGGGCGCATATAACATTTTTTCCGAAATTGAGTTATATACATTGATGGAATCAGCAAAAAAAGGCGCATCGGCCAGTATTTTTTATTTTCCGCTATCTCGCTTGATAGCGATTTTCTGTAGTAGAAATGGGCGCATTTGCATCCAATTTTTTGACTAAATGGAAGATGAAAAGCCGAAATTAATATAAACTTAGTAGAATAGCCGCATTTGCACATATACGCCTTTGAGCTTCATAGTAATATTTCATGATCGGAAGTTTAATAGGCTCTTATTCGATATCGTTTTTAATGCTTAATAGATAGGTCGCAAGTGACCATTTGCGCCTTAGACGCTAGTTGGAACGTATTATACCTACTAAGTAGAAAAGAGAACATCTGCCACATGCGCCCTTACTACTTCGTATTTTATATTTTCTTCGATGCGCATCTGCCACATACGTCGTATGTTTTTTAAAATAAATAAAAGCCTGAAATTATTGTTTTTTTACTCACAAGTCAAGATGAAACCTACAATAGACGATCATAGGTACTTTTCAACTTAGCCAAGGGCTATTAGATTCATAATGGATATTTGTGCCTAAAGTGCCTACTTAAATGCGCCTTTTCTTTCTAGGAAAATATTTAAAATTATACACTTGGTACTAGGGTTAAAAGTAATAAAAAGCGCATACGAAATTGATAGGGCGCATGTAGCGATATGCGCCTATTCAATTAATTATGTCTCATTTCTTCATATTTTTAAACTAAAATGAAAAGGATTTTTTGAGATTTTGCATATAATATATTTAAAATATACCTATCGTACTATAGCAATTGAAAGATAATCATGTTAACTATAGTTCAACATCTTCAAAAATATATTTCTTCGTTTAACTAACAGACAGCAAACAATTTAAGTTTTTATTCATTAAACATTTTTTTTCTCAGTTTTAGATTCTTGTTACATGCGCCTTTTCATGGTGAGAAATGTGAAACAAGAGTTTTAAGTCTATTGTAAAACGTATTCGGCTGTCAATTATACGTGTAACATTTTTGTGCAGTAGTTAAAAGTACAGTAAAATTTTGTACAGTGATTATAAACGGGAAGTTTCTATAGAAACTATACGTATACGAGTTCACAATAATTATATTTGTTCATGATGTATTAAAACCTCGTAAACACTACGCATTAATTAACTTAATTCCGGATTCACTTACCTACTTGATTGTACCTACGTCCGTCAAAACGAAATCAGAGCGAAATATGGTCGAACTCTACAGATAAAAATCAAATACCTAACTGAATGTATGTGAACTGTAGTTAGTGAAGTGAAACTATTAACGATGTAATAAATTTCTAGGAATGGAAGTTGTGGACCTAATTATTTTAGTATCATGGCTATGGTCTTTTTTGGGTTCCGTACCCTAAAGGTGCCTACCGGGACTGCCTTCGCCTCCTGTCTGTCCATCCCACAAAACAGCTCTATTCTGTGGTCTATCAATCCCGGCTTAAGGGTTTTTTTAGGAACCGTAATAGATCGCCAACTGCAAATTTCACCGAATATGATTTGTAATTGTGGATTATCTCTCAATAATTAAAAAATAAATAAAAATTTAAAATAAGGGGTCTTTATAAAGCAAAAGTGTTTTTTGTTTATTCTCCACCGTATTAACTATAATATATACAAGAATTAATTGCGTGATTATGGGATGTATCTAATTTATAAAAATCTCGTATCACAGTGTTTGTATCTACCTCCTCCGAAACGGCTTCACCGATTTTCACGATATTTTTGTGTTTATTTGATAGGTCACAGAAAAGGTTGTTTGCTGTTAATATGGCAAAACAACGTTTGCCGGATCAGCTAGTATCCAATTATATTCTAACATCAAATAATAAAAACATCAAAGCGCCCATTAAATACTTTAGTATTTAATGAGCAGTTACCTATTAAATACGTAGGTATTTAATGAATAACTGCTAACTGCGCTATCAATTTAAAGTCTCGCCAACCCCAGAGGCATCAGTGATCTGGGCTCAGTTTTTTAAATTCAGTTATAATTCGATTTACTCGTATTTATGATTTTTTAGTTTTTTTCGGGAACTTAATTATTCTCTTTTTAAAAAGCAATAAAATAAGGAATCTACCATCGGACTCGAGATGGCGTTAATTGTACAGAACCCTCAGGGAACGAGTTCCACTCGCACTTGGCCCGATTTTATTTTCTCAATAGGAGCTATCGCGGTGCAGCGCTGACTGTTGCCAACGATACAAACAGCTCGGCTTATCTTAAAATTGTATAAAGCTGGGGAATGACATTTCAGATGTAATTCTTTTTTGTTGTTTGTTTTGTTGCCCGTCGTATTTTTGTGGAGCCACGATAACATTTTCAAAGGCTCCTACGTTTCCCCCAGGGGCTTACTGGGACGATGACAAGAAACCGCGAAACATAAGATTCTTTGAGAGACAAATATCTCGACAGGTAGGTAGGTACAGTGCTACACAAGAAATAAGTCTCGCGGATGTACCTGCGCAGATGACCAAATTTTGGATGTGCGGCAAGTTGATCAGATAGTTTCATTTTATGGCAGGCCGCGCGCCTTTATTGCTATTGGTTGATTCAACGTCATCGATGCAGGTGACTATTAGTTTGGCAATATTAGCGTAAGCGAAATAGGTAGCGCTACTGCGGCAATCAATTCTGCACCTTAACCGTATCGCTTAAAGATCATGTTGAATGTACTTATAGCTTCGGGTACTTTCGTTACACTGCTTCCTAGTCTGCGCGAATGAAGATTCCCGAAGGGACTTTTATGATGTGTAGTACTGTACGCTGAACCTCCCCCGGCACATTGTGGTAGATCATTGAATATAAGGGGCGCTGCCAGGATCACTTTTAGTTCAGGGAGTTGCATCTGCATGTTATACTAACAGGCTCTTACTAATAAACACCGTATAAGCCTGGTTACACAGTGTTTTGTTCACGTCATTTGAATGTTATTTTCAGTTGGAAGAAAAGAAAAAAAAAACACTGCATAGTTATAAAAACATATTTAGAGGCTAAAAATTCCACCCACGCTGGGATTCGAACCCGCGACCTCTGGCTATCCGTGCCAGCGCTCTTTCCAACTGAGCTAATGGGCAACTCACCGGCATCAGTGAAATTTCGAACCTCTTTACACTATTCTCTGTATTACGTACAGGCAGCGACATCTGGCTGAAATAAATTGCATCACTTACAGCCCCGAGTACCTACCTACTTTGCAGTTGGGTTTTTACATCGGAAAGTTCAGCCTCTAAATAGGTTTTTAGAATTGTCCTTAGCACGGGTTAGTGCATTAAAAATAAAAATAGTATAATACTGCATAGTTATACAATACTTACACCAAGTTTATTAGTAAGGCTGTTAACCTTTTTAATGTAGTCTATAAACGTCCCACTGCAGGACATAGGACTTCTCTCAGAAAGAGAGTATGGGCTTAATTACGACCACGCCTGCCCACCGCAGATTGGCGACTTAAATAACTGATATGTATTAAATGAAGCGGTGGTAGCTCAGAACCATGGACTGGCAAGCGAGAGCCTCAGGTTCGATCCCAAGTGCGGGCATGTACCAATGACTTTGTTTAATTTCAAAGTTACGTACATTTGCAAATTTGTAGTCGCAATACCACACGCTAACACGTGAAGGAAAACATCGTGAGGAAACCCGCGGCTTGGTTGGCTCCGCATGTATTGATTAGTCTTTCCTGTGGGCTAGGCCGACTAAGCTGTCAGAATGGTATAGGTGCTGCGCAAGCCTATACCATCTATAAAACCATGTCCCAGGCACTACAGCGTCGGAGTGGTCCCGTCACCTATCTAGTGTGAGTGAAGATACCACTGGACGCTGTATAAATCATCTCATTAAGTTGATGCAAAAAGGCCAATATTATTATTTAATATTAAATATATTCACAAGCGTACATTAATTAAGGCCTGTATCCCGGATGCCAGAGGCGTAGGCGTAGGCAGAGACTAGGGTATCCCACTTGCTTCGATCCAGACTTCTTCAGATCTCTTTCGCTTCGTCCACATTTAGTCGTTGCACATGCGTCATTTCATAAATTATGCATCATCATCAACTCACTTTGTCCCAACCGAGGGGCACGGGTCTCTTTCCTAAGGAAGGTATGCCATACACTCCACTACGGGGGCCAAGTTCGGATTGGTGGAGGCTTGCAAAACTACTGGCCGGTCTTACTGTCAGAAGTTTTCAAGCCGGCCTAAGGCCTCTGACTGGGCTTAACGACTGCCATCTATCGACAGCAGCCGGCACCAACTGCTTAACTTACCTTGCGAAGCACGGAACCGCTCGGGAAAATGCGACTAGCGTTAGTCATTGACGGTTTACCCATCCATGCACTGACCGCACCCTATGTTGCTTAACCTTCGTGATCGTTTAGGATCACTCAGGCAGACGGGGCCACGAGCAATATAAAAAAATATTTTACAGTTATGACAATTATGTCATAACTGTAAAATCGCAATCTAAAATCGCAATATATGTAATGTATACATTACATACATTGCGATTAAGAGTTTTGCGACGTTTAGAGACGTTTGCTACGCGCTTGTAAGCGCTTTTAGTGACATTTTTGGGAAGCGATGCAAACGCGTTGCAGCACAGCATAATGTTTTGCTTCCATTACGTAAAAGCCGAGCTGGGACGGGTATGGCACTATCGAATAGCGTTTAAAAGTGGCCGTGAGCGAAGGCTCTTAAAGTATTAACATTTTTCTGTTCCCCCTGTTGCGCCAGAATACTTTGACCAACCAACCCAACTGTAAGGGCCACAACTACGTCTATAAAATTAGTTTCAAATTATTGTATATACACCGGATCTTCTTATAATCGAAATCTAAAGCTGGCGCCCCATTCGGCTTCTGGTGTAAGTTTGCGTATTTGGCAAACATTAACTTTCTATTGCCCGCGACTTCGACCAAACATGGATACCCGGAACGGCGTGCATGCAAGCAAGGACTAATGCATGAAGCAAAGGTGATCTGTCAGGATCGTGGCAAATGGCAGTCCCTGGTCTCTGCCTACCACTCTGGGATACAGGCGTGAGGTTATCTTATCTAATTTTCTGAAAAACCTTTAGCACTATTTTGTAAAATCTGTGATGTACATCGTCGTCAAATAACAATTCGAATCGGCTCCAAACTTGTTAAATGCCGAGTAAATCAAAATTTTTGAACTAAAACGTTCGTAAGTACTACACATTATTTGATTTTAACAGGATAAACTTACTAGATTTTTTGTCAGAAGAGTCCAACCAGGTCTCGCTTTGATTCAATCAAAATTAGTTGTTAAATCCATTGAAATTAGTTTCACAGTCGAACGAAGCTAGAATTCTACCAATTTTCCACATTGTTAATATTGACGTGTTGAAGCCTTCCTTTTTGGATAAATATAGGGACTTTATTATATTCTGTATCGAAGTGCCCTTGTAACCTGTAAATTCTATATTATAATTGCTTGTTACTCAGTTTTACACGTGAGGCTAACTGTGAAGGAAAACATCTTGAGGAAACTTGAGGTGTTTAAATACGCGCTTAAAATTACCGAACCGCGGTTGGCTTGCGTGGTAATTTATTTATTTATTTATTTATTTATTTATTTATTTATTTATTTATTTATTTATTTATTTATTTATTTATTTATTTATTTATTTATTTATTTATTTATTTATTTATTTATTTATTTATTTATTTATTTATTTATTTATTTATTTATTTATTTATTTATTTATTTATTTATTTATTTATTTATTTATTTATTTATTTATTTATTTATTTATTTATTTATTTATTTATTTATTTATTTATTTATTTATTTATTTATTTATTTATTTATTTATTTATTTATTTATTTATTTATTTATTTATTTATTTATTTATTTATTTATTTATTTATTTATTTATTTATTTATTTATTTATTTATTTATTTATTTATTTATTTATTTATTTATTTATTTATTTATTTATTTATTTATTTATTTATTTATTTATTTATTTATTTATTTATTTATTTATTTATTTATTTATTTATTTATTTATTTATTTATTTATTTATTTATTTATTTATTTATTTATTTATTTATTTATTTATTTATTTATTTATTTATTTATTTATTTATTTATTTATTTATTTATTTATTTATTTATTTATTTATTTATTTATTTATTTATTTATTTATTTATTTATTTATTTATTTATTTATTTATTTATTTATTTATTTATTTATTTATTTATTTATTTATTTATTTATTTATTTATTTATTTATTTATTTATTTATTTATTTATTTATTTATTTATTTATTTATTTATTTATTTATTTATTTATTTATTTATTTATTTATTTATTTATTTATTTATTTATTTATTTATTTATTTATTTATTTATTTATTTATTTATTTATTTATTTATTTATTTATTTATTTATTTATTTATTTATTTATTTATTTATTTATTTATTTATTTATTTATTTATTTATTTATTTATTTATTTATTTATTTATTTATTTATTTATTTATTTATTTATTTATTTATTTATTTATTTATTTATTTATTTATTTATTTATTTATTTATTTATTTATTTATTTATTTATTTATTTATTTATTTATTTATTTATTTATTTATTTATTTATTTATTTATTTATTTATTTATTTATTTATTTATTTATTTATTTATTTATTTATTTATTTATTTATTTATTTATTTATTTATTTATTTATTTATTTATTTATTTATTTATTTATTTATTTATTTATTTATTTATTTATTTATTTATTTATTTATTTATTTATTTATTTATTTATTTATTTATTTATTTATTTATTTATTTATTTATTTATTTATTTATTTATTTATTTATTTATTTATTTATTTATTTATTTATTTATTTATTTATTTATTTATTTATTTATTTATTTATTTATTTATTTATTTATTTATTTATTTATTTATTTATTTATTTATTTATTTATTTATTTATTTATTTATTTATTTATTTATTTATTTATTTATTTATTTATTTATTTATTTATTTATTTATTTATTTATTTATTTATTTATTTATTTATTTATTTATTTATTTATTTATTTATTTATTTATTTATTTATTTATTTATTTATTTATTTATTTATTTATTTATTTATTTATTTATTTATTTATTTATTTATTTATTTATTTATTTATTTATTTATTTATTTATTTATTTATTTATTTATTTATTTATTTATTTATTTATTTATTTATTTATTTATTTATTTATTTATTTATTTATTTATTTATTTATTTATTTATTTATTTATTTATTTATTTATTTATTTATTTATTTATTTATTTATTTATTTATTTATTTATTTATTTATTTATTTATTTATTTATTTATTTATTTATTTATTTATTTATTTATTTATTTATTTATTTATTTATTTATTTATTTATTTATTTATTTATTTATTTATTTATTTATTTATTTATTTATTTATTTATTTATTTATTTATTTATTTATTTATTTATTTATTTATTTATTTATTTATTTATTTATTTATTTATTTATTTATTTATTTATTTATTTATTTATTTATTTATTTATTTATTTATTTATTTATTTATTTATTTATTTATTTATTTATTTATTTATTTATTTATTTATTTATTTATTTATTTATTTATTTATTTATTTATTTATTTATTTATTTATTTATTTATTTATTTATTTATTTATTTATTTATTTATTTATTTATTTATTTATTTACTTTACTTATCTTATTTATTTATTTATTTATTTATTTATTTATTTATTTATTTATTTATTTATTTATTTATTTATTTATTTATTTATTTATTTATTTATTTATTTATTTATTTATTTATTTATTTATTTATTTATTTATTTATTTATTTATTTATTTATTTATTTATTTATTTATTTATTTATTTATTTATTTATTTATTTATTTATTTATTTATTTATTTATTTATTTATTTATTTATTTATTTATTTATTTATTTATTTATTTATTTATTTATTTATTTATTTATTTATTTATTTATTTATTTATTTATTTATTTATTTATTTATTTATTTATTTATTTATTTATTTATTTATTTATTTATTTATTTATTTATTTATTTATTTATTTATTTATTTATTTATTTATTTATTTATTTATTTATTTATTTATTTATTTATTTATTTATTTATTTATTTATTTATTTATTTATTTATTTATTTATTTATTTATTTATTTATTTATTTATTTATTTATTTATTTATTTATTTATTTATTTATTTATTTATTTATTTATTTATTTATTTATTTATTTATTTATTTATTTATTTATTTATTTATTTATTTATTTATTTATTTATTTATTTATTTATTTATTTATTTATTTATTTATTTATTTATTTATTTATTTATAGGAAAATCAACAGCGAAACTAAACAAAATATTACATCCAAAAATACTCATAGTAAGGCCAATCACAGATTTCTACGGAATTATTAGAGAATAAGAAATAAAGAACTAAGTACTGTGTTTCTTATTAGCACAAGGAACAAGTACAAAATCCTAAAAACTAGCTAATACATAGAAGTAATGGTAAAAGTTTGTCAGACATCGAGAAGTAAAATTTCTCGATGTCTGACAAGGTACAGTTTCCAGTTGGTTACTTCATATTATAACGTGAAGTTAGAAACTTACATTATTTAGATACACATTTACAAAAAAAAATTACGATAGATATTAAGAAAGCTTGGTAATTAAGCTGATTCTCTCTTTCAGAGAGAGTCTGAAATTAAATAAGCCAATACTAATTAGACCAGTTCCTGGATTAATCTAATCAATAAAAATAGATTTTCTCTACATTAAATGTACGTCTTCACCTTTACTTTAGCAGAAGACAATGCTAGATGATGCATGCTAGGGATGAATGATAGATGATGAATAAAAGTAGAACTGTCTAATGTAAATAATCACTGTAAATATCACCCTCACCCTCTAAATTTTTTTCATCTTTTATTTTTTAGATTATATTATATTTTAATATTTAAGTATAAATTTACTTACTCACCCCCAATCCCCGACCTTCATCGACCTTACTTTGGACTCTCGACTTAAAATTTTAAATTATATAATTTTACTTTTTTTTTATAAAAAATATTGTTTTTTAAATCTATTTTTTTACCGGTTGCCCCCGGGTAGTGTAACGGTGCAAACCTCTTTACACCATTTTCATTTCTTTTTCTATCTATCATTTGCAAATATTTCAATTTTGTCACAAATTTCGTAATTTCCCTCATTTTCATGATTACTACTTTACTCTTCGACCAGATCTGACTATTTTATTGTGTCTCGCGTGGACAACTCCTTTGATTGTTTAAAGATGAGATAAGATAAGAAAAGAATATTCATTATTGTACATACCAGACAATGATAACAGAGTCATCAGCATACCATCGTACTTCATATTTTGCCTAGTTTTCCTTTTCACTCATTCAAAGCATTCATTTTGCCGCATGAGGAAAACGACGTCAACTTAGCGAGCGCCTACTTACTTGCATTATCTCTTCGCCTCAGTTTGCCGAAAGTAACTCGAATGTCAAAATGATGTTCAACTCTGGTTGGAAGTTCTAAATGCCGCTGGCTCCGCCTCTACCAACAAAAGTTAGCATAACACATTTTGCATATCCATACATTACATTTGCGCCACTCAATGTCTTGTGTTACGAAGTTAGCGTTTTGCCCTGCGACTTTGCCCGCCTTATTTGCAAGCTTTACACGTGTTCGGGTGGGTACTTTTCGCTGTCAGTTCTAACTAAGAGCTGAGTTGATATAAAGTGCTCTTACTTAACATAGGTTTTTCGCCTGTAGTGTCCGTTTCAAGATGATGTTCGTAACAAAACGACTTGACAGCGCACTCTAAAGCAATCGCAAGAAAAAGAGTGTTATTAGGTAATATGACTTTTCTTGTACCTATTCGAAGTTATTATGTGTTATCGTAAGTACTGTAGCGATCGACTTATTAAAATGCTGATTAAAGCAATAATATTTTTTTAATTATTTTTTTTATCGAAACCCTAGCCCAGCTGCAAGTCTCGACACGACTGAAACCTAAACAAAACGTAACGATTTCCTATAAATAATTCAAACTTGACTAGATAGGTGCGCCTGCCAGCTATTTTAAAGAAGTATCGTTGCAGTACTTGCGCAAACCACAACGGCCCTAGACATTTAAGTTATCGAGGAATAATTAATTGATACTCCAAAATGGTCCTAGGCACTTTTATTTATTTATTTTATATTTGACGATCTGTCTTACAGTGTTGCTGTCCTAAAGTAGACGAAATATATACCACAAGTACCTACTATGATAATGATCTGAATTCAAATTTTAAATGTCTTCAAATGCTAAATTCGCGAATACTCTAAATTGTCAAACTTGTTCTGTTGCTGTGTGATATAAAATTTTCGTCTTACAAACAACACTTCACTTTCTGCCTTAACGTAGGTAAGGTGAAATATTACTATTCATATTCTGTTGTACATTTATGATAATGACAGTGGCCCAAATAAACAGCCGGAGGCAGAACAAACTTCCCCGGAGCTCCGTTTGTTTCGCACTACTTCTCAAGAGTTGCCTTTGAGTTATTATTGCCCGACTGCGTCATAGAAAAGGGTTTTTTTATAACATTACCAGACCTACTTGACAGTATATTGGTAAGTAGTAGTAGTAACCTTTGAAATTCGTCTACCTAATACGATACCCGACATATGTAGGTATATGCCGGGTATGGTATTAGGTGGGAAGGCGGATTCAATCCGTTTAACCCGACACGCCGTCGTTCTACCAACCGTTTGCATTAAACTAGTCCGCTAACCTAAAACTAACCCAGCGAAATTGCTGTACCTAGTCCATTTCCATCTCACTAATTAATAGTTACAGGAGGGTAAATTCCATGTTGTATCTTCTTCTCATGCGTATTCTCCTTTAAGGCCTGCGCAGACGAGGGACTACCCCCGGGTATTTTTTTGTCCGTCGATATAGATCTCTTATAAATTGTATTGAACAACGCACACGAAGGACTACAAGTACCCCGTACTAAAGTTACCGAGGACATCAAGAGACCGGACTGGACAAAAGTTCGGTGTTTTCTTTTAATACGCCTTTTCTTTTTCAAGTTCATGTAAATTACAACACAATGTAATCTCAGAATATTGGCTTCCATAGCATCCGCTTCACTCAATTTCCAGTGAACAAATGACCGCACACCGTATTCGTTGAGTCCGCGACAACTCGGAAGACATTTTTTCACGATTCAGAGACTTTTGTCCCTTGGGAACAAAAATCCCTCGCCTGCGCAGGCCGCAGGCAGGCAGACATTTAGACCAAACTATTTAACGTATTCTGATTAAAAACCTATTTAGAGGCTAAAAATTTCACCCATGCCGGGATTCGAACCCGCAACCTCTGGCTATCCGTGCCAGCGCTCTACCAATTGAGCCAATGGGCGACTCACGGCATCAGTGAAATTTCGAACCTCTTTACACTATTCTCTGTATTACGTACAGGCAGCGACATCTGACTTAAGCAAATTGCATTACTTACAGCCCCGACTACCTACTTTGCAGTTAGGTTTAACATCGGAACGATATCACTGTACCCACATGATTATACTATTTTTATTTTTAATGCACTAACCCGTGCTAAGGAACCAATTTAAAAACCTATTTAGAGGCTAAAAATTTCACCCATGCCGGGATTCGAACCCGCAACCTCTGGCTATCCGTGCCAGCGCTCTACCAATTGAGCCAATGGGCGTATTCTGATTATTTCAGTGTAAAATTACTGCAAAGTTAGCACGACCACGCAAGTCGAGCGAATTAGGCGCTTCGCGATGCTAACTGATGCCACCAATGGAAAAAAATCATATATTGTTTCATAATAGGCTTTTATCTAAAATTAAATATGAAAAATCTTAACATATGTGAAGTCAATTTTTAGGAATTATAGTGTATAACCAAAGTATTAGGGGCTAAAGTATGAAATTGCCGTTTTATTGCAATAGGTTCTTTGAATTGACATAGAATCTTTATGGTTTGAGGTTTTCGAATGAAACTTTTTTCAAATGGTTTCTATGATGTTCTTTTTTTTAAAAATGTTAAACATTTGAATATCGACTTTCGATTGTTTTTGTTATTCAATTTAGACAAGAAAGATGGATACTGCGAAACTTCGAGTGATTTTTGAATACGAGTTCCGACGCGGATCTAACGCGGCAGAAACAGCCCGCAATATCAATGCTGCGTTTGGAGAGGGGTCTACTAATGAACGCACCGTGCGATTTTGGTTTAAACGCTTTCGTGATGGAATTGTCTAAATTGAATAACAAAAACAATTGAAAGTCGATATTCAAATGTTTAACATATTTTAAAAAAAGAACATCATAGAAACCATTTGAAAAAAGTTTTATTCGAAAACCTCAAACCATGAAGATTCTATGTCAATTCAAAGAACCTATTGCAATAAAACGGCAATTTCATAATTTAACCCCTATTATTTTTTTCCATTTCCATTTGGTTGCGCTAGTTAGCGCCATGGATGACATTAATTATCAAATTCTGACATTTCAGCGCCACAAAATGCGTCACTCGCGCCATTGTAGTGCAAAACGAATTGTACTACCCATGATGGTTGGTAAATAATTTATGTATTCTGATGATTTCAGTGTAAAATTATAGCAAAGGTAGCACGACGACGCAAATCGAGCGTATAATAGGCGCTTTGCGGTGCTAACTGATGCCACCAATGGAAAAAAATCATAACTTTTTTCATTTTTAAAAACCTATTTAGAGGCTAAAAATTTCACCCATGCCGGGATTCGAACCCGCAACCTCTGGCTATCCGTGCCAGCGCTCTACCAATTGAGCCAATGGGCGACTCACCGGCATCAATGAAATTTCGAACCCCTTTACACTATTCTCTGTATTACGTACAGGCAGCGACATCTGGCTTAAGCAAATTGCATCACTTACAGCCCCGACTACCTACTTTGCAGTTAGGTTTTACATCGGAACAATATCACTGTACCCACATGATTATACTATTTTTTATTTTTAATGCACTAAACCGTGCTAAGGACAAATTTAAAAACCTATTTAGAGGCTAAAAATTTCACCCATGCCGGGATTCGAACCCGCAACCTCTGGCTATCCGTGCCAGCGCTCTACCAATTTAGCCAATGGGCGACTCACCGGCATCAGTGAAATTTCGAACCTCTTTACACTATTCTCTGTATTACGTACAGGCAGCGACATCTGGCTTAAGCAAATTGCATCACTTACAGCCCCGACTACCTACTTTGCAGTTAGGTTTTACATCGGAACGATATCACTGTACCCACATGATTATACTGAGTCGCCCATTGGCTCAATTGGTAGAGCGCTGGCACGGATAGCCAGAGGTTGCGGGTTCGAATCCCGGCATGGGTGAAATTTTTAGCCTCTAAATAGGTTTTTAAATTGGTTCCTTAGCACGGTTTAGTGCATTAAAAATAAAAAATAGTATAATCATGTGGGTACAGTGATATCGTTCCGATGTAAAACCTAACTGCAAAGTAGGTAGTCGGGGCTGTAAGTGATGCAATTTGCCAGATGTCGCTGCCTGTACGTAATACAGATAATAGTGTAAAGAGGTTCGAAATTTCATTGATGCCGGTGAGTCGCCCATTGGCTCAATTGGTAGAGCGCTGGCACGGATAGCCAGAGGTTGCGGGTTCGAATCCCGGCATGGGTGAAATTTTTAGCCTCTAAATAGGTTTTTAAATTTGTCCTTAGCACGGTTTAGTGCATTAAAAATAAAAAATAGTATAACTTTTTTCATACTACGTTTTTATCTAAAAGTGACCATGAAAAATCTTGCATCAAAATCAAAATTCACTTGCACTTGTGATTCTGAGGCTGCCTCGTGTTAGAGGCGAAACGCGTCGCGTATTTTCTCACACAAGTATTGGTGTCGGTGGTGGTGTGTTCGTGTCTTGCTTCTGCTTGAAAAAGTGGGAGGGAGGGCGGTGCATTAACTAACCGCATGGTGCTTGTGGGATTTTTGGCGGAATTCAGCAAAGTAATTTTCACATTAAATTAAAGTAGGTAGTCGGGGCTGTATAAGTGATGCAATTTACTTCAGCCAGATGTTGCTGCCTGTACGTAATACAGAGAATAGTGTAAAGAGGTTCGAAATTTCACTGATGCCGGTGAGTCGCCCATTAGCTCAGTTGGAAAAAGCACTGGCACGGATAGCCAGAGGCCGCGGATTCGAATCCCGGCATGGGTGGAATTTTTAGCCTCTAAATAGGTTTTTAAAATTGTCCTTAGCACGGGTTAGTGCATTAAAAATAAAAATAGTAATTTTCACATTTTAATGCTATTATGGATTTCCGCAAAGTAAAGCCTGCTTCCATACAATGAAAAATCTTAACAAACGTGACAACTATTTTTAGAACCTACAGTGTAAAACCAAGCTATGTTTTTTTCCCATTGGTGGCGCTAACACCATGAAGTGCCCTAACGTCAAAAGTCGCGACTTTCCAGACATAAATTGACGAATTCTGAAATTTCATCGTCACAAAATGCGTGACTGGCGCCATTGTAGTGCCAAAGGACTGGTACTACCCATGGTTGGTAAATCATTTATGAGTGTTACTTTCATGTTAGACAAGAATATGAACAAAACGCCGAATAGTTTTGGGAGTCGGGCTTTATGTTTTATGAATAAATTATTTTTGAAACATCGTAAGTCTCGCGATTTGCGACAAGTGAAATAGAGTCTGAACGAAATATAGGAAGTGTTCTATTTGGTATTCCAGCAGACGATTCAATAAACAATAGCGAAGTTGTGACAAATGAGTAACAGTCTTTTTGTCCCTCGATAAAATACTACTGTTTGTGAAAGTAGGTCTAAGTTTTCCTTAAAGGAAACTTAAAATTATTTTTTACTAGCTGATCCAGCGAACTTCAAACAGCCTAACATTCGATTCTTAATTTTTTTTTATTTTTCTCTCCACAAGAACCATCCTCGTCCTTCAAGGAATATTCTAAAAAAAGAATTAGCGAAATCGGTTCAGCTGCACTGGAGATTTGCGCTTACCAACACATTCAGGGATTCATTTTCTGAATTGACTAGCTGTCCCAGCGAACTTCGTACCGCCTACAATCGATTCTTTAATTTTTCTCTCCGTAAGAACCATCCTCGTACTTCAAGGAATATTCTAAAAAAAATATTAGCAAAATCGGTTCAGCTGTTATCGAGATTTGCGCTTACCAAGACATCCAGCCATTTATCTTCATATTATAGATAGATATACGAATACGTATGTCGTTAAATCTACCTTTTCGACCATTGTTGCAAGCCAGTTGCCCTGACCCACTCCATATACTCAAAAATTTTATGCACCCATAAGTTTATAAGTTTATAACTTATGGGTGCATAAGTTATAAACTTATGGCGGGTTCCATCTTCCCGCGGGTTTCGTAAAAGGCGACTAAGGGACACAAACCGGGGGGGGTGGGCAGCAGCGCCCCCTGCAGTACAATTCCACCAAACTGCGATCCCCAACCCGCATCCCCAGCGTGGGGTTTTGGGCATTACCCCCCAATGACGGCACAACCTTGCGCTATGGCGCTCATTAGGGGAGGGCTATGCCCAACAGTGGACTAATATAGCCTGAAGAAGAAGAAGAAGACGATAAGTTTATAACTATCTTAAATAACATAAATTACGTTAAGAGACTTTACTAAATAAATAAATGTCTATCATTATGGACCATGTCAGGCACAACAAAGCCTTAAGTATATCTAAAATCTTATAACTAAAGTGGTATGGAAACTGTTAATTCTTAGCAATTTTATTTTGAAACTAGAATAATATCTTATACGTATATATAAAAATAATTTTCTTCTATACTGTTTACATAAAGTGCATAAGTGAAAAAGTATATTGTTTTAGGTGCTCTCATCGACATGTATTTGTTACTTATTTGATTGTTAATCCATTTAATAAAATACATCGCTGTCAGTAGGTGACATTGTAATAGAAAATGTAATTTCCAATTACGTCTACGTTCAAATTGCGGTTGTTTCTTGAGCCTGATCGAGAGCTCTACCGCTAATAATAAACATACTAAAGTTTCCATGTTGGGTCATCGTTAAGGTGCAAATGGTCAATGATCTTGGCGACCATGACCACACAACGCGGGCAGATGGAACTTTAGTAGTTAAATGCCTTTTTCATGTAAAAACGTTGATCATTTTCAAAATAATAATTCCATACACTATAATCACTTGTTCTGGTTACCAACTAGTATACGATACCTATTCTATGGTAACCAGGCAAGGATATCACAGACATCGAAATAAACACATAGTGGACCCCATAAAGGATGTATTAACCTTTGCCAGCCTAAATCTTGGGATTGAAAGCTTATGTTTCGGTATCGGTATCAACCCTTGTATGTCCCCACTTCTGGGGCACGCGTCTCTTCCTGCATCGCAGGAAGGTTAAGCCATACTCCAGTAGGGGGGGCAATTCCGGATTGGTGGAGGCTTGCAAGACTAGGGGCCTGTCTTACTGTCAGAAGTTTTCAAGCCGCCGTAAGGCCTCTTGACATGACTTAACAACTGCCATTAGGTACTTGATCGCCGGCACCAACTGCTTAACGTGCCTTGCGAAGCACGGAATCGCTCGGGAAAATGCCACTAGCGTTAGTCATAGACAGTCACCCATCCATGCACTGAACACACCCTATGTTGCTTAACCTTTGTGATCGTTTAACACTTTCGGGCGAGCGCCGTCAGTTGACGGTTATTTTTTTCCTTCGTAGAGTCGCACAACGTCTATGCACGGTGGACTTTGAAGAGTGAGAGCGTCACAACGTTGAATGCCGACGAAGTCACCATATATTTTATATGTAGGTCAAATATTGTGCTTCACTTTGGTAAGACACCAGATTCGTAGTGCGTCTCTGAGAGATTATATTATTTAGTAAACAAAACACTCACACATACAAAGACATCAAGTACTCACACACGCACAACGTCATACAACGATTATTTTGTTCCGCTTCCCAATACTTCAGTGATCCAGTGCCAACCTACGGGGCGCACGCTCGTTCGTGCGGCTGCACCGGTCATATACATTTTTATTAGGACTGATATATCATCAAACGTAAGTACTTTTGTTCTACAATTTATTTGTTATTTTTATTTTATACTCTTATTCAGTAGAACAAAGCTAAAATTATACAATTTTTTTTCATGGATGGACAATTACAGAAAATCCTAGTAAGAGAGGGATCAAAAAAGAAATCAAATTTCCCGAAGTGCAAAATGTGCTGGGAATCCAAAAAGATGAGAAAAGAGACCAGTTTCCGTTGCAAAGGTTGTACTGAGAAGCCTTCACTTTGTCCCCTATGCTTTGAAGGCTGGCACAATGCCATGCCAATGGTGTGAGATATTTTTTTTGCTAAAATGGTTCTAGTATAAAAATGATTCAAAAGATTATTTACTCTTAGGTACACCTTATTTTTGTTTATTTGTGTTATGACGAGACAGTTTATTATGTTTCAATTTCAATTACCATAAGTAAGTTGAACGTTTTTATTGATGTCTAAGATTACCCAAGATAAGACTACCTAAGACTGTTTTATGAAAATGCTAGTACCTACTGAATTTAGATGTTACCTACTATTGACTGATTTTTGTGTCACAATGACATGTAATGAAATCATTAATCATTATAATGATTTCATTACATGTCATTAAAAAAATATATGATATTTTTGTTACAAATTACATAAGAGTCAGAAAAAGTGAGATTACTTTAAGATTACTGAATGACTTTGTTAATTCGTCGAGACTTTGATACCTTTTATATTCTTGTTATTCATTATGCTTAGAAATAATTATTATGACATCCTAAATTAAGTCATTGCAAAAGGCTGGATGCGTTTAATACTGTGGTTGTTTTTTGTGCTATGCACACAATAAATACGAATATTTTGATTATTTGTCGTGTTTTACTTTAAACCCGTCTATGGACGATGTGCACACCTCAAAAGGTCTGCAACCTATGCAATACCGAACAACGTCAATACACGTTGAACGTCATTTGCCATTCTGCGCTATCACATAGATCACAGGCCCATGTAAGTGAGCACAACGTCGTAACACGTCATGGTTTTTTGTATGGAGAAAACATGTGCGTCAACACATGGGTACGTTATATAACGTTGTTCGCACGAACGTGTTAAGATCACTCAGGCGGCCTGGGCTACGAGCGATTAGTTTATGTTTATTTCTAGAAAGGAATGGCCCTATAATAGAATCGAACTCACGACCTCCGGTATAGTAATCAGACGTGATGCTCTAGCGGCAGTCAAATGTAGGTATTAAGCTACTAAATTACCATTACTAATGGTAGTAAAAAATAGACTAAAAATTTTGGGCATTAAGTTCTACGGTAACATTAAGTTCACAATTTTTCATGGAGCGTTAGTTTGATTTAAATTGTCACGGATTTATTTACAAAAATATGATTCCTGTAAAATACTTCTTTGGAGCAGTTTAAATAATCTGTGGTTACGTATGGTAAAGAGAAGACCGAGCAGCAGAAAGAGGCCATGGTGTGTAAAATCAAATAGTGGACGCGTGTTAAAACCGCAGAGGTCGATTCACAATTGCACATAGAGAGCTGTAAAGAGCTGACTGCCAAAGTCCAGTAACGGAGAGGCACAAATATATAATATAAAACATTAAAAAAACGGTGAAGCTGTTGTAGAGGATTTCGATTACAAATTCTATGGCACGAGATTTTTTTATCTCTTTAGATTAATTCATGACTGCTACTTTAGTTCTAAACTACCAACGGACTTTATGTTTTATTTTTGCTATAAGTTTAATAGTATCACTTCCATTTTCCACTTCCATTTTCGCAAACTTCTATAACCTTTAACTACAGTTCTTCGGTAGTGCAGTGACGGGATTCGTGGGTTTTAATGTCAAAGTCGTGACTCTCCAGCACATTACTACAGTCGATTTATTCTTACTTGTCCATTTAGTAAACAAGATTCTAACCTTAAAATTTAGATTAGATGCCTAAACTAGACATTTTCTCGCAAATTCATGAACTATGTTTATAAAATTGGCAGCGTGTTATCTAAAAGAGTGTTCCAAGTTACTTCATTTGTGGAAATATGGCAGTTTTGGACTAAAAAGTCACAGTTTAAGGGTAGAATCTTGTTTACTTAATTGGACAAGTAAGAATAAATAGACAGTAAGTAATGTGCTGTAGAGTCACGACAAGCTTTGTTACGCTGAAATGTCAGAATTTGACAAGTTTTGTCAAATTATGACATTTTAGCGTAACAAAGCTAGCGCGTGATATGTGTGTTGTTGTACTTTTGTCATACTTCCCAGGTCGAGCCATCATACTACCCACGTTTACTTTTTAGTACAATCGACTGCTCTGGTTTATAGATTTAATAAAATACAGTAAACGAATATGTAGCCTTTCGGTTTAACGAGTTTAAGATCAAAATCTCGCCGACTGTACGGGTTGACAGCGAGTTCCCGTCTCGAAATGCCTCACATCGCCGCCCGCCCATATATTTTGCTCGCTGCCAATCACATCAGACAAGCTGTCAACAGTACAAGAACGGAGTCTGTCTATAGATAGACGAAGTCAAGTCGCTAATTCGACGCTTGTTATCGAACAAGGGGCTGAAAAAAGGCGGTTTCTTTTAAGAGAGTGACACTTTTTGTACCTCTGCGAAATTGTACTAGCTATTCGATTTCAAGCCTGTATGTCGCCACTGCTGGGGCACGGGTCTCTTCCGGCATTGCAAGAAGGTTAGGCCATACTCCACCACGGGGGCCAAGACCGGGTTGGTGGAGGTTTGTAAGACAGTGGCGGACCTTACTGTGAGAAGTTATCAAGCCGCCCATAAGGCCTCTGACATGGCTTAACGACTGCCATTACATGACAGCCGGAACCCACGGCTTATCGTGCCTTACGACACACGGAAGCGCTCTTAAAAATGCCACTAGCGGTAATAACGGGACGGTCACTCATCCCGCACCTGACTGCGCCTGTTGTTGTTTAACTCGAGTGATTGATTCCAATCACTCGATTCGGCTAGGCCACGTGCGCTTCACTAGCTATACCACTCACTAACTGTGAAGAAAATCATCGTAAGGAAGCCCTATTGTCTGAGTGTTCACATACCTCTGCATATATTATGATAGTATACTTACCCCGGGTTCACGGATACTAAAAATCTGTAAATCTACAGCCATCACTGTCAATTCTCTAAAGTTCATACTGTAGAAATCACTGACAGCTGCTAAAAAGATTAACACATTGATAGCGTACGTGAAACTGACCCCCGTCAGTGCCTGATATTTTAGTCAAAAGCCATTTCTTACATTTTGGGTTTCAAAATAAGCAGTATCTCATTTAATTACTGAGTCAGATGATGCCCTTTACAGCAACTTACATACACCAAAAGATGGTCTTTGGACTATTTTATGCTTTATATCTGAGAGTCTATTTCCTTATTTATGCTATGTACGGTTAGTCTTTTCTTTTCTGATTTACATTATTTATTAGCTACACAAAACAGCAAGGCAACAGTACAAATACCGTATAGTACACCTAATATTTCGTAAGATACGTTAGTTGTGATGTGTTAAGTAGTTACAATAATAGGCACGAGGAGAGTCAATGTGAGCCATAAGATCAATTCAATCGGATTCTTAATAGAATGATGATCTCCCAAAATGTTACAAAATGTAGATTTATGGAAACTATGTCACGCTTTTCTTAATAAAGAAAAGTTAATGTTATTAGAAATTGTAGAGTTAGTGTCGAATTTTAGAATATAATAAACATTGTATTAAGGAGTCAAATTATTCTCTTAACTTTTCCTGGATTTCACTACATCACACGTAACGTTAAGCCGTTGGTACCGGCTGTCATGAAAGGCAGTCGTTAAGCTTTATCAGAGGCCTTATAGGCGGCTTGATGACTTCTGACAGTATGGCCCGCCACTGTCTTACAATGGGTTAGTATCAGATGATCGTAAAAGCAACTGGTCACGGCATCAACTTGTCCTAAAATCATTTCGACGAAATTGCAACTAGACGAAAAAGTAACTCGTCTATGAAGCAAATCGTCAGAAAATTATTTTGTCTACTGCCCTATAATCTATTCGACTTAAATGTGATTGGTCTAAATAGTTGGTCGCCTGTTAAGCAACTCGTCTTAAAAAACAAGTGATCTACATAGTTGGTCGCCCGTGAAGCAACTCGTCTTAAATGGGTGTCGGGTAACATTAATCCTGTTTCAATCGTACCTGAGCGTTCAGATTAAGAAGTATGACTGTAAATGAGTAAAAATGGGAAAATCTGAGGCAAAATTCAGACTTATTCGGTGAAGTTTTGTTGAGGAAACGTAGAAATATTTTAAGTACCTACACTTATCTACACGGGAGCGCGTACTTTCTGAAAACTTCTCTACTATGCAGGAAGAGACCCGTGCTCCAGCAGTGGGGAAAAACAAGGGTTGATAACGAATCAGTATAATAACTAGTTTGAAACAGATAAGATAAGAACAAAAACACACCTTTTTAAAACTTAACGCATTTTCTCTTACAAACACATCATTCTGCCTAAATGATCTGATGAAAATGAACATTAAATAAAACAAATAAATTATATTTGGCCTGAATTCAAATTTCTTTTTATGTCCGATATAACTATTAAAAATTCATGTGCCGAAATTCAACCAAATAACTATTTTGTGTTTCTGACGAGTTGCTTTTGAGACCAATAACTTTTTAGCTGAATTGCGAATTTGTCCAGGTGATTTTAAGACGATTATCTATAGAGACCAGTTACTTCATGGGCAACCTCATAATTTGTCTAACGGATTTCTGACGAGTTGCTTCATAGACGAGTTACTTTTTAGTCTAGTTGCAATTTCGTCATGATGATTTTAGGACAAGTTGATGCCTGGACCAAATGCTTTTACGACCATCTGATACTAACCCCTTACAATACACTCCTCCACAAACCCGGACTTTGCCACCGTGGTGGAGTATGGATTAGACCCGTGCAGTGGGGTCCTACAAAGGGTTGATATCGATCGACTTCATTATTCTGTATAGATGAAGTGACAAAAATTCTATTAAAAGTTCTCTCTTAACTTGCACCGTTTTGAAATCATTATCAATTAGAGTTAGTAGAGACAGAAAATTTTTATTGATGGAGACAAGTTTGAGGAAAACGAAAGTAGTCTATTTGAATCTGGTGATTAAACTAAAAGGGTGTGAATCACCATGAATCACGGTGAAACATTTTTGTAGGTCATGATCGCTTCATTAACCATGTTACATTGGTTTTTATTGACAACTGTTTTATGTAAAATACCTTGTTTAACACTCGCAACTGTGTTGAATGGCCCTTTTTAATTCTATTTTATAAAGAAGCGAAAACAAAATTAACAACAAAATACTTGAAAACAAATAATTTAGGTTAATATTAGATTTTGATAATTCCTAAACATTCCTCACTGTTACGCAAGAGCTCAATATGCGACAAGAGAAAGATATTCATGAAAATATCCAATGATAGTTAAAAAGATACAAAGTACGAAATCATCTATTTATAGTAAGTTAAATTCAGTGCAAAAGCATCTACGAGTATGTCTAGTAATTTAATGTCAAAGTAAGTCGGTAAAAAAAGCAAACGAGAAAATTGCTGTTTGTATAACTATTGAATTATCAAATAAGTAACAAAATTACACACGAAAGTTCCAGTAACAACCAGCCTAGTATTCTAACAACCTATTTTCTTGTGAAAGAGTTCTAATCTAACCTAATAGTGTTCCCCACACTATTATGGGGATACCCCCAATAGTGTGGATACCCCACAATAGTGTGGTTCTGAAATTCTCTAAGCCGTAAGACAGTAATAGACTGGAAGAAATTGTTAGTAAGAGGAGTAAATACCCCACAATAATGTGGTTCTGAAGGTCGCTAAGCCGTAAGACAGCAATAGACTGGAAGAAATTGTTAGTAAGAGGAGTAAATACCCCACAATCACGTGGTTCTGAAGGTCGTTAAGCCGTAAGAGATAAGATGAGATAAGATGTTTTTTAGCATTCTTGTTGTTTATAAAGGTCTTAACTAAAATAATGGTTACAAACAAGAACCTTGCTAGGGCACGGCTAACTTAGGTCTAACTTATACTATGAGTAACATTGACTTAAAAGCATTAAAACAGGCATAAAACTCTCTAAACTTAAACACTTAAAATACCTAACCAAACATTACTCCTCGAAATATTCTTGAAGGGAATAATAACACTTCTGAATTAGATGTTTATTAAGAGCATTCTTAAATAAATGGGGTTTCTGCAAGGACTCTATGGACTCTGGTAGACGGTTGTATATTTTGGCGGCCATTGAATGAGGGCCAGTGTGCACAAGATGTAATTTAAATGAGCATATTTCTAATCGCTTACGTGGTCTCAGGTTTTCAGGTCGTGAATAGACGGGGAAAAGAGTTTTGTTCTTTTTCACAAATGAACATGCTTCTAAAATATACAGAGATGTTAAAGTGAGAATATTGAATCTAATGAAATAGGTTCTACAGCTTGTCATAGTGTCAGTGTTGGCTATTATTCTAATGCAACTTTTTTGTAACAAAAACAATTGTCTAGCATCCGTACTGTTGCCCCAGAGAAGCACGCCATATGACAACCACGACTGTGCATATGCAAAATAGGCACACAAGGCACTTTTGGTGTCTGCAGATTTCTTTAGTTCTCCTAATGCGTAGATGAAACTGGAGAGTTTACTAGCCACCTTTTTTATATGTTTTTTCCAATTTAAGTTGCTATCTATTGTAATTCCCAGGAGAGAATACGATTCTACAAGCTCTATTGATGTTTTATTGAAATCATAATTTATTTCTAAAGGGTTTTTTTGATAGGGTCGAAATTGCATGAATTTTGTTTTAGTAAAATTTATTTCCAAATTGTGATCATTGAGCCAGTTTAAAAGTTTTGTAATATTTAAGTCCAAAAGTTCTACAAGATTTTTACTGTCCTGACATGGTACGATAAGTGATACATCATCCGCAAAAATGGTACACGGTATATCAATCGATTCTGGCAGATCGTTAATATAAATTAAGAACAATAAACAGCCCAGAACACTGCCTTGTGGTATCGATTGCGTTAAAAGTATTTTCGAAGACCTCGTATTGTTAATTTCACTAGTTGCAGGATTTTGGTATTCAACATCTACATACTGCTCACGATTTAAAAGATATGATGCAAACCAACAGAATGCATTTCCACGTATTCCAATCTCATGGAGCTTTTTCAATAAAATGTCATGAAGTACTCTATCATATGCTTTAGACATATCAAGCAGGACACCTATTGCATGTTTTTTATCATTTATGATGTTTAATATGTTATTAAAACAGCAATAGACTGGAAGAAATTGTTAGTAAGAGGAGTAAATACCCCACAATAATGTGGTTCTGAAGGTCGTTAAGCCGTAAGACAGCAATAGACTGGAAGAAATTGTTAGTAAGAGGAGTAAATACCCCACAATAATGTGGTTCTGAAGGTCGCTAAGCCGAAAGACAGCCATAGACTGGAAGAAGTTGTTAGTAAGAGTGGCATTGCCAGCCTTTTCTTTCTTGTGATGTTCATTTGCTCCAATAAATGTTGTCTTTTTTCTTTTACTTGTCTCTCGCCGCAGTATCGACGTTTTTGTCTACTTTTGTAAGAGTAGACTAATGTTGCATGTTGTTGATTGCACTTATGTGTTCTTGATCTTGGTTGGCAGGAACTTATAATGAGCGTGACAGTATAAAAATGTTTGTATACGTTTGTGATGTTCTGTTATTGTTATTGGTTTTATGCGGATGTAAATGTAATTAATGTAGACTTTTAGTCCGGATTTACTTACGGGTGTTGTTATATCGGAAAAGTCCGACCAGTTTTCGCTCCGATAAGAGACGTGTGAGACGAGCAACCGACGACGCGAGCTCCATCTCTGCTCACCATGATTAAGCTCTGCGAATCGGAGCAAAACCTGGTCGGACTTTTCCGATATAACAACACCCGTAAGTAAATCCGGACTAAAAATCTACAATGTGTTGTGCTTACGAAAGTTTTAGTTCAAAAAATGTAATTAATGTTTGAAACGTGTTCTGTTTGTAATTTTTCTTTTCTTGTATGCATGTAATATTTTTCCTTTATGTTTGATGATCATGTATGCCTATGTTACGAGTATGTTTTAAAGTACTGTGCCGTTAAATAAATGTTTTATCTATCTATGTATTATACTTAAAATGATTTTAAAATAGTTCTTTTTTCGCTGTTATTTTCGCTATTACACCCCGACCCGTTAACAGCGGATAACATTATATATAAATTGACATTCAACAAACCAAATGTAAATACTGTACGTTGACATACATTTTTGATTTCTGATTTCATGTTAAACCATATCAAGCTCGATAGTGAGCTATATTTGCTGCAGTTCATCTCGCTCCTTTTAGCTTAAAAGAGAAGGATAACGCATTTGTTTATCACACCCTTGCCCAGAATACGAGGCTTTCCAACTGACTGAAATCGACTGTCGTAAATACCATTTTTGGGTACAAGGTTGCACCGAAAAATGTTACCACAATGAAAATGATTTGATGAAAATTAAAATTGGAAATAAAAAGGAACATTCTACTGGCTTTAAAAACACGAATTTTACTGAGGAATGGCTGCCTGTTTACTGATAACCAACGGGAGTGATCCAGGATTACCCAGCTGTTTCGGTTAATCAGTCCAACGCAAAAAAGTCAATTTTATTGTTTCAGCGACCTTATGTAAAGGCTTTCTGAAAAAAAAAAGAAGTCCGTATCGCTATTTACGTACCTAACCATTTTTGTATATTTTACAGCGCACGCTTGAACTTGGAAATGAATTAACAATATTTTCCTAATTAAAACGCTGGCGGAGGCGAATTGGAAATTGAAATATCTAATAAAAAGAGTCACTGTTTACATTTCTGTAACGGTTTCATTAGCGTTCGATGTTATTCTATGTTGAAAACAAACAAACATCGGCAATCAGCGAGATTATTCAGCGGCTGAACTGTTCTTTCTTATTAGTCATAACAGTGAGGGCGGTGGAACGGGAAACTTGATTCAAACTTGGATTGGAGTGACATTGTGTTTATGACATTAGGAAAAATAGAAAAAAAAAAAATACACCTATTTACGATTTTAGAGTTAGGTACGTAATTGGTGATTATTCACATTTTCTCTCTCTCTCTCTGAGAGAAGGCATACTAAAAACACCTCAAAAAAGTGCTATAAAGCAAGGTACCCTGTTGATAAAAAACTTTAATGTTTTTTTTTTGTCGTTAGATTCCAAACGTTTTCAAATTGGACTAAAACTTTCGTAAGCACTACACTTTATTAATTTTATAACCGAAGCGCTCGTGGCCTAGCCGAACCGAGTGGTTGGAGTCAATCACTTGAGTTAAGCAACAACAGGCGCGGTCAGGTGCAGGATGGGTGACCGTCCCGTGACTACCGTCACTGGCATTTTTTCCGAGCGCTTCCATGTTTCGCAAGGCACGTTAAGCCGTTGGTGCCCGCTGTCATGTATTGGCAGTCGTTAAGCCATGTCAGAGGCCTTATGGGCGGCTTGATAATTTCAAACAGTAAGGCCCGCCACTGTCTTACAATCCTCCACCAATCCGGACTTGGACTCCCGTGGTGGAGTATGGCCTAACCTTCCTGCAATGCAGGAAAAGACCCGTGCCCCAGCAGTGGAGACATACAAGGGTTGATATCGATAACCGGATCGACTTACTTCACTTTTTCTTATTTCTAATAGACATGTAGAAAGAATAATAATATTATTCGAGGTAACTCAAATATTCATAAATGCTTTATACATTTTAACAAAGTGTTAGTCGCCAAGTGACGTCACAGTTTACGCCCGTGTCTATAGAACATTTTTGTGCTACGTGACTAGAATTTCTTTTCGATTTATGAAAAATACTAAAAATAATAAATCTTTAACACGATAATCTTGCAACATGAAAATGAGATACATTTATTTATTGATATGAGGTAGCAATGTCACACTTTTAACTAAATTGCACCAATTTCCCAATTGTAGCGTTTAACGCCTATTGTAAAAACCATGAACAACACAACAATAAATGCATTTAAAAACCTATTTAGAGGCTAAAAATTTCACCGATGCCGGGATTCGAACCCGCAACCTCTGGCTATCCGTGCCAGATAGCCAGA
Source organism: Yponomeuta sedellus (assembly GCA_934045075.1). Taxonomy (NCBI): domain Eukaryota; kingdom Metazoa; phylum Arthropoda; class Insecta; order Lepidoptera; family Yponomeutidae; genus Yponomeuta; species Yponomeuta sedellus. Next base: position 13,961,998 of record OW203732.1, on the reverse strand, counting down.
GGTTGCGGGTTCGAATCCCGGCATGGGTGAAATTTTTAGCCTCTAAATAGGTTTTTAAATTTGTTCCTTAGCACGGGTTAGTGCATTAAAAATAAAAATAGTATAATAAATGCATTGCCCATAATATAGATAGATAGAGAACACTTTATTGCACAACCAGAAAAAAGAATAGAACCATGATTTCTTGAATCTAAGTAATTTTATACAATTGGCGGTTTTATCGCTAAGAGCGATCTCTTCCAGACAACCTTTGTATATATTATTATATTTAATGATAAGTAGGTAAGTACTTTTTAAATTTCAGTTCCGTATTTGGCTACATTTTCTATTAACAAAAATTACGTAAGCTATTATTAAATAAAACTGTATCCACAACACAAATTAAGTGTGTGAGCCACCGACCAAATTAAATTGTGGTTTCTTTGCAATTCATAAATACTTTTTCCTTTTGTTTTCGTTAACTTCTTAAAGGCAACTTAAGTGACGTTTAAGAAGTGGTGCAAGTCGGCGTTTGGGTTACATATTTTACACGACATTTTTTATCTTAAATATTTTCATCCATAAAGGTCTATTAATCTAACAATAATGTGCTCTAATAAAATTACTGTAACGGGCCGAGCCCGCAGTAGGACTTGTGTATTTACTATACATATGTTAAACTGGTCTATAGTCACTAAAGTCAGACCTGAGATTTCCGCACCTCCGAAAAATGTGTTGACAGCTCTTATGGTTAATTTAAGATGATCGACTGATTAGTAAATTTTTGGCTAATCTGCCCTTGGGAAACCCAATTGGATTTCATTGCTTGGTCAAATTAAATGCCTTGTCAGTAAATCACAACTTTGAACAGCGCCCAAGAAACCGGCCGTTAGCCTCATATTTGGGCCAATTTACGTAGCAAGCGCTGAGGTACGTTAACACTTCAGACACTAGGGTTTCCTTACGATGTTTTCCTTCACAGTCAGCGAGTGGTATTGCTGCTATAATTTCGCAAATGTACATAGCTTAGAAAACAAAGTCGTTGGTACATGCCGGGGTTCTAACCCACGACCTGCCGTTTGAGAAGCCGGCTTTCTACACTGCTCCGCTACCATCACTTAAAAACTTATAAACTGGTCTAATCGCGATTATTTATTGATAGATAGATTGCATTATAGATTGCAATAATGAGGATTATTACAGTATATACCTGGTAGTAATGTCATTATGTCGTATTTTACAGATGCATGTTTTCTATATAATTGCTGAGGTTTCTTTCTTTTTCTTTGGTTTTTTTTAAGTGGAGATAATAATTGGCGTAAAGACTATTAATTTATTTTATGTACAATTTTCATGCGGCTGTTATTTTATATACAATTGTTATTCTGCTAATCTTCCCAACAGAAATAAATAAATAATTGCGAATAAACCTGTTTAATATATAACTATGTACGAACCTATATGAGCATCACGAGTCCTAATAAAATACTTTTGTAAATTTGCCCGAAACAATCTTTCCAATGATTTTGATTTACTGCTTCCGCGACATCTGACAGCATTGACAAGCACTCAATCTGCGACGTGCTTAACCGGCATTCAATCACGCATTCATTTAGTCCAGTGTTAGGTTATTAATACTATCCAATTAGGGCTCGCCTCCTCCCTTTCTGCATCGACCTATAGAATAATTTATTAATGAACTAGAGTGATGGCAGCGCGAATCCATTATTCATAAGGACCGTAGACGTCGACGTAAAAAAGTGTTTGCGTTGCGCGAGTTTGAAACGTTTGAAACACTCATAGAACAGTGTATTCGGCTATCTCGCCTTATAAAAAATGAACGATAAAATTAAAAAAGTAAGTGCACGCTTTTTAAATTTCGAATTAACTTAATTTTCTTTTAATCTGTAGAGGATGTTAGCAAGACTGTAAGTGCACGCTTTTCAAATTTCGAATTACCTTAATTTTATTTTAATCTGTAGAGGGTGTTAGCAAGACTGTTTTTGAAATTCGGTACAATTCTCTCTGCAATCTTCACTTGCCAAGGCCAGTCGGGCTCCAGACCGAAGAGGATCCGACCTCATTGCGTTACCGAAGCACGTCTGACGTCTCTTTGATTTACTAAAAGGAGGTTGCAGCCGCCACCAACTTTGACATTTCAATCTCATTGATTTAGTGCACCAAAGAGGTCGCACACCAGGGAATTGGGTCTGGGCAGTAAACCGAGGTTTTATTTGCAGTTGAAGCTGCCTAAAGCGATCGAGGACGAGATCCGCAGAGCGCAGGCGAGGCCCTCATGGGAATCCGACAACGAGGGCGTCCACGAGAGGGTCAACTTCGATGACACCATCTGGGGCTTCCACTTGGCCGGCGGCGCCTACTACAATACCCCGCTTAGGATTACTTTTGTGAGTTTTGCAATTTTCCTATCTCTTACGTCAAATGACACGGTTAATTTAAGAAAGGGTCTGAATAACTGAAGTGAATAAGGAGTGTATGAGCTTGAGACATATAGTTGTCCAGAAGTGTTATTGTAGTATCACCCGATATTACCACAGAGGAAAAACTCGCCCACTTACTTAGAACGTATGTAGGTATTACGTTCTGGGACCCAGTAAATTACAAATGGTCGTAATTGACATATTATACTATTTATTCTGCATGCAATCCATTCCATCCAGGTTGTCTGGAAGAGATCGCTCTAAGCGATAAGACCGCCGAACACTTTATTGCACAACCGTCTCTGGTTGTGCAATAGTGTTATCTATCTATCTATCAACACACCCAAGGCTGAGAATCTCTCTTGCTGTCACTGAAACACAAAATATATTTGAAGTCATGTCGGCTGGGTACCATACAAATGTATGGGTCCCGGCTGCCTTTGATTCTAGATTGTTGATTTTTGGTAATTACATTACTTCTATTTATATTTCTTTTATTTCGATATCAACCCGTCTTGTCAATGTCAATGTCTCCACTGCTGGGGCATGGATCTCTTCCTGCATCGCAACGGCTTAGCGTGCCTTGCGAAGCACGGAAAAATAGAATCTGAGAATAGAATCAGAAAATAGAATCAATACAACTATATTCATAGCTACATGAAACTTGTAACGGGTTTTTTGTAGGTTTTGCCTAATTTCGTTTCAACAAAACGTTAAAATAAAAATATTTACAAAGCCACATTTTAATTTAAGTAATGATCAAAATTATCTGTAGAGTTTTGTGCTACAATTATGTAAAATCTATACTTAAAGACACCTAAGGAATGACGGTTGATAAATACATATACTTACACTATTTTTATTTTTAATGCACTAACCCGTACTAAGGACAATTTTAAAAACCTATTTAGAGGCTAAAAATTCCACCCATGCCGGGATGCGAACCCGCGACCTCTGGCTATCCGTGCCAGCGCTCTATCCAACTGAGCTAATGGGCGACTCACCGGCATCAGTAAAATTTCGAACCTCTTTACACTATTCTCTGTATTACGTACAGGCAGCGACATCTGGCTGAAGTCGATTGCATCACTTACAGCCCCGACTACCTACTTTGCAGTTAGGTTTTTACATCGGAATGATATCGCTGTACCCACATGATTATACTATTTTTATTTTTAATGCACTAACCCGTGCTAAGGACAATTTTAAAAACCTATTTAGAGGCTGAGTCGCCCATTAGCTCAGTTGGATAGAGCGCTGGCACGGATAGCCAGAGGTCGCGGGTTCGAATCCCGGCATGGGTGGAATTTTTAGCCTCTAAATAGGTTTTTTTTAATAGATATACTTATAACTGTTGAATGTAATTCAAAAATTTATACAAAATAATTTTCATCAGATCCACGGTTTTAAGCGAGTGATTAGATTAGAACTCTTTATTGTACACACCAGAAAACAAAATACATAAAAAAGCTTACATATCTAAATATTGCCGTATACAATTGGCGGTCTTATCGCTAAAAGCGATCTCTTCCAGACAACCTTGGAGCTTAGTTTTGAGTACATAAATAATATGTGTTTTTAAATATAGTTAAAATTAAATTACTGACTCGATTTCACGATCGATTTCTCGTTAGATATTATTTTATCAGCTCTGTGGTGATCGGCCGAGCAAAATGAGGCAATCGTCTATTTATAGCCTCGTGGAGATGGCGATAGTGACCTATTAAGGTTGGTAAAGCGACCATTACATCGCAGGATGTATGTACTTACCTCTAGACCCAGTCGATAAAAAGCAGCCACTTATAAAATACATACATACCCCCCTGTATCCCAGAGGGGTAGGCAGAGACCAGGGACCGCCACTTGCCACGATCCCGACAGATCACCTTATAAAATGTGCTATAGAAATAAAATAAAACCTTAAATCCGGCTTTCTCTGTTCCATTAAGAAATATTATGATTTTTTATTTTTAACCTGACTGCGGAACTCAAAAAAAGAGTAATGTGTTTGACTCGGACGTATCTATGTAAGTATCTCTGATTATATGTTCCCTCATAACTCAGATTGGCTAGATTTCGACAAGATCTCAATCGATTTTTCGTGTTTACCCGACCATATGACATCAGCATTAATAAAAAAGAAACTAAAATATGCTTTTAGCGATAAGACCGTCAATTGTTTACGGCAATACTTAGATAGCAATACTTGTTTCTTGGTCACCAAAATGTCTATCACTTCACAAGAATTCGAGCACTTATCACGCGCGTATGTCACAGTGCGAATGTGTATGCAGATGGCTGGATAAATTAGTAGCAAGCGAGCGGCACGAGCGACGGCACCGGAGCGACCAGAATAATGAACAATGCGTGACCACAGATTCATGATTACGTCGCGTCGATTCTCGCGCGAACACTAGTTCATAATGCCAGTGGTGACGTCATACTTACAAAACTTTAAATAATTAATAAAAAAATAATTACATCAAAAATTAAGATAATATTCAACTTAGTTTCTTATATTAGTCTGTATTTAGATTTATAGAATAAAAAATAGGATGTGACAATGCCCATTACCAAAGTCTTACTTTTAGAAGTTTTCAAGCCGCCTGAAGGCCTCTGACTAGGCACCAACTGCTTAACGTGCCTTGCTAAGCACGAAACCGCTCGGAAATATGCCACTGGCGTTAGTCATAGATGGTTTACCCATCCATGCATTGAACGCACCCTGTGTTGCTTAACCTTCGTGATCGTTCAAGATCACTCAGGCAGCCGGGGCTATTGAACGCACCCTGTGTTGCTTAACCTTCGTGATCGTTCAAGATCACTCAGGCAGCCGGGGCTACGACTTACTCGTATTACTATGTTACGCAGTTGAAAACGTGTCTCTTTCTTTTGTGTGTGTTGGTAAAGGAACGTACGACAGTATAGTAAAGTTTTTATTCTAGTACCTCTATCGTGTAATCCCATAGGAACAGCCAAGACGCGAGTCGCAAGAATCCTAAATCTTAAACATTACCCCAGCAACCCCGGAGTATTTTCCATGCAGTTTTATTTTCTGTCTCAGTCACCTTTTAAAAAATTCGCAAAGCTTTTGGCTTGAGCTGCCTTTGGACTCAAATGTGACCTAGATAAGGTTTACATAGCCTAGGAAATACTCAGCTAGAAAAATATGCGGTTCAAATGTAAACTCTTATTACTCCGCTTAATGATTAGCTTTTATAGTACCACGAGTCCTTTGCGGTTTTTCAACGTGACAAAGAAGAGGCACGTTTTAATATAATCCAGTATGAAAAGTAATTAACTTTTTACATCCACATCATGTTCCTTCACGTAAAGCTTCTTTGCATATAAAGTTAATTTTACTTGTTATCTAAGCCGCACACAGATTACACGAAACCCAACATTTTATCAAATCAAAATTGAACCACCACTTTTTTTTAAATAAATATAATATAAAATAAATATTCATGGACATATTATACACAGATCTCGTTAGCCCTATACTAAGTGCAACTAAATTACTTGTGCTATAGGTGCTAAATCGACGATAGATTTAATACAATAAATACATAGATAACATCCAAGACCGAGACAAACTAGAAAAGTTCGTTTGCTAGTTTGACCCGGCCGGGGATCGAACCCGAGACCTTCGGTTTTACAGCCGCGTGCCAAACCGCTGCACCACCGAGGCCGTCTTTTGTATCCTACGTCCCACACCTGCGCTTAAGAGGAATAAATGATTACAAGTGTTGTTATGTATTAAGTCCATACCACACTGAGGATCGAACCTGGGTCTCTCGCTTGCGAGCCCACTACTCTACCCACTGAGCTACCATCGTACTTTGCGAATTTGTAGTCGTAGTAACTCACGCTAACGGTGAAGGAAAACGTCCTGAGGAAGCCCGCGGCTTGGTTGGCTTGCACCGTATTGACTAGTCTTTCGAGTGGGCTCAGTCGACTAAGCTAACGGGATGGTATAGGTGCTGGGCAAGCCTACACCATCTGAACCCATGTCCCAAGCACTACAGCATCCGAGTGGTCCCTTCACCCATCTAATGTGAGTGAAGATGCCACTGGACGCTGTATAAATCATCTCATTAAGTAGATGCTCAGGCCATTATGTATTAAATAGGTCCAATCGCGGTGATGAGCATCGCAAATCATTAAGATATACTGATTAAAACCTGTTGTATACTCTGGGCGGCCACTGTTTAGTAAAGGCTTTGAATAAAATTTGTTTTGCCATCTATACACTAAGAAGATGATTCAACCAAATGTTTTAATCAATGTTTTTATTTAAAATAACATAGAAACTGCGACTTGTCAGTTATAAGTTAAACTAGATATGCATTTCAAAATCTAGATAATTTTGCAGTTTGCTATGCAACATGCATCGTAACATTCTCAATACGTTTTTATATGTTCGCGAATACATGCGAATTCGCACTTATTTTCCACCTTCAGTGTGCATTGCACCTATCAGACTGTAGTTGTTTTATAATCTTCACATATTCTGGTAGTCTCTCTATCCGAAGTAGTGCTTGGAATCAAGTATCACCAGTTCGACATTACTCGATAAAAATGTCGTAGGTAGCGCAACTTGCATGGCGACGTCGTTTTCCACCAAAGTGACACTCTTGGGACTCGATTGGAACATACCAAAAAGTTGCAGAAGCTCAAGTTGTATGTAAATATCATTATCCTATGCATGTTTTAGTCGATGATGATAATGACTCCTAGGATTGCTTTAGTGGAAACGTGTTTTTATAAATAAAGGCTGTGTAGCTGGTAATATATGTGTGTATATAATAATATAAAACAGAACACGTATGTATAAAACGTCGATTAAGCCTGCGTTCAGACATGCGGGAATCGTGCGTTTACGCATCGCGCGGTTTGAAACCGCAAAATTGTGATGCTATTCAGACACGCGCGGTTAGTATGTGATTTCCTTCGGGTTAGCGTCTCTTTCAAAATGGAGGTCGACGAAGAAGTGTGTTAACTGTGGTTGCTCCTTAAAAAAAGAAAAGAAAAAGGCGGTATGAGGTGCATCCAATATTAAGTAAAGACTCCATAGTAATAGAAACGCGCGGGAGCAGCGCGATTCTATTTTCTGGCGGTTAGGTTGCGGTAACCGCGCGGCTTGATTAACCGTGCGGTTATGTCTGAACGATTACTTTATAACTCACAAAATAAGACCCGCGCGATTTCCATGCGATTCTGAAATCGCGCGGTTCTCGCCGTGTCTGAACTAGCGCTTACCCTTACCTGTTCAATGAAGTAAGCAAGGTTTTAATCGAAATTTTACGTTTTCTTTCTTTCAAAACTCTATGTTTTCTTGCAAGTTCGTCGACTTAGTTTATCAAATTGACTGCGTGTTATTTAAAATCATGTTCCAGGGACCCAATTCTCACTTCATTAGCATATAAGTCGTATACGACTGTAAGGCTTTTGCCTTGGAATTCTACATAATAAGTCGAGCAACAGCCAAAATCTGTATTCTGAACGCCATGTTAGATTGAATTCAAATGAGAAAATAAATGTCCTAATGACTTTGTCGAGTTATCTTATCTTATTTGACGACAAAATGTAAGCCTTCGAATATTTTGCGTCTACGCATTCAATTCGCATGGGCGAGAATCGGCCCCCAGGTTACTTCATGTATAAGAGTATGTCAGTATGTCAGTTTTCGACTAAAACTCATAGTGTTAATGTAGAATCTTATTTACTAACATAACAATTACAAACTGGCACATACATAGCTTCTGACCTCAGAACACAAAAATAAGGAGAAGTGCCTTGTGGGCGTGGCACTGTCGCCCAACGTTAGCCCATTTGGGCTAACCTCTGCGAAACTTTAAAATATGGCCGTCAATCGCTTCGCGCCAGCCGTCGTAGTAACATCTGAGAAAAATGCCTAATTGCACAGTGATTACCTGCAGAAATCGCTGTGATACATGCTATTCAAAAACAGGGGAGTGTCTTTTCACCTGTAAACCTATTTTACTCACTATATTCGTCTTATAAACTACGAAAAATCATAATTATAATAATTTTATGTGCAATGTGCATCACATTACTAAGAACATAAATGGGACGTATTTATTACATTGTAGTTACTCCACTGCTGTTTCTATATAGGATTTTCGTGGAGGTTTGCTAACTAGGAAAAGCCAGCCCGCAGTGAACCGTCACGCAAAACTGATCATTGTTCAATGCTATGTTTCGAGGTACGGCCGCATGTATTTGCCGCGAAATGTCAAATTCACCAGTAGGTCAGCTGGAGACATAGTGATGGGGTAGTTCCTTTCTTTTCAGACTGATTAAGTATCGATATTATTGAGGCATTTATAATCGTTCGTCCAGACTTCCAAAATTACTAGAACCAATTATTGTAAGACTAGGTATCTAGTCTTATCGTCGACTATTGCCCGCGACTCCATCTGCGTAGACTTCAGCTTGCGTTGCTAAGGAAGCTTTTATTTTAGTAGAAGGATTTTGTCTTATTAAAAACAGGCCTAGCTTCGATCATGTATTTCAAAAAGTTTCTAATAAAGATAAAGAAAAATACGAAAGAAAAATGGATCAAAATACAGAGGGCATAACTGATTTCCTCTCAAATAAAGTACCATTTACTCCATCTATTTTACAGAGAAGTGTTTCCAGATGCTAAAGTGGGGGAAAAAATATTTCCGTGGGCAGTTCCTACTTTGAAAATACCAGTAATAACGAGTTCCATAAAGGTTGGGCTACCAGTATATTTAAAATCACGATAAAATTTTACATGGCTTAGAATATTCAATTATCACTTTATTAAGAAAGTGTTTCTAAAGAAACAAATCAGGTGATGTGGTTGTGGTACTAAATCATAGTCTTATATATTTAATTTTTATGAGCGTTATGTTATAAATGAAATTAGATTATGTAATGAAAAACAAGTTAAATAAAGCATTTTCAGTATTTTAATAATTTATTTACCATTTTAGATCCGACAAGTTCTCGAATGGAGACTACAATATGGTATGTCGGTACTTGCTTATATGTCATATCGGCAAGTGCAGCGTCGGGCGACAAGATGGAGAGAAGATCTCATCCTAGTCGAAGGAAGACGCTGGATGTAAGCCGCTTTCAACTGGTCTTTTTGGAAATCCATGGAGGAGGCATATGTCCAGCAGTGGATATCTTGTGGCTGAATGATGACGATAATGAAAATATTCACTGTAGGATTTCAGTCGGATGCTGATTTTATTTTTTAATCTATATATGTTTCGAAAGTTTCATTAATTTTTTTTTTGACAAGCTTACAAAAGTTCTTCCTATCTACTGTATTTTTAATTAGGAAGTTACTTTATTTACAGGCCCATGATACATTTCAATCACAGCCATAAACATATTCTTTACTTAATCCTTATAATCCAAGCGTGGCTACTGATTTCCAATATATCGCTGTTACTCAGACAAGTGGCAATTTCTTCAGAAAAATGGTGGTTTTTCGAGTGACATGTGTTTATTCTATTTTTTATATAGCTGGGTGAATTTTTTTCAGAGAATGAGAAAGTAATTGCTATTGTATTCTTAAAAAGTCAGCACTTCATTCTTTCAACAAAAACTGCTGTTAATTTACAGAGTCCTAACAGAGTTACCAATATTTAAAGCCAATTTGTAAATGGTAATGTAAGTGCATTTCACGTTACATTGGGATTCATATACTAAATAAAATACAAAGAAATATCCAAGATCCAGGTACAAATGCGTCCCTGACCGTGGACATGCTCTTCACACAAATATTAGTTCTTTCCATTACCAGGATTTAAACCCAGAAGACCTAGCTTTCCGGACAGAGTCACTACCAAGTATGCTTCAGTGGTGTTCTGTCCAACAAATTTAACATATCGTATTAGTATACAGTACAGGGGTCATCATCATTATAAAAATAATCAAATTCTATATCAGTAGAAAGCCAAGTTTGCGTCTTTATCATATACTGAAGCTACAAATACTGACAAAAAGACACGTACTTAATAAATATTTACATTTCACAGGACAGTAAATTAAAATAGGATTATTTGTTTTAATAATATTGTTTTTGTAAATTTAACATGCTCTAAAAACCTATTCAGAGGCTAAAAATTTCACCCATGCCGGGATTCGAACCCGCAACCTCTGGCTATCCGTACCAGCGCTCTACCAATTGAGCTAATGGGCGACTCACGGCATCAGTGAAATTTCGAACCTCTTTACAATTATTCTCTGTATTACGTACAGTAAAATAAAATAAGTTTTATTTTACAATAAGTCTAAATAGCTTATTTAGAGGCTAAAAATTTCACCCATGCCGGGATTCGAACCCGCAACCTCTGGCTATCCGTACCAGGTATCCGTATCTGGTACGGATAGCCAGAGGTTGCGGGTTCAAATCCCGGCATGGGTGAATTTTTTTTAATTTGTTGCTTAGCACGGGTTAGAGTGCATTAAAAATAAAAATAGTGTAAGTCTAAATAGGTTTTTAAATTTGTTCCTTAGCACGGGTTAGTGCATTAAAAATAAAAATAGTGTTAACATGCTCTGTTTTTTGTATCATCCCAACACGAAGTATACTGTTAATAAATAAATAACCTCTCATCGGATAATTTTATCGATAGATGTATTATTTGATACAAGTGTTCCATCCCTAAGGAGTTCACCGACGCTGTTGTTCACGTGTACGAGTGTATTCGTACAATTGTTTTTCATAGAGTGCGAACCAATTAAAAGATTAGAACGCTAGTGAATGACTGGACAGACGTGTGCGTGAACCTTATATTTACAATATTGTGCATGTAATGAAAACGCACACATATTCAAAAGTGGCGACAGCGGTACCGGACTTATTTCGCGGCTAGGGCATATCTCCTTCTTTCTATGATCTGAGCTTCTGACTCTACACTAGAACACCTTGTGTCGTGGCAACCAGAAACAGCGACATCATAAACATCGAACACCTGTTTTTTTTGTCCCCAGCCGGGGTTCGAACCTAGGACCTCTCGCATGGTAGGCTAAAATGGACAAGCAACAATAAACAGATTGTAAAGATCTGTCGAATGTACGTAACAGTACATTATCCATGTATGATCTATTTTCTGAACTTAGCAGTGAGACTGAACGATTCCTCTGCAAGAGGATAGATATGCAAGGCTCTGCAAAGACGATACTTGGAGGTTATTCTCACAGTTTAAGAGTTTACCGGCACTGCAGAGACTGTTGTGTCGGCTTTGTTGCGATACCTTCAAGCCCCAGCGAGGGACCATAACTAATAATGATACAAGTTTAAATAACTTTGTTTTTGAATACACGCAGCGCTTCACATTGCATGCATATCCGGGATTGTGTTTAGGGTCTTTTCATCATTCTTAAATTGTGAAATTTCTGGAACAGTATGTTAGAGTCTGTTATTTACAACTTAAACGCAGCGCCAATATTCTTATACATGTATTAAACGGGTCAAATCGCGATTATTTATTAGGTAAATTTACCTTGTGACGTTTCGGCAGCGTCGCAGTTGTCTCGGCCATTAATTAAAATAACTACGTTTCACCTAATAAATTATCGCGATTAGACCCGTTTCATATTTAGCTACGTACGAGTATCGCGAATTATTAAGAAATATAAACTTCACATTAACCCATTTTATACGAAAAAGTATTTACATGATTCTTTATTCACTCCTCGCGTAGATCGTTATTATAACTTATTTATATATACTATTTTTATTTTTAATGCACTAACCCGTGCTAAGGACAAATTTAAAAACCTATTTAGAAGCTAAAAATTTCACCCATGCCGGGATTCGAACCCGCAACCTCTGGCTATCCGTGCCAGCGCTCTACCAATTGAGCAATTGAATCCCGTCATGGGTGAATTTTTTAGCCTCTAAATAGGTTTTTATTTATATATGTTTATCATAACAATATCAGTAATTGTTTACGTAGGTAACAATCAATCAATCGCCTGTACTCGTCTAAACCCCAAAGTACGGCACATTCCTCCCACAAAACAAGCCAATTCTTTCCGTCCTTGGCCATCCTCACCTCATCAAGCTACTGGTAGCAATTTGCCACAGATCGTTGGTCTAGCGAGGTCTCTACTCGATACCCTATGGTGTGCACAGGTTCTCGACCATCGACTCTTGCAGCCCACTGTCACTTCAGGTTGCTAATCCTAAAGTCTATGACTCACATAGTTTATCTTAGTTCTTTGGCGGTTTGTCTTATTTCTGATGTATGTTATCAAAAATTATAACTGTTTTAAGTAATGTAACATAGGTATTTATTAAGCACACCTAATAGATTATAGTGTAGAAAGAGCGGGGCCTCCTGGTATAGGTAAATATTTACTTAAAAGGAGGCTTCTGCAATGTTCTATATGTACATGTTTTGTTTGAATAAAGGCATTATTATTATTAAAAAGACTCCGAGCATAACCCGTTCCAGTACACAATGGGCAACCAGTCGTCGATCCCACGTTTCAGCTCCAAAGGTCGTAACTGGCAAGACGTACTCGTATGTACTAGTTGAAGACACTTGTCTTTAAACTCTGAGGAATGGCCGAGGAGAAAATCTGGAGCAGTTTCCCGAACCCAGAGCAACCCAATTGGATCCTTCTCGCGGGCTCTTTCTCGAAGTTGAGTCTGCCCAGTTGGATAGTCTGCTCTAAGTAGATATATTCCTAGACAGTTTCGAGGGCCACCTCACCGACTAGGACCGGTTCCACCATGATTCTATCGTTGAGTTTGACCTTAAACTTGTGCAGTTTCATGGCCGACGTGTGGGCCAGGTTCAAAGGCCCACACGTCGTGCGTAGGTATATTGTTATTTATATAAGTAAGTAGTATAATACTTATATTATTTTTAATGCACTAACCCGTGCTAAGGACAATTTTAAAAAACCTATTTAGGTTTAAACCATATTTAAATAGGTTTTTGAAAAAGTATAATACTTTGAATGTCAAGAAACGCAATAGTCTGATTAGAGAACGTTGTGGACTGAAAGAGGATGTAGTGATTAGAATTGAGACAGGAATGTTGCGTTGGTTTGGACATGTGGAGAGGATGAAGGAAGAAAGATTGACGAAACAAATATATTATATTATACCATTTTTATTTTTAATGCACTAACCCGTGCTAAGGACAAATTTAAAAACCTATTTAGCACGGATAGCCAGAGGTTGCGGGTTCGAATCCCGGCATGGGTGAAATTTTTAGCCTCTAAATAGGTTTTTAAATATATATATTGCGAATATGAGTGGAAGGGCTGGTAAAGGATGTCCCAGGCGGTTATACATCGACCAAATAGGGGATGTATTAGCAAAGGGGAAGATAACAATTACCCGGAACCGGCGTGCGTGCATGCAACGACTTATGATTTTATGAACGTTGATGAAGCGAAGGTGATCTGTCCGGATCGTGGCAAGTGGCAGTCCCTTATCTCTGCCTACCCCTCTGGGATACAGGCGTGAGGTTATGTATGTATGTCTGTAGTAGTAATATTTATATTTGCACCGATTACCCGTCTCTCCTTTCCTTCAGCCGCATACCCCCGGTTTCTGGTACACTAACAAGCCGTTAATCTACTGTTAAGAGCTGTCATTTGGCCAAAGTGCATACAGAAAAAACATTTGACAGCTGTTAATATTAGATTAACAGATTGTAAGTATACAAGAAACTTTGGTTTAGAGTGTATGTGACGGGTTATTTAAATTTAATTTATGTATCAAAAATATTCATTCCATTTTAATCTAAAGTTCATGTAAGATAACATAAGAATTTTCTCTTATCTTCGTATGACCAACCACTCCATCAGAGGGTTGTCCGGAAGAAATAGTTTTTGGCAGTAAGGCCACCAACTGTACTCTTTTTCTCTACTCGGTTCTACGTCACGTGCTCTACCATAGAGAATCTTCTTATCTTAGATTTAGAATATTTTTGATAGAAATAATAAAATTTTAATAACTCGTAATACATCTACTTTAAGCGATGGCGGGTTAAATAATCGCATAGTTCTTGTTATAACCAGTTATAGTTGCTATTATATGGTATAGTAAAGTGTAACGGCCTTAACTATTTATAAAAAAATGAAGTATTATATGGAGCTCTATAAGGAAAACCCCGTAAAGATAACGAATAATTGTATGATCGAGCAAAGGAATCATCTTTTAAATAACAGTAGCATATTAGTTTTCGACACGAGTGATTGCTGTCATGCGTAGTTTATATAATGAAGATTGGCCACTTCCTGTTTTTTTGAAAGAAAAATAACAAAAAATGTTTAAATCATGCGCTCGTGGCCAAGGCGAACCGAGTGATTGGAATCAATCACTTGGTTAAGCAACAACAGGCGCGGTCAGGTACGGGATGGGTGAGCGTCCGGTGACTACCGCTAGTGGCATTTTTCCGAGCGCTTCCGTGCTTCGCAAGGCACGTTAAGCCGTTGGTGCCGGCTGTCATGTAATGGTAGTCGTTAAGCTATGTCAGAGGCCTTATGGGCGGCTTGATAACTTCTGACAGTAAGGCCCGCCACTGTCTTACAATCCTCCACCGGTGGTGGAGTATGGCCTAACCTTCCTGCGATGCAGGAAGAGACCCGTACCCCAGCAGTGGGGACATACAAGGGTTGATAACGATGTTAAAATCCTGCCGGGCATTGAAAGAAAAAGTTGCCCAGGGCCAGTTTCTGAATTAAGAATTTCGCTAAGTAAAAATATAACTGTAGTGCTGTCTCTTCGAATTTCACAGAAAAGAGCGTGACAAAATGTCACTTAAGTATTTACTTAGTGAAATTCTCAATTCAGAAACCGCCGCTTATTCGGCCTGACAACTGACAATGAGTTTCATATATCAGGAATTCAGCCCTCCGCTTGTGAAAATAAAGAAATTGCAAAAAAATATTTAAAAAAAATCTATATATAAAATAATGCCATAGATTAGTAGAGTGGCGGGAAGTCCAAATTGGTGTTATTTTTGAATATTTTAACTTTACTGTGCTATCTAACTAATTTCAAGCAACCCGCGACTGTAAAACAGCATTCTCCTCTGTATTAATCACTAGTACCACTGCTGGGCACAGACATTCTTTCAGAGATATACTATGAGCTTTATTATCACGCGTGCCCACCGCGAATTGGCAAATTAAGCGCTGAAGTATTTGAAAACCTCAGACACACAAGTTGTTGTCCTATTACGTTAGCATTTACCAATAAATACGAAAAAATGTTTCATGCGTTCGGCAAAAAAGTGATTTGTACATTCCATTACTTTTTGGAGTAACTCACCTAAACAACTAAATTAGCATTAAAATGTGAAAAATACCTTGCTAAATTCCGCCAAAAATCCCACAAGCACCATGCGGATAGTTAATGCACCGCCCTCCCTCCTACTTTTCCAAGCAGAAACAAGACAAGAACACATCACCACTGACACCGAAACTTGTGTTAGAAAATACGTGACGCGTTTCGCCTCTGACACAAGGCATATAATCTAATTTTACACACCTGCAGTAAGGGGTTTAGATTATCTATACTTCTATGCAGCTGGAAATTTCCAAATTATCTAAGGATAGGTTGTTTACAATGCTGAATGAACAGGTGGGCAGCTCCTCTATTTCCCCATTATTTGCTATTTTTGCGCAAAACAATAATGACCGTTAAGCGGTTGACGATTTAACGGTCACCGGTTTCACGGTTAGATTACATTATCAGAGGGCGGGACGGCATAGCCTATAAATACGTTTTTGCGGTGACGGTCACTTGCACTTGTGAGCCTGAGGATGCTTCGTGTTAGAGGGGAAACGCGTCGCGTATTGTCTCACACAATTATTGGTGTCGGTGATGGTGTGTTCGTGTCTAGTTTCTGCTTGAAAAAGTGAGAGGAAGGGCGATGCACTAACTAACCGCATAGTGCTTGTAGAATTTTTGGCGGAATTTAGCAAAGTAATTTTCACATTTTTACAGATTCCACACTTCGAATAGGTAGTATGAGGTTATATAATATAAATGGCTTTCCTAAAACTAAATAAATAGGAATTAAAAAATTGGTACACATATGATTTCTTAAAAATGTTTTGAGCTCCTAAAAGTTTGTACAAAATTATCAAAATACTGAGTCTGAAGGTGGCCAGTTCAATTTGGTATGACTATGCTGAATTCTGCCATAAAAATAAAATATGACGACTTCAAATCAGGTATTCTATTCTCTTAGCGACGGTATTCGGTAAACATAGTTATTTCTTGAACTGTAGGTCGTTTTTATTAGCAGAATATGGATTTACGAATAGATCCTCTATTGCGGAAAAGAAAATCTATAAATAAACGACAAAGAACAGTTAAATAAGCGTCTCCCAAGTCGTTTACTTAATGTTCCTCTGCTATAACAAGGTTTTGTTTGACAGTCTAATATGTTGTTCTGATTTAAACTTATCGGACATTTATACGCCATAGGTTCTGGAGGGCTTATAGCGAAACTAAAATGGAAATTGGACTTTAAAATTTAATATATAAAAATCTTGCGTCACAATGTTTGTGATCGTATTCCTCCGAACCGACTACACTGATTTTGATGAAGTTTTTTGTTCATATTTGGTAGGTCAGAGAATAGTTCGGAGTCTAATTAATATGGAAAAATAACGTTTGCGGGGTCACCTAGTACATCATAATTTAGTTATCACGGCGGTCTTAAGACCTGTCTTAAGACTGCCACATGAGTATATCTGAATAGCGTTTTAATGAAATCGTCTAACAAATAAAACCCTATGAATTTCTACCAAAATTGAAATATTTACCGACAACGTTACTGCGGTGTATTTTCAAACCATAATAATAATCACGAGCATAACAATCAAGTTTTAGCAGCAATTATGGGTGGCCGCGCGAATTTGAGCTTTAACGACGTGCTTTAGTTAAGCAACAATAATAATTATCATGAAACAGAAACTAGATACATCTTTCTCCATTGCGTAAGGCGACCTCCTTGAAAAGTTATGTCAGCCCGAATTAAGTTGTAAACTGACAATAGATTATACGACTTGGGTAATTTCCTTAGCAGCTTGGATTCCTTGTTTGCGTAAAAGATAAACAAATAAATTGAATTGAAATAAAACACTTGCCTTTATTTTGTTGAAATTACTACAATAAATTGAATCATCATCATTCACCCATTATGCCCCTCGGTCGGGGCACGGGTCTCTTCCCTAATGGAGGCCACACACGCTAGGGTATGCATGATGGTTTTAACCTTGCATGCATAACCGACAGGCATAACCGAGTTTCATAGAGCACATACACGTTCAGTTTGCATTCACAGTTTCTACAAACTCTCAGTTTAGCTACGTTACGGTGTGTGTAGGACGCCCGTGTACGGTATATACCTACCAAATTATGAACGACGCCGATATGATAGCTGTACTTGGCTTAGCACTTGTTCTGCAGAACAGAAAAAGAAAAAGAGATCGCACTGAATGGTCTAAGCCCTGGTTATTGAAAAGAAAGCGTTTCTCCCATGTAAATTTAATAAATGAATTGAGGTATAGGTACATCAGTGGATTACACAGACATGGTTCTGACTTATAAATTTCTATAAATTCCTCTAACTAAAGTGGCATTGCGCTTGCGACTCGCCATTTTCGAAGCAACAACGCGACGTAGCGCGCGCCGCGCGCGTGACCTTCCGCCCTCACAGACAACTAAAACTGAGAACTGTGCATGCAAGCACAAGCGAGCGCTATACACGCTCGATTATGCTCGCGCGCAAACATAACCGAGCGGCATAAAATATCAATTTTGATATTTGCTCGGTTGCATGTACATGCACCGATAACTGTACAGTTTAATCACATACACGCTAGGGCTTGCGTGTCGGTTATGCATGTACGGTTAAAACCATCATGCATACCCTAGCGTGTGTGGCCTCCAGGGGTTTAGTTTAGGCCATACTCCACCACGGGGGCCAAGTCCGGATTGGTGGAGGCTTGTAAGACTAGTGGCTGGTCTTACTGACAGAAGTTTTCAAGCCGCCCTAAGGCCTCGGACTTGGCTTAACGACTGCTATTACATGACAGCTGGCACCAACGGCTTAACGTGCCTTGCACTGACTTGGCTTAACGACTGCCCTCTATCGACTAAACAATAAATTGAATATGATTGTACTAACTACATGATCGTGCTTTGATCATAGTTTAAACTATTATTTGAGTGCCGACATGGGGCCACTTCACTGCCAGGGCCCAGTTGCTTAAAAATACAGTTCGTGGTTCACTATGACAATACGGATGTTGACACATGTTACCAATTCATGTTAAGTTATTTTTTTTTAATTAAAGACCGTATTTAAAAACGTATAATAACATTCTAAGAATATATTTATTTGCCATAAAATAAATAAAAATAGTTTAAATTGCATTATTTAATACCCATTATCACGTGACTGCGAACGTGAATCAAAGCGCGGGTGACGTCACTGACCGCTAAACAAAACAAGCTCACGTAGTCAAAAGTATCACCGGCGAACTAATTTCAACGATATTATCATAATATTATTGTAATATTATAACAATGGAGACTGGATTCATCAAAGGAAGTAGTTCTAACTTACCGAAGATAGATTCGTTGATGGTGGCAAGTTATTTTGCCCGAAATTAGAATTTTTGTGCAGCGGAGCTTAGAAACGTAAAAATGTCATTGTAAGTACGTTTGAAATACCTACCTATGGTTGGTGGGTAAAGTCAAAACTACCTATCTAAAACTATTTTGTACCTAAGTACATACTCGTATTTAAATTTTATCGTACAATACTTTTAGCATATTTGGCTTACCTACATCAAAGTGGTCTTCACAAAAATAGCTTGTACTTGTAGATGTCAATGATGTTGAACATCTTCTAGCAAGCGTTAGCCACTTTCTCCTTATTTTAGCAATTTTTGGAACATTTATGAATATTTTTTGCGGCGTACTTATTGACGTACTTTTACACATGGGTACTGCACAGCATTCGTACATCGTATTCATTTTTACACCTTTCAGAAAACTTATTTATTCGTAAGAATTCACTGAATATCAGTTAACTTTCATAGAGCGCGAGATTGTTTATCGGTCTGTGACGTCATCATACTCACGCGTTAGTTTGGAACGTTTTGGCGGGAATTTTAAAAAGTAGTTTTAAATAAGTATTTTTTTAGTAAAATGTGACGTATTTTTTCATGAAATAATTTTTTTCGTGTTTAAATAGCGTCTATCTATGAAACAAAATCCATTCCGAACATTAGTCCACATCCCTATTGTATATACATTGCAAAGTCGATTAAAACACAGATTAACTAGAAGGTTTATTCGGATACATATTAATGTAAATCGAGTTTTAAGAATTAATTGTAATTTAATGGAACGCGGCCCTGTCCGTATACTACGCATACCAAATGGCGCCCTTAAGGCGCTTGGGGTCCTAACTAGCGCCTCCAAATAAATCGTAACTTATTATAATACGTTTTTTTTTTCAAAAACTAGGTAAACATCAAAAAACTTATCTGTGATCTTATCTTATATCTGTGACAACTATTTTTAGCACCCCCAAGCTTCATAAACAAGATCTTGATATTCTCTAACAGTCACTATGAATTACCTCATTTGACCGGGGTTATGGAGTAAGGGTATTTTGGTGTTAATATTTTTGTTAGATTTTTATTATCTTAATATAATTTTTTAAGTAAATTTTACTATTGTTCAATTACGGATGAATATTAATAATGTTTTTACCAAATGATTGCACCGGTCGTGGTTTCTAAAAAAATAGATTTGTCTACTTATAAATATTTATACTCTTTTTAGAGTATATACTTTTTATACTAAAGAGTAAAAATACTAATTTTTAGCCTCTAAATAGGTTTTAAACTACCTATGAATGTATTTCTTTTTTTTCTTCTTTATATAAGATAAGATAAAAAAGATAAAAAAATTATTTAAACCACTTACTAACAAATTGTACATTTTTCCCATTACATAAAAGTATTATTGGCTTGCTAATTAATCTAGAAAATGGTTGATATTAACAATCAATCAAATATGGTAAATCCATAAACTTCTTCTAGCCTATTAAGGAAAAAATGATCTGTCCAACAATGCTATGCGATCCATCATTCACACCCACATTCACCCGATACATTTCTTTGGTCAATCTAAAAGGAGAATTCTTGCAAAATGCCCATGGGAAAATATGACCAAATATAACAAAAGATCGGGATTGGGTAACAGCTGCACTGCGAACGCAAAACGCCATTCTGAATTCCGATTTCTGGGTCAAGCTGGCAGGCGCACAATCTACGTTTTGACACGCTGAACTAGTGGCGTACAGATGGACGAGTGGTTATTCCATTCTGCCATTGAACCTTTTTAATTAAGCCTTGTTTATTAGCGTGCTGCGCCAGCGCGCAGCGCGTTTCCGATGCGGCTGTTGTGCTCGTTTGGAGAGGAATACACTTGAACAGAAGCGTTTTGTGACAAAAGGCGGGTTTGATCGAAAGCTTTGTTTGTACACACAGTGGACAACAGGAATTGGTAATAAAATACCCTTTACCGAATGCTGATATTACCCATTTTGTGCAGTATTTATTTATACTAGAGCGTTTGTGGTTTCGAGTTTAGCTGTGTTTGTACTTATAAACTGCACTGTTTGGTTTCAATGGAGTAACTTCCGGTCTTGTACACTAACAATGTGTCAATCTATTGCCAGCAGATGCCAGTTGTTTTTATTGTTTGCACTTTGACAAGAGACGGCTTGTGTACGAGAAACTGCACTTTGACAAGAGACGGCTTGTGTACGAGAAACTGTGTGTGAGTTAGGTATGATGGACTGAAGGGGTAGCTTAGACCCATGTTGTAATGTAGTCTATACATCCCACTTTAGGACACAGGCTTTCTTTTGGAGAGCAAGCCACGCATGCATACCGCGATTGAAAATTTCAAGCGCTAACATATCTCTCAGGTTTCCTCGCTTTTCTTCACGCTTAGCGAATGGTACTGTAAATACAAAATCCCAAATGTACGTGACTTAGAAGACAAAGTCATTGGTAAATGCTTGGGTTCGAACCCACGACTTTTTGAATGTCAAGCAAACGTTTTACCGACCGCTTTACAACTGCTTGGACCATAATTATTTCACTATAGGTTTTAGGAACATTATAATAACCGTTGCGGGGCTTTCTATAGAACACCTGTAATGTAGGTACTGGAGTGCATCTGCCAAGGGTTCTAGCGATGTTTTACACTCTATGTGTGGGGCATGGCTGTCTCTCACAGGACTTCATGCAGATGTCAGCTGTGCCAATTTTATTGTAAGACGCAGTGGACAAAAACAACTATCACCCCATTTCAGTCGCGAGCACCTTAGAGAGTATTGAAGGCGCTACTTAACAATATCTCCCAAAAATACATCTTCACTCAGATCAGTTTGGTTTCCGGTCAGGGGGGCGAGTCTGTAAAGTGCATAATTGTATTAGTCTGGTAATGGTCGTTTCATTTACACTATCGGTGGTCTAGTAACCAATCGCATTGCAATTACCCGGGCTACTTAACTCGGCGCCTCGCGCAATTCAATCTTCTTCGCGAGAGATGCCTATTTCATTTGCGCGGATTATACCCCTGGAATGACATTGTGCTGCTATTGCTTTCTAGACTACCAATTAGAGGCAAATATCAAACATTGTTTTGCTTATATCATCCCATTGAAAACTATGTAAGTATTAGACTCTAGGGCCCGGTCTCTATATGGATACTACAATATATTGTTTAAATAGTATAGGTCAAAAACCTATTTAGAGGCAAAAAATTCCGCCCATGCCGGGATTCGAACCCACGACCTCTGGCTATCCGTGCCAGCGCTCTTTCCAACTGAGCTAATGGGCGAATCACCGGCATCAGTAAAATTTCGAACCTCTTTACACTATTCTCTGTATTACGTACAGGTCAGTACTATAAGAGGAGACGGACGCCTGTTCAGAGTGCTTAGTGCGAGTTTTTTAACTACTCGATCGCGTTAACGTAAACTCATATTTCTATGGCATCGAGGAATTTTATTTCATTTCAATTTTAATTTCCATACTTGTCGCTAGGTGGCGCACCTAGCGACAAGTATGGAAATTAAAATTGCTGAATGCGAGTTGTAATGGTTTACGTCGAGAAGTGAACACATTTACCAGCCAAAATACGAATAAACGCGAGTGCGAGTTGTACTGTGACAGTGTTTTGCCAGTACGAACGGTTAACTTACTCATACTCACTACTCAATGCTCGATTTAACGCGGTAGTAAAGTTATTCGATTGAATCTGTCAAACTCGCACTAAGCACTCTGGCGTGTTTCTTCCACGTATTCAAGTCTTTTATCCTGTATAGTATGACGTTTTATGGAAGAAGCTGACTTACGTATCTGTACCTACGGAGCTTACTACCATTATTAAATACTGGTACCTAAAGCAGACAAATCAAGTTACATAGGGCGCAACTTTATCAGACGTGTGTGTGTGTGTGTGTGAAGTCTGGAGTGAGACAGGAGGAGTCACCTCACCCACTTTCTTTAATTTTTACATGAATGATCAGCGATTCCAATCGTCTCTCAAATTAGTATAAAACTTGACAGTTTGACGATTGAAAGTAATTAAGATTGATGCTACTTTAATGCATGCCGTATAATTTAAGCTAATTTTAAGTTTTTGTTTTTCTCATTAATTAAGTGTATTGTAAGTTCTTTATGACAATTTAGTTTAGTCTTTGAACCCAAGTACTCAGGATTTGGTGCGCATAGTTTTGGAGCAGATCTTTGAGCTCAGAAGCTTGCATGTGAGATGCTATATCGACGGCACGCGTCACCATTACGTGAAAAATATAAATATACTATTTTCTAAGGTTAACACGAGCAGTAGACATAATTAAAACTGTTTTTATACGGATTTATGCTCGTTTATTACATTTTTTACAATTTTCCAACGTTTCGGCACTTTTTCAGGTGCCGTGGTCCCGGATGACTGAGGTGACGGGCGTCTTTTAGAAAGCATTAACGGTTAGTTTACTACCCTCGGCAAAAATTACAAAAGTTAATTATGAAGTTACGTTCCAAAATAGGCAAACCAATTATTTTTTATATAAAGTCAACAATATTGATTATTAGTAATTGAAGTTAAAATTAAATTTATAAACTAATTACTTTACATGAACTTAAAAATACTGATTATTAATTGAAATTAAATTTATTTTTTACTCTACAGTCACACTTCTAGCAAGGGGGTCTCATGCACTTAAGCACTGGTTCCCATGCTACCGGTATGTTCCAACCACGATCTCTATTAAAATTTGGATACCGGCGGATCTCTATTGCCTCGCGTATCATTCTAGGGAAGAAACGGTTTTCTCGGGCTAGAACTTTAACTTTATCGAAATGTATAAAGTGGTTGGTACCGCTAAGTGTATGCTCGCTGACTGCAGATCTACCAGAGCGCTAATGTTTCACATCCGCGATATGTTCCTTCACTCCGTATAAAAACAGTTTTAATAAATTTACTAGCTATGTCCTGCGGTATTACCGCGGTTTATTAGGGAAAATGAATTATATATTAACAGTAAAATATATTTTCCCGCAGTATAACGTAGCCTATGTGCTAATCCAGGGGGTCAGCTAACTCCACTTTTATTAAAATCGCTCCAGCCATTTAAACGTGAACAAGTAACAAACATACACACTCATAAACTTTAGCCGTTATAATATTAGTGTTATGTGATTATAATATTCTTGTACTATACCTTTACAGTTCTCTAGTACCACTCCTCAAGTGCTGCGTAAAAAATGTTTTAAGCATACTCTATGTGTTATAGGCTCCACAAAACATATTCTATGCAAAGCTGCATACCATAAAGGCTTACTTAGAGTATATTACTTAGAAAACAAAGATGTCTGGTAGTATTTTAACGGATCTTACTTATTAGGTAAACTCTAATTAGGTACCTTAATTTCCGACGTCAATAAGCAAAACCGATTAAATAATTGCGATTAAACCCCTTTCATTAATAACTATGAAAGAGGTTGGTCTTAAAATTATGCTAACGGAGACGATTGTGTCTAGTATTCTAATAGTTTAATTTGAAAACTATGTGATTTTTAAGACGTGTTTTTGGGAAAGAATCAATGTGGAGTTTATTTATTAAAATGATCTCCACATCGTGACAGGCTCGGCCTAATGCGGCAGCCCGCGAGTCCATAGTAGCACTGTTTTTGTTTACACATCGATTCTCGATTTTGTAAACCGGTGCTAATTATGACTGCGTATCCTACCCGACTTCCACGACACAGGTAGTGCCTAGTGTGGGAGCTGCAATCCATCATAACTGTATTTTTGGATTTTTTATTATACAATTTATATTTTTTACACAATCCATTACTTCTGAAACTAACTTTGATATTAATGAAGTAAACATTCAGTTATTATCGTGATTAAACATTTTTGAGTTTTTATCTCATCTAATCTTATCTATTTTCTGGTTTAAAAACATAAATAGGTTTTTAAATTTGTTCCTTAGCACGGGTTAGTGCATTAAAAATAAAAATAGTGTAATACTATTTTCTGGTGTGTACAATAAAGAGTTCTAATCTAATCTTATCAAGGTGAAGGAAGGCAGCCGAGCTGAGCATGCAGGGATCAAACCAGGGGACGTGCTGCGGAACATCAATGGCATTGACTCTTCGACCATCACCCTCGAGCAGGCGCATGACATGATCGTGGAATCCGGCTTGGAGATCAAGTTGGCCGTGGCAGCGTAAGATATTTTTTTTTTCTATATAGCCTTGATTGTGTCCCACTGTTGGGCAAAGGCCTCCCCTTTCGTTCTCCATTCCTCCCTGTTCATGACCACCTCCTGCCAACCTGGTAAAAAGGTCGCGAGGTCATCCCGCCATCTCCGTTTGGGTCGACCACGTTTGCTATCTCCGGCGTATGGAGAACAGTCAGTGACAATTTTTTTGTCAACCTGCCTGGGCCCATGCTTAAGAAAAAAATATTAAAAGCCTTCTTTTTAACTGACTGGTAATTGTAATGATTTTCTGATTTGTACAGTAAGGCTTGCTTGTTTTTTAGGGTTCAGTACCCGAAGGGTGTCAAACGGGACCCTTACTCCAACTGTCTGACTAATTTAGATGTCTGACTGTCCGTTCGTCTGTCCTTTCAACGGTTTGGACCCCATTGGTGATCAGTGGAAATTTTCACAGAATATGTATTGCGGTGGATTACTTGAGAAATAATTAAATTAAAAAATCAACCTACAAATAATAGGTCCTACAAGAACGCGATTTTTAGTTTATTTATTCTCTAACGTAAGTAGATACACGTTCCAAACTTGGCGTGATCGTGGGACCTATTATAATATTCTAACCCAGGTTTTACTGTCCGGCGTGGGGGAGAAAAAATTATCGATTGTATTTCACTTAAACTGACTCGCAAAGAACCGTCATTTTATAGATAAGTTTACGGTCCAGTACATACAACAAAACGCATCTCTGCGGGTATATAAGTACCAAAGTGCAAGTCGGACTTTAAACTACACAAAGACTTTACTGAAAACTCCTTAAGAGCGCACTTAATTTGAAGCCAATATTCTGTGCGAGAGCTCGCGCAGTCTCGAGTTATTTCGTTGCAAAACAAAAACTTTCACAAAGGACTTGTCATTAGGTACACGAAGTTATATCTACCCCTGGTAGTTAGTACCTCAATACCACTAGCTATGCATATACAGACACCAGTAGCTAGATATCTGCTGAATACGACTAGCTACGTTATCAACCCTTGTATGTCCCCACTGCTGGGGCACGGGTCTCTTCCTGCATATCAGGAAGGTTAGGCCATACTCCACCACGGGGGCCAAGTCCGGGTTGGTGGAGGATTGTAAGACAGTGACGGGCCTTACTGTCAGAAGTTATCAAGCCGCCCATAAGGCCTCTGACATGGCTTAACGAATGCCATTATAAGACAGCCGGCACCAACGGCTTAACGTGCCTTACAAAGCACGGAAGCGGTCGGAAAAATGCCACTAGCGGTAGTCACGGGACGCTCACCCATCCTGTACCTGACCGCGCCTGTTGTTGCTCAACCAAGTGATTGATTAAAACTTTTTTTGGATCCCGGATGTCATCTACTGTACATCTATCACCTGAAAAAGTGCCGAAACGTTGGAAAATTGTAAAAATGTAATAAAAGAGCATAAATCCGTAAAAAAACAGTTTTAATTATGTCTACTGCTTGTGTTAACCTTCGTTATCAACCCTTGTATGTCCCCACTGCTGGGGCACGGGTCTCGTCCTGCATCGCAGGAAGGTTAGGCCATACTCCACCACCGGGGCCAAGTCCGGGTGGAGGGTGGTAAGACAGTGGCGGGCCTTACTGTCAGAAGTTATCAAGCCGCCCATAAGGCCTCTGACATGGCTTAACGACTGCCATTATATGACAGCCGGCACCAACGCCTTAACGTGCCTTGCGAAGCACGGAAGCGCTCGGAAAAATGCCACTAGCGGTAGTCACGGGACGCGTTAACCTTAGAAAATACAAGTGATTGATTCCAATCACTCGGTTCGTCTAGGCCACGAGTGCTTCAACTAGCTAGCAGTATCGGTAAACAGCTTTAAAACATATGGTTTCCACTATAACATGGGCTTCTGCATCTACGTAATGAGATTATTTATACTGCGTCCAGTGGCATCTGTAGTGTGTGACGGTACTGTATATTATAAGTCTGTGTGTTTGTGTGCGTACGTTCGACTATCTCAATACATCTTCACTCATATAAGATGGGTTAAGGGACCACTCGGATGCTGCAGTGCCTGGTACATGGTTTTAGATGGTGTAGGCTTGCCCAGCAACTATACCATCCTGACAGCTTAGTCGGCCTAGCGCACAGGAAAGACTAGTCAATACGTGCAGAGCCAACCAAGCCGCGGGTTACTTCACGATGTTTTCCTTCTCAGTTAGCGTGTGGTATTGCGACACTATAAAATAAAGCATCAATATCTAATCTTGTTTTGTACCACATACCTCAGTGGTATTGTGTCAATCCGATTTTGCTCCCAACTATTATTTCATAGTTAGTAGAACTAATTTTAATGGTTCTGTAACTCAAAAGGAAAAAAGGATCCCTTATAGGATCACTTTATAGGCTACATAAAAAGGTCCGTCCGTACGTTTGTCAAGACCCTTTATCTCAAAAACGCGTGGAGGTATCGAGTGGAAAATAAAACTGTATACTCAGGTCTACAATCCTTGAAGTTGTGAAAAATTTGTCACACTTTTAAGCTAATGCAAAAAAAGTTACGGCTGTTATGCCGCAAAAAATGTATATTTTGACACTCAAGGGGGTTAAAATTCATAAGGTACTTCCCATTGACCTAAAGCTACAAAGTTTGGCAAGTTTTAGGAAAAGAATCCGAAAATTCTGCATTTGTAATCAAATCATAAAGAAAATTGCATGAAGTTCGGATGAAGCTCGGAAAAAACTGCGAAACCCGCGTTTCGTAAAGTATTTATAATATGTACCTACCTTTCTACAAATTTCTGCGGAACCCTAGGTGACCGAATCCGTCTCGCACTTGGCCGGTTTTTTTTAATAAGAAAGTTACCAGTAGCTTTTTAAAGATGGCTTGTTTATATTATTGTCATATTAAAACCAAATAGCTATTTGCTATTTGGTTTAAACCGTAACTTGAAAGTTCGTAACTTAGAATAATTAGGAACACATAAGGCATATGTGTTATACACCACACATACACTCTACTGCCTGAAGGTTACAGGACTTCTTCAGGTGGAGAGTACGGGCTTAATTACCACGCGTGTCTACGGCGGATTGAGTGACATAATGTCAACACCTCAGACTTTCATTCCCTTCATTGTTAGCGCGTGTATCGCTACTAACACTTCACAAAAGAACTTTAAAATATGTTGTTAATTACAGACCCGATGTGGAGGAGACAACGTACTACGTTTACCAAGACGAAATCGTAAGTGTATAAGTTAGAGAGATGCTACGCGGGCGTTCTCTATGCGTAGCGTTAGCGCTGCAGCGACTGAGCGGTGACGTACCGTCGTTCTACAGCTCACGATGCGATGACATTATGAAAGTCAACGCAGCGCACAAGAGGAGGCTAGTTAAGGATTAAATTTTTGTTAATTAAGAAACGAAGCGCTCGTACCTAGGCGAACCGAGGGAGTGGAATCAATCACTTGAGTTAAACAACAGGCGCAGTCAGCTGCAGAATAGGTGACCGTCCCGTGACTACAGCTAGTGGCATTTTTCCAAGAGCTTCCGTGCTTCGCAAGGCACGTTAAGCCGTTGGTGCTGGCTGTCTCGAATGGCAGTCGTTAAGTCATGCCACAGGCCTCATGGGCGCTTTGATAACTTCTGACAGTAAGACCAGCGTCTAGACAAATGCAGCAAAGGACTCCCACCAGCTCGCCGGATCGACAATCTAAGATAGATTGGCAGCGGCTGGATGAGGATGGCCCAGGACAGAAGCAAGTGGCGTGCCTTGGTATGTCTAGCAGTGGACGAAGACGGGCTTATTTATTGATTGTGCCGGTCATCATGCTTATCAAGGTTATATAGGCTTTATAGAAAGATGATCGATCATCATTCATTTTGTTACTTTTATTTCATTACTAGCTGACCCAGCGAACTTCGTACCACCTAATAGACAATTTTTTTTTATTTTTTCATTCCGTAAATACCATCCTCGTACTTCAAGGAATATTCTAGAAAAAGAATTAGCGAAATCGGTTCAGCTGCTCTCGAGATTTGCGCTTACCAACACATTCACCGATTCATTTTTTTATTATAGATAGACTAGCTGACCCAGCGCACTTCTTACCGCCTAACGGTCGGTTCTTTAATTGTTTTTTCTCTCCGTAAGAACAATGCTCGTACTTCAAGGAATATTCTGTAAAATGAATTTGCGAAATCGGTTCAGCTGCTCTCAAGATTTGCGCTTACCAACACATTCAGCGATTCATTTTTATATTATAGATACTCGTATTACATTCGGTTGCAAATGCATAACTTGATTCTGGAATCTTACTTTACTTTCGTTTGGTGATTGCGAAAGTCTTAGTTCCAAAACGGTAGCGTACCCACAACTTTTGCCAATCTTCACACACTATAACACCTTAGTCAGACCGGGATTCTTATAATGAATAACATTTTCATACCGCAGGTAGAAAAATTACGAGAGGCCAAGCGGCGTGAGGAGCTCCGAGCAAAAAAGGAACAAAAGAAATTCAACGGAGCAAAAACGGTAATTCCCACAATGAATCCCAAATTAATTGGCAATTTATCACTCACATTTTACATAAATAGGCCTTTCAGTGGGATGACCTTTTTACCCTATCACGATGGAAAATCTAAGGCTCAAATTGTCGAAATATTTCGCTAAATACCTACACTGCTAAGGGAATTCTGGATTGCAATTAGAAGGTAATTATCCTATCACAAGTGTATATAAAAGGCTCTGTTTTTTAATGCCTGGACGTCTGTCTTTCTTATGCTGGCCGTTGAAATTCACCTTTTGTGAATGACAAACAGAATGGTAATATATAATAGAGGTACGCGTCAGTTTGTAGTAGATTTCGCAGGTTGATTTCGAACTTTGTAACAAACGTCACATTGTATGTATGGGACATACATACAGTGTGACTTCTGCAGTGTAAAGGCAGATATAGCTTAATCTGACAGCTTCGGTGGCGCAGCGGTTTGGCACGCTGACTGTAAAACCGAAGTTCTCAGGTTCGATTCCCGGCCGGGTCAAACTAGGAAACGAACTTTTCTAGTTTGTCTCGGCTCTTGGATGTTATGTATGCATGTATTTATTGTATTACATCTGTCATCGAGTTAGCACCTATAACACAAGTCATTTAGTTGTACTTAGTATAGGGCTAAAGAGATCTGTGTAATATGTCCATGAACACTTATTATTATTATTTATTATCACTAAGCGCGTCCCAAACTTCAGACATTAGGATTTTCTCGCGATATTTTCCTTTACAAGTAGCGCGTAGTATTGCTACTACGACAAAGTACATGCCGGAATTCGTAGCCACTACCTCTCAAATGCACGGCCAGCGTTCTATGGTTGCGCTACCATAAGCCTTGTAACGTAGAATTTTGTCAGATTTTTTACTCTAAAAACCTCGGAATTGCATTTCGTAATGACTCGGGATGCACATAAAATTATCTAGTTAATAATGGCTATTGTTCTTATTCTTCTTCAGGCTATACTAGTCCCTTGCTGGACATAGCCCTCCCATAATGAGCGCCATAGCGCCCTGTTTTCAGCTTGCCGCATCCAGCATCTTCCGGCAGTTTTTCGCAGATCGTCATCCAACCTGGTCGCAGGGCGTCCTACACTACGTCTGCCGAGTCGCGGTCTCCACTCTAGAACATGTTTACTCCAACGGTTGTCGGTTCTTCGCGATATATGGCCAGCCCACTGCCACTTAAGCTCGCTAATTCTCTGAGCTGTGTCGATAACTTAAACCCGTTCAATATATAACTATCCGCCCTGAAAATGTCGAAGCCTATGTATTATTTCATAATTTTCTCTATACACGACTGACGTTATCAGTATGAAAAATGGTCTGTGGTTCCAATGGCCGATGTTCCAATGTTTTCCACTGAAATTTAAAAAAAATTCTTTGTGTCTAGACTTAGTTATACAGGGGTTTTTACATTACGTCGACGATTTGTTACTCAAACGTATACTTAGGGGAGTAGAGAGCCTTTTGACTAGCAGTGAGATACAACTAGAACTGTTACAAAAACAGTCAAGTGCTAGTCGGACTTGCGCACCGAAGGTTCCGTACTACCATAGACATAATACAACACGATTGGCAAAAAATAGTTTTCATTTATTTAATTCGAGGTCCTGTTTTTATGATTTTTTTCAGATAGGTCGGTTTTTATTACAAATTTTAGGAAGTACTATAGTGTTGCTATCAGGATGGTAAAGGTGCCGGCTAAGCCTACTTCTTTCTAAAAACAATGTCGCAAGCACTGCTGCGTCTAAGTGGTCCCTTCACCCATCTAGTCTGAGTGAAGGAACCTCTGGACGCTGTAGAAATAATCTCATTACAGTCTATTTATTCTTACTTGTCCAATTTAATAAACAAGATTCTAACCTTAAAGTTGAGATTAGATGCCTAAACTAGACATTTTCTCGCAAATTCATGAACTATGTTTATAAAATTGGCAGCGTGTTATCTAAAAGAGTGTTCCAAGTTACATCATTTATGGAAATATGGCAGTTTTGGACTAAAAAGTCACAATTTAAGGGTAGAATCTTGTTAACTAAATTGGACAAGTAAGAATAAATAGACTGTACGTAGATGCAAGGCTACAGTTAAACTTTGTAGGGACTACACTTTACACTGTATTCCGTTTTTACGACAGAGCGAAAAAAACTTATTTAATCATTTAATGTTGTTTTTTTTGAGAATGATATTGAGAATTACCTTGTATTTTTTTAGTTGTTGGGTAATTGGTCACAAAGACAACACATAGTACGAGTATAACAAAAATTTTACTGACTGTAATAGGCAGTCCAATATGTCTGGTACAATTCACGACCTTTACGTAGCTTTTGGATCTTTTTACACCTTTTTAAATTTTATGTTCTGTGTTTGTTGTGTTGTTGTGACACTTTATGACGATTTTTTTTGTGAACGTTTGTATTTTGTGACGTATTCTTGTTTGCAACATATAAATAATTTTACCACAGACCCTTCCAGTTCAGATCGACTAACAAGGCGACGTAAACTTAAAAATAGGGTTTTTTCGCCACGATTAGGGTGCGGAACCCTAAAAACTACTTTCGTGTCATACTGAACATTTATCACACCTTTCCTACTGCTTCTGTCTAGAATTTTAACTTTTTTGCGCTATTTCCAGAACGACGCGTGGAGTCTCGCGTGGCCCTGCAATAAGAAACGTGACATCATGTATCGGGAGTCCAACTGCTTCTTAGTGCCCAGCCGATTCCAGGAGAAACATTCGTAAGATTGCTTGCGACAGAGGATTTTCTATGGACCAATAGGTTGCACTCAGTAGGTGCCTGGATCTGTAAGTATCTAAGAGCAATGACCCCTACTGAGTGCTACAGAAGAGCAATAGAGAAAATCAAATAAAATATTTGACCTTATTCGAGACCAATTAACCATGAAAGAAATATCGTATCCTTTATACATTTTATTGCTTTAAGTATTTTAGTACATATAGCATGAAAAAAAAAGTTGCATACTTACATTATTTTGTGTTACACTACTCCATAACCGTGAAGAAAAACATCGCGAGGAAACCTGAGTTAATGAGGTGTTAACATAGTTACCACAGCGCTTGAATTTGGCAATCCGTGGTGGCCAAGCGTGGTTATTAATTCCATACTCTCTCTCTCTGAGAGAAGGCATGTACTCTACAGTTATCCGTTTGGATATGCTACTTACTTGCTAATGCTATAGAAGAAGAGCTGATATTTTTTGTTCAGAACGCCATTAGTGTACTGTTATGAACTGAAGGTAAATAGTGTCCATAGTAAACTGCTTCATAATGAAAGTGTGAGTTTAGTTGCAGTATCTCAACGAAAATTAAATGACTGTATACGTGAGAAGAATCTTAAAGATACCGATTTGTATTTTTATTTATTTACTTTGGTTGAGAGGCGATCGCTAACGCTAATTTGATTGATTTAGGAAATAATTGTGTAAACTACCTGAGGGCCTATAATACTTTTGAAGATATTTTAAGTCGCTAGAAGATGAAATTTAAAATTAATGAATGAATGAATGAATGAATGAATGAATGAATGAATGAATGAAAAGATACATGAATAAACGAACGAAAAACTAACAAAGGAATAAATAAATAAATAAGTACTTATTATCTAATCTCTCCTTTTTTTAACTTCTTAAAATATAAAATATTCAAAACCGAAATAATAAAATATTAAAACATTTACAGTAAATAATAAAAATACAATTCAATGAGCTCTATCTGTTGTGTCCCGAAACAAGAATCTAGTGCCTAATTAGATATCAAAGTTGGTGTTGCAGTTTTTTTTATCTTTGGGTGTGTAATTAAAACTTTGCTCTATCTGTTCTTTCCCGAAAAAAGTATCTAGTGCCTAATTAGATACCAAAGTAATTGGTGTTGTAGTTTTTTTTATCTTTGGGTGTGTAATTAAAACTTTTCAATTAAATCAGTAAGATATTGAGTGTCGGAGTAAAAGTTAATAGAGAGCGCGCCCAACTTTCTTCTCAATGCAAAATATTGAAATAAATTTATTTTCTCTACTTTCAGTGAGAAAGCACTGCAACCCCTAGAAAATACAAAGGCTGGATCCATCGAAGCTACTTGAGATTATGTTTGAAAAATTTATATCAAATTAAATTACTTCGAATAAGAACTTTTCTTTTGTCTTTAATGTAGTTTTACAAAGTCAAATTAATGTCTTCTTTCTGATCTCTTTTTACTTATGCAAGTCGACAGACATCAACCTTTGAAAGGTTTGACGCAATGTCACCTTTTAACGTAAATGCGATGAAATGTGTGAGATTTGAGCGTGCGCTTGTAAGGTGGAAACTCATAATCATGCTTCACAACTCACGTATACCTTACAAACCCTTAGGGGGGAGTTTTTTACTCCCCCTAGGGAGGAGTTTTATACATATGAGGGGTGTAAAAGCAAATTTAACACTTTCCACTTTTTTAAATCTTCGTAACATGTGAAAGTTAAGAAAAAGATAAAAAGTGGAAATGTGCAATTTTATTCTATGACAGAATAAAGTAATAAAAATGAAGTAGGGGCAAAATTGACTCAATCTTTTATTAATTTAAGTATTAAAAAACGCAGATATAACTAAAATTTGGAAGTCAACAGGATTTTGTTTAAATGTTTATCTTAGTTATAGCGTAATAATGTAACTTTACAATAGTTTTTTTTTTAACATCGAATACTCCATTTAGGTCGCAAATACCAAAAAATATATAAACGCCATTAATTACTTTATAACTAAATTAAGCTTTTTCTCAATTTGACACTACTTAGACAAAGTGAGTTAAACACCTTGTTGTACATCCTTTTAAGCCCCTCATATGCTATTGACTGCACACCACTCTAGAACCTCACCGTTCGGATGAAAAGGTAAGATGTTGGCAAGTAAAGGGGGCATAAAATGTAACCGTCATTCCTTTTTGGGTGTAAACGTACCCGGATTTCCTCTATTCTCATTTTAGAGGGGCTATCCGCAACCGAGGCAACTTTCCGAATATTTAATAGCGTGGGACGCGAATTTCCACTGATTTGGAGTGGCCCCTGTTTAAACAGTCGCAACTTAGTGTTGTTTTAGGACTAATGAGCTGTTGAGGATTTCAGTCACGGTGTCTAGCCATTGATATCCTTGCAAATTATGTTTGCTTCATCGTGGTTGCGAGTTTTCGGGTTGTTTTTATGTTTGTCTTCTGAAGAGACTCTATAATGACACGGCTTGATTAAAAACAAATCGGCGTAATGTATATCCGCTTCAACCTCGAACAGAATGTTAGTTGCTGATTTATGGCCAGTAAATACTTAACTGTAGTGCTGTCTCTTTGAATTTCCCAGAGAAGAACATGACATAACGTTACTTGAGTACTTTCTTACTTATTTCCCTTCTAGCGCCCCGCGCGCTCGGAAAAAAGAAAGTTCAAAGGTACCGCATAGTGCAGGGTCATTTCGCACCGCCATTTTTTTGCATCTTTTTTGTGAACACAGTTCCGCATTTCTCAAATTAGAGAAAGTACTACGTAATTGTTCAATAAGTGTTATATATCACTACAATCTGCATAAAATGCCCTATCCGGTTATTATACTTGTAATGCTAATAAAATTATCAATAAACTTACATGATATTCAAATGACGAGATGAATTTCACTATCCACGCCATTTTGACACTACTTTGAACTTTGTCTCACTATTTTCACTAATTACTCATTCACTAGCACTGAACTAACACTTATAATATGATCTGCATATTATCTATTACTGTTTACACAATTTTCATACTCTAATTCACCAAAATAAAGCTATAAATGAATAATTACCAGGAAGAGATAAAATGACACTGACCGCCCATACAAGCGGCACAATCCGGGCTAAAAGTTCGAGGCTTTTTTCACTTTCTTTTCCATCAAATACAACAAAACTATTATTTGAAACATAATCTACACACTTTTCCCAGTAATTTGATATATAACACATGAACAAATACGCAGCGTTGCCTTCTCTAAATAACTTATAAAACTTTAGCGAGCGGAGCAACTCACGACAAAAACGCAAAATGGCGTCTGACCTAGCAAGCTCATGTGGTTTCGATGATAATTCAATTTTTTTCCACGTCACGTCATTTGATTGGTTGGCGAAAGTAATCCTTACTAACCATTGGCCAATAAAACAACAGATATTGTCCATAGAGAATGCACAGAGCATAGATAAAAAGAGTCCAATCTGAGCGTTGCATAGTGTACATACGTCTGTACACTAAGCGCTTGGGGGATTGCGCGCGGCCGGGCTGATTAGTGTACAGACGTATGTACACTAAACGCGAGAAGGGTTAACAGCTTCTTGATGGATTTGCCGTTCTGAAATAGTATATTTTATTACAAGTGCGGAAAAGCTGTCATTGCAAAGAGTTCCGACAAATGTCGGAACAAGTTGCAATGACGGTTCCGCACGTGTACTGAACGACTATTTTTTATACAGTTGCGAAAAAATGAAGCAATTTAATAAAGATTTTTTTTGGAAAATGGTGCCAACCGTAAAAGAATATAAGCAGAGTTTTTTTCTTCTTCACCCATTCTGGTAGGCAAAGGGAACTATGGCCATTCAGCCAAGTCTTCAGTAGATTTTTTTATTGATATGAAATGAAAATAAAATTTAATGAGATGAAATGAAATGAAACCTAACCTAACTCATTGAATCAAATCATTAAATCTGATATTGAAACTAATTAGTAGCTTCCTTTTAAAAATATACGTATTTGCATGAATCATAAACTTCTATGATTTTTTTTAGAAAAAACTCCATGGTTGGGTTTCTTTTTAATAGACATTATTTTAACAGTTGGGAAAGAGAACGCACGGGTTCGGGAAAGGTAAAAATAATGCACGAGTACCTATGTACTTTTTTTTCGTGTTAAAGAGAGTCCTTTAGCAACTTATGTTCTATATAACTAGCTTTCAGCCAAGTATTTATACTAAAACAGATATAAAAGTAAGTAGTTAGTCGGGTATTAAAATGTGAAAATTACTTTGCTAAATTCTGTCAAAAATCCCACAAGCACCATGCGGTTAGTTAATACCCCGCCCTCCCTCCCACTTTTTCAAGCAGAAGCAAGACACGAGCACACCATAACCGACACCAAGACATCTGTGAGAAAATGCGCGACGCGTTTCGCCTCTAACACGAGGCATCCTCAGGCTTCCTCAGGCTCACTTTTGAGCCTAAGGTGCTTGTGGATTTTCTGGCGGAATTTAACAAAGTCTATTTCACATCTATTTAGAGGCCAAAAAGTCCACCCATGCCGGGATTCGAACCCGCGACCTCTGGCTATCCGTGCCAGCGCTCTTTCCAACTGAGCTAATGGGCGACTGACCGGCATCAGTGAAATTTTGAACCTCTTTACAATATTCTCTGTATTACGTACAGGCAGCGACATCTGGCTGAAGTAATTTGCATCATTTGCCGCCCCGAGTAGGTACCTACTTTGCAGTTAGGTTTTTACGTCGGAATGATATCACTGTACCCCACATGATTATTTTCTTTATAATGCACTAACCCGTGCTAAGGACAATTTAAAAAAATATAGGTTTTTAAAATTGTCCTTAGCACGGGTTAGTGCATTAAAAAGAAAATAATTTTCACATTTTAATGTTATTATGGATTTCCACAAAGTAACGCCTGATTCCATACAATACTCGTAGTGAGTCGGGGGTGAGATTTCTGCACTTAGCCTCATAGTTGGGCTATTGTAGTAGCAAACGCTGAGGTTATGTCTACACTTCAGACGCTAGGGTTTCTCGCAACGTTTTCCGTCACTATTAGCGAATGGTATTGCTACTATACCTTCACAAATGTACATAGCTTAGAAAACAAAGTCATTGGTGGTGTATTTCCATATTTGTGACGCCCTTGCCTGGTTACCATAGTACAAGGTATTCTAGTTTGGGACCAGGTCAAGTGATTTTGTTCAGTGTAAGTTATTGTTATTAACTACAACGTTTATCGCAGCGTTATAGCACTTTCAAAACTCACCGTATTCGTCCCTTTGTTTTAATAAAGTAGGTACAGTGCTACACAAGAAATAAGTCTCCTGCGCAGATGAACAAATTTTGGATGTGCGGCAAGTTGATCGACCAATCAGATAGTTTCATTTTATGGCAGGCCGCGCGCCTTTGTTGCTATTGGTTGATTCAACGTCATCGATGCAGATGACTATTCGTTTGGCAATATTGTGTGAGCAAAATAGGTAGCGCTACTGCGGCAATCAATTCTGCACCTTATCCGTATCGGTTAAAGATCATGTTGAATGTACTTATAGCTTCGGGTACTTTCGATACACTACTTCCTAGTCTGCGCGAACGTAGATTCCCGAAGGGACTTTTATGATGTGTAATACTGTACTTACTTCTTACCGACATATAGGTAAACTGGCGTTAACCTTGCCACCCGAGTAGCTACGCAAACTGGGTGGCATCTCTACTCCGTCGACTTCGTCACTTTATCCGCTTACAATATTATCACAAGGCCTCCCGTCGTCTGGGTGTCATAAATAAAACCTAATGATGTTTAACGGAATATCCATCTCCAGATGGAAAACAATGGCCGAAGCCAACACGTCTCTTGGAGAGGCAACTTTTATTATTTACGAGAGTCATTTCATATTGGAAAGTTGCCGCGTTTGGCTCGCACGCCCTAAATCAAACAGCATTTGTTGACACTAGCCCGTGTTTGTCCGAACTCAAAGCAAGGTTTTCATTGGGAACGTTTCCGCCGAACGTTTATTTCATCAAATCAATGGTACGTGATGGGACGTGTGCCATCAGCAAATTGTTTGCGCTCCCTATGACTGCGCGAAGGGGTTACGGAGCTCTGTTTGCAATTAAACTGGTTGGTTTGAATCTGTAGCGGTATTTACACTTCAATTATTGGGCAAATAATATTGGCCTAGTCGAACCGAGTGATTGGAAAAGCAACACCAGGTGCGGTCAGATGAATATATCTACGTAGAGCAGACTATCCAACAGGTAAGAAACAACTTCGAGAATGAGGCCGCGAGAAGGATTTAATTGGGTTGAGCTGAGTTCGGAACACTGCTAGAGGTTTTCTCCGCGACTATTCCTTAGAACAGACCCTTTCATGCTTCGCAAGGCACGCTAAGAGGTTGGTGCCGGCTGTCACGTAATGGCAGTCGTAAAGCCGTGTCAGACGCCTTATGGGCGGCTTGATAACTGTAACGCACGCCACTTTCTTACAAGCCTCCACTAACTCGGTGGTAGAGTGTGGCCTAACCTTCCTGCGATGCAGGAAGAGACCCGTGCGCCAGCAGTGGATATACAAAGGAATGGTATCAACAATAAAAATGGTACTTGATGGTACGAATACCATTAAAAAATTGTTTACATGCCTTTTGACTGCACAAAGGGGTTACGGAGTTCTGTTAAACTTGGTTAGATTGAATCTGTAGCTGAATTTACACTACAATTATTGGGCAAATAACATTGGTTGAAACGCTATAGATTACGGAGATCTACGCTAATGAGCTGGGATCTCTTGTTAGTTTGATTTTCGTAGGAACCTAATGAGTTACTTGTCTTCAGTCAGCTGAAAGAGTAGAAAACAACATACACAAATCAACGGTACCAGCGGTGTTTACTTATCGAAACTTGAATCCGCCAATTATGAAGGAAAGAAAGAACAAATAAATGAATGAATGAAAATGTACTAAAATATTTTTTTCATTGGCGAGCACAATACTAGAGAGTATTTTCATCCAGCTATCTTACGCCGAACTGCGATCCCCAACCTGCATGCCCAGCGTGGGGATTATGGGCATTACCCCCTATGATAGCACAACATGGCGATCTTTAGGGGAGGGTTATGTCCAGCAGTGGACTTGTATAGCCTGACGACGATCTTACGCCGATGTGGAAAGTGAAAGGGGTAGCGCCCCAATTATAAGAAAGGGCTTGATAGATAGATAAAACATTTATTTAGGCACAATACTCAAGTCATGACATCATCACGATACATGACAAATTATAAGGTATGCATGGTGATTAAGTCCATTTTCTTTTTCTCCCGGAGACGACCAAAATAGGTCGTTACTATGATACCGTGTGCTGCGGTAACCAGCCAAACACATAATAAACATGAGAAAATACCTTGACTGAGGCCGGTAGAACCAATCAAAGTAGTGATACCTTTAGTGGTAATCAAACCAACGACTTTCATGCTAGAAGATAAGTAATAAACCGCTACACCAACAAGGCAGGCAATACTCTATTGTGGAACATTCCAGTAATGTGGCCGCTGCTGTAAGTGGAAGTTTTGAGTCGTCATTTACCTCTAGAGCGTAGCTGGCGGGAGATAATTTCTCCAGCGCCATTTCTGCTATATTCCTTTCCAACAAGCATGCAATTACTATATAGGGTATTGTGTAAGTAAAGCCATATTTTTTGCTAGATTCACTTCATAACCTCTTTAAGGGGATGTAGGTAAAAATGTGAGGAATGGTAATTTTGATTTAAAAATTACTCTTCCTCGGGTAATATGAAATTGAAAATGAAACTAACGAACGTATATTCTCCCTTTTTTAGTGATTTTTACTGCAGATGCTGTGAATAAAAATGCTTCCTAAGACTTTCTATTCTTTCATTCGTTCTCCACTAACCTTCCTGCTACGCAGGAAGAGACCCGTTTTTTTCATTATATTTGTTACTACCGTAAGTTTTTTCAAGTTCCAACAATCAAACGTTTAAACAGGAGAGCAATATTTTGAAAACGGTCACGATATTTTTTTATTTCTTATTACTTAGCAGGTGCCCACGTCTTCGTCTGTGCAGGATTTTTGTAGGATGCATTACCGAGATATCAAGTATCCTATGTCACAATTCAGATCTTTGTCTATCTGCACGCCAAATTTCATGTTCTCTGTTCAGCCGTTATTGCGTGATTGGGTAAACAACATCCAAACATCTTCACAAACTTTCACATTTAAAATATTAGTAGGAGGATTTATTAAATATATAAAAAGTAAAACCAACGACTGAGTTATCACTATTCGGGATGACATAAAGGCTTAACAAGGTGTTGTTACACACTTAAAAAAACATTTCAAAGATTTTGAATAGTAAGTGACAACCCATACATACATTAACCCTTACCTTTTTTACATGAAACCTAACAGGGCACAGACCTTCTTTTAAAGAGTATAGTCTTAAATACCACTCGTGTCTACCGCAGACATCCCTCTTTTATTACTCTTATTTTTTAGATATTTTATGGAATTAGGCGTTACTTTGCGGAAATCTTTAATAGCATTAAAATGTGAAAATTACTTTGCTACGAGTGAATTTCGTCAAATATCCCACAAGCACCATGCAGCTAGTTAATGCACCGCCGTCCCTCACACTTTTTCAAGCAGAAGCAAGATACGAACACACCACCACCAACACCAATACTTGTTTAAAAACCTATTTAGAGGCTAAAAATTTCACCCATGCCGAGATTCGAACCCGCAACCTCTGGCTATCCGTACCAGAGGTTGCGGGTTCGAATCTCGGCATGGGTGAAATTTTTAGCCTCTAAATAGGTTTTTAAATTTGTTCCTTAGCACGGGTTAGTGCATTAAAAATAAAAATAGTGTAACCAATACTTGTGTGAGAAAAGACGCATCTTTTTTTCTTTATTTGAACAGTTCGCGTGAAATTAAGACACCCCCTAGGTATCAAAAAGCTGCATAGCTGGTACAGCGACAGAACGTTTCGGACATTTGATTATTTAAGGCCTGCGCAGACGAGGGACTTTTGTCCCCTGGGGACAAATGTCCCTGAATCGGGTAAAAAATGTCCTCCAAGTACTTTGTCGCGGCCTCAACGCCTACGGTGTGCGGTCATTTGTTCCCCGGAAAGTGAGTGAAGCGCACACTATGCAAGCAAATATTCTGAGATTACGTTGTGTTGTAATTTACATGAAATTAAAGAAGAAAAGACGTTGTAAAAGAAAACACCGAACTTTTGTCCAGTCCGGTATTTTGATGTCTTCGGTAACTTGAAGGACTTTTTGTACGGGGTACTTTTAGTCCTTCGTGCGCGTTATTCAATAAAATTTATAAGAGATCTATATCGACGGACAAAAAAGTACCGGGGATAGTACCTCGTCTGCGCAGGCCTTTAAGCGAGTTATTTCATTTGTCCACTTCATCCACGGTAGCCACCCGAGTTTTCAAAGTTATTTGAGCTTGAGTCCCATCATAATCATCACGCTACCCACTTGAGTATAGGGCCTTTCCCTCATGTTCTCGTCATTCGCAATTCCCTATGCCGGCTCCAGAGTCAACCTGAGCGGAGCCAATTCGTCGTTTAATATGACAATTCGAGGAACATTGTGCGGCATAGTTTACTTGTTAATATGTGGTTTAATCGACTTTGAAATGTAAATTGAATTGTCAAAGTAAGCCATGAATTTTAGTTCTATGAAACAAACCCTGGTTAACTTCCGACGATCGGGATGCAACAAACAAATCACAAACTCTGTTTTTCGTACCGTAAGAAAGCAACTTGAAATTTTCAGACGATATAATGTAATCATCATCAACCCATAATGTCCCCACCGAGGTGCACGGGTCTCTCCCTGTGGAAGGTACAGGTCATACTCCACCACGGGGGCCAAGTCCGGATTGGTGGAGGCTTGCAAGACTAGTGGCTGGTCTTACTGTCAGAAGTTTTCAAGCTGCCCTAAGGCCTCTGACGTGGCTTAACGACTGCCTTCTATCTCACTATTATCGTCTGTACTCTTAGAATAAGAAATATCTGTGTAATTTTCATTGTTATGTACAATCAAGTGTTCTCTATGTATCTATCGGGGCATATAATAGTGAGATTTTATTTTTTAACTCTTGTACTAATCTGTAGAAAACGCCGCTAATGACATTACATATATATCCATGTAAGACTTTTCTTGCTTGTGACTGTGTTGTACAATTGTTTTCCTTTAATAGATAAAAATAAAATAAAATAATACGGTAGATTAACCTAACCAAACAAATAGTTATACTATTTTTAATGCACTAACCCGTGCTA
Source organism: Yponomeuta sedellus (assembly GCA_934045075.1). Lineage (NCBI taxonomy): Eukaryota > Metazoa > Arthropoda > Insecta > Lepidoptera > Yponomeutidae > Yponomeuta > Yponomeuta sedellus. Next base: position 13,919,153 of record OW203732.1, on the reverse strand, counting down.
AGGGCAATTTCAAAAACCTATTTAGAGGCTAAAAATTCCACCCATTGCTGGGATTCGAACCCGTGACCTCTGAGGTTCGAAATTTCACTGATGCCGGTGAGTCGCTCATTAGCTCAGTTGGATAGAGCGCTGGCACGGAGCGCTGGCTCAATTGGTTTTTAAACAAATAGTACAATTTAAAAAGTAATATACGATAAGTGGTAACAACAAACGCGCGTTTTTTTTTTATTTTTGTCATATTTTTATTGTTTAGACCGATGTTACCTTCAATAGTCTTACAAAAAAATCCTGTCCAAATAAACCCATAGAAAGAGAGCAAAGATCAAACAACTTAAAAGTCTTGTCAAGCGGAGACAGTAACTGACCGTGAATTTTTAAATTTAAACAAAGGTAAAGCTTTAACAAGACCTTTTTGACTCGTAAAAGAAGTATAAAAGGCACAACAAGTTTGCCCTAAAGTCGCGTAAGGTCACTCACTCAGGGTGTTTACGGCCGATGAATAAATAAGCTACAAAAGCGGCCAAGTGCGTGTTGCACCACGAGAAGTGAAGGGTTCCGTAGACAGAGGGGGTTTTATCCTTTACAGAACTTATTACTAGTATTACCTGACAGACGACGATAGCGGTGGTAGCGGAGCGGTGGAGAACGCCAGCCTCTCAATCGGGAGGTCGTGGGTTCAAACCCCGGCATGCACCAATGACTTTGTTTTCTAAGTTAGGTACACGCATGTTAATAGTAGCAATGCCGCTCGCTGACTGTGGAGGAAAACATCGTAAGGAAAACCCTTACGTCCGAAGTGTTAACGTACCTCAGCGCTTGCTACGTACAATGGCCCAACTATGAGGCTAAGTGCGAAAATCTCAGGTCTAACTAACTAAAACTTAGCCGTGATAGTTTTTCTTTTAAGTTCATTATTATGCCTTGATTTTTGTCTTATCGTTTCGGAGGGAGACTACGAAACCCTAAAATGAACGTGACAAAGAAAACTTAAAGATCTTTCGTACACGGGTAAACTTTCAGTTGTTTGCTAAGGGATACTGGCATCGTCGATGGGGTATATATTCAATGTATTTTGTATTAGGTACCTACTCTTAATAATAAGAGGTGGTAGCTCAGTGGGCAGAAGCATGGACTGGGAAGCGAGAGCCCCAGGTTCGATCCCGAGTGCGGGCATGTACCGATGATTTTGTTTAATTTCAAAGTTACGTACATTTGCGAATTTGTAGTCGCAATACCACACGCTAATGGTGAAGGAAAACATCGTGAGAAAACCCGCGGCTTGGTTGGTTTCCTCACGATGTTTTCCTGGCTAAGGCGGGCCTTACTCTCAGAAGTTATCAAGCCCCCATAAGGCCTCTGACGTGGCTTGACATACAAAGGTAGCGCTCGTGGCCTAGGCGAACCGAGTGATTGGAATCAATCACTTGGTTAAGCAACAACAGGCGCGGTCAGGTACAGTATGGGTGAGCGTCCCGTGACTACCGCTAGTGGCATTTTTCCGAGCGCTTCCGTGCTTCGCAAGGCACGTTAAGCCGTTGGGGCCGGCTGTCATGTAATGGCAGTCGTTAAGCCATGTCAGAGGCCATATGGGCGGCTTGATTACTTCTGACAGTAAGGCCCGCCACAGTCTTACAGTCCTCCACTAACCCGGACTTGGCCCCCGTGGTGGAGTATGGCCTAACCTTCCTGTGATGCAGAAAGAGACCCGTGCCCTAGCAGTGGGGACATACAAGGGTTGATAACGAATTGTCATATTTTGATATTTTAATTGTCAAATTCTGACATTTTAACGACACCAAACGTAGGTACGCCTCGCGAGGTCAAGCATATCAAATAATAGCTCGTATTCGCGGAGGTACCGTACCGCAAGTTTCAATCACAACTCGTCGAAAGATGCAACTCAAATGTAAACCTCACGTCACGCATATGACTTACGCCGACCGCTACAGAAAGTTGGCGTCTCTTGTGTACAGCATTATTGTACTTTAACAGTTTTCGGGCCTGGATAAGATCAGCCAATCCATTATGTGCCGCCGCTATATCTGCTGTGCTCCCAATAGGATTAGAGACCATTCGGCCATCAATGTTTTACTGTTGTTTTGTTTTACGATACAATTTTCCCGATATAATGCATTGAAAGTGGCCGCAAAGAGGTCCTTATTTTCTTATTTACAATATTACTTCTGTGAGATAATAATATTTTCCTTTCATGCGCAGTCGTGTTGTGTTAGCTCTATCTCGATTCGAAAGGGCGCTAACATTAGGAAAAGGAATATTTTATAAGGTAATATCTTTAAAAAGCCTATTTAGAGGCTATAAACCTATTTAGAGGCTAATAAATTCCACCCATGCCGGAACTCGAACTCGCGACCTCATGCTAACCGTGCCAGTAATATTTTTAGTCAACAATAATGTTAGTTAGCTGTATAAATAAAATATGTCGATCAAAAGTTGGTGAAAGAGAAGTCCCAGGGATGTGAAGTCTCAGGAGGGCATATTTCGAAAAAATAGTATAGGTTTGTATCTCACTAACTGTGAAGGAATAGTTTATTTCATTACAATTGCAGAAAGGCTGTCATTGCAAAGAGTTCCGACAAATGTCAAAACAAGTTGCAATGACGGTTCCGCACGTGTACTGAACGACTATTTTTATTACAGTTGCGAAAAAAATAAGCAATTTAATAAAGAAAAAAATATTTGGAAAATGGCGCCAACCGTAAAAAAATATAAGCAGAGATTTTTTTTCTTCACCCATTCTAGTAGGCAAGGGGAACTATGCCCATACAGCCAAGTCTTCAGTAGAATTTATTTATTGATATGAAATGAAAATTAAATTTAATGAAACCTAACTTAACTCATTCAATCAAATCATTAAATCTGATATTGAAACAAATTAGTAGGTCATAAAAACTTCTATATTTTTTTTTAATAAAAACTTCATGGTTGGTTTTTCATTATTTTGACAGTTGGGAAAGAAAATGCACGATTGCGGCAAAGGTAAAAAAAAGCACGGGTGTGTAATAGCCCACATCCCGCACGCTATACGTCCCTGTAATACGCCACTTTTTGAGCAACTGTATATGTACAAAAAATATTGTAATGAAACCGAAGTGTCTGAGGTGTTTATTTACCTCAGCACTTGAAATTCTCAATCAGCGGTGGGCACGTGTGGAAATTACGTCTATACTCTCTCTTTCTGAGAGAAGGCCTGTGCCCTGCAGTGGGATGTATATATACTACAAAAAAGAGGAGATGTACGAGTAAAAAAATAGACCAAACAAGGAATGTATTAGGGCAACCTATTAAGAATTACCTATTATGTCCATACCGAGAGGCACGGGTTTCTTCTCTGAGGAATGTATAGGCCATACTTGACCACGAGGACCAAGTTCGTATTGGTGTAGACTTGCAAGACTAGTGGCCGGTCTTACTGTCAAAAGTTTCCCAACTTGGCTTAACGATGGCCATCTTCGACGGCAGCCGGCACCAAGTACTTAACGTGCCTTGCGAAGCACGGAACCGCTCGGAAAAATGCCACTAGAGTTAGTCATAGACGGTCACCCATCCATGCACTGAATACGCCCTATGCTGCCTAACTTTTGTGATCGCCTGAGATCACTCAGGCAGCCGGGGCTACAAGCGATTCATTACGTGGACCTAAATTCATCAAGGAACAAATGTTCTGCAATACGATGATTAGTTTGCAGATTTTGTATCAAAGTAATTAGAACGTTATTCACAGGGTATTAACGTTTGATTTCGTCTGATCCACAGCAGTGTAGTCGGATTCAATTATCCGAACGGACAAACTTGGCAACAGTGTTGTCTTCTCGTCGTTTTAGTACTAATTGGTCCAAACAAGGTGAAGTCAAATATCGCTGGGTCGGAATAGAATGCACTGGCCTTGAGCTAGTTAAGTAAGTCAAATTTGGAATGATTTATTTCCATTCATCATCTTCCTTGAGGTAAATTGACATTCTAGCCAGATGTACTTTCCACTATGATTTCATATACTTACCTGTCGAAAAAACCTGGGCCATTCACGCGGAGATGATTCATACAGTTTTTTGAAGGAACTCCGATCTACGCTATTGCGTGACTTCGAATTCGTTCGACGTTTTTTAAGGGGGTATTCTAATCATGTATGAGAAACATACTGGTTTAGAAAAAAGCGCGAATAACATCGTTTTTTGTCACCAAAGTACACAAACAGACAATATCAGAAATGTACGTAAGTAAATGTAAGTAAATGTTTTTTTAAGAACTTTCAAATATAAAAAAATCTTTAGAAATGCCATCTGTATTTTCTCAAGAGAGCCACGTTCAACTTTTTTGAAGCAAAGTGACATTTTGGACTCGACGCTCGAGATACTTGTATTTCAATCAGATCTGGCACAATCACTTCAATCAATAACAACACTCAGAAGACTAAGCCATATCAAATGAGAGAACTTTCCTGTAATGAAAAATGTTGTGTTTTCTATTTTACAAACATGTACAAAATGTACCTACATGCATACTTGTACAATTGGCCTCAAGCTGGGTGTCTTTTCATGTTTGTGACGTACTTGCCTGGTTACCATGGCAAGTTATCCTTTTGGGACCGAAACAAGTGATTGTGCTCTGTGGAAAATTAAGAAAATTTAATGTTTGTTTTTAGGTGTAATAGAATTTTGGCCACCGTATTTAGGACGACTAACAAAAACGCTAATTATACTATTTTTATTTTTAATGCACTAACCCGTGCTAAGGACAATTGGGCTCAATTGGAAGAGCTCTGGCACGGATAGCCAGAGGTTGCGGGTTAGAATCCCGGCATGGGTGAAATTTTTAGCCTCTAAATAGGTTTTTAAAAAACGCTAATGTTCTTTTATTTTTTACTTTTTGTGAACCCCTTTATATTTAGTGAGCAGGTATAATTAAAAAAATATAAGATATATTTTTTTCAGTTTTAAATCTTATACCTCAAAGTATTTTGAGCAGTACCTATAGAAAAAATCCACTTTACCGTACTTCGTTACGGTACATACTTTGAATTTGGATTCAAGTGTCACGAATATTTAAAGATATAACATATTTTTATACTTGTAAATATTTAAAGTTACTTTTAATTCATTTTAATAATGAACTGTTAATACAATCAGATAACTTGCTCATAAACCTTTTTTACGTTTGCAGCTTTGATTATAAACCAATATCTAAAGCGATTTTCCAACAGTTTGAGATCAGATTAAAATCAAATGAAAGAGTCAGTGGGTGGAAACCTGAAGCGTTTCTCACTTAGTTGAGCACTATGTTTTCTGATTCATTTAATGAGAAGGAAGGAGAAATAAAAATAAAAGAAAGAAAATAAGTGTCAGATTAAAAAAAATAATTTTATAATAATTATTTTTTGATAGATTGTGGAAAATTATGTTTGTTTATACCCGACCAATAGACTATTCCTCACTTGTCCTAAATTTTCATCACATAGAGCCTTCCTGTGTGATAGATTACGTTCACTTCATATTATTATGGTCTGTTAACGTACATAAAAAAAAGCTGGTCGTGTAAGTCCGTAAGCCCGTACGGAGGACTGACGGACGGACAGACAAGCGAATGGATGTAGTGCGAATGGGCATATATATATAGAAGCATTGACATTGAGGCGACGACCTATTAAAACATACAAAAAATAGAATAGTAAGCTATTTTATTTTTAATGTGTATTAACCGCTTACCCTTTTCATTCCAATTCGCAGATACGTGCAATCAACAGCACATCAACCTTCACCCTTCACACACGAGCGCTTCAATCACTTAAGTTAAGAACGACTTTGCATCAAAAATGTAAAGGTTGACCCGCTGTCGATTGTACGAAGAGTATTGGTAAAATAAAACCCAGACAACGTTGTTGCGGTGAGAGGTGTGACAGTGATTGGCACGCCGCAGACTGTTGGCGCTGATTAACGAATATCCCACATAGCGTCGGCACAGACTACAAAGATAAGGCAAGGACAGAAGTGCTCGAAATGTAAATCGCACCCTCAAGACGATTTATATTTTATACCCCACAATTCATGACTCTCTAATGACATTGTGACTATTTTAGATAGATAGAAACGAGAACGCGAAGCGCTCGTGGCCTAGTCGAACCGAGTGATTGGAATCATTCACTTGAGTTAAGCAACAATAGGCGCGGTAAGGTGCCGGATGGGTGACCGTCCTGTGTCTACCGCTCGTGGCATTTTTTCCGAGCGCTTCCGTGCTTCGCAAGGCACGCTAAGCCGTTAGTGCCGGCTGTCATGTCATGGCAGTTGTTATGCCATGTTAGAGGCCTTATGGGCGGCTTGATAACTTCTGACAGTAAGACCCGCCACTGTCTTATAACCGGCCTATGGCCTATGGAATATGGCCTAACCTTCCTGCGATGCAAGAGGAGACCCGTGCCCCAACAGTGGGGTTGATATCATTTAAGTTGATATCTCGATATCATACAAGGGTTGATATCGAGATAGATAGATAGATAGATAGATAGAGAACACTTTATTGTACATATAAATGGAAATCACACAGATATTTCTTAACCTAAGAGTACAGACGGTGGCCTTATCACTAAAAGTGATCTCTTCCAGACAACCTTTGGATGAACTGGACGAACTGGACTGGAAATGATATGAAGGTACCATTGCTTATGAAAAAGTTAAGTATATTTCGGAAAATCATGACAATATTATGATAGATTCGATCGCCGCATAGGCGTGTCTGGTCGTTATTTGCAGTAAAAAGTCACAAAAATATATCTCAAAGGTGGCTTTAAAAATTCTAATACAGTTTGACCAAAGTGGTTTAAATTATGACGTGTCTTTAAAAATAACATTTTTCACAAATTACCCATGCATGGATACATATGTATCTATACATAAGTAGGTAAATGTTAGTTAGACAATAGATTTATTTATTCTAATGCTAAAAAAACAACCAGCTTAAAAATAAATCGAGAGTTTTATTTTCGGAAGGTCATACATGAGTCAATTGTAGTATTAGTTTCGGCCTCGATGGCGCAGCGGTTTGGCACGCTGACTGCAAAACCGAAGGTCTCGGGTTCGATTCCCGGCCGGGTCAAACTAGGAAACGAACTTTCTAGTTTGTCTCGGGTCTTGGATGTTATCTATGTATTTATTGTATTAAATCTATCGTCGAGTTAGCACCTACAACACACGTCATTTAGTTGTACTTAGTATAGGGCTAACGAGATTTGTGTAATATGTCCATGAATATTTATTTTTATTTTCTTTCCTTTATTTTATTTTAGTTACTTAAGTTTGGTAAGCAAGAACAGGAAGAGCTTGAGAACGAGACTTCTGAATGTAACAGTCTTGTAGAACCCTGGACAATCACTAACGCAACGTTCCGCGAGGAATTTCATTTAATCGTATACGCGAGTTAGGTAGGTACGTACGTAGTTTTTCTGATGGGTTTTACTAAACAGGCATTGTGGACTTCAATATCACCAGGGGCTGTTTCATAGAACTAAAATTCATGATTATATTATTTTAATGCTCTAACCCGTGCTAAGGACAATTTTAAAAAACCTATTTAGAGGCTAAAAATTCCACTCATGTCGGGACTCCAACCCGCGACCTCTGGCTAACCGTGCCAGCGCTCTCCCAACTAAGCTAATGGGCTACTAACAGCATCGGTGAAATTTTGAACCTTTTAACAATAATCTCTGTATTAGTATATAGTCGTGAGCTGTGTCTGTGGCATTGACGACGGGAAAGCAGTAGACGCTGCGGCGCAAGCCAGCGGGAATCCCCCGCAGCCAGTGTCGGCACCCGCCCCACCTATCTCGGCGCGAGCGCGCCGCGCGCTTGCCCGTAGTGTGAGACAAGCAACTGACGACGCGAGCTCCGTCTCTGCTCACCATGATTAACCCTTAATTACTCGCGTGGGGTGTATTTTACCCCAAAGCATGTTTGAACACTTGCAACACCTAATCTATAATTTTTTTAATCGTGGCATTCCCAGTAGCTGCCTAAATAGCTCCCCCCCTCCATTAATCAGTCGCGTGCGTCGTCTTGCAACGTGCGGTCGTGCCAGGAGATTGCGTTTGGGGTATATATTGCCCCACGCGAGTCTTGGTGTTACTTTTTTGACAAGTAAGTAGTAGACATTTTTATTTATTTTGTGCTCTTGTTATTAATATTATATATTATACAAACATTATGATAGCTTAAATATTTATAATAGTAATAATTAATGATAAAAATGGAACTAAACCTAAAACATTCTAATTTAAATTGTTTTGATAATGTTGACTTATATTTTTAGGTTATAACGTTCAGAATGGCAAATCGACGCCTTAGCGTCAATCAAATTGCTCAGTATTTTTTGGAATACTGAGCAATATTGGTCTTAAGAGAAGTGCTGATGTTCAGGCTACTAACTCTACGTCCAGAGGTGGCCCATCCAATTTTTACAAAAGGTGTCATATCTGCCCAAGGTCAAGAGATAAAAAAATTAGGACGACGTGTGCCAAATGCAACCAGCACGTCTGTCATGACCATTCCACCACGACGTCTGATGAATGCAATGAATAAATTGTTCCTTATTTTATTTATTTATCTCGTCAAAATGTTCCTAGAAATGTTGATTATGAATACTGTTGACTGACAGTTGATTTTTTTAAAGATTTAATAATAAAAATAATATTAAGCACTAATACTTTCTTTTATTCCCTTTTTCAAATGGGGTAAAATAAACCCCACGCGAGCGATAGTGTAACTTTTTTGACGCGAGTAATTAAGGGTTAAGCTCTGCGAATCGGAGCGAAACCTTGTCGGACTTTTCCGATATAACAACACCCGTAAGTAAATCCGGACTAAAAGTCTACATCTCTGTATTACGTACAGGCAGCAACATCTGGCTGAAGTAATTTGCATCACTTGCAGCCCCGAGTACTTACTTTGCAGTTAGGTTTTACATCGGAATGATATCGCTGCACCCACATGTTTTTTTTAATGCACCCCAACCTATTTAGAGGCTAAAATTCCACTCATGCCGGGACTTGAACCCGCGCCATGGTTTCTGAGTAGCGACAATTATTGACTTTCATAGCGATAAGTATTAACGTCATTAAGAAAACAAAAAGTGTTAATACTTGTTAATACATTACATGGTGGTAATACATTAGAAATTAATGTATTGTATTTATATTAAAATGCATACATAATGTAATGTATGTATGCATTTTAATTATCGTACAAATTAATGTATAAAGATGCCTCTTTATACATTAATTTGTACGATAATTAAAATGCTCTTTAGTAAAATGACGACATTGTCCTGTAGTATGTTTAAACACAAATAAACATCTATTGCTATTGGTAAATTCATTCACTACGATGGCAGAACTCACTTTCTATTGACACGCCAAGAAGTGTTTCAAGCAAAGAAATAAATTACTTTTTGTGAACTCTACAACTTTCCCAATTACGTGACAGAATTTCACAGGAGATTTCATAACGCCAGTCTCTTATCGTCATGAATAACTGTAACGTCCACAATTTGTGATTTGAACAAGTTTATTTTATTAGTTGGTGAACTTGCGAGGTCTCCCTCTGATCGGAGCATATTAAAAATTAATGAAATTGAAAGAACTCTCTTCGTTCAAACTTTGGGCCGTCTGAATAAAACATGCGACTTTCTGTTAGTTTTATTTGTAACGTGCTTATTTTATTTACTTAAATTGGTTGGTCTTGAAACTTTTCTTTGTTGGTTTAATGACAGGACGTAGGTACGTATTTTTCTCTATTCCTATTATGCTGGCGCCTGACTTGGCCACTCGTATTTGTGTGTTTGGCAAGTATTAACCATCCATCACTAGGTTTTCTGACGGATCTTTAGGACTGATTTTGTAAAACCTGCAATGTATAATAAATCATGTGACCATGCAAGTGAAGCGCCAGCACTAGAGTCTGTTCGTTGGCGCATCGGCCGAAACAAATACAACGCGATCTCTTGCTTTGAGTAGTGAGTAGAATAGCGTGCTTGTCTATCGCATTCTTTCTCTATATTTTCAACAAGATAGACAAAGAACGCTTTATTGCACAATAGAAATGCGAAGAATTATAATTTTCTAAAATATAAAAATGAATCGCTGAATGTGTTGGTAAGCGCAAATCTCGAGAGCAGCTGAACTGATTTCGCTAATTCTTTTATTAGAATATTCCTTGAAGTACGAGGATGGTTCTTACAGAAAGAAAAATTTAAAAAGAATTGCCTGTTAGGCGGTACGAAGTTCGCTGGGTCAGCTAGTTGTATAATAAATCTGAGCTTAGTGACAATATAATTTTGATATAAGATGATGGAAGAACATTACATTCTTACGATCAGTAGCCAAGGAATCTCCTGTTACAGATTCTACATGGCTGCTTCACTGTTTACAACGAGCTAATCTTTAATTTTTCCTATATAGCCTAGCCTTAGAACTAAGTCTTAAATACCTTCCGAGAAATTTCTCGGGAAATTACCTCTTGCTTGTAAATAACCTTGCTTTCACAAGAACAAGCCCCGTATAAAAATCTCGCGCAACAGTTAAACTAAGAACACAATGTTTCTTGCAAGCTTAGCTCCGCGCGGCGAAAGGGAAAATCATTTTTGAGAGTCTCGTGTCTGCGCGTACCTTTTTTATGGCACAGATGAATTATGATATAAAATATTTATCTCCTTTCAGGGATATGTAACGCTTTTGCTCCTCTCTAGATGTTGATACACTCACATTTTAACAAAAGAACGGTGAAATATTTTTGAATTTGAAGACGTTGTGGATGCTAGGGAAAAGTATAGAAAGGATTTAAAAACCTATTTAGAGGCTAAAAGTTCACCCATGCCGGGATTCGAACCCGCAACCTCCGGCCATCCGTACCAGCGCTCTACTAATTGAGCCAATGGGCGACTCACCGGCATCAGTGAAATTTCGAACCTCTTTACACTATTCTCTGTATTACGTACAGGCAGCGACATCTGGCTTAAGCAAATTGCATCACTTACAGCCCCGACTACCTACTTTGCAGTTAGGTTTTACATCGGAATGATATCACTGTACCCACATGATTATACTATTTTTATTTTTAATGCACTAGCCCGTGCTAGGAAAGGATTGTTAAGTAATATTATATTCAACTGTACAGCTAAAAACCAGAGTGTCAGAGGTATTCAACTAACTCAGTGTTCGAAATTGTCAATTCGCGGTGGGCACGGGTGGTAATTAAGCCCATACTCTCTATTACCGAGAGAAGACCTATGCCCTGCAGTGGGAAGTATATAGGCTACGTAAAAAATATTCAATTGACATAGACACCAAATTTGAGTTCAAGTTATATAACAATATAATTTAACTATACCTACTGTAATACCTATTTACTAGACATAAAAGTCTTCTCTGTAAAGAGACCATTATCTAGACCTGGAGAATTTATCGATAACAAGTTTACCGGTGGCGACAAATATAGATGAATTTAAAAAGACGCCTAATAACTATAAATGAAGTGGGGTTAAGAGCGCTTGTGTATTTTTTCCGCGCGAAGGATATAATGTTTTAGAAGCGAGTGAAACGAATTGCAGGTCATCTGCTGGGGCATTTGTCATGCGTCAGTAATTTGTGGAAATGCGTGGTTTTCTTCATATTTTGTCGGAGCAATTCCCCCGGTGCGATTTGTCACAGTTTCCGCGGTGAGGAGGGTGACTTTGTCCTGAGCTGTGGACGTGTATAAGCACTTTGCACTTTATTTTTACGCCGAAGTTGGACGAAAGTTTGAGTAGCTCGCGGAATGGCTACAAATTACCGCGTGGTTAAACGACTCGGTGGCAAATTCGACATCAATAACTTTAAGTTGACTGTTAGAACAAGTGGTAACTCGGAACAAGAACTCACTGCCACAGTATAATAAAAGTAGTATCGTTCCTAATATATTCTTCGAAGCGCTCGTGGCCTAGGCGAACCGAGTGATACGTATTAATCACTTGGTTAAGCAACAACATCGTGGCATCTTTTCGAGCGCTTCCGTGCTTCACAAGGCACATTAAGCCGTTGGTGCCGGCTGTCATGTAATGGCAGCCGTTAACCCTTGTCAGAGGCCTTATGGGCGGCTTGATAACTTCTGACAGTAAGGCCCGCCACTGTCTTACAATCCTCCAACAACCCGGACTTGGCCCCCGTGGTGGAGTATGGCCTAACCTTCCTGCGATGCAGGAAGAGATGCGTGCCCCAGCAGTGAGGACATACAAGGGTTGATAACGAATATATTCTTGGCAGAACATTGGCACATTTAGCAGATCGGCTTCTCATTGGACTTTTATTTTCTATGTTACGTACATTAGCGAAGTCATAGTAGCAATATCACTCTCTGACGGTGAAGGAAAACATAGTGAAACATAAAACCTGAGTGTCTGAGGTGTTAACGTATCTCAGCGCTTCAAATTGCCAATTTGATGTGGGCAAGTGTGGTAATAAGGCACTCTCTCTGAGAGAAGGTGCATAATTATGTAGGCTACATTATTGTTTTTCCTACTTTCTTCAGGCTGTATCATGTAGTCCACTGCTGGACATAGCCCTCCCCTAATGAGCGCCATAGCGCCCTGTCTTCAGCTTGGCGCATCCGCCGTTTTTCCTACAGTAATATTACGATGTCAAGTTATTCGTATAGGTACGTCTCAAATCAGGACAAGAAAAATATATAGAAATGTTGTATTAAGGTAAGTATCCATTATACCTTTTGTCTGAATAGATCGATCGGCAAGTTAGGTCAAGTTTTTTCTATATGTACCTATGCCCTACAACATAGGTACATATACAAAGGCAATTGATGGATACTCAAGCAACAGTAGGAATTTCGAGATAACGACTGATGATTGATCGACAACATTGGCGAAATAGCCTTGAGACTGAAATGGAAATGGGCGCGATACATGGTGACACAGATCACCCCGTGGCTTCCGAATATAGGGCCGAGTTTCATAAAACTGCAATTTACGAATTGCAGTTTTATGGAACTTTTTTATGACAATTTGTTTTTCATTGCGTAACAAGTCTACTTGTTAATCTCTGGGTTAGTGCACTTTGCAATTTACATAGAATTGTATTCAACCATTATACTATTTTTATTTTTAATGCACTAACCCGTGCTAAGGACAAAATTAAAAACCTATTTAGAGGCTTAAATTTTTACCTGGCACGGATAGTCAGAGGCTGCGGGTTCGAATCCCGGCATGGGTGAAATTTTTAGCCTCTAAATAGGTTTTTAAATGTAGTCAACCATGATTGTTAGTTTTATGAAACAGGGCCCAGAGCAAAGGTCAGTGGGTAGACAAATTCATAGAGTTGTGTGGTTTTATCTAAGTAATAAATAATAATAAATAAATAAATAAGTATTTGTGGACATATTACACAGATCTCGTTAGCCCTATACTAAGTGCTTATATTATCATCATCAACCCATTATATCTCCACCGAGGGGCACGGGTATCTTCCCTGAGGAAGGTATAGGCCATACTCCACGACGGGGCCCAAGTCCGGATTGGTGGAGGCTTGCAAGACTAGTGGCTGGTCTTACTGTCAGAAGTTTTCAAGCCGCCCTAAGGTCTCTAAGTGCTTACATATCCCTATTATTTTGTACTTATTAAGATACTCAAAGTGACATGTGGCGATGTTGTGTGTGCATGCTTAGGCCATGGTGGCGCAGCGGTTTGCCACGTTGACTGTAAAACCGAAGGTCTCGGGTTCCATCCCCGGCCCGGTCAAACTAGGAAACGAACTTTTCTAGTTTGTCTCGGGTCTTGGATGTTATCTATGTATTTATTGTATTAAATCTATCATCGAGTTATAGCACCTATAACACAAGTCATTTAGTTGTACTTAGTATAGGGCTTACGAGATCTGTGTAATATGTCCATGAATATAATGGTTGTGATCTGTATTGTACACTAAATCCAACTAATATTATAAACGTGAAAGTTTGTAAGTATGGGTGAATACTTTTTCACGTAAAAATTACCTAATGGATTTTAATAAAACTTAACAATAATATAGCTTATACATCAGAATAACACATAGGCTACAATTTATAAAAATATTGTGTGAATTGACCAAAATACGATGATGAGTGTCAAGATAGTAGGAAAAAATCTACCATCTTCCAGCTATACGCAGACGAATTGGTGGGCATCAGCTAGAGTAAGTAAAATAAAATATAATAAGACCAGCAGGCCTATGGTCAGATAATGTCGTTGAGTCCGCAGAGGGTCAGTGGATGTGGATGGCACAGAACCGTGAGAGTTGGCATTTTAGGGAAAGGGCCCAGCAGTGAATAGTAGTGTACTGATGATGATTCATTTGAGCAGATTACTTAACGCTAGAACTAGGATATTTTGGTTGTGAACGTTTCAAATGGATTTAGCTAAAATGACGTCATGTAAGTGTGTAGTATGAACGCTGAAGACAGGGCGCTATGGCGCTCATTAGGAGAGGGCTATGTCCAACAGTGGACTAATATATAGCCTGAAGAAGAAGAAGTGTGTAGTTTGCATCATGTTAGGGTTGATGTGCTATTTACTGTAATAAATTGTGAGGTCTCTGAGCAAATACATTGCTGTCTGAGTATTGCCTACATGTACAAGCGTATTTACCTATCGGTATTGCCAGCACCCTTCATAATCAGGTAAATATTCAAATTTCCTTGTCATATTTTACTTCGCGATTAGAAAATGCCATTGTCACTGGAATCTGTGTGTTTAAGAGAGGGGATCTTAAAGAGACAAAGTTATAAGAGCTATATTCAAAGGCGGTTGCGCTAAGCTGATATGATGAATGGCATGTTACTTAAGGCCAAATAAATGGTACACTTTCCTCTTTACTTCCACATCGTTTCACAGAATGACAATCAAATATCTGAACTGAATCTACAGCAATTGCATTCCGATGCCGTTTCGATTCCATCGAGCCAAAACTAGTTAACGACAGGGTGGAAATTTACGACTAAACCGCTGCGGTGCCCTTGCGGCAAGAGAAACTACCTGAACCTTTGTAGCAACTGGTAAGCGTTTTTAAGAGACCGCATCTAAGTTTTAAAGCCTTGCAAACTTTATTCATAGATTCGGTAGTATCGCCAGCAAATATATTTATGTCTTCAGCGCTTATTAAGTATGGGTAAGTTCAGAAGTGTAGCAGGCTGAAGTGGCAATGGGCTGGTCACATCTGTCGCAGAACCGATGATCGTTGGAGCAGACGGGTTCTCGAATGGAGACCACGACTCGGCAAGCGTAGTGTAGGAGGCCCTCCGGCCAGATGGAACGACGACCTGAAAAAGGTGGCTGGTGGTGACTGGATGGCGAAAACGGGAGATCGGGTCTTGTGGCGCACGCTGGGGGAGGCTTATGTCCAGCAGTAGACTGCAATAGGCTGAAATGGAAGTATGGGCTGGGTCTTGGCTTGTTCTGTTGCTTATAAGGATCACATATCCACAGGCGAGAGAAGGGAGGGGGGGTTTTGTCCCACTATCGGGTAGCGACATCTCGCTTTACGCTATGAATTAAAACAAGATGGAGCTAGCCAATAAAAACTTTTAACGTACCTAACTTTGTGTTCCGGTAGCACGTTTACTATTTATCAATTCAATAGTTTTATTTCGGGAGATGTCCATAGTCTTAGTATTATAGATATTTCTTAAGTTATGAGTTTTCGCACTTATGGAACTAACTTAGTTTGAAGGAGTTCCGTGCGAAGGATATCGTGAAGATGTCAGAATAAAACGGAAATGGAGGGACGTCCCCCCTAGTGGGTCGGCAAGAAGTGACTACAATAGAGACTAGTGGAGAGCTTAAGGGAAGGTTATTGCCTAGCAGTGGGAGGCTACAAAAAATGCAACCCTTTTAATAAAACGACACGCGCGTCATTTGTCATATCTGTAAGCTTTGGTAAGTAAATATTGTAAGAGCTTTATCTGTTTTCGGTCCATTTGTGCGTGAGAGCCTTAACTAACGTAAGCCGCTGACTGGTCGCCTAAGTGGGCGTGGCCAACGACTCGTGAAAATCGCTTGGCGATTTATCACGAAAACTCGCCCCGAGGAGAAATTACAGGTTTTTATTCTTACCCCATTTTTTCCCTAAATGGGAACTGGGGAGGTTCGCTTTAATAGGAACGCACTTTGCTACAACGATAGTTAAGCGAGACCGTGTAGTTAAGCGAGACCGTGCGGCGGTTACACGTATTCGAAAGAAATAATGCATGTTGGAAATTTTCCGAAACTTCAACGTTTCGGAAACTCCGAAATTATTAAGCGAGGAGCCTGGATTTTAATCTATTAATTTATAAATGCATGTATTTTAATTTTAATCTATATATTTTTTTAATTAATTACTTATTCAATGTATTTTGATCAATTCTGTTGGGGAAAATTAATGACTGTAATAATAATTAAAAAAAACCTGGACCGACCAATTTAAGTCCACTGTGGGTAAACACAATGAATGCACCAAAGCAGCATCTAACCAAGAGAGAAGTATTGCCATCATGAGCCACGCAACATCAGCCTACAATCGAGTCTCCTCATGAGGACCACGACCGCTCTCTCAAGAGCGTACTTACCAAGAAGAGGAAAAAGAAGAAGTAAAGCTGATGACATAAGAGTGTAGGTTGGGGCTCCATCCAGATATACGCGTCTCGATATCAACCCTTGAATTTTGCATCGCAGAAAAGTTTGCCATACTCCACCACGGAGGCCAAGTCCGGATTGGTGTAGGATTGTAAGACAGTGGCGGGCCTTACTGTCAGAAGTTATCAAGCCGCCCTCGGTCATAAATGTACAGTTTATGTGTATTTCCTGGTGTGTTCAATGAAGAATTCCAATTAAATCTTATCTATAGTGTCGGGAGGACGTGAAGACTTAAGTGATTTCGCATATATAATGTTTTCTTCGTTAACCTACATTTTCATTTTCGTTTCTTTCCATGATAACTCAGTCAAGATAAACAATAACAGCTTTGGTATGAATTACCAATTCTCGGAAATATCCAGCGGTGTTCATTCTCTGAAAGTGAAGCTTGTTTTGATAAAAATCATCCCTAAAGTTAAGTGATTGACTCTCAGGGTAATTCAATTGGCTTCTAAACTGCTTCCAATTTGATTCTTAAGTATAAGTGAGTAACTCAAATACAAGGAAAAATTACGCATAGCTACCTTACTTAAAATATAACAGGAAATGTTCCCCTAGAATTATATGATTTATGTCTTTTGCTTTTTATGCAATCCTGGGAGATAGAAAAATATTATCTCGCATTTGCTGTTATTACAGAGGTTCTTCTGAAAACAAATATTAGGATGTAACCACGGTATAGAAAATGAGACTCAAATAATACTCAGAGGAAATTATTGTTACAATAGAAATGTTTTTCAATGCCAATCAAATACAACGGTAAGTTTGTCATTAGCTTTAGTTATTTATTTATTTATTTATTTATTTATTTATTTATTTATTTATTTATTTATTTATTTATTTATTTATTTATTTATTTATTTATTTATTTATTTATTTATTTATTTATTTATTTATTTATTTATTTATTTATTTATTTATTTATTTATTTATTTATTTATTTATTTATTTATTTATTTATTTATTTATTTATTTATTTATTTATTTATTTATTTATTTATTTATTTATTTATTTATTTATTTATTTATTTATTTATTTATTTATTTATTTATTTATTTATTTATTTATTTATTTATTTATTTATTTATTTATTTATTTATTTATTTATTTATTTATTTATTTATGTAAATTTTACTGCAAGTATCGACGTAAATATATCGTCCTAAATTTAGGAACCAGGCACTATTATTAATAATTTGTTTGCTTGTTTAATTTTATTGGTTTTATATTTACTATGACGTGTTACTTGGTATAATAATAATAATATTGGCCTTTTGCATCTACTTAATGGGATGATTTATACAGCGTCCAGTGGCATCTTCACCCACACTAGATGGATGAAGGGACCACTACGACGCTGTAGTGCCTGGGACATGGTTTTATAGATGGTGTATGCTTGCCCTGCACCTATACCATCCTGACAGCTTAGTCGGCCTAGCCCACAGGAAAGACTAGTCAATACGTGCGGAGCCAACCAAGCCGCAGGTTTCCTCACGATGTTTTCCTTCACGGTTAGCGTGTGGTATTGCGACTACAAATTTGCAAATGTACGTAACTTTGAAATTAAACAAAGTCATTGGTACATGCCCGCACTGAGGATCGAACCTGGAGCTCTCGCTTGCGAGGCCATAATATGGTTCTACCCACTGAGCTACCTCCGCTTGGTATATGGATTTTGATTTAACTTAAAGAAAATATTAATGTTATTAGAGATTAGATGTCGTTCTGCTTAGTTGTTCTGAAGAGACTGAACCAAAGTATTAACTTAGTGAAATGTTCATCTCTGCAACTGGCCCTGACTAGTTTAGACATCAGGCATTCATTATTTAGGTGTAAGTCCTATAATCTTATATCTAAAATATACTTCACGTAATGTTATTGTACCATAGCTGCGCAACTCTGATTTGGATGAATAAATAATTTAATCTTAATAATACTGGCGATAAGTTATCCATTTAACAAAGTAAATAAAATGGCACGAAACAAAAATGCGATAGATGCTACTATAAGATAGAAGTTTTCTTCTTGAAATAATTATTTTTTTCATTAGTATGACAATATCACTTATCAACTTGTACACTACCTAGGTAATTTAAATTGTAAATGACATTGTAACTTTCCATTATTTGGGCATTTTATATACCTATAGAATTAAGAAAACTAATAATATTTGTACGCCGCGAGGCAAAATATGGCGAACATTTTTTCATCTTAACCACGTGCATGTAAACACCCATATTTGACAAATAAAGGCATTGTATTGTATTGTTAAAGTAAAGCTGTATTGGATTCTTAAGTATCATGAGATACAAACATGCGCCGTTTTTATAAGGCACACACAGAGCATTATTACTTTGTTTAGGTACCTATTTATTTATACTATTTTTATTTTTAATGCACTAACCCGTGCTAAGGACAAATTTAAAAACCTATTTAGAGGCTAAAAATTTCACCCATGCCGGGATTCGAACCCGCAACCTCTGGCTATCCGTGCCAGCGCTCTACCATATCTATCTAAATAGGTTTTTAAATTTGTCCTTAGCACGGGTTAGTGCATTAAAAATAAAAATAGTATAATCATGTGGGTACAGTGATATCGTTCCGATGTAAAACCTAACTGCAAAGTAGGTAGTCGGGGCTGTAAGTGATGCAATTTGCTTAAGCCAGATGTCACTGCCTGTACGTAATACAGATAATAGTGTAAAGAGTTTCGAAATTTCACTGATGCCGGTGAGTCGCCCATTGGCTCAATTGGTAGAGCGCTGGCACGGATAGCCAGAGGTTGCGGGTTCGAATCCCGGCATGGGTGAAATTTTTAGCCTCTAAATAGGTTTTTAAACCTATTTATTTACATTCAGAGCTAACAGACGTTTTAACAAACAAACAAGACAATTATTTTTCTTTTTCCTCTGTGTTTTGTTCGGTACACATTCATTCCGAAATTGTAAGGTAAAAAATGTTAGCTTGCTAAAATTACTTAACGGGCAACGAAAAATGACAAACAAAATGTGACATTACTGTGTACTTTTCGAGGCTAATAATTTCAGCCACGTTTCAGCGATTATCGTACTTTTTCTGCATCTGCCTACCATGCGAGATGTCCCGGGTTCAAAGCCCGGCTGGGGATTTTGATTCTTGAAATCAAATGATTTTATTCAAAGTAGCACAGAGACTGCGGCTTAATGAACGTTACAATTCAAACTAGGTGTCCATTTCAAAATCTACTAATTTTGTAGGGGAGTAAGCTAAAAAAACACTCCTAGATTTTTTTGTATATTTCCCTTTACCTTGGTTTGATTAATATGCACATTTATGCCAAATTTCATCTTTCCCGTGAGCGGTGGTAGCGCAGTGGGTAGAACAGTAGACGCGTAAGCGAGAGACCCAGGTTCGATCCCCAGTGCGTGCATGTACCAATGACATTGTTTAATTTAAAAGTTTTGTACCTAAATTTGCGAATTTGTAGTCGCAATACTACACGTGAAGGAAAACAAAGTGTGAAAACCCGCGGCTTGGTTGGGTCCGCACGTATTGACTAGAGTTTCCTGTGGGCTAGGCCGACTAAGCTGTCAGGATGGTATAGGTGTTGGGCAAGCCTACACTATCTGAAACCATGTCCGAGGCACTGCAGTTTCCGAGTGGTCCCTTCACCCTTCACAAGTGTGAATGAAGATGCTATTGGACGCTGTATAAGTAATCTCATTAAGTAGATGCAGAAACCATCTTTCCAGCACTAAGTCAGCTCCCGCACATGTCTGTTTAATTATGCAACTGTTGCAAAGAATACAACATAAAGGTATAAGCCTCGTCAGTCACCAGCTGCCTTCCACTCAGGTTGATCCCATTACGCCATGTTCTAAGGATCCTCGAAATAGGATTACGTCGAGTCGGATCGGACCCTCTCAGGGAACGTACGGATTACGGTGTCAATGCAAACATGATCAGCAAAAATATTTTTCGTGCCGATGTGCTTGGAGTTCCGAGTGGTTGTTATTTCATCATTCTCGAACTCGGATCTCGTTTTCGTTCAGTGGGATGTCGGAATGTAATATGACGTTGGCTAGTGAACTAAACGATCGATATCAACCCTTTTTATGTCCCCACTGCTAGGGCACAGGTGTCTTCCTGTATCGCAGGAAGGTTATGCCATACTCCACCACGGGGGCCAAGTCCGGGGTGGTGAAGGAATGTAAGACAGTGGTTGGCCTTACTGTCAGAAGTTTTCAAGCTGCCTATAAGGATTCTGATATGGCTTAACGACTGCCATTATATGAGAATCGGCACGAACGGCTTAGCGAAGCACGGATGCGCTCGGAAAAATGCCACTAGCGGTAGTCAAAGGATGGTAACCATGCAGTATCTGTCCGCGCCTATAGTTGCTTAAGCTTCGTGATTGACGGCCACGGGCGCTTCCTCAGCCGCACTCAACTCTTAAAGGGCTTCAAATAATCTGATAAACTAGCCTTGCATTCCCGAAAGAGTGAATGTTTACAAGATCCCTCCCTTCCCCTAACCCCGTTACATTTAAACGGCAATTCCCCGTTTGAATATTATTATTGTGTTATTGTAGCTTAATAAAACGCGTAATGGTCCATTCAGTTCCCTCGCACCAAATATTCACAACGAGTGAAATAGCTCAGAAGGACGGCGGTTTGGAATAAGTCTACCTACCTAGGCGACTACGATTCACACTATGTTGTAAAATACATTCAATTGTTATGAAGCGCCATCTGTTGTTCAATTTTCAAAGTAGTGAAAAATTTAATATCAATTACTTTGTTACAATTTCCAAAATATACGTGAAAAACAAACAAAAATATATTTTCTCTACTGCTAGGGGACCACAAGTTCAATATAAGCGTTATTCCCACTATCTCGCTTTACGCGTTGAAATAAAGTCAAAAAACAAAGCTTTAGCCGATAAAATTTAGCAGGATTCAAACTTTTGTTTCAAAGACACACCTCCTAACTGAGCTATTGTGTTATGGTGGCAAAATCATATTTTTGTTGTAATTATGGTCCTCGCGATTAAATTTCCCTTCCCTTAAATTAAATTTGATCAACATCGACATGTTACACCGATCTAGCATGACGACGCTATTTGCGGGTTTCAACGTGCTCAAATTAAAAATTTCACTACTTTCCTGTATATTAATTCTAGGGTCGGAGGACGTCGATCACATAAATCAGATATACTACATTTCATACAAATCTCTGTAGCCGTTTTTGAGACTATGATTATTGTTTTTTTACTTTTTTGTACTAACTTGATCTTCAAAATCACTACACAAGCTTCGAAATTGGTATTATTGTAGCGTAAACTTAAAATCGCTAACAAAATACGCATAGGCCGATTATTACAGACATAACTCAAAATCGCTGTCGCTTAGACCGGAGAAAGACATGTTGGTTGAGAAAATTATGGGAGTGGACCGGAATCACAAGTACTGCTGAACTCAGCAGCACTTGCGGACAAAAAAAATATGCAGAGCTGACTGCCAACCTTCGCTAGTTGAAGAAGCACCATAAGAAGAAGAAGAAACTCAAAGTAATAATTAAAATAAGTAAAAGTATGTTAAATTAAGCTTTGGATAAATACCTGCTTATCAGAAACTTAATCAGAGTTTTTAAGAAATTTCGTTCTCACAAAAGTAAATACAACACGTGCATGATATTTTTTTTCAGTTCGTGCATTAAAGTATTTTCTATCTGTGTATCTATCTACATACGTGGAGCACAAAAATTCTTTGTGGTACCATATTCGCATGTACCAATGATTTTGCACGTTATAAGTTTTGTACTTTTGTGAAGTTATAGTGACCAGTCGCTAACTTTAAAGAAAAAAATCGTGAAGAAACCCTAGTGTCTGAAGCGCAAACATACTTCAGAGCTACGTACAATGTCCCAACTATGAGGCCAAGTGCGGAATTGTCAGGTCCAACTAACTACATTGTTTCATGACATCTCTCGGTTAATGTAATAAAGATAAAAAAATGCTGTAGAGGAATACTATAAAAGTTTTGTCTCTGCCTAAAAAATGTATGTTTTGGACTGATATGATTCAGCGGGATAGCTGACCGTAGAATTATTAAATTATGACATTAATGCGCTAAAAGCGCGAGTCGTACCGTCGTCGTTATTTCACTTGTACTGACGACACTTTAACACTCGTCACAAAGTCACCCATAACTATTTAGAAGCTGATTTACTGTCTATTGTGTCTATCCTCAGTAGACAGCAAATCAGCTTTTACACGCTTTCAGTTCTTAAGCGGCAGTTCCAAAGTGGTGGGTGAAAACTGTGTTCGGTCAGCCGTTCGTTTCTTTAAATTCTACGCCCGGGATAGTAGGTAAAAGTTTTACGATGCCGAGTCGGGGGTGCCAGTTAGGCTAAAACCGAATTTCGACGAAATTGCCCGAGTTGTTCAACTCGTATTGCCTGCGTTACAACTACCGGGTGAGAAAAAGTTTTATTTACAATGAAAATGAAAATAAAACTAAATAAGAAATGAAATGCTGCTTAGTCTAAAAGGCACTATTATCAAATTTGAAACGTCCGTAAAGATGAAAGATAATGATTTATTCCTTTGCTAAAACATGTGTAAAACATGTCTCATTCAAGATAGATAAGCAAGCATTTTCGTACCTAATAAATGAAATAACTTCGGATCTACATCTGCTGACGTACAGTAACAGCAGCGTACAGTTAGACCAGCAACAGCGAATAGAATAGAAAATATTTATTTGTCTTCAAGGGAAACGAGGCACAGCAATCACTTATACTAGAGGCAAAATGATATCTATCATAATTTTCATGACAAACTTGGCAAAGTAACTGATCTATTTTTTTGTGCGTGTAATCTTCAATTGTTATCAAAAGTATATGATATGGAAATGTCAAAACATCAAAATGCTATTATTAAGTGTACTGCCAGTTTCGAATGTTGAGTTTGACAACTCAACTATTTACAATGACAACCAAAACAGAGGTCATTGATTCGTTTTGTGCCCGCTCCTCCCCTTTCGCCGCCTGCTTGCAAGTAGCTTTACGTTTCGCCATCATCGCTATCATTTACCTATGGCTACAAATAAAGAAATTAATTGATTCAATTGAAGCGCTCGTGGCCTAGGCGAATCGTGTGATTGCATTCAATCACTTGGTTAAGTAACTACAGGCGCGGTCAGGTACAGGATGGGTGAGCGTCCCGTGACTACAGCTAGTGGCATTTTTCCGAGCGCTTCCGTGCTTCGCAAGGCACGTTAAGTCGTTGTTGCCGGCTGTCATCAACGACTTAACGTGCATCAGTTATGACAGTCGTTAAGCCATGTCAGAGGCCTTATGGGCGGCTTGATGACTTCTGACAGTAAGGCCCGCCACTGTCTTACAATCCTTTTTTTTTTTTTTCACCCAGGAGAAACCCCAATTACGGGTACCACCGGCTCGGGGGAGCACGGTGGTTATGTCGGACTCCCCGCCCTGAAAAGGGCGGTATACCGACTAAAACTCCTGGGGTGTTCCTCCGCACCGCAAAGGACGGGGCCACGGGGACGCTTGCGCACACTTCCGCGACCCCGTCTGCGGGCGCCCTTTCGGGCACTCCTTCGGCGGCGCTTCTGCCCCGTCGGTGCTCGACGACGGGGCTAGAAAACGCCGCATCTCTTCGTTGGAGCGCATAGGGGCCAAGTGCGTATGATCTTGGCCCCCATACGCCCCAACGCGCCGCCCCCTCCATCCCATCGCAACCCGGTCGATGAGACGGGGAGGGCGGCGCACCTCCTCGTTGAGGCGCGTGGGGGCCCAAGCCCCGGTCCCCACACGCCCCACACGTGAGGCCCGTCACGTCGCCCACCAGCACTTCTCTGAAAGCAGAGAAGGCGGTGAGCGACCGCGCAGGCCCCCTCCGTGCCAGAAGGCACCCTCGGAACACGCAAGGGCGCCTTCCGGCCCGCCGTGATGGAGGCGGAGGGTCCCCCGACCCTCCGCGTCCCGGCGGCCACTCTGGTCCGACTGGTACGAGGCGCGCGCGCTTCCGCGCAGCGGCGCCCCCCCCAGTCGGTCCTTCATTCGGTTGGTCGCCTGGGTCCCGCTCCACAAAGTGAAACAGGGCCCACGCGATCCCTCCCGCCAGATTTTTCGCCGCTGACCAGCAAGATCCCATAAAGAGAAGTTACTGACCAGCGCCCAGGGTGCACCGGCCCTTGCCACTTACCCCTCCCACTGGTTCAAGATGAATCAGTAGGAACGGAAGCGGAAGGGCACACGGGGAGGTAATCTGGCATCGCACCCCACTGTCTTATAATCCTCCACCAACCCGGACTTGGCCCCCGTGGTGGAGTATGGCCTAACCTTCCTGCGACGCAGGAAGAGACCAGTGCCCCAGCAGTGGGGACATACAAGGGTTGATAACGACAATTGCATTGTCCGTCCATCCGTACATCTCTCCGTCGGAACTTATGCGTATACTCACCCGTACGTCGGTCCATCGGTCTGTCTGTTTGTCTAGCCTGCACTAAGACTGTCTTGTACTTGGATTTTTTTCACTAACAGCAAAATTTAATTGGGTCCGTCCTATTATTTCCTGTTACCAAACGCAACAAATGGTTCTGATCGATTCTAATTTAATATTTTTCGGGCCCGAAAACAGTACAACAGGAAAGCAATTTTGCACCCTATGTCCGAGCGCTTACGGGTTAGTAGGTACCTAACGTGGTAAATTGGTAAATTAGATCATGAAGGCAGTGCTCCCACGAGTAGGCAAACGACCCTCGTGTTCCATCAAACCAATTACTGAGTGACCAATACATCTGAAGACTTGGCGGATGTTTATAAAAAATATTATTATACTTTATTGACTCGAAACCATTGGCCTTTGTTTGCTTCTACGTAATGAGATGATTTATACAGCGTCCAGTGGCATCTTTATTGACTCGAAACCATAGTTTCGTTTAATTTCAAAATTATTAGATATTTTAAGTCATAATAATTAATGCGGCCTATACACAATCCACAGTAGGGCTTTCTCTCGGAGAGAGTATGAGGTTAATCACTTAAAAAAATTAAACACCAAAGATATTCAGGTTTCCTCACAATGTTTCTCTTATGTTTCTCTTGACGACCTCGGTGGCGTAGCGGTTTAGCACACTGTCTGTAAAACCGAAAGTCTCGGGTTCGATCCCCGGCCGGGTCAAATTAGGAAACGAACTTTTCTAGTTTGTGTCGGGTCTTGGATGTATGTATTTATTGTATTAAATCTATCATCAGGTTAACAGCTATAACACAAGTGATTTAATTGTTCTTAGTATAGGGCTAACGAGATCTGTGTATTATGTCCATGAATATTTATTTATATATTTAGTTATATTGTTAGGTACTGTAACTTCACAATGATACGTACTTGGAAAAAATATTATTCATTGATACATTCATGGATTTGAATCAATTAGAGAATTCGAACTCACTACCATACCTGTTCCGAAACCAATTCTTACCGCGGGTGTCGTAAACGGCGACTAACCGGGGGGTGGGCAGCAGCGCCCCCTGCAGTGCAATTCCACCGAACTGCGATCCCAACCCGGGAGGGAGGGATTATGGGCATTACCCCCTATGATAGCACAACGTGGCGCTCTTTAGGGGAGGGCTATGTCCAGCAGTGGACTAGTATAGCCTGACGATGACGACCATCTTCTTCAGGCTATATTAGTCCACTGCTGGAAACAACCCTTCCCTAATGAGCGCCATAGCGCAAGGTTGTACCATAATTTGGGGGTAATGCCCATAATCCCCACGCTGGGCATGCGTGTTGGGGATCGCAGTTGGGTGGAATTGTACTGCAGGGGGCGCTGCTGCCCACCCCCCGGTTTGTGTCCCATAGTCGCCTTTTACGACACCCGCGGGAAGAATTTGGGTTGGTGCTATTCTCTATGCCGATACCATAAATCAGCAAAGCAGCAGCAACGACCATACCTGTATGGTAATCAGGCATAGTGCCGCTGAAACAACAAGGCGGATAACATACAATGTTATGGCGGGTGCTAACCAGCGCCACCAATGGAATAAAAATCATAACTCGTTTTATAATACGTTTAGTACATACTTACAGACATAAACTCACGCCTGTATCCCAGAGGGGTAGGCAGAGACCAGGGACTGCCACTTGCCACGATCCTGACAGATCACCTTCGCTTCATCAACGTTCATAAGTCGTTGCACGCACGCACGCCGGTTCCGGGTACATTTTATCTTTCCCTTTGCTAATACATCCCCTATTTGGTCGATGTAAGTCCGTCTGGGACGTCCCTTACCAGCCTTTCCACTCACATTCGCAATATATACTTGTTTCGTCAATCTTTCTTCCTTCATCCTCTCCACATGTCCAAACTAACGCAACATTCCTTTCTCAATTCTAGTAATATCCTCTTTCAGTCCACAACGTTCTCTAATCAGACTATTGCGTATCCTGTCATTTAAAGTAACACTACACATACTTCTCAATTACCTAATACCATTGAATTTGAAATTCAATGCTAATACGTTTAGTATTCGTGCATTCTCCTTTTTATTGTCTTTTCCGTATGTCCCCATATAGGTACACAATATTGTATTTATTTCCTCATCGCGTAGATTGTTATTTATATATTCATATTTGCACCGACTACCAATCTCTTATTTCCTACAGCAACTTTCCGTCGTAAGGTTGTCTGAAAGAAATTGCTTTTAGCAATAAGGCCGCCAATTGTTCTTTGTATCTTTACATGTTTTACAATATGTGCTCTGGTGTACAATAAAGAATATTCTTATCTTATCTTTTTTTTTCAAAAGGCAACATCAGTAATGTTAATATGTGTGGTAACAATTTTTGAAACATACGGCTTAGACGTAGTATCAATATCCTATAACCTTAATCGATTTCGAAACGGCCGTCTTTGGCGGAAATTTACTAAAGTACTTGGTTGTTGATTCTAGGTTCTACACTGTAGGTTCTAAAAATAGTTGTTACAGCAGTTAAAATTTCTCATATTCTCTTTTAGTTAAAAACGTATTATAAAACAAGCTATGTTTTTTTTTCCATTGGTGCACTAGTTAGAACCATGAAGAGACTTACGGTGTTTTACCGTCCATATCAAGACACGACGTCAAATTTTGCTTTTAGCGTTTAATCCAGTATTTTATTTTATTAATTTGTGGCGAGCACATGTCATCTCCGCGCGCATTACAAACTCCAACATTCCTGCATCGCGCAATCAAAGTGTTTAACGGCCGAATACTCAAACGTCAGTCAAATCGATCACTCAGTTGAAGGGCATTCAAATTTGAACATCTGTTAAATATTGAGTGGTATACACAAACGTCATTCAAACAATTTCAGACCGTGATCAGCTGAAAAGCCGTCAAATAAACAACAAGTCTGTTTTCATTGACAAAATATTTAAACTTACGTTGTGATCCGATTTACGCAGAATATGTTCGATCAATTTTAAGTTTTGTGATGAAATATAAAGTATAAAAACCTATTTAGAGGCTAAAAATTTCACCCATGCCCATGCCGGGATTCGAACCCGCAACCTCTGGCTATCCGTGCCAGCGCTCCACCAATTGAGCCAATGGGCGACTCACGGCATCAGTGAAATTTCGAACCTCTTTACACTATTCTCTGTATTACGTACAGGCAGCGACATCTGACTTAAGCAAATTGCATTACTTACAGCCCCGACTACCTACTTTGCAGTTAGGTTTTAACATCGGAACGATATCACTGTACCCACATGATTCGTTCCTTACACATTTTCACATTTGTTCCTTAGCACGGGTTAGTGCATTAAAAATAAAAATAGTATAAAATATGAAGTATTTTTATAAAAATAAAATAAAATAAATCATGTTTGGATCTATTACTCCTTGTAACTGGTTGGATTGTATGTCAAAAGACGGACAGACTCCAAATATAATACCGTCTCTTTCGACAGCCGGAACCGCGCATGGAAGTCTGTTTCATTATAATACTCGAAAGCATTTAACTTTGCCTCATTTCTTTGAGGCACATTAGGCCCTTCCTCGACATGATAAGGACATTGTTTTTCACATAAGTTCACTGATATTACAACTTTTTTACGATTTGAAGGTCCTCGCGACCACTTTCAATTGTAACGCCTACTCAACTCGATTTGACAGCCCATTTGACAGAAAAATTGCACTAAGTTGCGTTCGAGTATACGAATTTTCCGCTGAGTGATGTTTAACTGCCAGTTATTTTGTGTTCCACTTAAATTTAACACAAGCTTTTAACTAACGTTTGTGTATACGAATTTTGTGTTTAACGGCTTGTCAATTACTTAAGATGCCTTTAAATATTTGAATGACGTTTGAGTATTCGGCCGTAAATAACATACCATAAATACAACTTACGACTAACAATAGTTGGACCGGCCGTCCCCAGGCATACGATCTGCCTGCCGGAAATTTCCCTTTATAGTGGAAGAGCACGTTTACCCGTTCTTCCCTATAAATTTATCAAAGCCCACAGCAAAAACAATATGGACAAAGTAAATTAATGTAGGCCAAATATCTTTTTTAAACGAATCTTATTTACGAAGCACAGAGCAGGCAACAGAGTTAACTGGTCTTAGTTATTTAAAAACAAAATATTCAAAAATGTAAAAGTTATTGATAACTCCGCAGTTATTTTGGCCGGGTGGTCCACTTTATATTATTTTCGTCTTTTCACCGACAGTGGACCGCGTCACTCAGCAAATTTTCCAACAACGATCCCCTATGAATATTGGTCTCGTTATTGGAAAGAACAGAGAAGGCGAGTAAATAATTTCCGATCACTGTCCACGTAAGCGTTTTTAAAATGCAGACTTAAGCACGTTCGCGGTCGGCGGCTGTCCGCTCTGAGCAACAGCGCTGCCTTTTAATGATTTACATTTTTTGTAGGTGAAAATTTTCTGTTGCCGAAAAAAGGGAGTTAATATAAATTTACGATACGATGCCCTATTATTCACGGGGCCGCAAAGTATTACGGGGCGCTGGCCCTAAGACCGTTAAAAATTCACTACATTACCATTTTTATTAGAAAATATACTTGCCTACGCACAGGCGTACTTAGTGAGTTATGTTAAGGCGCTGGGCGGTGCCAACTAGCGCCACCTATGAAATCAAAATAGTAACTTTATTTGTCTTTTTAATAATACCAGCTGACCCAGCGAACTTAGTACCGCCTAACAGTCGATCCTTATTTTTTATTTTTCTCTAGAACACCATTTTTACCCGACTGCGGCAAAGCCCAAAAGGAGGGTACCTAATGTATTTTTTTAGTTCGTATGTATGTATGTATGTATGTATGTATGTATGTATGTATGTATGTATGTATGTATGTATGTATGTATGTATGTATGTATGTATGTATGTATGTATGTATGTATGTATGTATGTATGTATGTATGCATGCATGCATGCATGCATGTATGTATGTATGTATGTATGTATGTATGTATGTATGTAAGTATGTCCGATTCTATGTTCCCTCATAACTCCTTAACCAATGGTCAGATTTTATTAAATAAGGTGTCATTCGATTCGTCATCCTTGCGCGGGTGTCATAGGTTACATCAAATCAGAATTATGCGATCAGTACCGTGGCAAAAAATAAAATTAGTTAATAAGCTTCGTTAAAGTACAGCTAGGAGCCACTAGATGGCGCTGTTATATTTAGTTTATTGAATTCGAATCCTAATTTTCTTTAACTACGCTTAACACGTGTGAAGTGCTTAAAACAGAATTTTGCGAATTTCGTAGTTTACATAAAATCAACATTAATAGAGAACAAACGGAAAAAAACCAGATAATTTTATTTTAAAATGCTAACCTCGAATCAGAAGAGATGAGTTGCTTTACTTGAGGGATCAAATGATATAACTTTATAAGCATAATTTGCACAAACTGTTGCATTTATAATTTTATATAAAATGTTGCAGTCGGAACCCATTACTGTTTGTTTAAAGTCCTCAACTGCATCATTTTATATAAAATTATAAATGCAACAGTTTGTGCAAATTTTGCTTATAAAATTATATCATTTGGTCCCTCAAGTAAAGTAACTCATCTCTTCTGATTCGAGGTTAGCATTTTAAAATAAAATTAACTTGTTTTTTCCCTTTTTAATGCAGAACTGAATTTTGTAAAAGAGGTTGCTACCGTATGCTCATACATATATATAATAAGCTCCCACCGTCAATTAAGCACCTGCCTTTGACTCGATTTAAGGTATCAATACATAAATGGCTAATCGAAATGTGTTTTTATAATGTGAACGATTATCTCTCTTTAAATAGAATAAATATACCGTAAGAAACGTATATTCGATTAATGAGCATCAAATAAACCTTTTGTAAAAAAAAATAAGAACATTATGTGTTATGTAAATAATTATATTATTTTATACTTTAATAATTATACTTTTAAACATAATTTTTGCATACCTGGACGGGTGAAATGTGTAGACCGCTATTTATTATACTGACCACCAATTGTACGACATTTGAGGCAAATAAACTATTTCATTTAATTTCAGTTGATTTATCACTGCAGTTAGTTTTTTTTTTTAATATATTTTTTTCCCTTTCAGTTAATTTATCACTGCAGTCGGGTTCTTTTATTTTTTTAAAATATTTTTTTAGAACTTAATTTTTGGAACCATCTCGTACTTCAAGGAAAAAAAAAATTAGCGAAATCGGTTCAGCTGCTCTTGAGATTTGCGCTTACCAACACATTCAGCGATTCATTTTTGTATTATAGAAGTTCGCCTAAATACAAAATTTTTATGCAATAAAGAATTTTAATAGTAATAAAATAACAACTATTTTTAGAACCTACATTCTGGGACATAGAATCAACTACCTAGGATTTTAATCGATTAAAGTCTTAGAATGTTGATACCACGTTCTAGGCTGTATGTTCTAAAAATTGCTATCACAGATATTAAGAATCAAAAATTCTTTACTCCGCCCTGAAACCTGATGAATTCGCGTCGAGGATTAGCCCTTACAATGTGAGCACAATTTCACAAGCTCCTAGGAGCCAGCTGAGAAACGACCGTGCGAATGTCGCACGGTTTATACGCTTTACGACTGGTCTTAGGGCGCTGGGCGGTCCTAACTATTATCGGCAGTAATGGAATAAAAATCATAACAAATTTTAGAACACACAGCCTAGAACGTAGCATTAACATTCTAGAACTTTAATCGATTAAAGTCCTAGGCAGTTGATTCTAGGTTCTAGAATGTAGGTTGTGAAAATAATTATTATATTATTATTATTAAAATTCTTTATTGCATAAAAGTTTGCACATAAACGAGCTTAATGCTGCTTAGCATTATCTACCAGCCAACCTAAATTTCGGAGATTAATTAGGTATATATCTATCTATAATATAAAAATGAATCACTGAATGTGTTGGTAAGCGCAAATCTCGAGAGCAGCTGAACCGATTTCGCTAAATTATTTTTTAGAATATTACTTGAAGTACGAGGATGGTTCTTACGTGAAGAAAAATAAAAAAAAATTAAAGAAGCGACGGTTAGGCGGTACGAAGTTCGCTGGGTCAGCTAGTATTATTATAAAGATAAATTAAGTTATGATTTTATTCCATTACTGCCGCTAGTTAGCACCGCCCAGCGCCTTAAGACGAGTCGCAAAGCGTATAAATCGTGCGACATTCGCGCGGTCGTTTTTCAGCTGGCTCCTAGGAGCTTGTAGAAATTGTGCTCATATTGTAAGGGCTAATCCTCGACGCGAATTCATCAGGTTTCAGGGCGGCCATTATCACGGCGAAGGGCGCCCCGCCAACTAAGACGGCTGCTTTTTTTGGCCACCCTTCCTAAGCCCTTTTTTTTGGACGGAGTCTAATTGGGTCAATTACCGGTGCGATAACCGAGTAGATAGCATGTAGTTTTTGGTAGTAAGGGCGCTGCGACCGTGAGCAATTTCCGTATAAACGTAGTTGGATTTTTATTTACACACCTCTGGTCGTAGCAGAATGAAACTTTGCCAATACGTTGAGAGGGCAGAAATTGTGGTTTGATCGTGCTTAGAATTGACATAGAGTTAAAAAAATTACAAAGCCTTTTGCATATTCTCTATAACATTACTCATCATCATCCACCCATTATGTCCGCATTGAAGGACACGGGTCTCTTCCCTGAGGAAGTTATAGGCTACAGGGGCCCAAACCGGATTTGTGGAGGTTTGTAAGACTAGTGGATGGGTCTTACTGTTAGAAGTTATTAAGCCGCCCAGAAGGCCTCTGCCATGGCTTAACGACTGCCATCACATGACAGCCGGCACCAACGGCTTAACGTGCCTTGCAAAGCTCGGAAGCGCTCGGAAAATTCCATTAGCGGTAGTCACGCGACGCTCACCCATTCTGCATTTGACCGCGCTTTTTGTTTTTCAACTCGAGTGATTGATTCCAATCACTCAGTTCGACTAGGCGACGAGCGCTTCATTACTAATTAATTCATTACTTATAACATTACATGAGGCTATATATTATTTTCGTAAGTTTATTTGAAATTTTAAACACAAAAAAACCTCAATTTGTGCCCTCTAATGATATTGGCCAATTTTCATAGCGTTCTGGCGTGTCGTTCTTAAATAAAAATCAAACTGCATTTATATGGCAATTGGTCCTTGGGGAGCTGCCTTAAAAACGGTATTGCAGTTTCATATCAATCAATCAAATCAATTTATTTCATAAATAGATATTATTTTTGTTTCATTTGCGGTAAAGACAATGGGGGTTCGGGGGTCTCAGACCAAGATCCTTGTTAGGGAGCTGGGTCGCCGCTTGAGGGACCGTGGGCTTAGACAGAGGGTCTGTTTGGCGGTCATCTTCAGGCTATACTAGTCCACTGCTGGACATAGCCCTCCCCTAAAGAGCGCCACGTTGTGTTATCATAGGGGGCGGTGCAGCGTGGCAATGCTGCCAGCGTGTTGGGATCCTTTGGTTCAGATATTTTCCGGAGTGGTTTGTTTAGTTAGGGTTCTTTTTTGTGTGTTTAAATTATTCTTATTCGTGTTCTTGACGAAAATTTATTGGATATCGTATTATTTTCTGTTTTATTCAGTGTGTTATTTTTTGTAAAGAATAAATAATTTATTTGAACGTAAAGAATTTACATTCCGTTTGCTGAATATTAATTAAGTGCACCTTCTAATGTAAATTGGTAGATAACAATTAAAAATTATGAATATCTACGATTACAAGCTTGGACTAGGACATTGTCTTTTTAGTTTCCAGAATCAAAATAATTCGTGTTTTTTCCTGAAACAAAGAGGTAAAAGTACTTTGTAAGTTTACATGTTTTATAATAATTATGTGCTCTGGTAATAAAGGATATTCTTATCTCATCTTATCTTAATAGTTTTTGCAGCTTAAATAAATAAATAAAAGATTCTAATTTCTTTGCGTTTGCCTTACGTACCTTAATGCTAGTAGTACCTCTAAAATTTAAATCAGGCATTTTGAAGCCAAATCTAGAATCTACGTAACCCCTTAGGCAGGTTTTATGCACCTATGTATTATGGTATTATTATCAATTTTGGTGCATTTTATTAAGTGTCAGAGTAAAAATGTAACTCATACAGATCGGCAAAAAAGTCTAGATATTAATATAGCAACAATATTCATACTAAAGCCGCAAAAAGTGACTTTTCTCCATACAAAGTTTTGTTTTTGAATTTCTAGAATGTGTTTTCTTAAGTTACCTACTATAACCAGAGTAAGAAAATAACTATATCTCATGAATTTAAAATAAATATTTTATTTAATTGACACACACAGATTTTCCCTGCAGTACAGTTCCACCGAAATGCGATCCCCACCCGCATGCCCAGCGTGGGGATTATGCGCATTACCCCCTATGATAGCACAACGTGGAGCTCTTTAGGGGAGGGCTATGTCCAGCAGTGGACTAGTATAGCCTGACGACGACGACGACACAGATTTTCAGTTAAGTGAAACCTTGATTCCCAAACTGGGTGGTACTTATACGTTGGTATACAGCGTGCCCCAAAGAGAGTTTGGGCTTAATTAGGTATCACGCTTTCCCACCGCGGATTGGTAATTTCAAGCGCTGACGTATTTGAACACCTTAGAAAACATGCCCTCACTGGGCATCGCACCTGGGTCTCTAGAACATATTTTTTTTATAAAAGTTGCAGGCTGCACTATTAGTTACGTATATGGCAAAGATATATCAGTACTTAACAGTAATATCATTATTGTATGTAATAAAAAAAAAACCAAACAGTCTCCAGTATAGCCGAGACCGTTTGAGGCATACTAATAAAGGCTGTTACAATATTTACGTCTCAGCTGCGGAGCCCCTATTAAAATTTGCTACTTTGCAGCTCCTCTATATCCAGGTCAAACTACACAAGCTAATAGACGTTGGATAAACAACTAACGGTTGTTCACACAAAAATGATTAAAAATGTCGATTTTTATATTCCTTTTTTTTTTCATATACCCGATAACCGTCCCACTGCAGGCCACAGGCTTTCTCTCAGAGTGAGTATGGGCTTTATTGCTACGCGTGCCCAATGCGGATTGACAATTTCAAGCGCTGAGGTATTCTAATACTGTATGTTATGGCTGTATATTATAATTAAGTATATTTATGTCTCTCTTATATACACACACTCACAAACACTCTCTCTCTCTCTCTCTCACACACACACACACATGTGCAATGTGCATGTTAGTTTATAGAACTTATTCCAATTTCAGGATTAAACGGTCTAAATCGCTTACAATGACGAAAAACTAAGTTTGATACCTTAATGTTTCTTTTCAGACGCCGCAATTGGCTTGTGATAAAAGGGAGGCCTGATGTAATAACAACTCAAACAAAGTCAGCTTGTCATTTTATATTACATATTTTTGACACATAAATAAATATGGTTATTTCACAACATTCGTTTTATTACAGTAATAATCATCATAGGTACAACCCTAGCGCATTCGTGCGATGACGCGCTTGCACATGAGTCGCACGGTGGGCAACACAATCTCGACTCTTTTGAGCGGGTACTTATGGTATATTTCTCCTCGCC
This sequence comes from Yponomeuta sedellus, assembly GCA_934045075.1. Taxonomy (NCBI): domain Eukaryota; kingdom Metazoa; phylum Arthropoda; class Insecta; order Lepidoptera; family Yponomeutidae; genus Yponomeuta; species Yponomeuta sedellus. The sequence continues at coordinate 13,883,347 of OW203732.1, read as the reverse complement.
TTGAACAGTAGTTATTATTATTAAGATTTTGTAGGCTATTATAGCGTAGGTATTTTATTATTATGGAGAAAATACAAAAAGTAAATGTCTCGTCTGACCAGAGTGGCCAGACGGACGCACTCCGGCTGAGGAGTCCAAGCGGCCGGAGGTCAGGGCGACAGCGAGAGAAAACGCCGGACTATCCGGGCTGTATCAAGCAGAACCGCCTTCTGCATGATAGCCGGAAGCATGCCCACACGGAGTTCCAACCGCCTCAGATGGTTAACGAGACTGGTTGGAACTAACCCATTCGCGGACAGGACTATAGGAGCGATTTCGGCCGACACCACCCCCCACATGTCGGCAACCTCGTGCGCCAGGTCCAGATACTTGGTTTTCTTATCTGTTTCGGCCTTCACGAGGTTCTCATCATACGGGACAGTAATGTCAACCAAAAACGCCCTATTCTGCGCCCGGTCCACCACCACAGTATCAGGCTTATTCGCGAGTATTTATTATTATTAATACTTTATTGCACCATAAAATTGTACAATGCGGCGAACTTAATGCCTTAATGTCTATCAAATACACGAGTTTTTTTTTTTAAAGGCACCGTTGAAAAATAGGCCATAGTAGCCATCTAGCGCGGTGCACGTCCTATTATAAGAAGGGATTGTCCTAATTGTGGACAAATTTTGTGTTATGCCACTTTATCAACTTAATCGTTCGCACCGCCGCCGCAGAGGACCTTGATGTTTCAAATTAATAGTCTATTTTTAATTACTAGTTACAAAATCGCGGCTCTCAAACCAACCAGATTTCAGCGTGTAGTTTAGTGATAAACTGCGTTTAGTCTCGACGGCGACCTAAACCAATTACCTACTTCTAAAGCACCAAACTTCCACGCATAGCAATCACTTGCCCTGTCCCAAATTAGGATACCCTTTGCTATGGTTCTAGGCAATGCAATCACAAGCATGGAGATTTATTTAACTGACGCCATTTGTACAAATGTACGGTGCCGTCCAGTGGGAATTGAAACCACGACCTCCGGTAAGACGTGACGTGATGACGCTATGAGTAGAATAATGAAAAAGTTAACTGATTTAATTGATCATCGTTTGTTTATTCAGTTACATTTAAGCTGTTCGAAACAAATAACTACAGTTAAAATAAAATACGCTGAACTGTAAGTATTAGGGGTTACAGTATGAAATTGCCGTTTTATTGCAATAAGTTCTTTGAGTTGGCATATAATCTTCGTCGTTTTAGGTTTTCGAATGAAACTTTTTTCAAATGGTTTCTATGATGTTCTTTTTTTAAAAAATTTGAAACATTTGAATATTGACTTTCAATTGTTTTTGTTATTCAATTTAGACAAGAAATATGGATACGCGTTTCTTTCTGCAGATCAGTCAAATCATGAGGCACCCATTTTTCGTATTTTTTTATTTTATTTATTTGACGTAAGTGAGTCAATATTTTGGGTAAGGTAATGTTAAACCATGCTGATAATTCCTGGGTAGTTTGACTAGGATCGGCTTCCACTATCTCTCTTAATTCATCGTTATTCACCTGTGTGGGCGGTCTTCCTCGTGGCTCGTTCTTTAAGTCGAAATTTCCATCACGAAAGCGTTTAAACCAAAATCGCACGGTGCGTTCATTAGTAGACCCCTCTCCCAACGCAGCATCGATATTGCGGGCTGTTTCTGCCGCGTTAGTTCCGCGTCGGAACTCGTATTCAAAAATCACTCGAATTTTCGCAGTATCCATCTTTCTTGTCTAAATTAAATAACAAAAACAATTGAAAGTCGATATTCAAATGTTTCACATTTTTTAAAAAAAGAACATCATAGAAACCATTTGAAAAAAGTTTCATTCAAAAACCTCAAACCATGAAGATTCTATGTCAATTCAAAGAACCTATTGCAATAAAACGGCAATTTCATACTTTAACCCCTACTAATAATATAAAAAAACTCGTGTAGCATAGCGTAGCATAGCGTAGCATAGCGGAACTTTGTGTAACGTAACGTAACGTAACGTATCGTAACGTATCGTAACGTAACGTAACGTAACGTAACGTAACATAACTTGCTACGAACAATGGCGCAACTATGAGGCTAAGTGCGTAAATTTCAGGTATAACTAACTAAAACTGTATGTATTAAAAAATACGCAATGTTGGATCTCTGTCTACTGCGCCAGTGTTAACATAACATAGCACTTTAAAAGTCAGCAGCGAAATATTGTTGCAGTATTTTCATTATCTCGCTTTTCCATTATACCGAACAGGTTAAATGGCTGTCGTTGTCGCTATACTAAACACAACAACGACATAACTCGACGCTCGATGGACTTTGCATCGTGTGTAGACTACGTTAAAGTTGAAAATCGTGTGTGGCGTTCGACCCTCTTGAGGTGTTGCGATGACAGTTAAAAGTCGGGCCCGTAGGTTTACGCTAAGTTTGAAATTATGCAAAACTCACAAGGCTGGAGAGAAAAATGTAAGTTACTTTTGCAGTATGTTATTATAAGGCAATGTCGTTTGCTTTATATCTTCTATATCTTCTATAATATAAAAGTTAATAATTTTATGTGTTGGTAAGCGCAAATCTCGAGAGCAGCGGAACCGATTTCGCTAATAGATTTTTTAGAATTTTCCTTGAAGTACGAGGATGGTTCTTACGGAGAGAGAAATAAAAAAAAGAATCGACTGTTAGATAGGACGACGTTCGCTGGGTCAACTAGTCTATACTATAAAAATGAATCGCTAAATGTGTTGGTAAGCGCAAATCTCGAGAGCAGCTGAACCGATTTTGCTGATTTCTTTTTTACATTATTCCTTGAAGTACGAGGATGGTTCTTACGGAGAGAAAAATAAAAAAAATAATTAAAAAATCGACTGTTAGGCGGTACGAAGTTCGTTGGCTCAGCTAGTCTATAATATGAAAATGAATCACTGAATGTGTTGGTAAGCGCAAATCTAGAGAGCAGCTGAACCGATTTTACTAATTCTTTTTTCAGAATATTCCTTGAAGTACGAGGATGGTTCATACGGAGGGAAAAGAAAAGAATTGACTTTCGGTACGAAGTTCGCTAGGTCAGATAATTTAATATATAAAAAGCTCGTGTCATAGTGTCGGTCATCGAACTCCTTTGAAACGCTTCACCGATTTTTTTTTAAATTTGTGTCTATATTTGATAGGTTGACGTAATAGGTCGTAGGCTAATTAACATGGCAAAAGTACGTTGGCGGGGTTAGCTGATGTGTTATATAAAGCAAACGTAAGGTTTAATTTTCATACAGAGAATAATAAAAGAGGTTCGAAATTTCACTCATGCCGTTAAGCTTATGGGCATAAGCTCAGTTGGAAAGAGCGCCTGCACGTATAGCCAGAGGTCGCGGGTTCGAATCCCGGCATGGGTGGAATTTTTAGCCTCTAAATAGGTTTTTAAAATTGTCCTTGGCACGGGTTAGTGCATTAAAAAGAATGTAATTACACAAGAAATAACAAGTTTCCTTTTTTATGTAAAAAAAAAGCTTATTTCTATAAGAGATTTCGCCCAGGAAACCTTGGAGAGTTGGATCAGCTGTAAAAAACGGGTCCATAAACATGTACAAAATAAACTGCTATATTCTTAACAATAATAACCTAAGCAGAAATAATACACTAGGTAAACTGAATAACTGTAAAAATAAATAAATAAAGTCTCTCAGATTTCAATCACTCGGTTTCACTAGGCCACGTGCGCTTTCTTTATCCTGTAGAATAATATAATAATAACTTCAATAATAATTTTATAAGTTACGATGCATCAATGGCTAACCATTGTAGTTACGACTATTACGAAGACTGGGTATAGTACTCCAACTGCCACGGGTGGGCTGAAGCAATTTGTAAAGGAATTTTTGAACGTTCAGACGCCTCCGTAAGTGATCGATGCCGCATGTTTTAAAAATGTCCAGTGCTAGGCGTTTGTCCGATACTACTTCCAATGACTGTATTTTTGTTCAACAATTTTTTTTTTTGTATTTTTATGTGATTTTGCTTAAGTTGCATATTTTGTCATTACACTTTGTTGTTAAACTTTGTTGAGTTAGTGAATTCGTAATTATTTTCGATAAAGCGAAATATTTTATTTCGTAAAAACCTTAGGTGTCCACTAGAAGACTTTCTTCCTCCTATTCGAGCTGGTTTTAGTCTCATTGCAGAGCTTAGTCGTTATCAACCCTTGTATGTCCCCACTGCTGGGGCACGGGTCTCTTCCTGCCTCGCAGGAAGGTTAGGCCATACTCCACCATGGGGGCCAAGTCCGGGTTGGTGGAGGACTGTAAGACAGTGGCGGGCCTTACTGTCAGAAGTTATCAAGCCGCCCATAAGGCCTCTGACATGGCTTAACGACTGCCATTATATGACAGCCGGCACCAACGGCTTTACGTGCCTTGCGAAGCACGGAAGCGCTCGGAAAAATGCCACTAGCGGTAGTCACGGGACGCTCACCCATCCCGTACCTGACCGCGCCTGTTGTTGCTTAACCAAGTGATTGATTCCAATCACTCGGTTCGCCTAGGCCACGAGCGCTTAGTAATAAATTCAAATACGTACAGTTTGTTAGGTTTTAGAATATACCTCGGCTACTATCGGATAGAATCGGATATATTCGTGTAATAGAAATATCGGAACTAATTTGACACTTCATTTTACATAACTTTTCAAAATAGCGAAGAAAAGTTTTATAAAGAGCAGGAAGTAGTATTACACTCGTGTGCTTTCGGCGAAAACCGAAGCCCGCTCTAGAGCCCGAGGTTTATTCTAAAAGCTTACAGACTGTATCTCTAGAATTACGTTATTGTATTTTTGATAAAACGTAAATATAATATGATACCTACATAACTAACAGTGTATGAAAGTAATCCTTAAACTAATACCTAATAATAATTAAGGTAAATTAATTTCTAATTATATATTTAAAAGCAAAAAAACTGGCCTATTCTGGAAGCTATTTAAAAAAAAGTAAATAAATTGTTATACATAACATTTAATTAATTGAGAGACTTGCGCATTTTTTTGGTCATCATCATTATCATCAGGCTATATTAGTTCACTGCTGGACATAACCTCCACTAATGAGTGCCATAGCGCCCTGTCTTCTGCTTGCCGCATCCAGCATCTGCCTGAGGTTTTTCGCAGATCGTCATCCCTCCTGGCCCTAGAGTGTAATATTTGGATGTTATTTGCCTCAATTTGGTAGTCTACAAAGCAATACCCGTACAATGTCATTCCAGGGGTATAACCCGCGCAAATTAAATAGACATATCTCGCGAAGAAAATCGAATAGCGCGAGACACCGAGTTAAGTAGCACAAGTTATACCATTGCAACGCGATTGGTTACGAGACTACCGATAGTGTATCTATTACCGGACAAATATGACTCTATTGAACAACTATGCATTTTAGAGACTCGCCTCCCTAGTCGAAGGCCGTCCTACACTACGTTTGCCGAGTCGCGGTCTTCACTGAAGAACATGTTTACTCCAGCGGTTATCGGTTCTTCGCGAGATCTGGCCTGCCCACTGCCACTTCAGCTTGCTAATTCTCTGAGCTATATCGATAACTTTGATTCTCTGTCGGATGCATTCGTCACGAATCCTATCCTTTAGAGAAACTCCGAGCATAACTCTCTCCATAGCTCGCTGAGCGACTTTGAACTGGTGGACCAGCCCTTTCGTGAGTGTCCATGTCTCGGCTACGCAGGTCATCACTCATCACAGGTAGGATGCTCTGATTGAAAACTTTCATTTTCAAACATTGCGGTATAGATGACGAGAAGACTCGGCGTAGTTTCCCAAACGCAGCCCAGCCCAGCTGGATCCTCCTCTTGGCCTCCTTCTCGAAATTGCTTTTCCAAACCTAACTGCAGAATCTGCCCGCGGTAAGTGTATTCAGAAAAGTGCGGAAAGTGACCATGTACGACGGCTATTATTGGATCAATGTGGCCTATGATCATGACATTGGTTTGATCTAAGCTCAAGCCAAGACCGATGCATCGCCAGGCTGAAGCTAAGTCGGCCAGCATCTGGTTCAACTCCTCTAGTGACTCTGCCATTAAGACTATGTCATATGCAAATTGCAGGTGTGAGATATAGTCGCCGTTTATGTTAACGCCCTTTTCTTTCCAGTCCATCGTCTTGAACATGTCTTCCAACGCGCGCATTTTTGCGGTAACTAACCTCCTATCATAGCTGTGTATGGCCTAAGATACACCGCAATGACGTGATTATGAAATGTTATTACAACCCAACAAACGGTGATAATAAAAATAGGCAGGGTGAACCAGCACAAACTTACGAAGTTAGTCCGGTTATATTTCCAAAGTTCTCTATTACGTGTAGGTACTTGCAGTAAAAAAATCAACAATTTTTTTGCAGTATTTCAATTCTACTTAATTATTGCATCTCTGGTAAGGTCATAAAGAGTTTAAGTTGTGGTTGTGGAGGAGTTAATGAGTCGACTCGGCGCGATAATGCTCGTGTACTTACCGTTTATGGGCGCATCTTCACTGAGATCGCAACAATGTTTTTAGTCGTTAAAAAGTATGGTTTTATGATACAGAAATGGCACCTACTTACCTAATTATGTTGCGCAAGGAATGACTCTTCTAAGAAGGTTTTTGATGATAATGGAGAAAGTTGTGAAGAGGTGTCAATCTGAAGTGGAACTAGGCCTAGAGTCTTCTAGTCATAATATAGTTGTTCAATGGAATGGTGTTAGTGTGACTATAGGTGTATTTGTCTCTATTTTCTAGGCTACTAATTTGGTAAACAGATCGGCAAGTATCTAAATTGAGACACGAAACGTGATGTATTTATATTATTTTCAAATTCTTTGGTTAGTTTAGGTTTTGATTCATATTCATTCATCCTGTTATTATAATTATTTACGTTTTGTCAAAAAATGAATAAAGTAATTCCAGAATCATTTATTTGAATGTATTATTAAGCTCTCAAATTAGAGCGAAACCATCTCGGGTAGAAAGGGAATGTTCACTAGTGGCGGACGCCAAAGGTTGTTAGGGATTAAAATAAAGTCTATTTTTCGAAAAGAATTACGAATTTACGTTTCCGTGGGATAATATTTTATTGTTACTGTAACCTTTTTTCAAGCATAATTCTGAGATATTTATTTATTGCGTTGCCATGGTAACGAATCGTATAAACGGGTTCTGTGGCGGAACAAAGTTCGCCGAGGCAGCCAGTAAAAAGTAAATGATATCTGCTCTATGGTCATCCGACGAGTACCGACAAGTGAAACTTTCGGAGTTTTAACCAGAGTGATTGAACGTGGCCAAATAAAGTAAATACTGGTCCGGAAGTGGGAGGGACGGAGGCCCCCTCCATCCCTCCCTCTTCCTCAGACCAGCGTAACCGTAACCTAACTATAGTGTTATTCTAAACCAGTCCTACACCAATCCACAACGTCCTACAATAAACCAAAATTTTACATGTAAGTTACAGTTGAGTTTTAGTAGTTTTTGTAAGTTTCATGGCCTTAAACACCTGGCTAAAGAAAGCCTTAATAAAAAATCTCGTCACGGCGGGCGAGATAAGGTGGCCCGTAAACCGAATGCAGGGACACGTATACGGTATATGTTACACGATAAGAGCAGGTCGTAAAGAAATATTCAGCCGTGTAAGCAAGACTAAGGCGCGGTAAAAATGAAGCAGTGCTTCATCTTAACGGCAGTGTGCATGTGTGGAAGGCTATAGCATGCTCGGGTTAGTGTCGCTGAATCTGGTACACTCGGCTGTCGTCGGTCGGCGACGCTGAATGGGGGTTTCTCGGTTTCAATTGGGGTTAGGCCTTCTCTCTGAGAGAGAATATGAAATTAATAACCACGCGAGCCCACCGCAAATTTTAAGCAATTTTAAGCGCTGAGGCATTTGAACGCCTCAGACAGTCAGATTTAATCACGATGTTTTTCTTAACGGTATTATACCGTATTTTTAGTAACTATAATTTGTTACTAAAAATACGGATACAATTATTTGTCCTTATCCGAAACTAGGATACCTAACCTGTGCCGTGGTAACCAGGCAAATACATCTCAAACATGAATAGATTAAAAATTGCCATCTTGCCAACGCCAGATTAACCCCCGATTTCTCGTATTCTAACAATCTGTTGTGGTAACAGAATATTTTTTTAATTGTTTATTATCAGATTGTTAGCATACGGACAATCGGGGCTAAGAATCACACAAAAAATAATGTCTTATACAACTGTAAGCCCATTATCTTAACAAAATTAAAATATAATCTAGAAGAATTTCAAGAGCGTACGATGATCTTCTTTGTTAATTTACTTGTCTCTTTTTGCTACGGTATGGTGTAAGCAAAGCTAAGAGCGATGCCACACGGGCGTCGCAACGCAATAACTTCAACGCAGTGAATACCACACGACTTCGTGCGCTGCGTCATTGTAGCTATATTAATATTGTATTAACCACTTATACTGCAATGCTGCTGCCGCTCCATCGTTCCAACGTAGCTCCTTTCCCTACCTCATCTCCCTCGTATTCTTGTGCGTTACGTCACCGTCCGTCATTTCAAATCAAAGTGTTATATTCAAAATTACACAGAACATGTGATTTATAGAACGTTACAAGTGTAATTAGGAGACCATTTCAAAATCTAGGTAGTTTTGGAAAACAATAGACAAAAAACCTCCAAACTTACCTAGTCTTTTGATAAAATCAAGAGAACTGACATATTGTTCTAAAATCTAAAACGAACGCATTAAACTGGCATTAAATCCAGGCATCTTTTACATTTAAATATGTGGCAGCCTTTTTGGCATAAAGTGCGCTTCACACAGTTCTTGAAACGCTATCTTCAGAAATGTTATTATAGAATTTCAAGGCTTTGTGTGACATCCTCCAGATTGGTAATTGTAGAACTACAAAGCGGCCTTGCTTAGTCGACGCAGCGCCCAGAGGCGGCGTAAGGCGTGGGCGACGTGGGCCACCGCCTACGGCCTCGCGGTACAAGGGGCCTCGCGCCTCAACAATTTTTATGCATTGCTTCAAATCGAGAGTAAAATAAAAAAATATGTAAATTAATTTTAACGTGAAATATGTTTTTTAGTCCGGCAACATTTGCTTACGTTGCGTAAGTATCGCGAACTCAGAATAAGAGTCCTTTTTCTGAGATCGCGAATAAATCCTTGCCACCGCCCACCAGTGCGGGGAATCCCTTGTTTTATTTGTTTACTTTCTTTACTAGGAAGACAATCAATCAAATCAATGTTCCTCAGAATAATGTTATTGTTCTGAGCAAAGTACGCAACGCAGCCGCTAGGTGCATAAGAACAGAAACCTAATTGTGTTATTCAATATTGTTTGTTTTTATGACTGTACGTACCTATTTTTATAAGAATAGTGTGTTCAATGTTTTAATAATATTTAGTGAATAAATAGATAGTGTGTAGGTATATTGATTGCCTTTGTAAACTGAGCCGAAATTAAAAAACAATAACTTAATAAATGGTTTTTGTTTTCTTTGTAATGTGTAACACCAGGTGTGTGTGTACCTGTACTCATCATAAGGTAAGAAATAATTATTTAGTAATAAATAAATAACGCAGTAATTACTTGTTTATAAAATTATACGCTCTATAATATCTTTTGAAGGAAACCAATTTAACGAAGAAACCGACTTAGACGGTAAAAACGTATAGAATTTTTAAGTTTTAAAAACTAGTTGGTATTTAAAAACCTTTTGATTTAGACGCTAAAAATTTCACCCATGCCGGGATTCGAACCCGCAACCTCTGGCTATCCGTACCAGCGCTCTACCAATTGAGCCAATGGGTGACTCACGGCATCAGTGAAATTTCGAACCTCTTTACAATATTCTCTGTATTACGTACAGGCAGCGACATCTGACTTAAGCAAATTGCATTACTTACAGCCCCGACCACCTACTTTGCAGTTAGGTTTAACATCGGAACGATATCACTGTACCCACATGATAACACTATTTTTATTTTTAATGCACTAACCCGTGCTAAGGAACAAATTTAAAAACCTATTTAGAGGCTAAAAATTTCACCCATGCCGGGATTCGAACCGCAACCCGGTGAAATGTTTAGCCTCTAAATAGGTTTTTAAATTTGTTCCTTAGCACGGGTTAGTGCATTAAAAATAAAAATAGTGTAACTAGTTGGTAGTAAGAGCTATCTTAAAGATTTTAGTTTGAAAACTAATTTAAATTTAGCTTTTACAATATTAGGTAGATGAAAATGTTAACTATTGCTTTTGTTTACAGGTTACAGATACGATGTTACGGAGTCTGGATCAGCGAAAAAAAAAGCTGAAAGAACTGCATCTATTGAATCAGATATGGCCTAGGCTGAGTTACGATACAATAATTAAGGAGTTTAGTAAAGTTAAAAGTAGGAAATTAAAAATTTCTGTTCCTTTAATAAAGAAATATAAATATTTTTAAAAATACAGTTTAGTAAATGTATGTGAGGTGGAGATGACAGTAAGGCAATAACTGCAAACATTGGATGCACTGTTAAATATAACTTCTTTATGACTAATTATTAATGTTATTAAAAAAATATTTTTTTTTTTCTTTCCAAACAAATTCAGCTATAATCAGACACAAAATTAAGCAATAACACGGTTTTAAGTGACGAACATAATTTTTTGGCGCAATTACGCAATATCCCTCTAAAAAATAATCATCACTGAATCGAGAAATCAGAAAATTTCCATATTTTAAAATAGTTGAACATGATATTTTACCGATCCTTGACCCCTATGGTGGTACCTTGTACAGCACGAAAAAATATTTAAAATGTAAAATTATGTCCTGATTGCATAAATATCACTGGCAGAATAATCCTCAGTACTATTTAGGCATTTTTTTTTAATGGAATTGAATTAATTGTTTTTTTTTTTCGACTGGAAGCATCTTTTGAAAGCCGATATTTAATTTAATGGTATTGTCATCTCCACCTATATATTTACGATTTGTAATCTTTCATTAATATTAATCTGATTTGTATTTTCATTAATAAATACTTGGCAGTTGTTTCTTTTTTTTATTAATCACTATCACTACATAGTATAAAACAAAGCCCATTCTCTGTCCATATATACCTGTATGCTTAAATCTTTAAAACTATGCAACGGATTTTGACGCGGTTTTTTTAATAGAGAGAGTGATTGAAGAGAAAAGTTTATAATTGTGTATAATAACATCCATTAAATAGTGGATAAATACCTACTGTTATTTGCACCCGTGCGAAGCCGGGGCGGGTCGCTAGTTATTTTATAAAATCCGTCTTCAGGTCGCCACAGAGCAGGGCCTTGTGAAATCTGCCTTGCCTACATCAAATTTAGGTCTTGCGCCGCCACTGGCAGCGCCAACGCAACGCATTGACAACGCCCGTGTGGCTACCCTCTAAGGGGGCATTACGCCACGCGTCGTCACTGAGCCTTACAAATTATTTTGTACATTACCTAAGCTTAGTCGGGCTTGTACTATTTCAACTTGAAAGTTTCTGTCTTTATTTTTTCAGCGTCTTTCTGGATTATTGACTTCTTTCAGTTATTATGATAGACAAGACTACGGAAAAGAGGTTTGTTTGGAGAAGAAGATAAGTCGTGGCTCAGAAAGAAGAGAAGAATATTTTTTTATTGGGAATCGACCGATTTAGCCAGTGCCGAAGCTCTGTTTCGCTTGGTAAGAAACAAAGAAAAATATGGAAAGCTGATGGCCAGTCTCCATTAGTGGAGAAGCACAGGAAGAAGAAGATCCTTAATCAAGGAAAATTTCAGTAAGAATAATTCAGGTTTCCGCAAAAAAATATTATGATATAGGTGAGGATGGGTACGGGACCGTCCCATGCCGCTAGTGGCATTTTTTCCGAGCGCTTCCGTGCTTCTCAAGGTACGTTAAGCCGTTGGTGCCGGCTGTCATGTAATGGCAGTCGTTAAGCCATTTGAGAGGCCTTAATAACTTCTGACAGTAAGGCCCGCCAGTCTTACAATCCTCCACCAACCAATAATATGATTACTTTATTTGTTAAGGGGCTCCGTCAGGTGCACCTTTAATGGAAAAAGAAACCTACTTTTTGGCGTTCCGTAGTCAACGAGTGTCGCCATGTCCGTCTAACTGTCTATTTGTCTGTCCGTCTATGCACGGCTTAGTACACATACTAGAAGTTATAGAAAGCTGGAATTTGGTATCAATTTACGTAATTATCACGCCGAGAAAACGGTAAAGCTAAAATCATAAAAATGAAAAATTTTAGATTACCTCCCCCACATATAAATTAGGGATGCATTTTTTTCTCGCCTACATCATAGTGTGGGATATCGTTGGATTGGACATCATTTTTTAACTACATCATCGCGATGTCACGATGAAACTTTGCCAATTGGAGAACACACATAATTAAGGTTTGATCTTGCTTCGAATTGGAAATATTTTTTTTATTTAGACTACCAGTATAAACGTCACACAGCAGGGCACATGCCTTCTCAAAAAGAGAGAGAGAGAGAGACACAGTATATACATATTTACCACGCGTGCCCACCGCAGATTGGCAATTTCAAGCGCTAAGGTATTAGAACACCTCAGTCACTCAGGTTTCATCACGATGTTTTCCTTTACAGTAAGCGTGACATAAAATTATCATAAAGAAATATACTTACATGGCTATAAGTTATTTTGATTAGGGCCGTATTAATAAATATCTGATTAATAAGATAATCAATCTGCTAGGCAAGATAATGGTACCAGAAATGTAAATCAAAAATATTCAAGAGGTAAGGCAAAAACAAAATTCTAGCTCATTTCGCAAGCAGCATTACTTAAACTCACGCCTGCATCTCAGAAGGGTAGACAGAGACAAGGATTTGCCATTTGCCACGACCCTGACAGAGCTTTTTCACTTCATCAATATTCACGGCGATTTCTTTTTTTTTTGCTATTTGACCATAACTTGAAGACTAGTAGCTGGTCTTACTTTCAGAAGCTCAAATATCAATGTGTGTCATACTTGATCAATGTATGTCCGTCTGAGACGTCCCTTACCGACCCTGCCTATATTTGCTCGATATATTTCGTCAATCTTTCTTACTTCACCCAAAATCTTCTTCTCTATCTTGGAATACGTTATTCGCAAAGAAAGGTCACAACTTTGTACCAAAAGGGTCCGAACCTTGGCAAAGTGAAAATTTTATTACACAACATTTCGTAGAGACGTTGTGAGCACTGTATCTAGAGGTACCACGGTGTACAGTCAGCGGTACACGCAAACACTTTATACGGTATTCTCTCTTATTTGTGACGCAATAAGAGTCATTTTGGGTTGGCCTGTTGCCGAGTGAGTGTTCTGTGATGAAATAAGAAGCTCACGAGTTTATCATAAAGGTGCAAAATGTTTTGCCTAATTAAGGAGTGAAGTAAATGACTTATTGATTTTTAATGTCGTAAGTCGGGTCAATATTACTAAATCGTGGTAGGGATTTTTAAACGTGTAGGTCTAGGTCTAAGTCTTCGTCTTTTTCTTCGGTCCTTTAACTCCTAGGGGAGTCCCATAGGGTCTTAACCACAAATTTCCACTTCTGATGGTGGTTTGCGGCAGCTTCCAGTTCGGGCCGATCGACTTGGTCTCTTGGTCTATTGATCTTTTCCAAGTGGACCTTGGAGCAGCCCCCTCTTTCGGTTGCCCAAGGGGGTGTACGTAAGTGCTTGTCTGGTCAGGCATCTCTTGTCGCGGTATAGTGTATGTCCTATCCAGCGCCATATTCTGTCCAGGATTTTTAGATAGACTGGTATCTGATTGGTACACTTCCAGAGGTCCTGGTTCCGGATTCTTTGTGGCCAGAATACCCCCAGCATTTGTCTGAGACATGTCTAGGCAGGTCTAGGCCTAAACACTGAATTAGTTTGAAGCGTTGCCTGTTTTAGTAATTTTGCTGTATTAGGTACCTATTTTATTTTTCTTATGGGTCATCATATTCATTATAATCATCAGCAACCCATTATGTTCCCCCACCGAGGGGCACAGGTATCTACCCTGAGGAAGCTATAGGCCATTCTCCACCAGGGGTCCCAATTTTGAACAATTTTCTAGAATTCCTGGCCGGACTCTTCCGATATAACAACACCCGTAAGTAGATTCGGACTAAAAGTCTACAATGTGTTGTGCTTACGAAAGTTTTAGTTCAAAAATTTTCTAGAAGTAAGTATATAGAAAATATTGTGCCTTTTGTAAAATCTTTAAAAATTACTGAGGCTACCGCTTAGGCTATAGTCTTTTCAATACGAATTGTATTTCTGTGAACCCTAAAATCTCAATTTCTAGCAAGGAGACCATTAGAGAAGTTGAGAAATCCACATACCATTCCGTCGGGACGGATAACGGTGGTAGATTCTTGCGATGGAACAGATAAGTTACAGATGAACAATACAGGCGCTTGTTGCTTGTTAGTTGAAACGCTCGTGGCCTAGTCGAACAGATTGATTGGAATAAGTGACTTGAGTTAAGCAACAACAGGCGCAGCCAGGTGCAGGATAGGTGACCGTCCCGTGACTACCGCTAGTGGCATTTTTTCCGAGCGCTTCCGTGCTTTGTAAGGCATGTTAAGATGTAGGTACCGGCTGTCGTGTAGTGACAGTCGTTAAGCCATGTCAGAGGTCTTATGGGCGGCTTGATAACTTCTGACACTCAGCCCACCTCTGTCTTACAATCCTTCACCAACCCGGGCCCCCGTGGTGGCTTGACTTCCTGCGTTGCAGCAAGAGACCCATGCCCCAGCAGAAAGCAGTAATAAAAAGGGTTGATATCACGTATCATCATAAATAAATTGACACGGTTGGCTAGTACTGCTTCTCACGTAGTTAGTCTGCGGGCGAGATAACGGCGGTCGGCTTGATCGCGTCGGGTCCAAACCGCGGCGTCCCGTGGGTGCGTACTTCAAATGTCTACTGTTCAAGAGAAATTTGTCCAGCTGTGAGAGCCTTTGACCTTCAACTGGGAAATTTGAGACTTTAAACTGCCTATTAGATTCATGCCCGTGTGAGATTTAGGGAAAAATAGAGAGCAATGTTAATTAGAAAGCTGGCTTTAGTGAAGTACCCCGGACTTGGCCCCTGTGGTGGAGTATGGCCTAACCTTCCTGAAATTTAGGAAGATATCCGTGTCCCAGCAATAGGGACATACAAAGGACTGATGTCATCGTCATAATCATCAAGTTCGTGCGTTTATGCAAAATTCTGTATAAACTGCGAAAAGGATGTTGATCAAATATTGCGCACACAATTTTAAAGTCCTGTTAAAAACAGGATAAGTCAGTGATGCCAAAACTTATTTTGTTCACCTACTCAAACTTACAAAGTACATTACCCCTAGTCACGCTTATTTAGGAACGCGCAAAATTAAATAAATAATACTTTAAGCTCAGTTAAACAGTCTTGTTTGATACTTTCGAAAGAAACTCGCCGCCAACGACGAGAAATAATCTCATCTAACTTGGTTTTTAATACTTTTAATGGGCTTTTTACCGCAGCCCAGACCTCCTGTTCACGAAGAAAAAAAAATGAGTCATAAAATAAATTCAGTTCGATCTGATTCCGAAGGATATTCTTCACGATAACGAGCGAACTTTCTGCTGTTTTAAAAGATCTCGACGCACACTTTGCCAAGGACAATTTGGACGGCTTGAAGTGAAAACATAAATAACAAGGGTGCTCGCTCTTTTCTCACCCACACTCGTTCTTCTTTAAGGCTCCCGACAAGCTTTCATAAAAGAAAGAATAACGTAAATGTGATTGTTATCTTTCTTCATAATTAATCTTGGTATACTAAAGAATATTCTTTTAGGATTTCGTACGTCAAAAGCAAAAAACGGAACCCTTATACGATCATTAAAATATAACTATGTATGAGCATCGGGAAACATTCAAAAATATTTATAGGACCACTTTGTTGCCCGTCCGTCCGTTTGTTCGTCTGTCTGTCAAGACCATTTCGGACACACGTGAAAGTATCGAGTAGAAACTAAAACCGTATACTTAGGTTATATTATTTTTAATGCACTAACCCGTGCTAAGGACAATTCTAAAACCCTATTTAGAGGCTAAAACTCCATCCATCGTATACTTAAGTGTTCAGTCCCTTGAAGTTCATGTAAAATAATTCGTTTATAAAGTTAATTTTAACTTCAATTACTAATATTTAAAAACCTATTTAGAGGCTAAAAATTTCACCCATGCCGGGATTCGAACCCGCAACCTCTGGCTATCCGTACCAGCGCTCTACCAATTGAGCCAATGGGCGACTCACGGCATCAGTGAAATTTCGAACCTCTTTACAATATTCTCTGTATTACGTACAGGCAGCGACATATGACTTAAGCAAATTGCATTACTTACAGCCCCGACTACCTACTTTGCAGTTAGGTTTAACATCGGAACGATATCACTGTACCCACATGATTACACTATTTTTATTTTTAATGCACTAACCCGTGCTAAGGAACAAATTTAAAAACCTATTTAGAGGCTAAAAATTTCACCCATGCCGGGATTCGAACCCGCAACTTCTGGCTATTCGTACCAGCGCTCTACCAATTGAGCCAATGGGCGACTCACGGCATCAGTGAAATTTCTAACCTCTTTACAATATTCTCTGTATTACGTACAGGCAGCGACATATGACTTAAGCAAATTGCATTACTTACAGCCCCGACTACCTACTTTGCAGTTAGGTTTAACATCGGAACGATATCACTGTACCCACATGATTACACTATTTTTATTTTTAATGCACTAACCCGTGCTAAGGAACAAATTTAAAAACCTATTTAGAGGCTAAAAATTTCACCCATGCCGGGATTCGAACCCGCAACCTCTGGCTATCCGTACCAGCGCTCTACCAATTGAGCCAATGGGCGACGCGACGCGACGTGAGTCGCCCATTAGGCCCAGCACGGGTTAGTGCATTAAAAA